>JAPYXD010000724.1:0-735563 GCA_030998225.1 Diplolepis rosae | reverse complement strand
AGATTTAGTTTGTTCTGAAAATGGTCAGAACTATGAGATAGTCAACCTTTATACTAAATGTGCCATTTTAAAATTTTAAAGTGACATGTTCGATAACATGTCTGCTATTATATTGACCCATAATTCATAGAATTTTATGTTCATTTCTCGTTATTTCGGCATAGGGTCAGATTCTTTTTATTTCCTTCGAATAAAATTTTCACTATTACATATAAAAATACTCGAAAAGAAAGCAAGGCAAACGTTTCGGCCACATATGGGGGCCCTCTTCAGTGCCATAAATTCAAAGATTAATTCAAAATTTCTGTAAAACATTAGAATATAGGAGATAATGAAATTAAGGATTATCATAGAATTCAAAAACTTATCTCAAAGCTTGCAATTCAAAATGAAGTAGTCCAGTATGCAGCATCACGATTCGAAAAAATATTTAGAGTTCACTGTAAATAAAAAAACCGGATAACAATTAAACCGGGAAACATAAAAAAATTTCCACACGAACCGACCGCAATTTAAAAAAATTTCTTATTAAAAAAGAATGCCAAATTGCTCATCAATGGCAGAACGCGAACAAGGTTTACATTTTTAAACTTTTCGTGAAGACTTTGTTACCGGAGTCTCTCACAGAATAATCTGAACTGTTTTAAAAACCGACTCAAGACATGTGGCTTTGCTGACCGAATATTTTTTTATATAAGAAATCTTGAGAGGTTCTTTTGCTCCTTGAGAAGACTATTGTCCTAAACCTAGTAAAGAAATTCGAAACGATTATGGTGATTTTCACGAGTGGAGGAAGGCGTGTATTTTTGAAGACACGATTTTTTTATATCAGCTTCACGGACAATCCATTTAACATTGAATTGGCAAGCAAGGCATTACAAAAACATAAATTATTATAATATCTAGACATGTACTTTTACTCAATATTATTTGAGTATGTTAAGCAATAAATAAAAAATAAATTGAATGTTGTTTATTACTGCATTCAGATTTATTCTGAGATTTTTTGAAAAATACTACATTTATCTTTAAAAAATAACAAAAATGCAATTTTAGTATTCGTGATATCAAGTATCACATTTTAGGAAGTATTAATAGATTTAGTTTGTTCTGAAAATGGTCAGAACTATGAGATAGTCAACCTTTATACTAAATGTGCCATTTTAAAATTTTAAAGTGACATGTTCGATAACATGTCTGCTATTATATTGACCCATAATTCATAGAATTTTATGTTCATTTCTCGTTATTTCGGCATAGGGTCAGATTCTTTTTATTTCCTTCGAATAAAATTTTCACTATTACATATAAAAATACTCGAAAAGAAAGCAAGGCAAACGTTTCGGCCACATATGGGGGCCCTCTTCAGTGCCATAAATTCAAAGATTAATTCAAAATTTCTGTAAAACATTAGAATATAGGAGATAATGAAATTAAGGATTATCATAGAATTCAAAAACTTATCTCAAAGCTTGCAATTCAAAATGAAGTAGTCCAGTATGCAGCATCACGATTCGAAAAAATATTTAGAGTTCACTGTAAATAAAAACACCGGATAACAATTAAACCGGGAAACATAAAAAAATTTCCACACGAACCGACCGCAATTTAAAAAAATTTCTTATTAAAAAAGAATGCCAAATTGCTCATCAATGGCAGAACGCGAACAAGGTTTACATTTTTAAACTTTTCGTGAAGACTTTGTTACCGGAGTCTCTCACAGAATAATCTGAACTGTTTTAAAAACCGACTCAAGACATGTGGCTTTGCTGACCGAATATTTTTTTATATAAGAAATCTTGAGAGGTTCTTTTGCTCCTCGAGAAGACTATTGTCCTAAACCTAGTAAAGAAATTCGAAACGTTTATGGTGATTTTCACGAGTGGAGGAAGGCGTGTATTTTTGAAGAAACGATTTTTTTATATCAGCTCCACGGACAATCCATTAAACATTGAATTGGCAAGCAAGGCATTACAAAAACATAAATTATTATAATATCTAGACATGTACTTTTACTCAATATTATTTGAGTAAGTTAAGCAAAAAATAAAAAATAAATTGAATGTTGTTTATTACTGCATTCAGATTTATTCTGAGATTTTTTGAAAAATACTACATTTATCTTTAAAAAATAACAAAAATGCAATTTTAGTATTCGTGATATCAAGTATCACATTTTAGGAAGTATTAATAGATTTAGTTTGTTCTGAAAATGGTCAGAACTATGAGATAGTCAACCTTTATACTAAATGTGCCATTTTAAAATTTTAAAGTGACATGTTTGATAACATGTCTGCTATTATATTGACCCATAATTCATAGAATTTTTTGTTCATTTCTCGTTATTTTGGCATAGGGTCAGATTCTTTTTATTTCCTTCGAATAAAATTTTCACTATTAGATATAGAAATACTCGAAAAGAAAGCAAGGCAAACGTTTCGGCCACATATGGGGGCCCTCTTCAGTGCCATAAATTCAAAGATTAATTCACAATTTCTGTAAAACATTAGAATATAGGAGATAATGAAATTAAGGATTATCATAGAATTCAAAAACTTATCTCAAAGCTTGCAATTCAAAATGAAGTAGTCCAGTATGCAGCATCACGATTCGAAAAAATATTTAGAGTTCACTGTAAATAAAAAAACCGGATAACAATTAAACCGGGAAACATAAAAAAATTTCCACACGAACCGACCGCAATTTAAAAAAATTTCTTATTAAAAAAGAATGCCAAATTGCTCATCAATGGCAGAACGCGAACAAGGTTTACATTTTTAAACTTTTCGTGAAGACTTTGTTACCGGAGTCTCTCACAGAATAATCTGAACTGTTTTAAAAACCGACTCAAGACATGTGGCTTTGCTGACCGAATATTTTTTTATATAAGAAATCTTGAGAGGTTCTTTTGCTCCTTGAGAAGACTATTGTCCTAAACCTAGTAAAGAAATTCGAAACGATTATGGTGATTTTCACGAGTGGAGGAAGGCGTGTATTTTTGAAGACACGATTTTTTTATATCAGCTTCACGGACAATCCATTTAACATTGAATTGGCAAGCAAGGCATTACAAAAACATAAATTATTATAATATCTAGACATGTACTTTTACTCAATATTATTTGAGTATGTTAAGCAATAAATAAAGAAAAAAAAATTGAATGTTGTTTATTACTGCATTCAGATTTATTCTGAGATTTTTTGAAAAATACTACATTTATCTTTAAAAAATAACAAAAATGCAATTTTAGTATTCGTGATATCAAGTATCACATTTTAGGAAGTATTAATAGATTTAGTTTGTTCTGAAAATGGTCAGAACTATGAGATAGTCAACCTTTATACTAAATGTGCCATTTTAAAATTTTAAAGTGACATGTTCGATAACATGTCTGCTATTATATTGACCCATAATTCATAGAATTTTATGTTCATTTCTCGTTATTTCGGCATAGGGTCAGATTCTTTTTATTTCCTTCGAATAAAATTTTCACTATTACATATAAAAATACTCGAAAAGAAAGCAAGGCAAACGTTTCGGCCACATATGGGGGCCCTCTTCAGTGCCATAAATTCAAAGATTAATTCAAAATTTCTGTAAAACATTAGAATATAGGAGATAATGAAATTAAGGATTATCATAGAATTCAAAAACTTATCTCAAAGCTTGCAATTCAAAATGAAGTAGTCCAGTATGCAGCATCACGATTCGAAAAAATATTTAGAGTTCACTGTAAATAAAAAAACCGGATAACAATTAAACCGGGAAACATAAAAAAATTTCCACACGAACCGACCGCAATTTAAAAAAATTTCTTATTAAAAAAGAATGCCAAATTGCTCATCAATGGCAGAACGCGAACAAGGTTTACATTTTTAAACTTTTCGTGAAGACTTTGTTACCGGAGTCTCTCACAGAATAATCTGAACTGTTTTAAAAACCGACTCAAGACATGTGGCTTTGCTGACCGAATATTTTTTTATATAAGAAATCTTGAGAGGTTCTTTTGCTCCTTGAGAAGACTATTGTCCTAAACCTAGTAAAGAAATTCGAAACGTTTATGGTGATTTTCACGAGTGGAGGAAGGCGTGTATTTTTGAAGAAACGATTTTTTTATATCAGCTCCACGGACAATCCATTAAACATTGAATTGGCAAGCAAGGCATTACAAAAACATAAATTATTATAATATCTAGACATGTACTTTTACTCAATATTATTTGAGTATGTTAAGCAATAAATAAAGAAAAAAAAATTGAATGTTGTTTATTACTGCATTCAGATTTATTCTGAGATTTTTTGAAAAATACTACATTTATCTTTAAAAAATAACAAAAATGCAATTTTAGTATTCGTGATATCAAGTATCACATTTTAGGAAGTATTAATAGATTTAGTTTGTTCTGAAAATGGTCAGAACTATGAGATAGTCAACCTTTATACTAAATGTGCCATTTTAAAATTTTAAAGTGACATGTTTGATAACATGTCTGCTATTATATTGACCCATAATTCATAGAATTTTTTGTTCATTTCTCGTTATTTTGGCATAGGGTCAGATTCTTTTTATTTCCTTCGAATAAAATTTTCACTATTACATATAAAAATACTCGAAAAGAAAGCAAGGCAAACGTTTCGGCCACATATGGGGGCCCTCTTCAGTGCCATAAATTCAAAGATTAATTCAAAATTTCTGTAAAACATTAGAATATAGGAGATAATGAAATTAAGGATTATCATAGAATTCAAAAACTTATCTCAAAGCTTGCAATTCAAAATGAAGTAGTCCAGTATGCAGCATCACGATTCGAAAAAATATTTAGAGTTCACTGTAAATAAAAAGACCGGATAACAATTAAACCGGGAAACATAAAAAAATTTCCACACGAACCGACCACAATTTAAAAAAATTTCTTATTAAAAAAGAATGCCAAATTGCTCATCAATGGCAGAACGCGAACAAGGTTTACATTTTTAAACTTTTCGTGAAGTCTTTGTTACCGGAGTCTCTCACAGAATAATCTGAACTGTTTAAAAACCGACTCAAGACATGTGGCTTTGCTGACCGAATATTTTTTTATATAAGAAATCTTGAGAGGTTCTTTTGCTCCTTGAGAAGACTATTGTCCTAAACCTAGTAAAGAAATTCGAAACGATTATGGTGATTTTCACGAGTGGAGGAAGGCGTGTATTTTTGAAGACACGATTTTTTTATATCAGCTTCACGGACAATCCATTTAACATTGAATTGGCAAGCAAGGCATTACAAAAACATAAATTATTATAATATCTAGACATGTACTTTTACTCAATATTATTTGAGTATGTTAAGCAATAAATAAAGAAAAAAAATTGAATGTTGTTTATTACTGCATTCAGATTTATTCTGAGATTTTTTGAAAAATACTACATTTATCTTTAAAAAATAACAAAAATGCAATTTTAGTATTCGTGATATCAAGTATCACATTTTAGGAAGTATTAATAGATTTAGTTTGTTCTGAAAATGGTCAGAACTATGAGATAGTCAACCTTTATACTAAATGTGCCATTTTAAAATTTTAAAGTGACATGTTCGATAACATGTCTGCTATTATATTGACCCATAATTCATAGAATTTTATGTTCATTTCTCGTTATTTCGGCATAGGGTCAGATTCTTTTTATTTCCTTCGAATAAAATTTTCACTATTACATATAAAAATACTCGAAAAGAAAGCAAGGCAAACGTTTCGGCCACATATGGGGGCCCTCTTCAGTGCCATAAATTCAAAGATTAATTCAAAATTTCTGTAAAACATTAGAATATAGGAGATAATGAAATTAAGGATTATCATAGAATTCAAAAACTTATCTCAAAGCTTGCAATTCAAAATGAAGTAGTCCAGTATGCAGCATCACGATTCGAAAAAATATTTAGAGTTCACTGTAAATAAAAAAACCGGATAACAATTAAACCGGGAAACATAAAAAAATTTCCACACGAACCGACCGCAATTTAAAAAAATTTCTTATTAAAAAAGAATGCCAAATTGCTCATCAATGGCAGAACGCGAACAAGGTTTACATTTTTAAACTTTTCGTGAAGACTTTGTTACCGGAGTCTCTCACAGAATAATCTGAACTGTTTTAAAAACCGACTCAAGACATGTGGCTTTGCTGACCGAATATTTTTTTATATAAGAAATCTTGAGAGGTTCTTTTGCTCCTTGAGAAGACTATTGTCCTAAACCTAGTAAAGAAATTCGAAACGATTATGGTGATTTTCACGAGTGGAGGAAGGCGTGTATTTTTGAAGACACGATTTTTTTATATCAGCTTCACGGACAATCCATTTAACATTGAATTGGCAAGCAAGGCATTACAAAAACATAAATTATTATAATATCTAGACATGTACTTTTACTCAATATTATTTGAGTATGTTAAGCAATAAATAAAAAAAAAATTGAATGTTGTTTATTACTGCATTCAGATTTATTCTGAGATTTTTTGAAAAATACTACATTTATCTTTAAAAAATAACAAAAATGCAATTTTAGTATTCGTGATATCAAGTATCACATTTTAGGAAGTATTAATAGATTTAGTTTGTTCTGAAAATGGTCAGAACTATGAGATAGTCAACCTTTATACTAAATGTGCCATTTTAAAATTTTAAAGTGACATGTTCGATAACATGTCTGCTATTATATTGACCCATAATTCATAGAATTTTATGTTCATTTCTCGTTATTTCGGCATAGGGTCAGATTCTTTTTATTTCCTTCGAATAAAATTTTCACTATTACATATAAAAATACTCGAAAAGAAAGCAAGGCAAACGTTTCGGCCACATATGGGGGCCCTCTTCAGTGCCATAAATTCAAAGATTAATTCAAAATTTCTGTAAAACATTAGAATATAGGAGATAATGAAATTAAGGATTATCATAGAATTCAAAAACTTATCTCAAAGCTTGCAATTCAAAATGAAGTAGTCCAGTATGCAGCATCACGATTCGAAAAAATATTTAGAGTTCACTGTAAATAAAAAAACCGGATAACAATTAAACCGGGAAACATAAAAAAATTTCCACACGAACCGACCGCAATTTAAAAAAATTTCTTATTAAAAAAGAATGCCAAATTGCTCATCAATGGCAGAACGCGAACAAGGTTTACATTTTTAAACTTTTCGTGAAGACTTTGTTACCGGAGTCTCTCACAGAATAATCTGAACTGTTTTAAAAACCGACTCAAGACATGTGGCTTTGCTGACCGAATATTTTTTTATATAAGAAATCTTGAGAGGTTCTTTTGCTCCTTGAGAAGACTATTGTCCTAAACCTAGTAAAGAAATTCGAAACGATTATGGTGATTTTCACGAGTGGAGGAAGGCGTGTATTTTTGAAGACACGATTTTTTTATATCAGCTTCACGGACAATCCATTTAACATTGAATTGGCAAGCAAGGCATTACAAAAACATAAATTATTATAATATCTAGACATGTACTTTTACTCAATATTATTTGAGTATGTTAAGCAATAAATAAAGAAAAAAAATTGAATGTTGTTTATTACTGCATTCAGATTTATTCTGAGATTTTTTGAAAAATACTACATTTATCTTTAAAAAATAACAAAAATGCAATTTTAGTATTCGTGATATCAAGTATCACATTTTAGGAAGTATTAATAGATTTAGTTTGTTCTGAAAATGGTCAGAACTATGAGATAGTCAACCTTTATACTAAATGTGCCATTTTCAAATTTTAAAGTGACATGTTCGATAACATGTCTGCTATTATATTGACCCATAATTCATAGAATTTTATGTTCATTTCTCGTTATTTCGGCATAGGGTCAGATTCTTTTTATTTCCTTCGAATAAAATTTTCACTATTACATATAAAAATACTCGAAAAGAAAGCAAGGCAAACGTTTCGGCCACATATGGGGGCCCTCTTCAGTGCCATAAATTCAAAGATTAATTCAAAATTTCTGTAAAACATTAGAATATAGGAGATAATGAAATTAAGGATTATCATAGAATTCAAAAACTTATCTCAAAGCTTGCAATTCAAAATGAAGTAGTCCAGTATGCAGCATCACGATTCGAAAAAATATTTAGAGTTCACTGTAAATAAAAAAACCGGATAACAATTAAACCGGGAAACATAAAAAAATTTCCACACGAACCGACCGCAATTTAAAAAAATTTCTTATTAAAAAAGAATGCCAAATTGCTCATCAATGGCAGAACGCGAACAAGGTTTACATTTTTAAACTTTTCGTGAAGTCTTTGTTACCGGAGTCTCTCACAGAATAATCTGAACTGTTTAAAAACCGACTCAAGACATGTGGCTTTGCTGACCGAATATTTTTTTATATAAGAAATCTTGAGAGGTTCTTTTGCTCCTTGAGAAGACTATTGTCCTAAACCTAGTAAAGAAATTCGAAACGTTTATGGTGATTTTCACGAGTGGAGGAAGGCGTGTATTTTTGAAGACACGATTTTTTTATATCAGCTTCACGGACAATCCATTTAACATTGAATTGGCAAGCAAGGCATTACAAAAACATAAATTATTATAATATCTAGACATGTACTTTTACTCAATATTATTTGAGTATGTTAAGCAATAAATAAAAAAAAAAATTGAATGTTGTTTATTACTGCATTCAGATTTATTCTGAGATTTTTTGAAAAATACTACATTTATCTTTAAAAAATAACAAAAATGCAATTTTAGTATTCGTGATATCAAGTATCACATTTTAGGAAGTATTAATAGATTTAGTTTGTTCTGAAAATGGTCAGAACTATGAGATAGTCAACCTTTATACTAAATGTGCCATTTTAAAATTTTAAAGTGACATGTTCGATAACATGTCTGCTATTATATTGACCCATAATTCATAGAATTTTATGTTCATTTCTCGTTATTTCGGCATAGGGTCAGATTCTTTTTATTTCCTTCGAATAAAATTTTCACTATTACATATAAAAATACTCGAAAAGAAAGCAAGGCAAACGTTTCGGCCACATATGGGGGCCCTCTTCAGTGCCATAAATTCAAAGATTAATTCAAAATTTCTGTAAAACATTAGAATATAGGAGATAATGAAATTAAGGATTATCATAGAATTCAAAAACTTATCTCAAAGCTTGCAATTCAAAATGAAGTAGTCCAGTATGCAGCATCACGATTCGAAAAAATATTTAGAGTTCACTGTAAATAAAAAAACCGGATAACAATTAAACCGGGAAACATAAAAAAATTTCCACACGAACCGACCGCAATTTAAAAAAATTTCTTATTAAAAAAGAATGCCAAATTGCTCATCAATGGCAGAACGCGAACAAGGTTTACATTTTTAAACTTTTCGTGAAGACTTTGTTACCGGAGTCTCTCACAGAATAATCTGAACTGTTTTAAAAACCGACTCAAGACATGTGGCTTTGCTGACCGAATATTTTTTTATATAAGAAATCTTGAGAGGTTCTTTTGCTCCTTGAGAAGACTATTGTCCTAAACCTAGTAAAGAAATTCGAAACGATTATGGTGATTTTCACGAGTGGAGGAAGGCGTGTATTTTTGAAGACACGATTTTTTTATATCAGCTTCACGGACAATCCATTTAACATTGAATTGGCAAGCAAGGCATTACAAAAACATAAATTATTATAATATCTAGACATGTACTTTTACTCAATATTATTTGAGTATGTTAAGCAATAAATAAAGAAAAAAAATTGAATGTTGTTTATTACTGCATTCAGATTTATTCTGAGATTTTTTGAAAAATACTACATTTATCTTTAAAAAATAACAAAAATGCAATTTTAGTATTCGTGATATCAAGTATCACATTTTAGGAAGTATTAATAGATTTAGTTTGTTCTGAAAATGGTCAGAACTATGAGATAGTCAACCTTTATACTAAATGTGCCATTTTAAAATTTTAAAGTGACATGTTCGATAACATGTCTGCTATTATATTGACCCATAATTCATAGAATTTTATGTTCATTTCTCGTTATTTCGGCATAGGGTCAGATTCTTTTTATTTCCTTCGAATAAAATTTTCACTATTACATATAAAAATACTCGAAAAGAAAGCAAGGCAAACGTTTCGGCCACATATGGGGGCCCTCTTCAGTGCCATAAATTCAAAGATTAATTCAAAATTTCTGTAAAACATTAGAATATAGGAGATAATGAAATTAAGGATTATCATAGAATTCAAAAACTTATCTCAAAGCTTGCAATTCAAAATGAAGTAGTCCAGTATGCAGCATCACGATTCGAAAAAATATTTAGAGTTCACTGTAAATAAAAAAACCGGATAACAATTAAACCGGGAAACATAAAAAAATTTCCACACGAACCGACCGCAATTTAAAAAAATTTCTTATTAAAAAAGAATGCCAAATTGCTCATCAATGGCAGAACGCGAACAAGGTTTACATTTTTAAACTTTTCGTGAAGACTTTGTTACCGGAGTCTCTCACAGAATAATCTGAACTGTTTTAAAAACCGACTCAAGACATGTGGCTTTGCTGACCGAATATTTTTTTATATAAGAAATCTTGAGAGGTTCTTTTGCTCCTTGAGAAGACTATTGTCCTAAACCTAGTAAAGAAATTCGAAACGTTTATGGTGATTTTCACGAGTGGAGGAAGGCGTGTATTTTTGAAGAAACGATTTTTTTTATATCAGCTTCACGGACAATCCATTAAACATTGAATTGGCAAGCAAGGCATTACAAAAACATAAATTATTATAATATCTAGACATGTACTTCCACTCAATATTATTTGAGTATGTTAAGCAATAAATAAAGAAAAAAAAATTGAATGTTGTTTATTACTGCATTCAGATTTATTCTGAGATTTTTTGAAAAATACTACATTTATCTTTAAAAAATAACAAAAATGCAATTTTAGTATTCGTGATATCAAGTATCACATTTTAGGAAGTATTAATAGATTTAGTTTGTTCTGAAAATGGTCAGAACTATGAGATAGTCAACCTTTATACTAAATGTGCCATTTTAAAATTTTAAAGTGACATGTTTGATAACATGTCTGCTATTATATTGACCCATAATTCATAGAATTTTTTGTTCATTTCTCGTTATTTTGGCATAGGGTCAGATTCTTTTTATTTCCTTCGAATAAAATTTTCACTATTAGATATAGAAATACTACTCGATTTTCTGTAAAACATTAGAATATAGGAGATAATGAAATTAAGGATTATCATAGAATTCAAAAACTTATCTCAAAGCTTGCAATTCAAAATGAAGTAGTCCAGTATGCAGCATCACGATTCGAAAAAATATTTAGAGTTCACTGTAAATAAAAAGACCGGATAACAATTAAACCGGGAAACATAAAAAAATTTCCACACGAACCGACCGCAATTTAAAAAAATTTCTTATTAAAAAAGAATGCCAAATTGCTCATCAATGGCAGAACGCGAACAAGGTTTACATTTTTAAACTTTTCGTGAAGTCTTTGTTACCGGAGTCTCTCACAGAATAATCTGAACTGTTTAAAAACCGACTCAAGACATGTGGCTTTGCTGACCGAATATTTTTTTATATAAGAAATCTTGAGAGGTTCTTTTGCTCCTTGAGAAGACTATTGTCCTAAACCTAGTAAAGAAATTCGAAACGATTATGGTGATTTTCACGAGTGGAGGAAGGCGTGTATTTTTGAAGACACGATTTTTTTATATCAGCTTCACGGACAATCCATTTAACATTGAATTGGCAAGCAAGGCATTACAAAAACATAAATTATTATAATATCTAGACATGTACTTTTACTCAATATTATTTGAGTATGTTAAGCAATAAATAAAGAAAAAAAAATTGAATGTTGTTTATTACTGCATTCAGATTTATTCTGAGATTTTTTGAAAAATACTACATTTATCTTTAAAAAATAACAAAAATGCAATTTTAGTATTCGTGATATCAAGTATCACATTTTAGGAAGTATTAATAGATTTAGTTTGTTCTGAAAATGGTCAGAACTATGAGATAGTCAACCTTTATACTAAATGTGCCATTTTAAAATTTTAAAGTGACATGTTCGATAACATGTCTGCTATTATATTGACCCATAATTCATAGAATTTTATGTTCATTTCTCGTTATTTCGGCATAGGGTCAGATTCTTTTTATTTCCTTCGAATAAAATTTTCACTATTACATATAAAAATACTCGAAAAGAAAGCAAGGCAAACGTTTCGGCCACATATGGGGGCCCTCTTCAGTGCCATAAATTCAAAGATTAATTCAAAATTTCTGTAAAACATTAGAATATAGGAGATAATGAAATTAAGGATTATCATAGAATTCAAAAACTTATCTCAAAGCTTGCAATTCAAAATGAAGTAGTCCAGTATGCAGCATCACGATTCGAAAAAATATTTAGAGTTCACTGTAAATAAAAAAACCGGATAACAATTAAACCGGGAAACATAAAAAAATTTCCACACGAACCGACCGCAATTTAAAAAAATTTCTTATTAAAAAAGAATGCCAAATTGCTCATCAATGGCAGAACGCGAACAAGGTTTACATTTTTAAACTTTTCGTGAAGACTTTGTTACCGGAGTCTCTCACAGAATAATCTGAACTGTTTTAAAAACCGACTCAAGACATGTGGCTTTGCTGACCGAATATTTTTTTATATAAGAAATCTTGAGAGGTTCTTTTGCTCCTTGAGAAGACTATTGTCCTAAACCTAGTAAAGAAATTCGAAACGATTATGGTGATTTTCACGAGTGGAGGAAGGCGTGTATTTTTGAAGACACGATTTTTTTATATCAGCTTCACGGACAATCCATTTAACATTGAATTGGCAAGCAAGGCATTACAAAAACATAAATTATTATAATATCTAGACATGTACTTTTACTCAATATTATTTGAGTATGTTAAGCAATAAATAAAGAAAAAAAAATTGAATGTTGTTTATTACTGCATTCAGATTTATTCTGAGATTTTTTGAAAAATACTACATTTATCTTTAAAAAATAACAAAAATGCAATTTTAGTATTCGTGATATCAAGTATCACATTTTAGGAAGTATTAATAGATTTAGTTTGTTCTGAAAATGGTCAGAACTATGAGATAGTCAACCTTTATACTAAATGTGCCATTTTAAAATTTTAAAGTGACATGTTCGATAACATGTCTGCTATTATATTGACCCATAATTCATAGAATTTTATGTTCATTTCTCGTTATTTCGGCATAGGGTCAGATTCTTTTTATTTCCTTCGAATAAAATTTTCACTATTACATATAAAAATACTCGAAAAGAAAGCAAGGCAAACGTTTCGGCCACATATGGGGGCCCTCTTCAGTGCCATAAATTCAAAGATTAATTCAAAATTTCTGTAAAACATTAGAATATAGGAGATAATGAAATTAAGGATTATCATAGAATTCAAAAACTTATCTCAAAGCTTGCAATTCAAAATGAAGTAGTCCAGTATGCAGCATCACGATTCGAAAAAATATTTAGAGTTCACTGTAAATAAAAAAACCGGATAACAATTAAACCGGGAAACATAAAAAAATTTCCACACGAACCGACCGCAATTTAAAAAAATTTCTTATTAAAAAAGAATGCCAAATTGCTCATCAATGGCAGAACGCGAACAAGGTTTACATTTTTAAACTTTTCGTGAAGACTTTGTTACCGGAGTCTCTCACAGAATAATCTGAACTGTTTTAAAAACCGACTCAAGACATGTGGCTTTGCTGACCGAATATTTTTTTATATAAGAAATCTTGAGAGGTTCTTTTGCTCCTTGAGAAGACTATTGTCCTAAACCTAGTAAAGAAATTCGAAACGTTTATGGTGATTTTCACGAGTGGAGGAAGGCGTGTATTTTTGAAGAAACGATTTTTTTATATCAGCTTCACGAACAATCCATTTAACATTGAATTGGCAAGTAAGGCATTACAAAAACATAAATTATTATAATATCTAGACATGTACTTCCACTCAATATTATTTGAGTATGTTAAGCAATAAATAAAAAAAAAAATTGAATGTTGTTTATTACTGCATTCAGATTTATTCTGAGATTTTTTGAAAAATACTACATTTATCTTTAAAAAATAACAAAAATGCAATTTTAGTATTCGTGATATCAAGTATCACATTTTAGGAAGTATTAATAGATTTAGTTTGTTCTGAAAATGGTCAGAACTATGAGATAGTCAACCTTTATACTAAATGTGCCATTTTAAAATTTTAAAGTGACATGTTTGATAACATGTCTGCTATTATATTGACCCATAATTCATAGAATTTTTTGTTCATTTCTCGTTATTTTGGCATAGGGTCAGATTCTTTTTATTTCCTTCGAATAAAATTTTCACTATTAGATATAAAAATACTCGAATTTCTGTAAAACATTAGAATATAGGAGATAATGAAATTAAGGATTATCATAGAATTCAAAAACTTATCTCAAAGCTTGCAATTCAAAATGAAGTAGTCCAGTATGCAGCATCACGATTCGAAAAAATATTTAGAGTTCACTGTAAATAAAAAAACCGGATAACAATTAAACCGGGAAACATAAAAAAATTTCCACACGAACCGACCGCAATTTAAAAAAATTTCTTATTAAAAAAGAATGCCAAATTGCTCATCAATGGCAGAACGCGAACAAGGTTTACATTTTTAAACTTTTCGTGAAGACTTTGTTACCGGAGTCTCTCACAGAATAATCTGAACTGTTTTAAAAACCGACTCAAGACATGTGGCTTTGCTGACCGAATATTTTTTTATATAAGAAATCTTGAGAGGTTCTTTTGCTCCTTGAGAAGACTATTGTCCTAAACCTAGTAAAGAAATTCGAAACGATTATGGTGATTTTCACGAGTGGAGGAAGGCGTGTATTTTTGAAGACACGATTTTTTTATATCAGCTTCACGGACAATCCATTTAACATTGAATTGGCAAGCAAGGCATTACAAAAACATAAATTATTATAATATCTAGACATGTACTTTTACTCAATATTATTTGAGTATGTTAAGCAATAAATAAAGAAAAAAAAATTGAATGTTGTTTATTACTGCATTCAGATTTATTCTGAGATTTTTTGAAAAATACTACATTTATCTTTAAAAAATAACAAAAATGCAATTTTAGTATTCGTGATATCAAGTATCACATTTTAGGAAGTATTAATAGATTTAGTTTGTTCTGAAAATGGTCAGAACTATGAGATAGTCAACCTTTATACTAAATGTGCCATTTTAAAATTTTAAAGTGACATGTTCGATAACATGTCTGCTATTATATTGACCCATAATTCATAGAATTTTATGTTCATTTCTCGTTATTTCGGCATAGGGTCAGATTCTTTTTATTTCCTTCGAATAAAATTTTCACTATTACATATAAAAATACTCGAAAAGAAAGCAAGGCAAACGTTTCGGCCACATATGGGGGCCCTCTTCAGTGCCATAAATTCAAAGATTAATTCAAAATTTCTGTAAAACATTAGAATATAGGAGATAATGAAATTAAGGATTATCATAGAATTCAAAAACTTATCTCAAAGCTTGCAATTCAAAATGAAGTAGTCCAGTATGCAGCATCACGATTCGAAAAAATATTTAGAGTTCACTGTAAATAAAAAAACCGGATAACAATTAAACCGGGAAACATAAAAAAATTTCCACACGAACCGACCGCAATTTAAAAAAATTTCTTATTAAAAAAGAATGCCAAATTGCTCATCAATGGCAGAACGCGAACAAGGTTTACATTTTTAAACTTTTCGTGAAGACTTTGTTACCGGAGTCTCTCACAGAATAATCTGAACTGTTTTAAAAACCGACTCAAGACATGTGGCTTTGCTGACCGAATATTTTTTTATATAAGAAATCTTGAGAGGTTCTTTTGCTCCTTGAGAAGACTATTGTCCTAAACCTAGTAAAGAAATTCGAAACGTTTATGGTGATTTTCACGAGTGGAGGAAGGCGTGTATTTTTGAAGAAACGATTTTTTTATATCAGCTTCACGAACAATCCATTTAACATTGAATTGGCAAGTAAGGCATTACAAAAACATAAATTATTATAATATCTAGACATGTACTTCCACTCAATATTATTTGAGTATGTTAAGCAATAAATAAAAAAAAAAATTGAATGTTGTTTATTACTGCATTCAGATTTATTCTGAGATTTTTTGAAAAATACTACATTTATCTTTAAAAAATAACAAAAATGCAATTTTAGTATTCGTGATATCAAGTATCACATTTTAGGAAGTATTAATAGATTTAGTTTGTTCTGAAAATGGTCAGAACTATGAGATAGTCAACCTTTATACTAAATGTGCCATTTTAAAATTTTAAAGTGACATGTTTGATAACATGTCTGCTATTATATTGACCCATAATTCATAGAATTTTTTGTTCATTTCTCGTTATTTTGGCATAGGGTCAGATTCTTTTTATTTCCTTCGAATAAAATTTTCACTATTAGATATAGAAATACTCGAAAAGAAAGCAAGGCAAACGTTTCGGCCACATATGGGGGCCCTCTTCAGTGCCATAAATTCAAAGATTAATTCAAAATTTCTGTAAAACATTAGAATATAGGAGATAATGAAATTAAGGATTATCATAGAATTCAAAAACTTATCTCAAAGCTTGCAATTCAAAATGAAGTAGTCCAGTATGCAGCATCACGATTCGAAAAAATATTTAGAGTTCACTGTAAATAAAAAAACCGGATAACAATTAAACCGGGAAACATAAAAAAATTTCCACACGAACCGACCGCAATTTAAAAAAATTTCTTATTAAAAAAGAATGCCAAATTGCTCATCAATGGCAGAACGCGAACAAGGTTTACATTTTTAAACTTTTCGTGAAGACTTTGTTACCGGAGTCTCTCACAGAATAATCTGAACTGTTTTAAAAACCGACTCAAGACATGTGGCTTTGCTGACCGAATATTTTTTTATATAAGAAATCTTGAGAGGTTCTTTTGCTCCTTGAGAAGACTATTGTCCTAAACCTAGTAAAGAAATTCGAAACGATTATGGTGATTTTCACGAGTGGAGGAAGGCGTGTATTTTTGAAGACACGATTTTTTTATATCAGCTTCACGGACAATCCATTTAACATTGAATTGGCAAGCAAGGCATTACAAAAACATAAATTATTATAATATCTAGACATGTACTTTTACTCAATATTATTTGAGTATGTTAAGCAATAAATAAAGAAAAAAAATTGAATGTTGTTTATTACTGCATTCAGATTTATTCTGAGATTTTTTGAAAAATACTACATTTATCTTTAAAAAATAACAAAAATGCAATTTTAGTATTCGTGATATCAAGTATCACATTTTAGGAAGTATTAATAGATTTAGTTTGTTCTGAAAATGGTCAGAACTATGAGATAGTCAACCTTTATACTAAATGTGCCATTTTAAAATTTTAAAGTGACATGTTCGATAACATGTCTGCTATTATATTGACCCATAATTCATAGAATTTTATGTTCATTTCTCGTTATTTCGGCATAGGGTCAGATTCTTTTTATTTCCTTCGAATAAAATTTTCACTATTACATATAAAAATACTCGAAAAGAAAGCAAGGCAAACGTTTCGGCCACATATGGGGGCCCTCTTCAGTGCCATAAATTCAAAGATTAATTCAAAATTTCTGTAAAACATTAGAATATAGGAGATAATGAAATTAAGGATTATCATAGAATTCAAAAACTTATCTCAAAGCTTGCAATTCAAAATGAAGTAGTCCAGTATGCAGCATCACGATTCGAAAAAATATTTAGAGTTCACTGTAAATAAAAAAACCGGATAACAATTAAACCGGGAAACATAAAAAAATTTCCACACGAACCGACCGCAATTTAAAAAAATTTCTTATTAAAAAAGAATGCCAAATTGCTCATCAATGGCAGAACGCGAACAAGGTTTACATTTTTAAACTTTTCGTGAAGACTTTGTTACCGGAGTCTCTCACAGAATAATCTGAACTGTTTTAAAAACCGACTCAAGACATGTGGCTTTGCTGACCGAATATTTTTTTATATAAGAAATCTTGAGAGGTTCTTTTGCTCCTTGAGAAGACTATTGTCCTAAACCTAGTAAAGAAATTCGAAACGATTATGGTGATTTTCACGAGTGGAGGAAGGCGTGTATTTTTGAAGACACGATTTTTTTATATCAGCTTCACGGACAATCCATTTAACATTGAATTGGCAAGCAAGGCATTACAAAAACATAAATTATTATAATATCTAGACATGTACTTTTACTCAATATTATTTGAGTATGTTAAGCAATAAATAAAGAAAAAAAAATTGAATGTTGTTTATTACTGCATTCAGATTTATTCTGAGATTTTTTGAAAAATACTACATTTATCTTTAAAAAATAACAAAAATGCAATTTTAGTATTCGTGATATCAAGTATCACATTTTAGGAAGTATTAATAGATTTAGTTTGTTCTGAAAATGGTCAGAACTATGAGATAGTCAACCTTTATACTAAATGTGCCATTTTAAAATTTTAAAGTGACATGTTCGATAACATGTCTGCTATTATATTGACCCATAATTCATAGAATTTTATGTTCATTTCTCGTTATTTCGGCATAGGGTCAGATTCTTTTTATTTCCTTCGAATAAAATTTTCACTATTACATATAAAAATACTCGAAAAGAAAGCAAGGCAAACGTTTCGGCCACATATGGGGGCCCTCTTCAGTGCCATAAATTCAAAGATTAATTCAAAATTTCTGTAAAACATTAGAATATAGGAGATAATGAAATTAAGGATTATCATAGAATTCAAAAACTTATCTCAAAGCTTGCAATTCAAAATGAAGTAGTCCAGTATGCAGCATCACGATTCGAAAAAATATTTAGAGTTCACTGTAAATAAAAAAACCGGATAACAATTAAACCGGGAAACATAAAAAAATTTCCACACGAACCGACCGCAATTTAAAAAAATTTCTTATTAAAAAAGAATGCCAAATTGCTCATCAATGGCAGAACGCGAACAAGGTTTACATTTTTAAACTTTTCGTGAAGACTTTGTTACCGGAGTCTCTCACAGAATAATCTGAACTGTTTTAAAAACCGACTCAAGACATGTGGCTTTGCTGACCGAATATTTTTTTATATAAGAAATCCTGAGAGGTTCTTTTGCTCCTTGAGAAGACTATTGTCCTATACCTAGTAAAGAAATTCGAAACGTTTATGGTGATTTTCACGAGTGGAGGAAGGCGTGTATTTTTGAAGAAACGATTTTTTTATATCAGCTTCACGGACAATCCATTTAACATTGAATTGGCAAGCAAGGCATTACAAAAACATAAATTATTATAATATCTAGACATGTACTTTTACTCAATATTATTTGAGTAAGTTAAGCAAAAAATAAAAAATAAATTGAATGTTGTTTATTACTGCATTCAGATTTATTCTGAGATTTTTTGAAAAATACTACATTTATCTTTAAAAAATAACAAAAATGCAATTTTAGTATTCGTGATATCAAGTATCACATTTTAGGAAGTATTAATAGATTTAGTTTGTTCTGAAAATGGTCAGAACTATGAGATAGTCAACCTTTATACTAAATGTGCCATTTTAAAATTTTAAAGTGACATGTTCGATAACATGTCTGCTATTATATTGACCCATAATTCATAGAATTTTATGTTCATTTCTCGTTATTTCGGCATAGGGTCAGATTCTTTTTATTTCCTTCGAATAAAATTTTCACTATTACATATAAAAATACTCGAAAAGAAAGCAAGGCAAACGTTTCGGCCACATATGGGGGCCCTCTTCAGTGCCATAAATTCAAAGATTAATTCAAAATTTCTGTAAAACATTAGAATATAGGAGATAATGAAATTAAGGATTATCATAGAATTCAAAAACTTATCTCAAAGCTTGCAATTCAAAATGAAGTAGTCCAGTATGCAGCATCACGATTCGAAAAAATATTTAGAGTTCACTGTAAATAAAAAAACCGGATAACAATTAAACCGGGAAACATAAAAAAATTTCCACACGAACCGACCGCAATTTAAAAAAATTTCTTATTAAAAAAGAATGCCAAATTGCTCATCAATGGCAGAACGCGAACAAGGTTTACATTTTTAAACTTTTCGTGAAGACTTTGTTACCGGAGTCTCTCACAGAATAATCTGAACTGTTTTAAAAACCGACTCAAGACATGTGGCTTTGCTGACCGAATATTTTTTTATATAAGAAATCTTGAGAGGTTCTTTTGCTCCTTGAGAAGACTATTGTCCTATACCTAGTAAAGAAATTCGAAACGTTTATGGTGATTTTCACGAGTGGAGGAAGGCGTGTATTTTTGAAGAAACGATTTTTTTATATCAGCTTCACGGACAATCCATTAAACATTGAATTGGCAAGCAAGGCATTACAAAAACATAAATTATTATAATATCTAGACATGTACTTCCACTCAATATTATTTGAGTATGTTAAGCAATAAATAAAGAAAAAAAAATTGAATGTTGTTTATTACTGCATTCAGATTTATTCTGAGATTTTTTGAAAAATACTACATTTATCTTTAAAAAATAACAAAAATGCAATTTTAGTATTCGTGATATCAAGTATCACATTTTAGGAAGTATTAATAGATTTAGTTTGTTCTGAAAATGGTCAGAACTATGAGATAGTCAACCTTTATACTAAATGTGCCATTTTAAAATTTTAAAGTGACATGTTTGATAACATGTCTGCTATTATATTGACCCATAATTCATAGAATTTTTTGTTCATTTCTCGTTATTTTGGCATAGGGTCAGATTCTTTTTATTTCCTTCGAATAAAATTTTCACTATTACATATAAAAATACTCGAAAAGAAAGCAAGGCAAACGTTTCGGCCACATATGGGGGCCCTCTTCAGTGCCATAAATTCAAAGATTAATTCAAAATTTCTGTAAAACATTAGAATATAGGAGATAATGAAATTAAGGATTATCATAGAATTCAAAAACTTATCTCAAAGCTTGCAATTCAAAATGAAGTAGTCCAGTATGCAGCATCACGATTCGAAAAAATATTTAGAGTTCACTGTAAATAAAAAAACCGGATAACAATTAAACCGGGAAACATAAAAAAATTTCCACACGAACCGACCGCAATTTAAAAAAATTTCTTATTAAAAAAGAATGCCAAATTGCTCATCAATGGCAGAACGCGAACAAGGTTTACATTTTTAAACTTTTCGTGAAGACTTTGTTACCGGAGTCTCTCACAGAATAATCTGAACTGTTTTAAAAACCGACTCAAGACATGTGGCTTTGCTGACCGAATATTTTTTTATATAAGAAATCTTGAGAGGTTCTTTTGCTCCTTGAGAAGACTATTGTCCTAAACCTAGTAAAGAAATTCGAAACGATTATGGTGATTTTCACGAGTGGAGGAAGGCGTGTATTTTTGAAGACACGATTTTTTTATATCAGCTTCACGGACAATCCATTTAACATTGAATTGGCAAGCAAGGCATTACAAAAACATAAATTATTATAATATCTAGACATGTACTTTTACTCAATATTATTTGAGTATGTTAAGCAATAAATGAAAAAAAATTGAATGTTGTTTATTACTGCATTCAGATTTATTCTGAGATTTTTTGAAAAATACTACATTTATCTTTAAAAAATAACAAAAATGCAATTTTAGTATTCGTGATATCAAGTATCACATTTTAGGAAGTATTAATAGATTTAGTTTGTTCTGAAAATGGTCAGAACTATGAGATAGTCAACCTTTATACTAAATGTGCCATTTTAAAATTTTAAAGTGACATGTTCGATAACATGTCTGCTATTATATTGACCCATAATTCATAGAATTTTATGTTCATTTCTCGTTATTTCGGCATAGGGTCAGATTCTTTTTATTTCCTTCGAATAAAATTTTCACTATTACATATAAAAATACTCGAAAAGAAAGCAAGGCAAACGTTTCGGCCACATATGGGGGCCCTCTTCAGTGCCATAAATTCAAAGATTAATTCAAAATTTCTGTAAAACATTAGAATATAGGAGATAATGAAATTAAGGATTATCATAGAATTCAAAAACTTATCTCAAAGCTTGCAATTCAAAATGAAGTAGTCCAGTATGCAGCATCACGATTCGAAAAAATATTTAGAGTTCACTGTAAATAAAAAAACCGGATAACAATTAAACCGGGAAACATAAAAAAATTTCCACACGAACCGACCGCAATTTAAAAAAATTTCTTATTAAAAAAGAATGCCAAATTGCTCATCAATGGCAGAACGCGAACAAGGTTTACATTTTTAAACTTTTCGTGAAGACTTTGTTACCGGAGTCTCTCACAGAATAATCTGAACTGTTTTAAAAACCGACTCAAGACATGTGGCTTTGCTGACCGAATATTTTTTTATATAAGAAATCCTGAGAGGTTCTTTTGCTCCTTGAGAAGACTATTGTCCTATACCTAGTAAAGAAATTCGAAACGTTTATGGTGATTTTCACGAGTGGAGGAAGGCGTGTATTTTTGAAGAAACGATTTTTTTATATCAGCTTCACGGACAATCCATTTAACATTGAATTGGCAAGTAAGGCATTACAAAAACATAAATTATTATAATATCTAGACATGTACTTCCACTCAATATTATTTGAGTATGTTAAGCAATAAATAAAGAAAAAAAAATTGAATGTTGTTTATTACTGCATTCAGATTTATTCTGAGATTTTTTGAAAAATACTACATTTATCTTTAAAAAATAACAAAAATGCAATTTTAGTATTCGTGATATCAAGTATCACATTTTAGGAAGTATTAATAGATTTAGTTTGTTCTGAAAATGGTCAGAACTATGAGATAGTCAACCTTTATACTAAATGTGCCATTTTAAAATTTTAAAGTGACATGTTCGATAACATGTCTGCTATTATATTGACCCATAATTCATAGAATTTTATGTTCATTTCTCGTTATTTCGGCATAGGGTCAGATTCTTTTTATTTCCTTCGAATAAAATTTTCACTATTACATATAAAAATACTCGAAAAGAAAGCAAGGCAAACGTTTCGGCCACATATGGGGGCCCTCTTCAGTGCCATAAATTCAAAGATTAATTCAAAATTTCTGTAAAACATTAGAATATAGGAGATAATGAAATTAAGGATTATCATAGAATTCAAAAACTTATCTCAAAGCTTGCAATTCAAAATGAAGTAGTCCAGTATGCAGCATCACGATTCGAAAAAATATTTAGAGTTCACTGTAAATAAAAAAACCGGATAACAATTAAACCGGGAAACATAAAAAAATTTCCACACGAACCGACCGCAATTTAAAAAAATTTCTTATTAAAAAAGAATGCCAAATTGCTCATCAATGGCAGAACGCGAACAAGGTTTACATTTTTAAACTTTTCGTGAAGACTTTGTTACCGGAGTCTCTCACAGAATAATCTGAACTGTTTTAAAAACCGACTCAAGACATGTGGCTTTGCTGACCGAATATTTTTTTATATAAGAAATCTTGAGAGGTTCTTTTGCTCCTTGAGAAGACTATTGTCCTAAACCTAGTAAAGAAATTCGAAACGATTATGGTGATTTTCACGAGTGGAGGAAGGCGTGTATTTTTGAAGACACGATTTTTTTATATCAGCTTCACGGACAATCCATTTAACATTGAATTGGCAAGCAAGGCATTACAAAAACATAAATTATTATAATATCTAGACATGTACTTTTACTCAATATTATTTGAGTATGTTAAGCAATAAATAAAAAAAAAATTGAATGTTGTTTATTACTGCATTCAGATTTATTCTGAGATTTTTTGAAAAATACTACATTTATCTTTAAAAAATAACAAAAATGCAATTTTAGTATTCGTGATATCAAGTATCACATTTTAGGAAGTATTAATAGATTTAGTTTGTTCTGAAAATGGTCAGAACTATGAGATAGTCAACCTTTATACTAAATGTGCCATTTTAAAATTTTAAAGTGACATGTTCGATAACATGTCTGCTATTATATTGACCCATAATTCATAGAATTTTATGTTCATTTCTCGTTATTTCGGCATAGGGTCAGATTCTTTTTATTTCCTTCGAATAAAATTTTCACTATTACATATAAAAATACTCGAAAAGAAAGCAAGGCAAACGTTTCGGCCACATATGGGGGCCCTCTTCAGTGCCATAAATTCAAAGATTAATTCAAAATTTCTGTAAAACATTAGAATATAGGAGATAATGAAATTAAGGATTATCATAGAATTCAAAAACTTATCTCAAAGCTTGCAATTCAAAATGAAGTAGTCCAGTATGCAGCATCACGATTCGAAAAAATATTTAGAGTTCACTGTAAATAAAAAAACCGGATAACAATTAAACCGGGAAACATAAAAAAATTTCAACACGAACCGACCGCAATTTAAAAAAATTTCTTATTAAAAAAGAATGCCAAATTGCTCATCAATGGCAGAACGCGAACAAGGTTTACATTTTTAAACTTTTCGTGAAGACTTTGTTACCGGAGTCTCTCACAGAATAATCTGAACTGTTTTAAAAACCGACTCAAGACATGTGGCTTTGCTGACCGAATATTTTTTTATATAAGAAATCTTGAGAGGTTCTTTTGCTCCTTGAGAAGACTATTGTCCTAAACCTAGTAAAGAAATTCGAAACGTTTATGGTGATTTTCACGAGTGGAGGAAGGCGTGTATTTTTGAAGAAACGATTTTTTTATATCAGCTTCACGGACAATCCATTTAACATTGAATTGGCAAGTAAGGCATTACAAAAACATAAATTATTATAATATCTAGACATGTACTTCCACTCAATATTATTTGAGTATGTTAAGCAATAAATAAAAAAAAAAATTTAATGTTGTTTATTACTGCATTCAGATTTATTCTGAGATTTTTTGAAAAATACTACATTTATCTTTAAAAAATAACAAAAATGCAATTTTAGTATTCGTGATATCAAGTATCACATTTTAGGAAGTATTAATAGATTTAGTTTGTTCTGAAAATGGTCAGAACTATGAGATAGTCAACCTTTATACTAAATGTGCCATTTTAAAATTTTAAAGTGACATGTTTGATAACATGTCTGCTATTATATTGACCCATAATTCATAGAATTTTTTGTTCATTTCTCGTTATTTTGGCATAGGGTCAGATTCTTTTTATTTCCTTCGAATAAAATTTTCACTATTAGATATAAAAATACTCGAATTTCTGTAAAACATTAGAATATAGGAGATAATGAAATTAAGGATTATCATAGAATTCAAAAACTTATCTCAAAGCTTGCAATTCAAAATGAAGTAGTCCAGTATGCAGCATCACGATTCGAAAAAATATTTAGAGTTCACTGTAAATAAAAAAACCGGATAACAATTAAACCGGGAAACATAAAAAAATTTCCACACGAACCGACCGCATTTTAAAAAAATTTCTTATTAAAAAAGAATGCCAAATTGCTCATCAATGGCAGAACGCGAACAAGGTTTACATTTTTAAACTTTTCGTGAAGACTTTGTTACCGGAGTCTCTCACAGAATAATCTGAACTGTTTTAAAAACCGACTCAAGACATGTGGCTTTGCTGACCGAATATTTTTTTATATAAGAAATCTTGAGAGGTTCTTTTGCTCCTTGAGAAGACTATTGTCCTAAACCTAGTAAAGAAATTCGAAACGATTATGGTGATTTTCACGAGTGGAGGAAGGCGTGTATTTTTGAAGACACGATTTTTTTATATCAGCTTCACGGACAATCCATTTAACATTGAATTGGCAAGCAAGGCATTACAAAAACATAAATTATTATAATATCTAGACATGTACTTTTACTCAATATTATTTGAGTATGTTAAGCAATAAATAAAGAAAAAAAAATTGAATGTTGTTTATTACTGCATTCAGATTTATTCTGAGATTTTTTGAAAAATACTACATTTATCTTTAAAAAATAACAAAAATGCAATTTTAGTATTCGTGATATCAAGTATCACATTTTAGGAAGTATTAATAGATTTAGTTTGTTCTGAAAATGGTCAGAACTATGAGATAGTCAACCTTTATACTAAATGTGCCATTTTAAAATTTTAAAGTGACATGTTCGATAACATGTCTGCTATTATATTGACCCATAATTCATAGAATTTTATGTTCATTTCTCGTTATTTCGGCATAGGGTCAGATTCTTTTTATTTCCTTCGAATAAAATTTTCACTATTACATATAAAAATACTCGAAAAGAAAGCAAGGCAAACGTTTCGGCCACATATGGGGGCCCTCTTCAGTGCCATAAATTCAAAGATTAATTCAAAATTTCTGTAAAACATTAGAATATAGGAGATAATGAAATTAAGGATTATCATAGAATTCAAAAACTTATCTCAAAGCTTGCAATTCAAAATGAAGTAGTCCAGTATGCAGCATCACGATTCGAAAAAATATTTAGAGTTCACTGTAAATAAAAAAACCGGATAACAATTAAACCGGGAAACATAAAAAAATTTCCACACGAACCGACCGCAATTTAAAAAAATTTCTTATTAAAAAAGAATGCCAAATTGCTCATCAATGGCAGAACGCGAACAAGGTTTACATTTTTAAACTTTTCGTGAAGACTTTGTTACCGGAGTCTCTCACAGAATAATCTGAACTGTTTTAAAAACCGACTCAAGACATGTGGCTTTGCTGACCGAATATTTTTTTATATAAGAAATCCTGAGAGGTTCTTTTGCTCCTTGAGAAGACTATTGTCCTATACCTAGTAAAGAAATTCGAAACGTTTATGGTGATTTTCACGAGTGGAGGAAGGCGTGTATTTTTGAAGAAACGATTTTTTTATATCAGCTTCACGGACAATCCATTTAACATTGAATTGGCAAGCAAGGCATTACAAAAACATAAATTATTATAATATCTAGACATGTACTTCCACTCAATATTATTTGAGTATGTTAAGCAATAAATAAAAAAAAAATTGAATGTTGTTTATTACTGCATTCAGATTTATTCTGAGATTTTGTGAAAAATACTACATTTATCTTTAAAAAATAACAAAAATGCAATTTTAGTATTCGTGATATCAAGTATCACATTTTAGGAAGTATTAATAGATTTAGTTTGTTCTGAAAATGGTCAGAACTATGAGATAGTCAACCTTTATACTAAATGTGCCATTTTAAAATTTTAAAGTGACATGTTTGATAACATGTCTGCTATTATATTGACCCATAATTCATAGAATTTTTTGTTCATTTCTCGTTATTTTGGCATAGGGTCAGATTCTTTTTATTTCCTTCGAATAAAATTTTCACTATTACATATAAAAATACTCGAAAAGAAAGCAAGGCAAACGTTTCGGCCACATATGGGGGCCCTCTTCAGTGCCATAAATTCAAAGATTAATTCAAAATTTCTGTAAAACATTAGAATATAGGAGATAATGAAATTAAGGATTATCATAGAATTCAAAAACTTATCTCAAAGCTTGCAATTCAAAATGAAGTAGTCCAGTATGCAGCATCACGATTCGAAAAAATATTTAGAGTTCACTGTAAATAAAAAGACCGGATAACAATTAAACCGGGAAACATAAAAAAATTTCCACACGAACCGACCACAATTTAAAAAAATTTCTTATTAAAAAAGAATGCCAAATTGCTCATCAATGGCAGAACGCGAACAAGGTTTACATTTTTAAACTTTTCGTGAAGTCTTTGTTACCGGAGTCTCTCACAGAATAATCTGAACTGTTTTAAAAACCGACTCAAGACATGTGGCTTTGCTGACCGAATATTTTTTTATATAAGAAATCTTGAGAGGTTCTTTTGCTCCTTGAGAAGACTATTGTCCTAAACCTAGTAAAGAAATTCGAAATGATTATGGTGATTTTCACGAGTGGAGGAAGGCGTGTATTTTTGAAGACACGATTTTTTTATATCAGCTTCACGGACAATCCATTTAACATTGAATTGGCAAGCAAGGCATTACAAAAACATAAATTATTATAATATCTAGACATGTACTTTTACTCAATATTATTTGAGTATGTTAAGCAATAAATAAAGAAAAAAAAATTGAATGTTGTTTATTACTGCATTCAGATTTATTCTGAGATTTTTTGAAAAATACTACATTTATCTTTAAAAAATAACAAAAATGCAATTTTAGTATTCGTGATATCAAGTATCACATTTTAGGAAGTATTAATAGATTTAGTTTGTTCTGAAAATGGTCAGAACTATGAGATAGTCAACCTTTATACTAAATGTGCCATTTTAAAATTTTAAAGTGACATGTTCGATAACATGTCTGCTATTATATTGACCCATAATTCATAGAATTTTATGTTCATTTCTCGTTATTTCGGCATAGGGTCAGATTCTTTTTATTTCCTTCGAATAAAATTTTCACTATTACATATAAAAATACTCGAAAAGAAAGCAAGGCAAACGTTTCGGCCACATATGGGGGCCCTCTTCAGTGCCATAAATTCAAAGATTAATTCAAAATTTCTGTAAAACATTAGAATATAGGAGATAATGAAATTAAGGATTATCATAGAATTCAAAAACTTATCTCAAAGCTTGCAATTCAAAATGAAGTAGTCCAGTATGCAGCATCACGATTCGAAAAAATATTTAGAGTTCACTGTAAATAAAAAAACCGGATAACAATTAAACCGGGAAACATAAAAAAATTTCCACACGAACCGACCGCAATTTAAAAAAATTTCTTATTAAAAAAGAATGCCAAATTGCTCATCAATGGCAGAACGCGAACAAGGTTTACATTTTTAAACTTTTCGTGAAGACTTTGTTACCGGAGTCTCTCACAGAATAATCTGAACTGTTTTAAAAACCGACTCAAGACATGTGGCTTTGCTGACCGAATATTTTTTTATATAAGAAATCCTGAGAGGTTCTTTTGCTCCTTGAGAAGACTATTGTCCTATACCTAGTAAAGAAATTCGAAACGTTTATGGTGATTTTCACGAGTGGAGGAAGGCGTGTATTTTTGAAGAAACGATTTTTTTATATCAGCTTCACGGACAATCCATTTAACATTGAATTGGCAAGCAAGGCATTACAAAAACATAAATTATTATAATATCTAGACATGTACTTCCACTCAATATTATTTGAGTATGTTAAGCAATAAATAAAAAAAAAATTGAATGTTGTTTATTACTGCATTCAGATTTATTCTGAGATTTTTTGAAAAATACTACATTTATCTTTAAAAAATAACAAAAATGCAATTTTAGTATTCGTGATATCAAGTATCACATTTTAGGAAGTATTAATAGATTTAGTTTGTTCTGAAAATGGTCAGAACTATGAGATAGTCAACCTTTATACTAAATGTGCCATTTTAAAATTTTAAAGTGACATGTTTGATAACATGTCTGCTATTATATTGACCCATAATTCATAGAATTTTTTGTTCATTTCTCGTTATTTTGGCATAGGGTCAGATTCTTTTTATTTCCTTCGAATAAAATTTTCACTATTAGATATAAAAATACTCGAATTTCTGTAAAACATTAGAATATAGGAGATAATGAAATTAAGGATTATCATAGAATTCAAAAACTTATCTCAAAGCTTGCAATTCAAAATGAAGTAGTCCAGTATGCAGCATCACGATTCGAAAAAATATTTAGAGTTCACTGTAAATAAAAAAACCGGATAACAATTAAACCGGGAAACATAAAAAAATTTCCACACGAACCGACCGCATTTTAAAAAAATTTCTTATTAAAAAAGAATGCCAAATTGCTCATCAATGGCAGAACGCGAACAAGGTTTACATTTTTAAACTTTTCGTGAAGACTTTGTTACCGGAGTCTCTCACAGAATAATCTGAACTGTTTTAAAAACCGACTCAAGACATGTGGCTTTGCTGACCGAATATTTTTTTATATAAGAAATCTTGAGAGGTTCTTTTGCTCCTTGAGAAGACTATTGTCCTAAACCTAGTAAAGAAATTCGAAACGATTATGGTGATTTTCACGAGTGGAGGAAGGCGTGTATTTTTGAAGACACGATTTTGTTATATCAGCTTCACGGACAATCCATTTAACATTGAATTGGCAAGCAAGGCATTACAAAAACATAAATTATTATAATATCTAGACATGTACTTTTACTCAATATTATTTGAGTATGTTAAGCAATAAATAAAGAAAAAAAAATTGAATGTTGTTTATTACTGCATTCAGATTTATTCTGAGATTTTTTGAAAAATACTACATTTATCTTTAAAAAATAACAAAAATGCAATTTTAGTATTCGTGATATCAAGTATCACATTTTAGGAAGTATTAATAGATTTAGTTTGTTCTGAAAATGGTCAGAACTATGAGATAGTCAACCTTTATACTAAATGTGCCATTTTAAAATTTTAAAGTGACATGTTCGATAACATGTCTGCTATTATATTGACCCATAATTCATAGAATTTTATGTTCATTTCTCGTTATTTCGGCATAGGGTCAGATTCTTTTTATTTCCTTCGAATAAAATTTTCACTATTACATATAAAAATACTCGAAAAGAAAGCAAGGCAAACGTTTCGGCCACATATGGGGGCCCTCTTCAGTGCCATAAATTCAAAGATTAATTCAAAATTTCTGTAAAACATTAGAATATAGGAGATAATGAAATTAAGGATTATCATAGAATTCAAAAACTTATCTCAAAGCTTGCAATTCAAAATGAAGTAGTCCAGTATGCAGCATCACGATTCGAAAAAATATTTAGAGTTCACTGTAAATAAAAAAACCGGATAACAATTAAACCGGGAAACATAAAAAAATTTCCACACGAACCGACCGCAATTTAAAAAAATTTCTTATTAAAAAAGAATGCCAAATTGCTCATCAATGGCAGAACGCGAACAAGGTTTACATTTTTAAACTTTTCGTGAAGACTTTGTTACCGGAGTCTCTCACAGAATAATCTGAACTGTTTTAAAAACCGACTCAAGACATGTGGCTTTGCTGACCGAATATTTTTTTATATAAGAAATCCTGAGAGGTTCTTTTGCTCCTTGAGAAGACTATTGTCCTATACCTAGTAAAGAAATTCGAAACGTTTATGGTGATTTTCACGAGTGGAGGAAGGCGTGTATTTTTGAAGAAACGATTTTTTTATATCAGCTTCACGGACAATCCATTTAACATTGAATTGGCAAGCAAGGCATTACAAAAACATAAATTATTATAATATCTAGACATGTACTTTTACTCAATATTATTTGAGTATGTTAAGCAATAAATAAAGAAAAAAAAATTGAATGTTGTTTATTACTGCATTCAGATTTATTCTGAGATTTTTTGAAAAATACTACATTTATCTTTAAAAAATAACAAAAATGCAATTTTAGTATTCGTGATATCAAGTATCACATTTTAGGAAGTATTAATAGATTTAGTTTGTTCTGAAAATGGTCAGAACTATGAGATAGTCAACCTTTATACTAAATGTGCCATTTTAAAATTTTAAAGTGACATGTTCGATAACATGTCTGCTATTATATTGACCCATAATTCATAGAATTTTATGTTCATTTCTCGTTATTTCGGCATAGGGTCAGATTCTTTTTATTTCCTTCGAATAAAATTTTCACTATTACATATAAAAATACTCGAAAAGAAAGCAAGGCAAACGTTTCGGCCACATATGGGGGCCCTCTTCAGTGCCATAAATTCAAAGATTAATTCAAAATTTCTGTAAAACATTAGAATATAGGAGATAATGAAATTAAGGATTATCATAGAATTCAAAAACTTATCTCAAAGCTTGCAATTCAAAATGAAGTAGTCCAGTATGCAGCATCACGATTCGAAAAAATATTTAGAGTTCACTGTAAATAAAAAAACCGGATAACAATTAAACCGGGAAACATAAAAAAATTTCCACACGAACCGACCGCAATTTAAAAAAATTTCTTATTAAAAAAGAATGCCAAATTGCTCATCAATGGCAGAACGCGAACAAGGTTTACATTTTTAAACTTTTCGTGAAGACTTTGTTACCGGAGTCTCTCACAGAATAATCTGAACTGTTTTAAAAACCGACTCAAGACATGTGGCTTTGCTGACCGAAAATTTTTTTATATAAGAAATCCTGAGAGGTTCTTTTGCTCCTTGAGAAGACTATTGTCCTAAACCTAGTAAAGAAATTCGAAACGATTATGGTGATTTTCACGAGTGGAGGAAGGCGTGTATTTTTGAAGACACGATTTTTTTATATCAGCTTCACGGACAATCCATTTAACATTGAATTGGCAAGCAAGGCATTACAAAAACATAAATTATTATAATATCTAGACATGTACTTTTACTCAATATTATTTGAGTATGTTAAGCAATAAATAAAGAAAAAAAAATTGAATGTTGTTTATTACTGCATTCAGATTTATTCTGAGATTTTTTGAAAAATACTACATTTATCTTTAAAAAATAACAAAAATGCAATTTTAGTATTCGTGATATCAAGTATCACATTTTAGGAAGTATTAATAGATTTAGTTTGTTCTGAAAATGGTCAGAACTATGAGATAGTCAACCTTTATACTAAATGTGCCATTTTAAAATTTTAAAGTGACATGTTCGATAACATGTCTGCTATTATATTGACCCATAATTCATAGAATTTTATGTTCATTTCTCGTTATTTCGGCATAGGGTCAGATTCTTTTTATTTCCTTCGAATAAAATTTTCACTATTACATATAAAAATACTCGAAAAGAAAGCAAGGCAAACGTTTCGGCCACATATGGGGGCCCTCTTCAGTGCCATAAATTCAAAGATTAATTCAAAATTTCTGTAAAACATTAGAATATAGGAGATAATGAAATTAAGGATTATCATAGAATTCAAAAACTTATCTCAAAGCTTGCAATTCAAAATGAAGTAGTCCAGTATGCAGCATCACGATTCGAAAAAATATTTAGAGTTCACTGTAAATAAAAAAACCGGATAACAATTAAACCGGGAAACATAAAAAAATTTCCACACGAACCGACCGCAATTTAAAAAAATTTCTTATTAAAAAAGAATGCCAAATTGCTCATCAATGGCAGAACGCGAACAAGGTTTACATTTTTAAACTTTTCGTGAAGTCTTTGTTACCGGAGTCTCTCACAGAATAATCTGAACTGTTTTAAAAACCGACTCAAGACATGTGGCTTTGCTGACCGAATATTTTTTTATATAAGAAATCTTGAGAGGTTCTTTTGCTCCTTGAGAAGACTATTGTCCTAAACCTAGTAAAGAAATTCGAAACGATTATGGTGATTTTCACGAGTGGAGGAAGGCGTGTATTTTTGAAGACACGATTTTTTTATATCAGCTTCACGGACAATCCATTTAACATTGAATTGGCAAGCAAGGCATTACAAAAACATAAATTATTATAATATCTAGACATGTACTTTTACTCAATATTATTTGAGTATGTTAAGCAATAAATAAAAAAAAAAAATTGAATGTTGTTTATTACTGCATTCAGATTTATTCTGAGATTTTTTGAAAAATACTACATTTATCTTTAAAAAATAACAAAAATGCAATTTTAGTATTCGTGATATCAAGTATCACATTTTAGGAAGTATTAATAGATTTAGTTTGTTCTGAAAATGGTCAGAACTATGAGATAGTCAACCTTTATACTAAATGTGCCATTTTAAAATTTTAAAGTGACATGTTCGATAACATGTCTGCTATTATATTGACCCATAATTCATAGAATTTTATGTTCATTTCTCGTTATTTCGGCATAGGGTCAGATTCTTTTTATTTCCTTCGAATAAAATTTTCACTATTACATATAAAAATACTCGAAAAGAAAGCAAGGCAAACGTTTCGGCCACATATGGGGGCCCTCTTCAGTGCCATAAATTCAAAGATTAATTCAAAATTTCTGTAAAACATTAGAATATAGGAGATAATGAAATTAAGGATTATCATAGAATTCAAAAACTTATCTCAAAGCTTGCAATTCAAAATGAAGTAGTCCAGTATGCAGCATCACGATTCGAAAAAATATTTAGAGTTCACTGTAAATAAAAAAACCGGATAACAATTAAACCGGGAAACATAAAAAAATTTCCACACGAACCGACCGCAATTTAAAAAAATTTCTTATTAAAAAAGAATGCCAAATTGCTCATCAATGGCAGAACGCGAACAAGGTTTACATTTTTAAACTTTTCGTGAAGACTTTGTTACCGGAGTCTCTCACAGAATAATCTGAACTGTTTTAAAAACCGACTCAAGACATGTGGCTTTGCTGACCGAAAATTTTTTTATATAAGAAATCCTGAGAGGTTCTTTTGCTCCTTGAGAAGACTATTGTCCTAAACCTAGTAAAGAAATTCGAAACGATTATGGTGATTTTCACGAGTGGAGGAAGGCGTGTATTTTTGAAGACACGATTTTTTTATATCAGCTTCACGGACAATCCATTTAACATTGAATTGGCAAGCAAGGCATTACAAAAACATAAATTATTATAATATCTAGACATGTACTTTTACTCAATATTATTTGAGTATGTTAAGCAATAAATAAAGAAAAATAAATTGAATGTTGTTTATTACTGCATTCAGATTTATTCTGAGATTTTTTGAAAAATACTACATTTATCTTTAAAAAATAACAAAAATGCAATTTTAGTATTCGTGATATCAAGTATCACATTTTAGGAAGTATTAATAGATTTAGTTTGTTCTGAAAATGGTCAGAACTATGAGATAGTCAACCTTTATACTAAATGTGCCATTTTAAAATTTTAAAGTGACATGTTCGATAACATGTCTGCTATTATATTGACCCATAATTCATAGAATTTTATGTTCATTTCTCGTTATTTCGGCATAGGGTCAGATTCTTTTTATTTCCTTCGAATAAAATTTTCACTATTACATATAAAAATACTCGAAAAGAAAGCAAGGCAAACGTTTCGGCCACATATGGGGGCCCTCTTCAGTGCCATAAATTCAAAGATTAATTCAAAATTTCTGTAAAACATTAGAATATAGGAGATAATGAAATTAAGGATTATCATAGAATTCAAAAACTTATCTCAAAGCTTGCAATTCAAAATGAAGTAGTCCAGTATGCAGCATCACGATTCGAAAAAATATTTAGAGTTCACTGTAAATAAAAAAACCGGATAACAATTAAACCGGGAAACATAAAAAAATTTCCACACGAACCGACCGCAATTTAAAAAAATTTCTTATTAAAAAAGAATGCCAAATTGCTCATCAATGGCAGAACGCGAACAAGGTTTACATTTTTAAACTTTTCGTGAAGACTTTGTTACCGGAGTCTCTCACAGAATAATCTGAACTGTTTTAAAAACCGACTCAAGACATGTGGCTTTGCTGACCGAATATTTTTTTATATAAGAAATCTTGAGAGGTTCTTTTGCTCCTTGAGAAGACTATTGTCCTAAACCTAGTAAAGAAATTCGAAACGATTATGGTGATTTTCACGAGTGGAGGAAGGCGTGTATTTTTGAAGACACGATTTTTTTATATCAGCTTCACGGACAATCCATTTAACATTGAATTGGCAAGCAAGGCATTACAAAAACATAAATTATTATAATATCTAGACATGTACTTTTACTCAATATTATTTGAGTATGTTAAGCAATAAATAAAAAAAAAATTGAATGTTGTTTATTACTGCATTCAGATTTATTCTGAGATTTTTTGAAAAATACTACATTTATCTTTAAAAAATAACAAAAATGCAATTTTAGTATTCGTGATATCAAGTATCACATTTTAGGAAGTATTAATAGATTTAGTTTGTTCTGAAAATGGTCAGAACTATGAGATAGTCAACCTTTATACTAAATGTGCCATTTTAAAATTTTAAAGTGACATGTTCGATAACATGTCTGCTATTATATTGACCCATAATTCATAGAATTTTATGTTCATTTCTCGTTATTTCGGCATAGGGTCAGATTCTTTTTATTTCCTTCGAATAAAATTTTCACTATTACATATAAAAATACTCGAAAAGAAAGCAAGGCAAACGTTTCGGCCACATATGGGGGCCCTCTTCAGTGCCATAAATTCAAAGATTAATTCAAAATTTCTGTAAAACATTAGAATATAGGAGATAATGAAATTAAGGATTATCATAGAATTCAAAAACTTATCTCAAAGCTTGCAATTCAAAATGAAGTAGTCCAGTATGCAGCATCACGATTCGAAAAAATATTTAGAGTTCACTGTAAATAAAAAAACCGGATAACAATTAAACCGGGAAACATAAAAAAATTTCCACACGAACCGACCGCAATTTAAAAAAATTTCTTATTAAAAAAGAATGCCAAATTGCTCATCAATGGCAGAACGCGAACAAGGTTTACATTTTTAAACTTTTCGTGAAGACTTTGTTACCGGAGTCTCTCACAGAATAATCTGAACTGTTTTAAAAACCGACTCAAGACATGTGGCTTTGCTGACCGAATATTTTTTTATATAAGAAATCTTGAGAGGTTCTTTTGCTCCTTGAGAAGACTATTGTCCTAAACCTAGTAAAGAAATTCGAAACGATTATGGTGATTTTCACGAGTGGAGGAAGGCGTGTATTTTTGAAGACACGATTTTTTTATATCAGCTTCACGGACAATCCATTTAACATTGAATTGGCAAGCAAGGCATTACAAAAACATAAATTATTATAATATCTAGACATGTACTTTTACTCAATATTATTTGAGTATGTTAAGCAATAAATAAAAAAAAAATTGAATGTTGTTTATTACTGCATTCAGATTTATTCTGAGATTTTTTGAAAAATACTACATTTATCTTTAAAAAATAACAAAAATGCAATTTTAGTATTCGTGATATCAAGTATCACATTTTAGGAAGTATTAATAGATTTAGTTTGTTCTGAAAATGGTCAGAACTATGAGATAGTCAACCTTTATACTAAATGTGCCATTTTAAAATTTTAAAGTGACATGTTCGATAACATGTCTGCTATTATATTGACCCATAATTCATAGAATTTTATGTTCATTTCTCGTTATTTCGGCATAGGGTCAGATTCTTTTTATTTCCTTCGAATAAAATTTTCACTATTACATATAAAAATACTCGAAAAGAAAGCAAGGCAAACGTTTCGGCCACATATGGGGGCCCTCTTCAGTGCCATAAATTCAAAGATTAATTCAAAATTTCTGTAAAACATTAGAATATAGGAGATAATGAAATTAAGGATTATCATAGAATTCAAAAACTTATCTCAAAGCTTGCAATTCAAAATGAAGTAGTCCAGTATGCAGCATCACGATTCGAAAAAATATTTAGAGTTCACTGTAAATAAAAAAACCGGATAACAATTAAACCGGGAAACATAAAAAAATTTCCACACGAACCGACCGCAATTTAAAAAAATTTCTTATTAAAAAAGAATGCCAAATTGCTCATCAATGGCAGAACGCGAACAAGGTTTACATTTTTAAACTTTTCGTGAAGTCTTTGTTACCGGAGTCTCTCACAGAATAATCTGAACTGTTTTAAAAACCGACTCAAGACATGTGGCTTTGCTGACCGAATATTTTTTTATATAAGAAATCTTGAGAGGTTCTTTTGCTCCTTGAGAAGACTATTGTCCTAAACCTAGTAAAGAAATTCGAAACGATTATGGTGATTTTCACGAGTGGAGGAAGGCGTGTATTTTTGAAGACACGATTTTTTTATATCAGCTTCACGGACAATCCATTTAACATTGAATTGGCAAGCAAGGCATTACAAAAACATAAATTATTATAATATCTAGACATGTACTTTTACTCAATATTATTTGAGTATGTTAAGCAATAAATAAAGAAAAAAAAATTGAATGTTGTTTATTACTGCATTCAGATTTATTCTGAGATTTTTTGAAAAATACTACATTTATCTTTAAAAAATAACAAAAATGCAATTTTAGTATTCGTGATATCAAGTATCACATTTTAGGAAGTATTAATAGATTTAGTTTGTTCTGAAAATGGTCAGAACTATGAGATAGTCAACCTTTATACTAAATGTGCCATTTTAAAATTTTAAAGTGACATGTTCGATAACATGTCTGCTATTATATTGACCCATAATTCATAGAATTTTATGTTCATTTCTCGTTATTTCGGCATAGGGTCAGATTCTTTTTATTTCCTTCGAATAAAATTTTCACTATTACATATAAAAATACTCGAAAAGAAAGCAAGGCAAACGTTTCGGCCACATATGGGGGCCCTCTTCAGTGCCATAAATTCAAAGATTAATTCAAAATTTCTGTAAAACATTAGAATATAGGAGATAATGAAATTAAGGATTATCATAGAATTCAAAAACTTATCTCAAAGCTTGCAATTCAAAATGAAGTAGTCCAGTATGCAGCATCACGATTCGAAAAAATATTTAGAGTTCACTGTAAATAAAAAAACCGGATAACAATTAAACCGGGAAACATAAAAAAATTTCCACACGAACCGACCGCAATTTAAAAAAATTTCTTATTAAAAAAGAATGCCAAATTGCTCATCAATGGCAGAACGCGAACAAGGTTTACATTTTTAAACTTTTCGTGAAGTCTTTGTTACCGGAGTCTCTCACAGAATAATCTGAACTGTTTTAAAAACCGACTCAAGACATGTGGCTTTGCTGACCGAATATTTTTTTATATAAGAAATCTTGAGAGGTTCTTTTGCTCCTTGAGAAGACTATTGTCCTAAACCTAGTAAAGAAATTCGAAACGATTATGGTGATTTTCACGAGTGGAGGAAGGCGTGTATTTTTGAAGACACGATTTTTTTATATCAGCTTCACGGACAATCCATTTAACATTGAATTGGCAAGCAAGGCATTACAAAAACATAAATTATTATAATATCTAGACATGTACTTTTACTCAATATTATTTGAGTATGTTAAGCAATAAATAAAGGAAAAAAAATTGAATGTTGTTTATTACTGCATTCAGATTTATTCTGAGATTTTTTGAAAAATACTACATTTATCTTTAAAAAATAACAAAAATGCAATTTTAGTATTCGTGATATCAAGTATCACATTTTAGGAAGTATTAATAGATTTAGTTTGTTCTGAAAATGGTCAGAACTATGAGATAGTCAACCTTTATACTAAATGTGCCATTTTAAAATTTTAAAGTGACATGTTCGATAACATGTCTGCTATTATATTGACCCATAATTCATAGAATTTTATGTTCATTTCTCGTTATTTCGGCATAGGGTCAGATTCTTTTTATTTCCTTCGAATAAAATTTTCACTATTACATATAAAAATACTCGAAAAGAAAGCAAGGCAAACGTTTCGGCCACATATGGGGGCCCTCTTCAGTGCCATAAATTCAAAGATTAATTCAAAATTTCTGTAAAACATTAGAATATAGGAGATAATGAAATTAAGGATTATCATAGAATTCAAAAACTTATCTCAAAGCTTGCAATTCAAAATGAAGTAGTCCAGTATGCAGCATCACGATTCGAAAAAATATTTAGAGTTCACTGTAAATAAAAAAACCGGATAACAATTAAACCGGGAAACATAAAAAAATTTCCACACGAACCGACCGCAATTTAAAAAAATTTCTTATTAAAAAAGAATGCCAAATTGCTCATCAATGGCAGAACGCGAACAAGGTTTACATTTTTAAACTTTTCGTGAAGACTTTGTTACCGGAGTCTCTCACAGAATAATCTGAACTGTTTTAAAAACCGACTCAAGACATGTGGCTTTGCTGACCGAATATTTTTTTATATAAGAAATCTTGAGAGGTTCTTTTGCTCCTTGAGAAGACTATTGTCCTAAACCTAGTAAAGAAATTCGAAACGATTATGGTGATTTTCACGAGTGGAGGAAGGCGTGTATTTTTGAAGACACGATTTTTTTATATCAGCTTCACGGACAATCCATTTAACATTGAATTGGCAAGCAAGGCATTACAAAAACATAAATTATTATAATATCTAGACATGTACTTTTACTCAATATTATTTGAGTATGTTAAGCAATAAATAAAGAAAAATAAATTGAATGTTGTTTATTACTGCATTCAGATTTATTCTGAGATTTTTTGAAAAATACTACATTTATCTTTAAAAAATAACAAAAATGCAATTTTAGTATTCGTGATATCAAGTATCACATTTTAGGAAGTATTAATAGATTTAGTTTGTTCTGAAAATGGTCAGAACTATGAGATAGTCAACCTTTATACTAAATGTGCCATTTTAAAATTTTAAAGTGACATGTTCGATAACATGTCTGCTATTATATTGACCCATAATTCATAGAATTTTATGTTCATTTCTCGTTATTTCGGCATAGGGTCAGATTCTTTTTATTTCCTTCGAATAAAATTTTCACTATTACATATAAAAATACTCGAAAAGAAAGCAAGGCAAACGTTTCGGCCACATATGGGGGCCCTCTTCAGTGCCATAAATTCAAAGATTAATTCAAAATTTCTGTAAAACATTAGAATATAGGAGATAATGAAATTAAGGATTATCATAGAATTCAAAAACTTATCTCAAAGCTTGCAATTCAAAATGAAGTAGTCCAGTATGCAGCATCACGATTCGAAAAAATATTTAGAGTTCACTGTAAATAAAAAAACCGGATAACAATTAAACCGGGAAACATAAAAAAATTTCCACACGAACCGACCGCAATTTAAAAAAATTTCTTATTAAAAAAGAATGCCAAATTGCTCATCAATGGCAGAACGCGAACAAGGTTTACATTTTTAAACTTTTCGTGAAGACTTTGTTACCGGAGTCTCTCACAGAATAATCTGAACTGTTTTAAAAACCGACTCAAGACATGTGGCTTTGCTGACCGAATATTTTTTTATATAAGAAATCTTGAGAGGTTCTTTTGCTCCTTGAGAAGACTATTGTCCTAAACCTAGTAAAGAAATTCGAAACGATTATGGTGATTTTCACGAGTGGAGGAAGGCGTGTATTTTTGAAGACACGATTTTTTTATATCAGCTTCACGGACAATCCATTTAACATTGAATTGGCAAGCAAGGCATTACAAAAACATAAATTATTATAATATCTAGACATGTACTTTTACTCAATATTATTTGAGTATGTTAAGCAATAAATAAAGAAAAATAAATTGAATGTTGTTTATTACTGCATTCAGATTTATTCTGAGATTTTTTGAAAAATACTACATTTATCTTTAAAAAATAACAAAAATGCAATTTTAGTATTCGTGATATCAAGTATCACATTTTAGGAAGTATTAATAGATTTAGTTTGTTCTGAAAATGGTCAGAACTATGAGATAGTCAACCTTTATACTAAATGTGCCATTTTAAAATTTTAAAGTGACATGTTCGATAACATGTCTGCTATTATATTGACCCATAATTCATAGAATTTTATGTTCATTTCTCGTTATTTCGGCATAGGGTCAGATTCTTTTTATTTCCTTCGAATAAAATTTTCACTATTACATATAAAAATACTCGAAAAGAAAGCAAGGCAAACGTTTCGGCCACATATGGGGGCCCTCTTCAGTGCCATAAATTCAAAGATTAATTCAAAATTTCTGTAAAACATTAGAATATAGGAGATAATGAAATTAAGGATTATCATAGAATTCAAAAACTTATCTCAAAGCTTGCAATTCAAAATGAAGTAGTCCAGTATGCAGCATCACGATTCGAAAAAATATTTAGAGTTCACTGTAAATAAAAAAACCGGATAACAATTAAACCGGGAAACATAAAAAAATTTCCACACGAACCGACCGCAATTTAAAAAAATTTCTTATTAAAAAAGAATGCCAAATTGCTCATCAATGGCAGAACGCGAACAAGGTTTACATTTTTAAACTTTTCGTGAAGACTTTGTTACCGGAGTCTCTCACAGAATGATCTGAACTGTTTTAAAAACCGACTCAAGACATGTGGCTTTGCTGACCGAAAATTTTTTTATATAAGAAATCCTGAGAGGTTCTTTTGCTCCTTGAGAAGACTATTGTCCTAAACCTAGTAAAGAAATTCGAAACGATTATGGTGATTTTCACGAGTGGAGGAAGGCGTGTATTTTTGAAGAAACGATTTTTTTATATCAGCTTCACGGACAATCCATTTAACATTGAATTGGCAAGCAAGGCATTACAAAAACATAAATTATTATAATATCTAGACATGTACTTCCACTCAATATTATTTGAGTATGTTAAGCAATAAATAAAAAAAAAATTGAATGTTGTTTATTACTGCATTCAGATTTATTCTGAGATTTTGTGAAAAATACTACATTTATCTTTAAAAAATAACAAAAATGCAATTTTAGTATTCGTGATATCAAGTATCACATTTTAGGAAGTATTAATAGATTTAGTTTGTTCTGAAAATGGTCAGAACTATGAGATAGTCAACCTTTATACTAAATGTGCCATTTTAAAATTTTAAAGTGACATGTTCGATAACATGTCTGCTATTATATTGACCCATAATTCATAGAATTTTATGTTCATTTCTCGTTATTTCGGCATAGGGTCAGATTCTTTTTATTTCCTTCGAATAAAATTTTCACTATTACATATAAAAATACTCGAAAAGAAAGCAAGGCAAACGTTTCGGCCACATATGGGGGCCCTCTTCAGTGCCATAAATTCAAAGATTAATTCAAAATTTCTGTAAAACATTAGAATATAGGAGATAATGAAATTAAGGATTATCATAGAATTCAAAAACTTATCTCAAAGCTTGCAATTCAAAATGAAGTAGTCCAGTATGCAGCATCACGATTCGAAAAAATATTTAGAGTTCACTGTAAATAAAAAAACCGGATAACAATTAAACCGGGAAACATAAAAAAATTTCCACACGAACCGACCGCAATTTAAAAAAATTTCTTATTAAAAAAGAATTGATGAGCAATTTGGCATTGTATCTTAATAAGAAATTTTTTTAAATTGCGGTCAATTTCGTGTGGAAATTTTTTATGTTTCCGGTTTAATTGTTATCCGGTTTTTTTATTTACAGTGAACTCTAAATATTTTTTCGAATCGTGATGCTGCATACTGGACTACTTCATTTTGAATTGCAAGCTTTGAGATAAGTTTTCTAATTCTATGATAATCCTTAATTTCATTATCTCCTATATTCTAATGTTTTACAGAAATTGTGAATTAATCTTTGAATTTATGGCACTGAAGAGGCCCATATGTGGCCGAAACGTTTGCCTCGCTCTTTTCGAGTATTTCGGGATGATTTGGGGTGCTTGATTATTGTGAGTCTCCTTGCCTCTCACTTATGCCCAAAGCGTGATATTACTCAATTTCAGTATGTTTTCTTACTCACAAAATAATATTTAAAATTAAACAATTTCCATACCCGAGGCACGCGAAGAAAGGAATAAAGAACGCATCTCTGATATAAGAAATAAAATGTCATTATTTTGTGAGTAAGAAAGGGGTTTGAAATTGATTAACGCCATGCCTTGGCCATTAGAATTAATCCTCTCCTTCGTGAGCGAAGAGCAACAAACCACTTTCCCTATCACTTTCTGCCATCTCATATAGATTTTCGGTCATTAATTGCAAATGCTTCGAAGTGATGCTCGTTGTTCTGGCTGTTTCAGCTCTCGCCTTTAGGGCTGATCGAGTAACACAAATTGAGTTGACCGTCCTGTTTCCTAAGCGATTCCTTTTGGGAGTTTTCGCGTCCGTGAGCATGGAGAAACCTCGCTCCGCCTCAGCATTTGAATGAGGAAGACTCCGAACATGATTCAATACTGAGGTCAAATTTGGAAAAAGTTTTTCTCCTGTACTCGTCGAAGATACACCGATACTAGACCACATTTCGTTAAAAGATAAATTCGACCTCTTTTCTTTGAGTTCCTGTTTGATTTTGAGTAAAGAATCCGACTTTTTTTCGTACACATATTCTATCAAACGACCCTAAATCTTGACAAACTTTCCAGACCCTAGGAAAAGTTTCGCTTCGATCAGCATAGAAAGCTACTTGAGGCCGGAAAACAGCAACGCAAGACAATAAGATGTCATCAAAAGGAAGTCGATTGCGAATTTCTTCGCTTGCTGTGACATAAAATTTCAAGCAATTACGAAGAAATAGATCAACTTCTACTATTTGCAATTTCTTGTTTGTAAGTGCTGCTGGAAATATTCTCGCGTTTCCTTACCAACGTCAATGTCTTGAAGCGGCTTTTGATTACTAGGATCTGCAAAGTTAACATTTCTAATGATTTGAAAGAATAAATTCGGTTGAAGAAGACCCTCTTTCAAATAACTGCTAAGAATCCATACGAAGAATTTAGCCGAGTTTGGCTGGAGTTCCTGAACAAGTCTTTGGCCTTCTCTACCTTCTCAGATACGAGGACCATAAGATACTGAAGAATAACTTCCCAATTCTTTATTATAATATCTATGCATCGATAGCGGACAAGCCAGCGAGTTTCAGAATGACTAGGAATTTTTTGATAGTCATTTCCTAATTCCAAAACAATCGATCGAAAAATAGCCGTTCGCTTGGAGCTAGCATTAAGAAAAGCTGGCAAATCTTTGATTAAATCCTCTACATCTGGGATTGTGGCACAAGCATATTTTGCTACAATTGCCGACGAATGCGAGACACACGGGAAAACAATTAAACGGGGACTTTTTTCCTTTAATTTTGTCTTAAATGAGGACCTATTGCCGACCATCACCTGTGCATTATCACAAGCTAAAGCACAGATATTAGATAAAGGGATTTTCTGCCCGGACAATGCTTTTTCGAACGCATCAAAAATTTTAGAGGCAGAACAATCCGAAGCATTTACATTAATAAGCTGGAGCAATTCCACCCTGACAGAAAATGTCGTTGGCTCCACATATCGAACCATTAATGACAGCCACTTTTCTAGAGTCCTGTCGGTCGTTTCGTCTTCGTACACTGAAAATGATTGCTTACGCAAAATATTTGCCATGCGATCAGTTTCAGCAGCACATACGACGTTATTTACAACTAGGACCATTTTAGTGTGGCTCAATCTAACGTCTTTTAAAACCGAAGATTCCATATCTTGGAAAAGTCCTATCAATTCTGATGAAATCGCGAATGGTAAATTATGCTCTACGAAAAATGTACTAATCCTAAACTCTGCTTCTTGTACTTTCTGTTTGAAAGTAACACTTTCCGGAATCGTGGAATTTGTGAATTCTGAAGCAGAAGAACTTGCTACACAAGGTTCAACACTGTAAGAATTGGCAGTTACATTAGAAGAATTTTCACTTACTACTCCATAACATTCTAATTTATTTGAAAACTCTTGCTTCTTTCTGTGTGATAAAGATGCTTCATGCTTTTCAATTTCCGATTTGCCACATAGCAACGTTTTATTGCAAATTTTGCAATGAAATCTTGTTTCATCTGCTAATGTAACCACCCACTCTCTCCACGACGGAAATTCCTCAAACCATCCCAACTGAAAGTTTTTTGCATTTTTCATGACTTTTCTAGCGGGTTGACATTCGTTTGAACCAGAGTTCAAACGGTGGTCAACCTTCGTTTGAACCTGGCTGTCCTTCAAAACACTCAAATTTGGGTCAACCGGATTACTCATTGTGAACAATAAATTATACGACGAAGGAAAACAGAATTATTTGAAAAAAATTAATAAGATGAAAAGTCGATAAAATTGAGCGAATGTGAATAATTTGTAATCTGCACACAAATTAAGTTTCACAAAATAAACTTACCCACAAGCATCAAACAATAACGTACGTAAGAGCACTCACGTATCACCAAATAATAATATAATATTCTTACTTTTGCCGTTTTCAATAAGGAATCACGATAAAATATGAAGAATCCACACTCTTGCCTTCTCAAATAACGCATAAAGCGAGAATCAAGTATATCTTAGAAGAAAACAAAAGAAGATTGCTATTATTATTTGTTTTCGTCTCCAATTTGACCTCTATACCGTTCGTTTGCGATTTAAAACATTGGTAACTTTTTGGCTGTTAATCTGATTGAGCTACAACTTTTCAGAAAACTTTCTTTACTAAAGTATTAAAATTTTTCTCCTGTAGATAGTTTCAGAAAATGTAGACACTTAATACAATATTAATAAAATCGTAAAATTCTGAAAATTTGTTAAGCTAGCGCGAGTGGAAGTAGAGAAAACAATTTTTTTTTTAAATGTACTTCTCCCAATTACTTGAAAAATTAGAAGTTTTAAAAATTTTTGCAAAAGGAAAAACGATGTGCCTTGAAAGTGTGTACAAGTCCTTGAAATTCAAATTCGAACGATTTTTATAATTAATTATCCTGTATAAAATACAATTTTTGTATTTGGAATAAGTTTTCTGCAATTACGAAAAAATTTATTTAGAGTACATAAAATTTATTGAACTATTACTAGTAAACTCTACCTCCGTGGTGGTGTGGAAAGGAGTTTTATTTCAGAATATTTGGGATTCTCTAAGAATGAACCAGCTTTTTTATTTTAATATTTCAAATGTGTTTTCTTTCTTTTATGTTTAAGGCAAAAACTAGATCTAAAAAAAGCAAAAAAACCTATTTCTCTAATTGCGTCCAAGATTAGAGCAGAATCTATGCAACCGATTGTTAAAGGTTTTAAAAGTTTTCGCTTTAATTTAAAAAGCAAGTCTTCATAGTATTTTACTAAGTAATGAAAGTATGTCTACAATTGTTTTCTTGAATCCTACCCAAAGGTCAAACATGGTGCAAAAATGTCGTAAAATAAGAAAAATGTCTGAGTACTTTGAAGAAGTTTTTCTAAATCGATATGTATCATATTCCAATAATATTTAGGAATATTTATTAAAATATTCATCTTCTAAATTTGTTTCATTAATGTACAGAGTACACTTTATATTTGAAATTTGTATACACTCTAAATCTGAATCAGTCAAATTTTCACTGATTGAATCAGTGATTTGCCTTTTCATTGAATCATCAGTGGAAACAATATTTTTCACTGTTAAATCAGTTACTTTTCACTGAAGTAATCAGTGAAATTTGACTGATTCACAGTAACCTGTTTTTAGTTATTTAAATCAGTCAAATTTCACTGATAATCAGTAGATTTTGACTGATTCATATTTGAAATTTGTACAGTTTTTAAAAAAATCCGAAACTTTTTGAATTTAGTAGTTTATTTATCAAATTTGAGAATGTTGTAGTTGATATTTCTATATAGAACTTTAAGCATTTATGGACATAAAATTTCATTTAATGTTTCTTCTATCGGTATTCAAAACTTTCAACAATTTTGCAAGATCAGTTAAATGCAAAATTTGACAGAGTATTTAATCAAAATATTTACATTTATTTTTTAAATATTTTGAAAATAATTCGATTAAAATAATGATTAATAAGATTTTGTAACATTGTGGGAATATTGGAACGCTGCAAGATTAAATTTTGAGTACAATTTTCAATTAATGAATGTTTAAAGAATTGAGTGAAAGCATCAATTAAAAAATATTTTTACTTTATAAATTTGATTAAGTGCAGTAATAAGAAAATTTTGACTTTCTATAAAGCATTTCATTTATCTGATTAAAAGTCTGTGCATACGTCACTAAAACGTAAGATTAAAAAACTTTAAATTGCTTTTACCATCAATCTATGAATGTGGATTTTAAACCGTAATTTAATGTGTCTTATTTGTTTTGAAAAAAAATTTTTAACATAATTTTTTGCTTAAAGTAGCCGATTTACTCGATTAAAAATTGGTCAACTTGTATATTTCAAAATTCTGTAATAAAAGTATTTTCATATTATGTTTTTGTATCCTATGCGTAGAATTTTAATTTTAAAATTGAGATTTCTCACAAAGAAGAAAGATTGTCTTATTAAAGCAGTTTATTCCCAGAAATTAAAAATCATTTACTTAATATTTCGATTCCAAACATTGAATATTTATTGACTTTGAATAAAACAGAAAAAAAATTTTTATGAAGTTTTAAAATCTTTTTACAATGTTACGAATTGAGCCGAATTTAGAATTACGAAATCTTTCATTAGAAAAAGAAAAAGTCACTCACATGAAATAAACTTCTGTAAGAATTATCAAGATTGAAGAGATGTTAAAATATTTGAAAAATAATGCAATTGTAAAATTGCAATTTATATCAATATTTGACAAATTTTTAGCTTTCTCAATCAAAGCATTATCCGAAAATTTTTAGTTCCTATAAAAAGATGGAATATTTATCAATTTCTTGAATGTTCGTACATTAAAAAAATATCGAATTAGAGAATTATATGCAAAGTATTTTCCGTTAAGAAGACATAAACATGACGTAATTAGTTTTATATCTACATTTTCAGCTTACTTTTTTGTGGCTTAAGCACACATTTTGAATTCGAAATACAAAAATGCTCTACAGAGTTGAAGTATTTCCTGAATCAATTATTATTGATCCGGAATTCTATTGGAAAATTTGTTGTTTACTGTTCAAATCTTACTACGATTTCAGACGGACAGACAAATTAAGAACTACAAAATATTTCATCCAAAAGATTGCACTCCTCCATAAAATCTTGTCAAATTGTAACAAGATTTGAACACTTCGAACGAACATTTTTATGTAAAATTTAAAGTTGATTGATATGTATATGTTAATATGGAAATACCAATAAACACATATTTTAGCTTTTTAATTTATCTACTGCTATTAGACAATTTTCCATTTCCGTAGAGATTTTAAGTTTTGGAATGAAAAGTTTGTGCTTAGGCTACAAAAATGTGAGATGAAAATATTTCTAACATATAACTGAAAATATAAATTATGAACTTGAATTTTATGTTCATTTTATCTTGATAGAAAATATTGTTCTAATTGAAAAATTGTTAAATGTACAAAATTAGTAGTAAGTATATAAATTTGAATGGAAAATTATATATTGATTCAAATTTTATACATTTATTGTCACTAAATTTTACTGAAAGTTTATTTTTGAAGTGTTGAAATCCTCATGAAATTTTCCAAGATCATACTGATGTTTATTTCATGCAGACTTTCTTCAAGAAATTGAAGAAAAGTGTTATTTCTTGAACTATATACTTCGTAAATTCAAATTCGTCGTCTGCTTCGCGCCTCTTTTGCACGTACTCGAGAAAAATACAATTCTTAATTTCGACTCGATAAACGAAAGCGTGAAATCTAAAAATAACTTGAAAACTCAAGCATTGTAACGAAGTCCGTCTTCGTGCACCTTCGGCTTTACACGAAGCTGGTGACCGCAGCGTGTAGCAGAGCCGACACACTGACACGCCACGTTTGCATGTGTTTATCCCAGATGGGAACGTGGTGGGGGCCGAAAAATCCCACGTTCTGGAGACACTGTTCTGTAGTTGTGACTGCGTCGGTATCCGATCTGTGCTCACTATACTTTCGTTTATGTTTTGCTGTTGCAAGATATTTGCTATCACGGCGTGATTATTTTTGCAAGTTTGTTTCGTCGAGTTTCGTCTTGTCCAGGGAAAAATTAAATATTCTTCGCTGTCCACGGTAAGTTCAATTTATGGTATTATTGTTTAATGATGCAAAAGAAGCATAAAAATTGAGGTTATATAAATAATATATATTATACTTTATCAACGACCACGTGTTAGACATATATATCAGTCCTCACATTCATCAAATCATCACATTATAATGTAGAATGTTGAAATGTACTTTTCCGAATTTATAAAATAAACTTATTTGGAAATTTAAAGTTTGGCGTGATCTAATTTGAAGTTATTAAACACTTAAATAGTTAAATTATTTAGAAATTTTCTACTTAAAAAGTCGCAAATTGAAACCTGTTCAATTATGAAGTTTTTAACTTCAACTGGAAAATGTCAAAGATCTTTAATTTCAAAATTTATAGTCAGAAACGTTTTCATTATAGAAGTGCATAATTTTTAAAGTTTTATTTTGAATGTAACAAAGGTGAGAAACTTGAAATTTAAAATTGTAGGATTTTTGACAGATAAATGTGAAAAAATTAATTTTTCGTATTACATGCTTACCAATGACAGTATTAAAATTGTGAAATGTTCCCAAATTTTAAATCGAAAGTCGTAATAATTTATTAATTTAAAATTTTGGTCGTGCAAAATTAAATAACTTGAAAGTCTCATTCGAATTGAATCGGATTGTTTCAGAAATTCATAAAAAATGAATAGTGCATATTATCGTTTAAAAAAATATCGTCAATTGAAACGAGTTGTTGAAGAAGTACATTCATCAAGTGATTCACTCGATGCTAAGAAATGTCGATTCCAAAATGTAGATTTTTCTTTAAGTGTGCCTATGGAAAATGCCAGTTATCATGATAGTGACGATGATTTACGCGATGATGCTGATGAACTTATCGATAGTTCACATGATAATAACGATAATCAGTCAAATGGCAGCAACTCGTCTTTCGAGTACTCGAACAGATCTCCAGATTACAGTTCGGCAGATTCTCAAACTCGTCTGTCTTCTTCTTCACAAAATTCATTAAACTCAGATGCAAGCTTATCTCCTGGAATTGTCGATAATGTTGCTAATGCTGTAGCACCTTCCTTTCGTGATAAATTGCAAGAATGGGCTGTAAAATTTAGAAATAATCTTACAATGGAATATAGAGGCGATGCTAGAGATCTGTCGAGCTGAAAATTTGCCAAATGTACTGAAATCAGCAGCTACTTTATTATGTACCACGTCGGATAAAAATATAATGACTATAAAAAGCTCAAAGAACACAAATGGATCTTATGCGTATTTTGGTATAGAAGAAGGCTTAAAAGGGATTATTACTGATGAATACATTGAGGACGCAATATCCCTATTATTCGACATTGATGGCTTGCCATTATACAATGGTTCTAACCAACAATTTTGGACTAGCTTAGGACTTGTTCATCATGATAAATACGAATCGCAACCACTTATCGTAGCGGTATTTAGTGGCGATTCTAAACCACAAAGTGTTGACGATTATTCAAAAGATTTTATTGTGGAAATAAGTAATCTAGTTCGAAATGGTGTAACTATTGGACAATAGTATATTACATTACAAGGGGTGAAATAGAGCGATTGCATGAGTGTGAAGTTTGCTCTGCCCGAGTGAAACGAGGGCTGCAATCACACGAAATGCTTTCGCTCTGTTTTGTTTCGAGTAATGTATACTATTTTTCATAGCAACTCTTTTGAGAATCTGATTGGCTGTAACTGTGGAGCGGGTTGAAACAGCGACTTTCAACCCTAGGGTGGAAAATCGTAGTTTCAACCCGCTCTATAGGTACCGAAAATCGGATTTTCAAAGGAGGCGCTATGAAAAAAACATTTCGAGTAAAGCTTCTTGGTTTTTCTTGTGACACTCCCGCAAGATCATTTATAAAAAAATGTACTGAATTGAAATTTTTTATCGACATATTCGTGCTATTATTGTATGTTGTAGCGAGCAGTGAACATGGACTTCGAAAAAGATAGCACTCACGTGGTAATTAAATTTAACAAGAAAGCTGCAAATGGCAAAGAAAGCATCGATCTGGTACCTATAACGTGGATCTATACAGATAATGGAAAATTATATTGCAAATATCCTGACAAGAAGGACTACAAAAGAATGGAAAAGTTAAGCAAAACGTCTTCAGAACCTGGAGCGCTTGGAAAGCTTTCGAAATTAGTGCGGTAAAAGAAGCTCGTAAGTTTATAATTTAACAGTCTAATGAATAATGATATTCTGTATTAATAAATACTTTATTAGAATATAAAAAATTAATGGATTGTAGGTATATGAAATATTATAAACGCATTAAAATGACACGTATAATTTATCGCTAATTTTCCGGTTAAAATTGTTATCACATTCAGTTTCATTTATTATGTTTTAGGAAACTATGAACAGGGTTTACGGCGAATGAACAGGGCATTTTCTGATGCTGTAATTCAATCAAGCAATATTGTTGAGAACGATAGTTCAGAAGAGGAGCAGGACCCTCTACAACTACATGGAAATGAACTAGAAAAATCTTTGCAAAGCGTTCCTTCTCTTAATCATCTTCAGTTGAATTATATAACTGTAGATGACAAAAATAGAGATGGTAATTTTCTTCAAAGAAGCGTAAATTTAATACATGTTTTCAAATCAGTATCCTTATAAATATTACTCAATTATGTCCAAAATAGGTGACGATGAAAGTTTAGAGTCCGAAATTTATAGTGAAGAAGAAGAATACATCGATGATGAAAAAGTATCATCATCATCGCCGTCAACAAAGGTTGCCATCAGTCGAAACAAAGGTTTGTAAAATGTAAAAAATGTTATAAAGTTTGACAAAAGCAGTACGGTCACTCAACATCATGTTTAAAGTGTGCATTAGATTAAACTTGACTATTCATCTGCAAAAACTAAACTCCTGGTCTTTTAATTTGATTTTTACAATTAATTTAATGTAATCTTTTCATAAATTATGATTTTAGATGGCATTAGAAGGATTGATAAAGACCGTGAACCATCCTGTTCATCATCCCAGCTGTTTAAAAGACAAAAAAGGCAGTTATCAAATAACAGTCTTCAACGAGCAGATTCTATTTCCTTATCGTCGGAGGAGGAAACAGGATTGTCAAAAAGTTGCATTTTATCAAAGAAAGCTGCAAAGCCCAAGTTTGTAAAGAAACCAACGTTCCTGGAAACTGTGATCGTAAAGTCGGCTAGTGAAAAGAAAAAAAAAGAGGTAACGTTTGTATATCGTAGATTAATGTAACAATGGTAACTTTTCTGAATTTATGTTTTTCGTTCTCTACATTTTTGGACCTTCAAAATTCCTAATTTTTAAAATATTGTTATTCACAAAAGTTTGTAGTTTTTGTTAATTTTCTATTCCAGTCGAAACGCCTCAAATTAAACAAAATAAACCTTGTCCAACATGCGGACACAGTGCTAATGAAGTTCAAGTAACAAAAAGTTTTCTGGAGTCCATGAGATGAAGCATAGAATATCGTATTCGCGAAGAAGGACAGAAAACTAGAGCAGTTGTAGCGGCGAGCAGTAACTCTGCACAAATCGGGGATATATTACAAGAATGCAGTATCGAAAATTTACCGAAAACTGTTTTACAAAGCTTCCTAAAGTTTGAAGATGAGTTGACGAAAGATGTAGAATTAGTGAAAAAACTTGTCAGAATTGCTTCACAATCTGTATAATTATTTTCATTTAATTTTAATTGTATTCAGTTATTCACTATTCCGCCTTTTTTCAGAAATGCTTTATGGTGCTTAATATAAAAAGCACAGTAAAATTAGCCGACAATTTAACTGCCGTTATTCCTGCAATCATAACAGAAAATGTCCAAATGCTGTACACAGCATACGGAAGAGAAACAAACGGAGTTAAAAAACTAGATATTTCTAAAACGCAAACATATAAATACTTACGAGGTAAACTAATCTTACTTTTATCATTATTATCGTTCATACAAATAATTTATTGTATAACTTTTCCAGGACTAATGTATACATATAATATACACACTTTTATTTTTATTTCAGAAGTTGTGGCTACTAAATGCACGAACCTTAAATGTAACGAAATAAACACTCAATTTAGCCGCTGGTTTTCGGGAGCAAGGGACCGAGAAGGTGGAAAGAGAGCACGAGTATCCAAAAATCTATTGAGAGTACTGGAACCTGAAGAATAAGTAAATGAACTCTGATGTACTTGAATATTACTTTACTTTAGCATTAGTTTTTAAATAATTTTTATAAATAAAGTTATGAAAATATATTCACTTTTTAAAATCATTTAATTACAATTTTTTAAATTATAATTATTTTCTGTGCCTTCCAATGCAAAGAATCCATATCATTCCGCAAAGTTGCAAATTTCACAGTTTAGTGTATGATTTCACTGTAATTTACTTAAATTACTGAATATTCTTTACAATTCAACAGACCTTAATTTATATGAAGTATTTTAAAGAAAAATATGATGAATTTGACCTATTTCATTGAAATGAATATATACTTCGACTTGGATACGAAATGAATAATTGAATTTTATGGAATTCACTTGAAATTTCTGAAATCCGCTTCATTTAAATACATGTAAAAAACTTCGACTATTTCAACTAAAATTCTTATCACTAACATGAATTGTTTTGGTGTATTGAATTTAAGTGAATTTTATAGAATTGAATTATTCATTCCAATTCCAAGTATATTCTACTATATTCAACAGGATTCTAAACGTAAACCATCAATGCAGAAAATTTACAGTCCCCCACATATACCAATACCGCCCACCAGTACTAAATGCCAGCACCAACAACCTGTACGAGACAAGCACTGTTTTGCTACTGCAGAACATTGTTATCACCCCCGGATATACAAGTACTGCGACATTACTAAATGCCAGCACCGAAAACCAGTACGGGACCAGCACTGGTCTGCCAGTGCTAAAATTCGTTATCACCCCCGGATATACAAGTACTGCGACATTACTAAATGCCAGCACCGAAAACCAGTACGGGACCAGCACTGGTCTGCCAGTGCTAAAATTCGTTATCATGCCCGACATATGCCAGTACTGCACCAGTACCAAATGCCAGCACCGAAAACCAGTACGGGACCAGCAGTGGTCTGCCAGTGCTAAAATTCGTTATCATGCCCGACATATGCCAGTACTGCACCAGTACCAAATGCCAGCACCGACAACCAGTACGGGACCAGCACTGGCAGACAAGTGCAGAACATCGTTATCATCCCCGACATATGCCAGTACGGGAACCAGTACTGTCTGCCAGCACTGCGCCCGTACTTGCCAGTACGGGCGCAGTACCGCGCCCGTTGTAAATTTTTTATTGGCTTACGATAAAAAACGCAAAAAAAGAGAGAAGGCAAACGTTTCGGCTACATATGCGGGGGCCCTCTTCAGTGCCATAAATTAAAAGATTAATTCAAAATTTTCGTAAAAGATAAAAATGTAGAAGATAGTTAAAATAAGGATAATAATGAAACTCAAAAACTTATCTCATTGCTTGCAATTCAAAATGAAGAAGTCCAGTAAGCAACAACACGAATTGGAAAAAATATGTAGAATTCACTGTATATAGAAAACCGGATAAAATGAACGAAAAACTTAGAAATTTGTAAACAACAGGCCAGAATTTTTGTTTGTTTTTTATACATTCTCATCATGGATGGGAAGGTATTGGTTTTATGTGAAAAATGACTTTCGAAATTTTCATCAAATCTTTACGTTTTGAGACCCCCTGAGTCAGAAAAAAGGGTTTTTACGAAAGTTTCTGTCTGTCTGTCCGTCTGTCTGTCTGTCTGTAGGTCGTGTGCGGCATAACTCTCGACAGAATTATCAGATTGAATTGAGCTTTGGCACACTTTATCGGAGCTGAAAAAGTAAGGACAAGTTCGTTAACCAGCCACATCCAATCAAAATTGAGGGATTGAGCACTACTTTTGTGTTTTTGAAAATAACTTTTTGAAAAAATCAAAAATTCCAATACTGGTTTTTGATAGTGCTCATAAATCTCTACAAATTATCCTGATAACATTTTTTGATTAAATCAAAATTAGAAATGTTACAGCATATTCAAATTCGAAAAAAGTCAATATCAAAATTTCATTTTCCAGTTAAATTATACGAGATACGAAAAAACGTTATGATACAATATTATTTTCTACATAAATTCCTTCAAATTTGAATTGTAACATTTTTTCATAAGATGCATATTTTTCTTTTTAATTCAAAAAAAAAACTATTGAAAATCCAAAATTCAATTTTTAACAATAATATTCGAAATGAGAAAAAAAACGTAAGAATACAAAGTTGTTCGTTTCAAAAAGATCTACAAATTTTGTCTCACACAGTTTCTGAAAAAACATATATTTTCGTTTCAATTCCAAAAAATACGATTAGAATTCAAGAATTACATTTTTTAGACAAAATATGTGAGATACAAAAAAAAACGTTTAAATGGAAAATTGTTTGCCTAAATGAGGTCTATAAATTCCCATCAAGACATTTCGGGACAGGATGTATATTTTATGTTTTGATTTTTAATATTAAAAAAATTCGATTTTTTTCACCAAAATATGTGAGATACGAAATAAGAGTTGTCCTTCAAAATCGTTTCCTTAAATAAAGTCTACAATTGTTTTTTCTTTTTGAGAGATTTGAAAGAAAATAAATTATTTTAATCATGTAATTTATTAGAAAGTTACAGAAATGTATACAGAAAATCGAGCGCGAAGCGCAAGTGTCATGATAAGAATGTGTTCTTTGGAGCTTTAAGTAACAGGGTTGCCACAAGTCAGGGAAGTCAGGGAAGTCAGGGAAAAGTCAGGGAATTTAAGGTTTAGTCAGGGAATCGCTGTGGCCAGATCGTGCGTTACTGCGTTTCACTGTGCCGCGGTCAGTTCTTCCAACTCTTCTTCCTTCTTGCTCGGTTAACTCGCCGCAGCAGACACAGGCTAGCAAAAGTGTTCTCAGATCGTGGAACTTTTCGGCCCCCACTACTGACTGAAATATGTAACATTTTTTATGAAATGTCCTTTTCGAATCCCAAGTGCGAATAAAAAGTATCATTGTTTAAAAAGAAATCATGCCTGAATTTGGATACGAAATTACATCATGAGATTTCTCTACTATAAAGTAAAGTTGAAGACTGTTTCGTTTGAATAAAATGCTTTGAAACAAATTTTGTTTAAATAATAGTTTTGTCGATAAATATTAAGGAAATGCCTGTTAAAATCAATATTTTGAAGAAAATTGCTTATTTTATTAATTTTACTTGCATTTTGGTAATGATTATCAGCAAATGTATTATACTTTCCAAAAAGCGGTAAATTGTATTAAAATATCTACTAAATTTGCAAAAATTTTGTGCTATAACTATTTAAAATTGTTGAATCGGTAAAATTATGTATGTTTTTCCTGACTCCGCGCGAAAAAAGCGCAAAAGGCACGCCAATTCATTATTTATGGAATATTTAATTTAAATTTAAATTATTTAATAATAACTTAAATTATTTGATTTCATATATTTTGAAAAATATTTGCCCAAAAGAAATACCTGAAAAATATTGTTAAATTTTTAGAATGACTTAGACACTTGAAATATGATTTTGCATTAACATTTGAAAGTCAATAAATGTTAATAATTAAAAAAAAATATATCGATTTAAACTTTATGTAGCTTTTAAATCTAATATTGTAATTTAAAAATTATGCACAAAATTGTGTTTTACAATAAATATGAGGTTCAAGTTTAAAATAAACATTGTGTTTTTGTTGTATATGCAGAGACTCTTAATTTGAAAATTCAAAAACTCTATAGAAAGGGAAAAAATAAGCTTTTTAGGAAATGTATTGAAGTATTTAAGAGCTAGGTATTTTTTGCTCAAAATTTGCGAAATGATAAAGACGATAAAAACGGACGCAGATAGACTACTGCGGTTTCGAAATTAAAAAAAGTTGAATTAAAAAAAAAATATGTATCAGAAAATTTCGTTTCATTGTCAAAACCAAAAGTAATCTATCTATGTCCGTTTCTATCTTCTTTACCATTTCCAAAATTTTGAAAACAAAAGTTGATGCATGTGCATGTATACATATTTTCTGTACGTTTCCCTTAGTATCGAGTGAAATCTATCAGATACGAAAAAATTAAGTTTGGTAGATTTCACTGGAAGTTAAGTGGACTGTACAAAAAAACTGTTAATTGGACCAGATTTCTGGTAATATATATACTCAAAATTCAATTTGTAAAAATAAGTACTGAACTTTCTGTAAATTTTACTAGAATTTTTTTCTGCGTGTTCAACTTATAAATTCGCTAAGGAATGCCTGTTAAACTAATAAAATAAGAAATTTTCTTCACAATGTTAATTTTAACAGGGATTTCCGTAATGTTTATAGATAAAACTATCATTCAAAAAAGTGCGTTAAATAATTAATAATTTTGCTTCATACCAAAGAAATTTCAGTTTTATTTTGTATGCATATTTAAATATAGTGTATATGTATATATTTATCAAATATTTTAACCCTTTATTTACACTAATATATTGACAAAATATAATAGAATATATATTATAAAATTTGTTTCGAAGCACTTTATTTGAACGAAATATTCTTCAACTTTCCTTCACAGCACAGAAATCTTATGAAGTAATTTCGTATCCAAATTTAGGCATGATTTCTTTTCAAACAATGAAACCTTTTATTCGCACTTGGGATTCGAAAACGACATTTCATAAAAAATGTTACATATTTCAAAAACTTTAAAAAATATTTTATTGGAATTTAATGTTTTTTCATGTTGCTTTCTATCAAAAAAATCTTATTGTCTAATTTTGTGTGTAAATTTAAATACAATTTATGTTTTTTATATTTATAACGTTTTAATGTAAAGTATTTTAGGGGCCGTTCACATAATACGTCACGCGTTTTTTTAGCTATTTTTTACCGCCCCCCCCCCCGTCCCCCCATGTCACACCCGGTCGCAAACCTCAGCCCCCCCCCCTCGATGTCACGTCACACCTCTTAATTTTATAAAAAAATTTTCGTTAACGCGTGCAAAATCCAGTAAAAAATTTCGTGGGTACACATTTAATGTGTGACGTAACGCATAGGGCAGACCCCCCTCCCGACATGTCACACCACGTCACAATTTGCAGACCCCCCCGTCCCATAAACTGTGTGACGTATTATGTAAACGCTACCTTAGGCATAATTTTTTATTTGAAAAAGTTTATTTACAATACTAAAAAATATATAAATCTATATTTTGTTTTGAAGCTTTTAACATTTATTGAACTACACATTTTACTGAACATTTTTTTTCTCAAGTGTTTAAATCATCCTAAAATTCGAAAAAAATCTTTTAGATATTGATTTTAGGTGAAGGTTTTTTAAAATATCTAAAAAAGGAGGGTAATTTCTTAAATTATCTATTTAGTAATTTTAAATATGCCGTCTGCTTCGCGCTACGTTTGAACGAAGTTTGATTGTGTGCAGATCCACACGGGTCAGTGGTGGAGGCCGAAAACGTCCACGTTCTGTGTATACTCGCGTGGTTTCACATGCTTACGGCTAAGTGACAGTAAGTGCTCCTCTTGCTAGGCAAACATGGTTCGGCCTTTGCTTCTGGACTAGTGATGTGCCGATACCGACATTTTTTGGTCACTGGTAATTTCTTACCGTAATTCGGTAAATCGGCAGCAAAACTGGTAATTCGTTATTTACTCTGTTATTGGCGAAAATTTTTGAAGGATGACGTTCTGGAATACTTTTTTTCAAAAGAAAAGTAGCTATAAAAAGAATAAATATCTGTAAAGTAATTTGGAAATAAGAACAACGAATCTTTATTATTCTATTCTGTCAAATTGATATTGCAGAACAAGCATGTATAAACTAATTATGAAATGATAACTTTAAAAAAAAAAATAATATTACATAAACTTTTATTGTAACTTATATGGGACATTCCTTTGCAAATCGTACGGATTTCAAAAAAAAAAGATTGTTCACATTTTTAAGTCTTAAATTTTATTCTGTGGCATCTTTTTATTAATTTAATCGACACATATATCAGGATTTTCGAAAGAAAATTTTTTTTTGAGAGATATATTAATTTAAACTTTTGATAAAATTGGACAAAATGCTAAAGTCTCTTGTGCTTAAAATTCATTATCTCCGGTTGAAATAATTAAATCGATTTTAGGTTTGTTTCATTTTTTAGCTTATTACGTTAGGTTTCAGATAAATATTTATATAATTTTTATTTTGTTAATTAAATACAGATATTATTAGTTTAATTGTTTAAAAAATTTTCGCATGTTTGCCCCCTCAGTGAAAAAATGTGGAAAAAGAAGTATCATATGCGCTATGTCACAATGCAACTAGCGCATATTTAATGAAAGTAGAGACTCAATTAAATCGGAAGATATTAAATATTTTTTCACATTTTTTCACTGAGGGGTCAAACATGCGAAAATTGTTTAAACAATGAAACTACTAATATGTAAGATTGATCTCTTTAAGTTGACCCCGCTGTGATTGATATAACCAAAAATTTATAAATTCCCTATGATGCCATTTTTTATATTTAACGTTCGATAGCAACATGCAAGTTATGGCATACCAGTTCGTTTCCTTTTAAGTTTTGACAAAAAATGAATAAATAAAAATACGTTGTTTCTATCTTACCTTCTCTTATTTAACATCCTCTCTGTTGAAAAATAACAGGGAAAAACACGCAAATATTCTATTATAGGAATATAGTTCCACCGAGATGAGTCCTCTTACAATAGATTTTGGTCAGGGAAAAGTCAGGGAAAAGTCAGGGAAAAGTCAGGGAAATTAGGATACTGAAACTTGTGGCAACCCTGAGTAAATTGAATTTGTTTTTTCATTTGAAATCAAAAACAAATTTAGTAACTTTGAGAAAATGTAATTCACATCGATAATATTATACAATTGACTTGAACTTAAGTATCAAATTACAAGTAATAAATTTAAATAATAATGAAACAGGACTTATATCGACCCTTAGTATTAATATTCAAATATTGTTGATGGTCTTAGTTGGCTTTAGGGTCCGAAGAATACAAGACCGAGTGCGACGATCGAATCGCGCGCCCCAGGCGCGCTCAAACTTGCAAGCGAAGCGCGCGATGAGAATGTGCCCACGAAGCGGGCAGATTTTTTGTAGTATATTTTTACAAAATTAATATTTTGCTCTTAACTTGGGCTTATTAGAAGCAAAACTGTGTTCACTTTTATTTTAGCATCAGGAAAAAATGTTAACCTTTTATCATAAAAATTAAGTTATACTTTAACAATAGCTTAAATAACATATGAACCTCTAATTTCCGATGGAAGTGTCTGTGTAAAGAAAGGCTTCAAATGTTACAAAAAAGCATAAATTGTATTTGAATTCGCATGCGAATTTGCACTTTGAGATTTATGCGGTGTGAAGTAAATTCGACAAATCATTACTATAAAGTAAAATACTTGAAAAAAAATTTTCAAAATATTTAATATTTTTACATGAATGTACATGCAGTCGACCGGCAATCGAAATACCCGGGCTCGAATCCCGGTGCATTCGAAAACGTCTTTTTTTCAACAGAAAGATTTTCAAATTCTTTAAACTTCAGTATGTAACTATGAACTATATGTTTAAACTATATTTTAATGTTTTTAAATTATTCAATGTTTTATTAAAACAATTAAAATAGTAGATTGTAATGACACTTGATTTAATTCATAATAGACTTCTTCATTTATGGACCCTAAAGCCCAATGCAATTTATTAAAACATTTTGACTTTAAAATAATTCTGAATGTTTGAGTATTAAAGGTTTAAATAATTGAAAAATACATAAATCATATCAAAATTAGCACACGAAATCGTACACTAACTTTAATTTGGTATGGAGTAAAATTGAAAATAAATCCTTTAGAATAAAACATTTTGAAAAAACTTTCAGAGTACATAACATATTTTAAATGAAAATTTCAATATATAAATATAAATAAAAGTTTTGATTATCCAAAAGTAAAATATATTATATCTAATATTTTATCGAACAGCACACTTTAAGATTTCATTCGTATGGGTATACACATTTTTTAAATTACACGACTTTTTGTAACATTTTCAACCCCAGCATATAGAATCCAGAAAAGACTTTCTAAAAATATTTTAATTAGGTAAAAAAAACACTATGAAGACAGTAAAAAAATTTTTTTAAATTTTAATTTTTTTACATACTTATTAATTTCCTTCAAAGAGATCTAAATTAAAATTTCTTTTGTAATATCTTTCTATAAAATAAATCACTTTATAACGAAAGTTGAAACTCTAGGTCTACCTGTAATTTCCGATGGTAGTTTATATATACATATATATATATATATACAAATTGTCATGTAGAAGATGTAAATTCCAAAAAATGTTATAGTTACAATGCTTCAAAATTTTGTAATTAAAATTTTAATATAAAACTTTAAGCATTTATTGACCTTGAATTCCATTGGAAAATTTGTTGTTTACTGTTCAAATCTTCCTCCGATTTCAGAAGAACAGACAAATTAAAAATTACAAAATATTTCATTAAAGAAATTGAACTCGTCCATATGATCTTGTCATATTGTAACAAGATTTGAATACTTCGGACAAAAATTTTGATGTAAAATTTAATATCGATAAATATTTACATGTTCATATGAAGATATTAATGAACACATATATCTTAGCTTTTTAATTTATCCACATCTGTTAGAAAATTTTTCCTTTCCATAGACGATTTCATTTTTTTAATGAAAAGTCTGTGCTTAAGCTACAAAAATGTGAGATGAAAATATTTCTAACATAAAACTGAGAATGTACCCCAACCTTCTCGCAAATATACAAGATATTAGCTGCCTTTAGCATTTTTAAACCTGCAAAGCTTTGAAATTGTAGTACTTTCGATGGCAACCCTCCACAGCCCTTAATAACAATTTCAAAATTGAAAGAATTACATCAGTCGAATAGTAAAAGCGCATTTGAAGAAATTCGAGAAAAGTTGAAAGCAATAATCGATTGTGAAGACACTGATTTTAGTGATTTTGTAGATGCAGTAGCGCACTATTATATGCTTTACCAGCTGTTAGAGATCGTTTGATTTTTTACACAACTGGTCGTATAACTGCTTACATTAAACAGCACACTCATCAGTGTTCGACATGCTTAATTGCATTTTTGACTACGTCTGAAATTCATGCAGATACGATATTTTTTTCTTGTGATCAGTTACCTGAAAGTTTGAGTAGATTTGCAAAAATAAATAAAGATTTCATACGTCCAAATGTTAAGTTATACAAGCTTATCACATTTGTCGAATATCTATTTAACAAAACATTGCCGGTCTAGCAATTCTTTTGATCTAATTCTAGACGATTTAATTTCATCTGAAACAAAATTTAGTTTTCAATGCAAAGAACATGCCAATGAAGCTGTGGAGATGTTAGCATATATAATTCTATGTTATCTCCAAATACGGATGAGACAATTCGTAACACAGGAAATGGCTGAGATTACAAAAGTTAGCGTCTTGAAGAAAAAAGCAGCCAAGCTTTGCGACACTTAACTAGTCATCATCGATCTGTACATGTTAAAAATTTAAAATGTGTTGAAAATATGTACTAGCAAATTTTATAGTAATGAATATTTTTTGTTACATTTACAAATTTTTAATTGAGTATATATTTCCCTTGACACGGTTTTTTATGTTGAACACAAGGCTTAACAAAATAATTATTTTTCATTTCATTCGTTTGAAGCTGGAAAATAAAAATGGAAAATACTTCTATTTAGAAGCTTAAGCTTTTTATTTATTTTTAAATATATTTTCAGTTATATGGGGATAACATAAAAAAAATTTTGTTCAGGGTCTCAAGAATTCTTCCTACGTATCCACAGTATATATTTTACGAAGTTTAATGTGTTCTTTTTTTTATTTTGTATTAATTCATTTATGGAAAATGTGTATTTTATGTCCTAGAATCATTTTATATAGGAACATTTTTCTTTTCATATTGTTCACAAACTTAATTATTTAAATTTTTAAAAATATTTGTCTATTAGAATAATGCTTTTGTAGAGCGTGCCGCGTGCAGCGCCGCTCTGGTGAGAAAACTTCGCACATAGAAACTATAATCACTAATGAACCGCCATTTTGTTTTTAGTCGGACAGGGCTGAATGAGGGCAGCACTTCAATATGGCTGTGATGATCCAATCACAGTACTCGTTAATAATCGAATCGAAAGGTCGATTATAACGAGTTTAAAGGCGGTTAAGATTGAGCGCGGACTTGAAGTCTAAGCCTTCGGTCGGCCTATGAAGATAGGTAGAGGAGTGTGATTTATAAGTTTAAATAAAATTAAACTCTTTATTTATTTCAAAACTCACGCGGGTGCGAACTATACAACAAGTCTTGTCGATTAAGATTCCGAAAAAGATCTGACCAGAGAGGGATCTTCAGGGTCTTTCTGCCAAAAGGTCCTTGATTACTTGAGCTTCAGGGCTTTGATAAAAACTCTAATTGGTTCATTTTTTAGTCTTAGGGGTTTGGACAGTTTTGATAGGATAAAAGTTCTCCCCCAAGACTGTGAGGGCGGTTACAGCCTAGTCCAATAGTAGGTGACGGTCCCACGTGCGTTCTCAGCATCTCAAATGTAGCCACTTGAGGGTGTCAAATTACAATGTCTGTTTTGACTCCAAGGGTCCGTCTCTGGTCAAATAACTGTGGTGTTACATAATTTAAGGGTTGACAGATGCTTATACAGATTTCACATTTTAATGATCGTTCTAGACATTTTGTATTTATCTATATTGAGAATAAAGTTTAATAGTTTTTAGGAAACCGAGTGGAGTTGAAAACTTGTAAGTTATATAATTTATTTAAAAGGGCAATAAATGTAGAATTTATTGCTCGCCAGATACATTTCCCAAAATTTCCAGAACGATTTCTTCATGGTTCAGAACAAGGAAAGGTTCTTAAACTATTCTTATTTATTACTATATTGAGGCATTTCCTCGAAGGTTTCCAGACAACCTGTCAATCTGAAATTAAGTTATTGAATTAAATTATTTCAAGTGAAGAGGCTGGTCTGGTTATTATTTTCTATAAATGTCAACAGGTTCTGTTAAATTTCAACTAAATAAAAAGCTTTTTTATTTTTCTGTTTACAATTTCATGAAATCTGAGATTGTTGCACGTGTCTATACGTATTTAGTGATACCGACCAGTCCTTGTCATTTTACAATTAAAGCTAAGAGATTTATAGTAATACTTAATACTAAAAGTTTCTTTGATCATTAAAATTTAATATTCATTCTGCCAATTTCAAATATTTCAATAAAAGCGAAAAGGAATTTTCGCGCGGTTCTCTTTCATTACGTACAATTACATACGCATCGAAGAAGGAGTTTTAAGATGAGTTTATGAACGCTCAATTCATGTAGTTGATTCGCAACCCGTAAATAAGATGAGCGCGCAGGTGCGATCATCACATGGCGAAAAAAGTGGTTAGCTATATATATCGTACCCCCACTCTGACGCCGTACACCGCATCTAGGTTTATAACATCTTTGCAGAGCCAAAAATTCTTTTCAAAGACTTTTAAGGTTAGGAATGTCAAATTTGACAGCTTGACAACATAATGTAAACAAAAGTTATGGCATGATGGCTAATTGAAAATTACAATTACGAATAAAAAATAATTTCTAAATAAGTGTCGAACTTTTAAATTATATTAAATTAATAATTAAGATCGAAAATATTTTAAAAGTGAATTTTTAAAAGTCTTTTAATTGAAGATATGTGTTGTTGTTGATACTTGACTCTAGGTTCCAAAGTAAATAAAAACTTAGATTTACGCAGTTATAGAAGTTTTTGTTCTGATCGAAACCCTCATCAGAGATTTATTTTTAAAATAAAAAATGCATAATAAAAAGTTATAATCTTAAGATTTCTTTGATGGGGATTTTTAAAAATCAACATTTGAGAAAGAAAACTTGTAAAAAGCTGCCTAAAATTATCATTAAGTCCTTTCATCGATATGAAACCAAATAATTATATCCCACAAGATTATTTTCAATTTGAAGAATTTGAATTCTTTGTGTGGAAAAAAGACGCTTTCGACTTCGCTGGGATTTGAGCCCAAGTCTCAGTGGAAAAATTTCGAACACAACCTATTAATTTAAAATGATTTACAATTATTTTATGCCAAAGAAATATTTTAAAAATTGTTGAATTCTTTCAACCTCTTCTTTCGAAACAATGTCAAGTTTCTTATTGTCTCGCATGTAAAACTATGTTGATTTTTAAAAATTTCCAACAAAGAAATCCTAAGTTAACAACTTTTTATTATGCATTTTTTATTTAAAAAATAAATCTCTGATGAGGGCTCCGATTAGAACCGAAACACATTTTGAAAAACTAAATAATATTTTTCAATTTCATACATATTCAATTATATGAATAGGTAATTTACAGATTCGAGATCTTGTACTTCGTTAGGCTGATCGAGCTCATTCATTGCCCCAAATTTTATTCTTGTTCCAAGTTAAGGGGGATTTCTACCTTGTTGAGTCAAAAAGCTATACCATTTTCTCGAATTTTTCGGGAGAAAAGTTAAAAAGATAAACACTTGAAATTTTGTCTAGGTATTAAAGTAATTGTATTAAGGTAGTTCATTCACGAAAATTAGACCTCAGGCAACAATAGATAATTTTGCTTTCAGGAATAGCAATATTATTATTGAAGGGCTAATTTGAAAGAGAAAAGATTATTTTTCATGAAAAAAATTTGAAATAGAAAAAAATAATTTTATTAATAAATTTTATTTTTGCCCAAACTTATTTTTTTATCGCTTCGAGCCAAAGGGCATAACCGAGTTTCTATGTGAAATCGGCCTTGAAACCAAATCAAATTTCGCATCGACTATATTTTACCATTTTCGTTTTTGCGTTTTTTAGCTAAACTAATAATAGGAAAATTTTGAAAAAAATCAGGATTGTTTTTTCTAATAAAAGATACATTTGTTAATTTTTGCAGATTTTTTTATGCATAATTCGTGATGCTAAAAATTGCGAAAATTTTAGCACACAGTTTTATCCATGTTTGATTTGCGCGACCACTCTTTTGAATTATGCTATTCATTATCTACCTATTGATAATTAAAACAGAATTTTTGCAGATTTTTGCAAGGTGTGGATGGGGGTAAAAATAAATAAAACCCGTCAAAATACACATTTTTCCAACATCTTATTATTAAAGCACTTTTTATAATAATAGTAGACTAATGAAAAAAAAATTGTTATTTGCTAATAAACCTCTAACACGGTTTACTGCTGAAATTTTTGCAAAATATTTTGCGAATTTTGGTTGTTGCGAAAAATCGAAATTTTTACATGCATTCTGAACAAATGGATGATTGTGATTATTTGCAAGTCGAAATAGTGTTGCGAAAATGAATGCGATGATGAATAATTTATAATTGAAAAAAATATGTATGCTTGGCAAATATTCAGCCACTTATGGAGTATGAAGTGCTATGAAAGTACAATTAACCGTCTATATTTGTAAAAACTCGATGGCAAAAAAATATATTTTTGTAGGAAAACCAATTTACATATTATATATCACTTTGATTTAAAACGAACAGTTTTTGAACGGACTAAATTTTTGAACGGGCAAAACTTCATAAAGAAATGTAACGAAAATGTAAGTAATGTAATGCAAAATAGCTGCTAAAAATTGTTTGTTATCCAGAAATCCAAGTTAATTAATTATTTAATTTACGAGCTTTTCTTATCATTTGTGTTCATTAAAATTTCAAGAAGTAAACCAGCCCCCGGAATCTCTGGAGTTGAAAATGTCACAGATGTTGACCGTTGGCCACCGTGGCGCTGGCTGTTCATGAGGCCGACCTTATACATATTAGCATTATAGAACATTGAAATTTAACGTTTTTTGTGAAAAATTGGTGTCTGAAGTGCTTTTGTGTGCTTTTTAGGTAAATTGGAATGGTTTTAACAGTCGGTGATATAAAAATTTAAGTGAAAATGCGGAAATTTGTTGCTGTAGGTTGCAAAACAGGCTACACGTAATGCTCTGAAAAAGTGCATTGTTTTGGGGTTTATTCATCATGAGTGCCTTTAACATATTAAAATTTAATCTATACTAAATTTAAAACGCTTTGAATAAAAAAATCAACAAAGCTGACTGACTGAACTTAAGGTATTATAGATAGGGATGGGCGATCTTCAAAAAAAAGAATAGATTTTGAAATTATTGTTTCAATTTGATCGATTAAGCGGTTAAGAAGATCGATTTTTGAATCGATCTTCAAAAATCGATACCTTTTTCTGAAAATGATAAATTTCTGTAAAATAACCTTTTTTTAAAATGTTTTATAACAATTGGAGATATAATTGTTACTTGCATATTTTGTGAATTTAAATTATCAAAATAAAAAAGTGTTTATATCAATAAAAAAGGAAATTCGGCTTAAAAAACACACTATATTTGCGAATCAGGAACGTTTTTTATTTTTTTAAATTGCACAATTTCTAAAGCAATGTGTATTATTAGTGATAAAGTTTCTGACATAAAAATGAAGTATTACTACAAAGTTTATAATATTAATATACTTTGAACTTTGCATATCACTTAAAGTATTATTTATGATAAAATTTCTGGCATAAATATGAAGTATTATTATAAAGTTTATAATATTAATATACTTTGTATATCACATTAAGGATATTCTCGTGGTCGACCCCTTGATCTCACTTTTAAATTAAAAAACAGTTCATAGAAATAGGAAACAGGAAAAAAAGAAAGGAGAATCGTTCGTAAAGATCGAAAAAAAATATCAATCCAACCGATTAATCGAGTAAAAAATTCCGTAGATTCCGTAGAATCGAATTGAGATCGCCCATCCCTAATTATAGATAAAATACACATAATAAATTATGTGCATGTGAGGTCTAAATATCCATTATATTATTATGAAATATAGTATATTATGTTGATTATTATTTATTACAAACATCTTTGTTCTTAGTGTTTTCAAATACTTATAAAGGAATTTTATAAATTCTTTATATTTGTTACTTTTTCAAATGTACGTTCATTCCTTATGTGGAAGTTTTGTTCATAAAAATGTAATTTTTTCAATTACTGAGAAGTTTTAAAATATAAAATACAAAGTGTCCTATAATAAAATCTAATTTTTCTAACAAAATCAAGATGATATAATTAATACCCGTATTATAATTCAATTTGATGGAATTTCAATAGCCAATTTTTCTATTATAATATGTAAGACTGATATAATATCAATAATATTGATAATATAAATAAATATTGTATTCTTATTTAATAATCACAATGTAAATATTAATGTTAAAACGAAGATAACAGAACTTTGATTTCAATTTCCAGCCAGAATTACAAAGACAATTTTCGCCCAAATTTCAAGCATATTACCCTTTATATCAGTAAAAATTGCTTTAAATAATATTTAAAACTTTCTAGTTTAATGTGTTGTAAAAAAAAAAAATGATCAAGTAGTTTTTATCCCCAAAAATTTAATTTTTATGCATTTTTCCCATGCATTAAAATGAATTCAAGCCTCATGAACAATCAGCGTCCCTAGCGGCCACGGTCAATTCTTGTGACATTTTCTTGTGCATTCTGGCTAAGATGCAGGGGGCTGAAGTAAACTAACTGAAGGACGATTTGAGGGTATTTTTCATGTCTTGTATGTTATTTTTAACAAAGAGAAATTAATTTCACCTGTATATTCGAAAAATATTCAAGAATACGAAAAGATATTTTTCGCAACTTTATTTCGACTTGCAAATAATCAAAATCAACCATTTGTTCAGAATGCATGTAAAAATTTCGATTTTTCGCAACAACCAAAATTCGCAAAATATTTTGCAAAAATTTCAGCAGTAAACCGTGTTAGAGGTTTATTAGCAAATAACAATTTTTTTTTCATTAGTCTACTATTATTATAAAAAGTGCTTTAATAATAAGATGTTGGAAGAATCCCGTGTAGAAATTTTGATAGGGGTCTAGTGGGGCCCCGACGAGTTTGCCCTATCTCTAATCGGGATCTAGCGTGGAAAACTAGTCAGGGCCTCGTCGGTAACGTAACGCTTTTGTCGAGGTGGGCCCTACTAGACTTTCTAGTAGGGGTTTAGTGAGGTCAGCCCTTACACTTCCCCACCTACAAAAAAGGACACCATTAGGGCCCTATTGGACCTACGCATTGAATTTAAGGGTATATATCAGCAGAGTCACGTGACCAATTTTGTTCAGGTATCTCACTGAGAAAATAATAAATAAAAACGATTTTCCACACTGAGAGAAAAAGTACAGGGGAAATTCGAGTTACGACTCTAATATTTACCACTTTTAACGGCAACGGAGGGATATTCGCTTGGAAGGTTAATTTTAACTGTTTTCACAGTAAAAAATCTGTTTTCAAGCTAGGAAATTGTTTTCTGAGTAAATTGACAGTACTTTTTCATTACACGTACACTGAAAAAAAATCTCAGTAAAATTGACTACTTTTTAATTTACTTTCCATAGTTTACAAAGGCCCCAGTGTAATTTTTGAAGTTAAGTGAATTGCAGGAACATACGTAAATCAAATAAGAGCAGTAATTGAATCGATGAATATTCTTAGTACATTTCAAAAACTGTATTTACTTTCAAGTAGACTCTGACTTACTATTTTTATATACACACTTGCCTACAAACACACACCTCCCTCTACACTACACAAACGCTCGTTCAGGTGGTATTAAAAATTATTCTTAACGCTGCGGGTTCGAACCCTCTCTACCTATGATTAACGCATTACTAACCTAACGACTAAGCCTCTCGGCTGCGCACGCTTGGAATACAAGAAAGAAAATAGCGGTTATAACCTGCAACTACTGCAGGGCCGTGTAAGAAGTGTATGGGCCCCGTGTAATCGGGAATTTTTAAATTTTATGCCAATTTATGATTCTGATTGAAATTTTTAATTATTTAATCGATTTTCTATAAAATGGAATATTTTTGAAATAAACAGATCAAATTTTTGAATTAAAGAACATTACATAATAAAAAGATTTATATACATTTTAGAAGTATTAATTTTTATTATTGTATATTAGTGATACTTTATACAGGTTATGAATCCTTTCGCTTTTGTTTTCAAGAGTAAAATCAACGTATGTTCAGAATCTAAAAAATTTGAGTTTTTCAATTCCAAAAATATGATGAAACTTTTGAATCAAGGAAATTATCGCATAACGAAATTATGCATTAAAGTTCGCAATAAGTAATTCCAACTAATGAAGTACTATTAAAAAAATAGTACACTTATTTACTTATCAATAGTTTGTTTTTCTAACTACTCTTATGTATTAACTTCTACCGCTTATGTTTATTATGAAAGCTTCAATTGATTTTACTATTTGCCCCATGCTAATTGAACTACATGTTGAGTTATTGTTATTACCTCGACACAATAAGATACACGAACATACACGCACGTGCTCGCATATAATTATTATAATTACATGCGAATTCGAGTTAAAATTATGAAAAAGTTTTCTTAAATTTTGTTGCTTCCTCTTAAGTATTGATCTTATCCAAGACCGTGTTCAGAAAATCTCCATTTTTCTCAGATAAGATCAAATTTTAATGGGAATAAAGAATAAAGGTTATGTAGTATCTACTGGACCTAACCTTAACCACAAATATTACAAGTAGGGCTTCTCTAGTCGGGGCCCCGGCAGATACAAATAGATTTTCCATACTTAAGCGAAACAAGAAATTCCTCACTGGAACCTGACAGGGCCCCTATCAGTTTTTTCTGGTCTAGAAATACTAATCAGGTGCTAACAGGGCCCCTGCCAGTTTTTTCTAGATGAGGAAATTCTAGTCCGGGCCCCACTAGAACCCAACTTGAAAAAAGGAAAGATAGGGCAATTTCTACACGGGATGTGTATTTTGACGGTTTTTATTTATTTTTACCCCCATCCACACCTTGCAAAAATCTGCAAAAATTCTGTTTTAATTATCAATAGGTCGCTAATGAATAGCATAATTCGAAAGAGTGGTCGCGCAAATCAAACATGAATAAAATTGTGTGCAAAAATTTTCGCAATTTTTTGCATCACGAATTATGCATAAAAAAATCTGCAAAAATTCACAAATGTATCTTTTATTGGAAAAAACAATCCTGAATTTTTCAAAATTTCCCTATTATTAGTTTAGCTAAAAAACGCAATAATCGAAAATGGTAAATGAATGAATAATTTATAAATAATCATAAAACTCATTACATTATTCATATCTTACGAGTATAAAGCGATAATTAAACAATTAACCATCACTTCCCATCACTTTTTGATAATAACGTTCTCGAAAAAGCAGATAGTAGTAGAACATTAGTGGAAATTTCGCCCGACGCCGTCGATCGAAGATCGTGATTCCACGCACATCACTTTACAAAAAAATTCATATTTCGCACAATTTTTGAGTGCGCACCTTAATTATATACCTTAAATTTGCGTAATACTTGCGGCTATCACTATGAATTTTTTAAGATTTTTCAAAGATGGCGTTTTTTCAAAAAATCAATTTGTTTGAAAAAAACATTTTTTTTATCATTAAATTTGGAGTAAAAATTTTCCCAAAAAATACTGCTACATCGGCCATCTAATGATAAGTTTGTGTAATTTTTTTCAGAATTTTTCCTAATTTCAGTTTTAAAATAATTGAAAAAGAACAAAAACATTTTTTTTTGTTTATTCCATAGCTTTTTAAATAATGCATGAAATAATCTCAAATTTTGGGTTTCTTCATTATTTATGTTAGTCTATCAATCCTTGAAATTTCAAGTAAATCGGAAACATGGAGTCCTGAACCCGTCCGATTTGCCATGGAACCCACCATATATTCTTGCAATTCATGTATATTTAATAAATTATTTTAAAATAATTATAATTATAATCCAAACCACTTCTATACCCTCTTTATTTTATTTTGCAAATTCTTTTCCTCAACTATAACCCGTGCAGAAATTTCATTTAAGATATAGTAGGGCCCTGACTACTTTTCCCTACTTCTAGTCGGGATCTAGTAGGGAAAAGTAGTCAGGCCCCATCTACTTCTGTAACGCTGTTTTAGGCAGGCCCTATTTTAGACATCTAGTCGGGCCCTGATTAGAATACATATCTATTGCCTAACCGTACAATGGGGCCCCAGCTATACACGGAGAAAAATAGTTGAAGTAATTTTACTCAACTCTGTCGTTAAACTTGGGACATAAGGACATTTGAACATCTATTAAATCCTAGTCGGGTAAAATTAATTTGATATATACGTAGTAGGTAGTAGATATAGTAGTAGCGTCAGTAGGTTAACATGAAATGTATAAGTATATCACCGACGCTTGAGGTGCTTCAAACCGTAGTTGGGTAAAATGAGCATCGGGCGTATTATTTCAACTGGCAATGGTATGGTTCTCTCAAATAAAAAAAATTCTTACCTCGAGCCTGACAATAGTCATCCGGTATATACATAAACAACTTATAAATACATTCACACCATTACGGACGTAGCCAATCATATTTCAAATTACAAATACACTTAAACATATAACCTTACATATATAAACCTAATAAAAACACTTATAATATAGTACGATACGCTTTCGTCGAATCACGCACACGCTCGCTTACAATGCTGAGATATAAAATTTGGAACTTTCTTATATAGTGACTGCATGAGTTATTCAGAGCTTGTGAGAGTAAGTGCCGTCAATAAAATTTTTAGCCTTACTCAAGTAAAAATAAATCAACTTTTTTCATAAATGATTAATAACATATGTTTAAAAATTAATATAATTACACAATTATTATAACTATGATTATTGATATATATAATATAATTATTAAATTACATTTAGTATACATTTTTATTATAACAACGTATGAAGTTTAGTGAAACTAAATTTTCAAATGTACATTAAAAAATTGCATTATTATTAAGAAGTATCTTGTATAAAAACATTTAAAAGAAGGTTCTTTTATTTTCTGTGTTTTATATTTTCAAAATATGGATTTTACATTTTCAAAATATGGATTTTACATTTGCGAATTCCAAATTATTATTCTGCCTGAGTAATTTATGTGATATTTCATATTTTATGTAATACACTTATCGATTTTGTTTTGTTTAAATTTTCATAAGATCAATTTAATTTTAATAATTGAAGTTTTTGAAATTAAAAATTTTTCATGTGTGCCCAAGGCGCAGATTACTTTCATTCGTTCCTGCGTGAATAGATGTAGCTGTTGGAATAAATCTTGCGATTTACGGTTTACTCAACTCTAAATTGAAGCGTAGAGTAGAATGAACGGAAAGCTCTACTATTTTTGTGATTTAATAAAAGATTGGTTTTTTTATAGTTATACTACGAGTAATAATATATATATTTAAACATTTTTAATGCACGCTTTGATAATTCACCCTACACTTCTGAATTTTACTCAAATTTGATTCATTTTCGAACATTTAATATATCACAAATAAATACAGTGATACTAAATAACTTCTAACTGGTCCTTATGTCCCAAATTTGATCGGAAGTTGAGTAAAATTACTTTAACTATTTTTCTCCGTGTATGTAAAGGCCTTTTGCATGAGCATGCGCAGCAAAGAATATCTAAACTTTTTATTAAAATAAGGAACTACCTAGGGCCTGACTAAAATCCAAAAATAGGGCCCGACTAGAAGGAACTAGTTTTTCTAGAAACCAAACAGGGTGAACCTTATCAACGCCTCGCCGGGGCCCGCCTAGAACTTCCTAGTCTACTTTTTCTAGCGAGGGCCTAACCGTAGCCCTACCTTAAATGAGGACAAAACGGGCGATTTCTGCACGGGAAATTTAATAAAGTTTGGTAAAAATTTAAAAATGAAAGTAAGTAAATAAATTCTTTTGACAATAATTTTAATCAACTTGGAGTTTCGGGAAAATTAAATTAAAAAATCAATAAAATTGAGTAAAGAACAAAAGTATTAAATTTCATACGATATTACTGCATTTTTGTATTTGAAAGTATAAATATGGTTTATAAATAACAATTCTTATATTTATTCCATCGTAACTCAAAATATTTTCATTATTCAATAAAACAACTCGCAATATCTTCCAATATGAAAATATCAGAACTTCCAATTTCGAGAACATATTTTCTATGGTTTGAATAATTTTCTTTTTGGTTAGAGTCTTTCTTTGCGAATACATAATATATATTTCTTTCTTTTCATTAAAAAAATATAAATTTAACTTAATCTATTCCTATTGTTTTAATTTCAATCAAGTAGTGTTGAGTGTAGAGAGATATTTAGACAAACTTTTTTCATTGATTATTTCATCGAGAATTTCTGTATAATGAAATTTGTCACATAGATGCTATTTGTTGCATTTTTGAGCAGGATAATGCTTGCTAATAATTTTAAGTTCTGTTCTATACTCCATATATAATTTTGTTGTAAAAAAGGAAGTCTAAGAGCTATAAAGAGGAGCTATAAAGTCATAAACTTTCCAACTTCGCAAAATAAAATTGATATGCCTCGACTTCTTTGCTTAAATAATTTTATTTGAAGTTCAACAATTTTTAAATTTAAATAAAGAAATAAGACATTTTATGCGAAAATTTTAAGTTGAAAGTATATCTGAATCTTGTTTTTTACAAAGGTAAAAAAAGTGTATAATTTCTGAGATTATCGTTTTATTTCAATATTTTGATATCTCTTCTTAAATGCTGTTTTGAAATTGTCTGTAAAAGGGTTTAAAAAATATTTTTCTATTATTGTATTTTTTTTATAATTAATCGATTAATTTGAATACCATATTGAGATATAAGTAGAAATTAATAGTAGTATATTTTTGGAAAAGATTTGCTTTGAGGTCCATAGATTATAAAATTAATATCAATCTGAAATTTCAGCTTAGATCGGAACCCTCGTCAGGGTTTTTTTATTAAATTATGAAAATATACAGAAAAAGTCGGTTGGTAAATTGACGTAACTTTTTTATATGACAATTGTAATAGTTTGTTTTTGGGGTTTACTAAGTATACTTATTCCAAGAAATATAAATCATGTATTTTACACCCATACAATACATACTCAATTTGCCGTGCAAAAAATGTCACGTAAAGAATTTCTTTGAAATATTTTTCTTGAAAAAAATGTTTTTAGGATTGTTTTATATTTAAGCCTTTCGTTTTCAAATATATAATATATTTACCATGTAAAAAAGCTACGTCTTTTCAAATCTAAAATATTTCATTCCATTTCAATTTAGCTTCCCACTTTTTCTGTGTATTTTTAGGTTTTAACAGGTTTTAATAAAAATCACTAATAAGGGCTCCGATCTGAGCCAAAATGTCAGATTCATAAGGTAAATTCACCAATAGCCGGACGTCTAAGGAAATGTCATTCAATTTTTTGTATTTATCGTTCTAAATGTGATGCGGAATCACGAATTGCCGCGATTATTTTAATGTATGTGTCCTCCCTACTATAACAAAAGTCCAGGGTTGTGTTAAATCTGAATAATCCGTTTTAACAATTCTCTTCATTAAATAATGCTCTGGAGCCAATTGCCGGACAGGTAAAGTGAATTGATCCAATAGCCGGACAGCGCTGCACCAATAGTCGGACAAGAGTATATTATAATTTGATTGATATGGATTTGATATTTTTTAAGCAGAAAAAACACTGGTAAATATTTACGGAAACATTTTTTAGGTCTACGCTTATAAAAAAAAAATATTGAAAAGATTTTACAAATGGAATATATTATATTTAGAGCTTGCAGCACTAATTGTCAATCGATTTTGCTTTATATCCTCAATCGCATTAATAATATCCGTTTTTGTATAACCCAAGTAGGGTTATCCGACACTGACGATCGAAACGACATCGTTCCAGTGTCGGTTTTCCAGTACTGGATTCCGACACTGGACCGACATCGTTTATACAACCGGAACGACGTCGTTCCTATGTAGGGTACTCAGTACCGGATAGCGGACATGAAACCGGTGTCGATTCAGTAGCGGAATGATGTCGGCAACCCGGTACTGAATTGCAGACCTAAAACCGGTGTCGATACAGTAGCGGAATGATGTCGGTAACCCAGTACTGGATTGCAGACTTAAAACCATTGTCGAATCGACACTGGATTCCAATTTTTATTGAATATGTATAAATAAAGATATGCAAAACCCAAATTTCTTAACTATCAATGGATTTCTTATAATCACTGTTGCAAATTTTATTTTGTAAAATTCATCATAATTATTTTTAATTGAAAATAATGATTTTAATTATGCAATTTTATTGATTTTGGTAATTGGATATGTTTTTCATAAAAATATTTCCATTAAAAATTCATATAATTTTTCTAGACCTTTTTAATTTTCGATACAATTTTCGATACAATGGTTTATTCTTCTTTTTATAAAAACTGTTTATGCTTAATTCCTATAATAACGGTATAATATTTTTATTAATTGTCACGGGGACGTGACACATATCACTTCAAGTATTATTTATGATAAAATTTCTGGCATAAATATGAAGTATTACTATACAGTTTATAATATTAATATACTTTGAACTTTGCATATCACTTAAAGTATTATTTATGATAAAATTTCTGGCATAAATATGAAGTATTACTATACAGTTTATAATATTAATATACTTTGAACTTTGCATATCACTTAAAGTATTATTTATGATAAAATTTCTGGCATAAATATGAACTATTATTATAAAGTTTATAATATTAATATACTTTGTATATCACATTAAGGATATTCTCGTGGTCGACCCCTTGATCTCACTTTTAAACTAAAAAACAGCTCATAGGAACAGTTCATAGAAATAGGAAACAGGAAAAAAAGAAAGGAGAATCGTTCGTAAAGATCGAAAAAAAATCGAGCCCATCCCTAATTATAGATAAAATACACATAATAAATTATGTGCATATGAGATCTAAATATCCATTATATTATTATGAAATAAAGTATATTATGTTGATTATTATTTATCACAAACATCTTTGTTCTTAGTGTTTTCAAATACTTTTAAAGGAATTTTATAAATACTTTATATTTGTTACTTTTTCAAATGTACGTTCATTCCTTATGTGAAAGGTTTGTTCATAAAAATGTAATTTTTTCAATTACTGAGAAGTTTTAAAATATAAAATACAAAATGTCCTATAATAAAATCTAATTTTTCTAACAAAATCAAGATGATATAATTAATACCCGTATTATACTTCAATTTGATGGAATTTCAATAGCAAATTTTTCTATTATAATATGTAAGACTGATATAATATCAGTAATATTGATAATATAAATAAATATTGTATTTTTATTTAATAATCAGAATGTAAATATTAATGTTAAAACGAAGATAACAGAACTTTGATTTCAATTTCCAACCAGAATTACAAAGACAATTTTCGCCCAAATTTCAAGCATATTACCCTTTATATCAGTAAAATTTGCTTTAAATAATATTTAAAACTTTCTAGTTTAATGTGTTGTAATAAAAAATATGATCAAGTAGTTTTCATCCCCAAAAATTTAATTTTTATGCATTTTTCCCATGCATTAAAATGAATTCAGGCCTCATGAACAATCAGCGCCCCTAGCGGCCACGGTCAATTCTTGTGACATTTTCGTTTCGCGGATTACGTGCATTCTGGCTATGATGCAGGGGGCTGCTTCTAACGGACACGAGGTGCTTCTGATGCAGTTGTGCCTGCATCGGTATCCGATCTGTGCAAACCAGCCCCCTGTATCTTGCCACCAAATGCATAAGAAAAAAATTACGTGAAAGTTGACTGCCGCCGGTGGCGGCGCTGACTGTTCATAGGCCCTAGATTCAAAAAAATGCATAGGAAAGAGCATAAAAAATTAATTTTCTCCTAATAAAAACTATTTTATCGCATTTTCTTATACATGACAATAACCTAATAAGATCTTCATATTTTTCACACAAATTTTTTCTCTTCGAAAAGGTTAAGAAATTCACTTTAGGCAGAAAATCTAATTTCTAAATTCTGGCGGTAATTGCATTATTTGTATCATGTTTTTTATTTTATTATTAATTTGCGTTCATTTAAATATTAATACCAATAATTAACCTCGTTACCATAAAATTTGATATTTTTCATATTATATAACACATATATAATATAACACATAACAAAAACATATAATACATATACTATATATTACTACTGTAATTAAATGAAACTCCTTTTCAAAAAAAACATTTCAAAAATACTGCTTGGAATTTGGACTAAAATTTGTTAATATTATACTATGAAATATATTAATAATATATTATTATAATATATTATAATTCAAAGCAGTGAAATAGTTTTAAAACAAATTGCACTTAGATTATTGTATAAATAACATCAAGTAAAAGTGATTTTTTAATTGACTGGAGTTTATCTAATAAAAGTAATTCTCTGATAACTTATATTAACGTCTAATTTTTTTGTTTAGATGATATGGTGTTTTCATCCATTTTGAACATCTCATAAATATAATATTTGATATGTGAGCACATTATTAAGTTAGGCCTCAGTCAGCTTTGCTGCCTTTTTCTTTTCAAGATTGGCCTTCTTTATATCAGCCATCTTAATTTTTTTAATTTATATATTTAAGTTTTCAATTCCTATTACTTTAGGAATTCTATGTAATTAAGTAAAACTATGAGCTATAAAAGGTAAGGAATCTAAATTAACAAAAAATCTAAACATATTCTTTTATAAAGTTCAAAACTTTATTTTAATAACAAAATTGTTAGAAATCAGAAATTTTTTTTCCATTTCAACACAATCCAACTTTAACAGGCTCGCATTAACTTTAATTCAGAATTTCAAAAAATATTCTTTTTCATCTATTCTTTATTTCAGTCACTTTCATTTATCTACTTTTTAACTTCTATCACACAAAATGTTTGTAACTGAATTTGTTTGAGATAAGTATTTGAGAGACAATTATTGCGGTGCAAAAAAAATTTATTGCACAACTAGATACAATTAATTAATATTGAGACATTAAACTTTATTATATTATGAAATTAATTGTTAATATCTCTATTAAATAAAATGTTTTATTTTAAACTAATTAAGAAAATAAACAATGTGTTCGATGTTTATGGCATTGCATAATATATTTAAAAAAAATTTTATATCAAATTCTTCGTATGTTACTATGAATTTTCGGCGAGTGATGGTACAGTTAGCGCAGCGTGTGACAATGCGGCAAACTAACTTAGGAATTCAACTTAGGACACTAACGGGGCGCCATTTTCTTTTCTGATGCATATGGCTGATTTGTAACTGGCAGTGCTCTTGCATATTGTTGAGTTTCATATTGCAATCAAGCTTACGCAACTTTAGCAAACAGTGCGTACATGTCATTCCTCGCGCACACAATATCAGCTGTAGGTACAAGGAGCCTTCAACCAGAGAGAACTCAGAGAACCGCTGCAAACAGCAGACGCAAAACGCTGCGCACGCAACTATTCTCACGTAAGTACTGCTGTTGGCGTTGCGTGTGTAACGTTCGCGTTTCAAATCTGGACACACTGGCTGCCTGCATGCAGAAGAGTAGTTCATGCTTTACACGCGCCCCTATTGCGTGTTTACTCTATCTATAATAACTCTATGGTGTTGGCACGTTTAGTATTACTTTGTGGTGAAAACTTCATTGTCATGGCCTCTGAACGGTATAGTTTTTCTCTAACTACATTCAGGTAATTTAAAGGTTTGATTCTCCCATTCAATTTTAGATTACACTTGTTATATTTTCAATTAATTCCATTTTCTATTTGATAGCAACAACTTTTTGCTTCCGCTATAAGATGTTTGTTACAGTTAAGAATTATCATAACAGCCACCACCAAGAAAATTGCATATTTACTAATGGCGAGAAATTCAACGTTAGAGCATTATATTATATATCTATTTCATAATGTGAAACTCAAAATCGTGATTTTTGTCGTTAGGTCCCTTTCCACAGACAAGGTCACATATAATTAAATTGTTCTAATTTTCCATAAATATTTTTCAACGTGAGAATAGATTAAACAAATTTAATTCTATTAAACCCAAAAAACAATTTGCCTAAAACGAACATAATTTTAATATACGAACAAGGAAGATATTTTTTGACTATTTTTTCCGCGTATCAAACAAATGGTCGTTTAATTAAAACAAACTACTCACACGTAACATTTTCTATCATGTCTACCCTGCTTAACGTCTTAAGCAGTCGACTTCGTAGTGCGGTATCTAAACTGCAGTTAAACCCAATCGACTATTCTGATTACCCTACCAACAGATAGTATTTTAGTTCCCCAGAAAACAATAGATTCTGTAAATTGATTGAACACAGTGTCTAACGTTCTCATATTTTCCTAACGAGTTCCCAATTAATCTATATCTATTATTATCTATCTATTATTTTTTCGGACTAGTGAGAAGTAATTAATGAAATCCGTGTTTCTATTAACAGCCTAAATATTGCGCGATTTGTAGCTGTACATTTCTTTCGCTTTAGTGCCGATAACTGCCAAATGTTAAAGTGTGCTCTTTTAATACCATTCAATACCTGATTATGCTTCAAAGTTTTTAACGCTCAAAACTGGAATAGGTTGTCTTGAAATAGTTCCATTTAATTTACCTTCGCGTCGTGGCGGTATTTTTTGGAGCACCATTATATACTACAAACGGGAATTCAATGATGCACACATTTTTACCTTTCAATGCCTTTTCGATAGTATAATGGTATTAAAAAACCACATTTTGTCTATGAAGTTCGGATTTTTTTATTCCTTTTTATTTAACGCTTGTTACAGTGTTCGCAGAACGTGGACGTAATAGTCCAGGCGATTTAGTGAAAAGCGCGATGTTTTTTCGGAGCAGGCTGAAAAATTAAGTTTAGGCGTAAAAAAATAAGTGAAACAACATATCTTTTCCCGTGGTGTCAAATCGATGGACGTCATTGTTTAAATTGCGGTTATTTATAATTTTTTAACGAAATTTCACATTTTCCGCTTATATCTTTGATCCTTTTCATTTTATCGGAAAATAGTTCAATAACTTTTTTTTCCTCGTGAAAAACCCTACACAACTGAATTCCAACCGTTAAAAAATATTAATTAGGTCAAAAGTTATGAATCAAAATAGATAATGTTTATGACGTTCAAGTAAACAATCATTCAAAGGCTTTGTTTACCCATATCGCACCGTTCAACAACATCCGAATACTTCTTATTTTCGACAATTATATATGTAAAACCTGGAGTCGGGAAGTTTGTTAGTTTCTGACTTATGGCCTTATAAACAAATTGATAAACAATTAACCTGTACCAACCTGAGAAGTAGATATGGCGATGCTGATTTTTTATCGATAGATTTCACTATTTTACATTAAAAATCATCATTTTTTAATAAAAAAATTCAATTTTGCAACTAAGGGAAATTTGTTTATAAATGTCTTAGTTGCAAAATGCATTTTTCCAAGTGTTCCACTTAATTTTCAAAACTTTTTATTGCGTACATTAAAAGTGTATGAAAAGAGCTTTCATTTAAAAAAAAAAGTTCAAGATTCATTAAGAGACAATGGAGATACAGCGCGATGAAGGTTTTACTCAATTGTTCAACAAATTTAACGACTAGCGAAAAAAAATATATCAATAATTCGTAGATTTAGTACTTTTATAAACTGTAAACAACAAATTCCCCGTGGAAATATTCACTGGAAAAAAATTCATCAAAATCAGCGGAGCGGCGGATTTTCGATAGCTGACGCACGGCGGCAAGGTGGGGAGGGGCTTGATGCACTCTGAAAAAATATTGATTCGATCATTCAAAATCGACGGAGCAGCTTTAGTCGCATTTTTCTCGGGAACTATTTGCGATAAAGTAATGATTTTTTTTTATTTCATACCTCGCAACGAGAGGAATTCATTTCTACTGTTGAAAATTCAATACTTTTGCTACTTGAGCAGTGAAATACGTGTAATTTATTAACTGAAATTCGTTGCAGTTTTGTTCTATGTTTCGATGTGAAAAAATAAAAAAGGATTTTACAAGCAAGATAATTTATTTTTTACACGTATATTTACATTTCTACTCCTATCGTAAATTAAATCTAAAGATTTTATCAACCATACACACAATTTTATCGTTGCATGAAATGTTCAATGCTTTAGAAAAATATATATCTCAACAATCATATATTTTACAAGCGTATATTTTTTACTAATTAATAATATATTTAATATAATTTTATGCATAAAGACATTTAATCATGCCTACAAATCCTTTCGTTAATGACTGTACAATGACATTTTTTAAATTAATTTAGATCTTTTAGGCGGCGGGCTTTCATTGTCAGAATTTGTTGAACAATTGAGCAAAAACTTCATCGCACTGTATCTCCATTGTTTCTTAATGAATCTTGAACTTTTTTTTTAAATGAAAGCTCTTTTCATACACTTTTAATGTACGCAATAAAAAGTTTTGAAAATTAAGTGGAACACTTGGAAAAATGCATTTTGCAACTAAGAAATTAATAAACAAATTTCCCTTAGTTGCAAAATTGAATTTTTTTATTAGAAAATGATGATTTTTAATGTAAAATAGTGAAATCTATAGATAAAAAAATCAGCATCACCATATCTACTTCTCAGGTTGGTACAGGTTAATTGTTTATCAATTTGTTTATAAGGCCATAAGTCAGAAACTAACAAACTTCCCGACTCCAGGTTTTACGTATATAATTGTCAAAAATAAGAAGTATTTGGACGTTGTTGAAAGGCGCGATATGGGTAAACAAAGCCTTTGAATGATTGTTTATTTAATCGTCATAAACATTGTCTATTTTTATTCATAACTTTTGACCTAATTAATATTATTTAACGGTTGGAATTCAGTTGTGTAGGGTTTTATAAATTTATAATTTCATAAATAACCGTAATTTTATACAATGACATCCATCGATTTGACACCACGGGAAAAGATATGTTCTTTCACTTATTTTTTTACGCCTGAACTCAATTTTTCAGCCTGCTCCGAAAAAACATCGGGAAAGGCTGTTCTTTGGACTAAATCGCCTGGACTAGTAAGCGGCCTCCACCACTGAACTGTGTGGGTCCTCTAACAATCAAACGCGGCGTGTGAGTGTGTCCCCACTTTCTAGCTTTGATTTCATGCTGGCGGCTGTTGAGCTAAGATCGAGAATTATTTTTGTTCATTTTTCGTTATTTTGGCATATAATTATCTCCTATATTCTAATCCTTTACAGAAATTTTGAATTAAACTATGAATTTATGGCACTGAAGAGGGCCCCAATATGTGGCCGAAACGTTTGCCTTTCTTTCTTTTTGCGCATTTTAAAATCTAATAGTGATAATTTTAATCAAAGAAAATAAAAAGAAACTGACCCTATGCCAAAATAACGAGAAATGAACAAAAATTCTATGAATTTCGGTCAATATAATAGTAGACATGTTATCAAACATGTCACTTTGAAATTTAAAAATGGCACATTAACTATAAAGCTAGAATATCTCACAGTTCTGGCCATTTTCAGAACTAGTTAAATTTAATAATACTTTCAAATGTGATACTTAATATCACGAATATTTTAATTGCATTTTGATTAATTTTTAAAGATAAAATTATTATTATTTTTTCAAAACATCTCAGAATAAGTCTGAATGCAAAAACAAACAACCTTCAATTTTTTTCAATTTTTTTTTATTTATAATATTTGGTACGTTTGCATTGGCTTTAGGGTCCATAAATGAAAAAGTCTTTAATCAGACGTTTCGGCTCTTACCGGAGCCCTCATCAGTGATATTTATTAAAATCTAGAAAATACAAAAAAGATGCTGTCACTAATTTCATATATTTTCTCGGAATAACTAGAGTACTTAAAATATTATACAAAAAGGAGTACTTGATATATTAATTGAAAAAGGAAAGTTTTGGATATATTCTTTGGTGTGAAGCTGAATGTGAATAGCTTGGTCTAGACCATTAAGGCTATCTTTTGAGTATTTTTTATGAAACTATTTTAAAACTATTTATAAACTATATATAAGAAATATTCACATTTTTGTATGTCTAGTCCATACCGGTGTCTACAATTAAATTCTTGGGTGACAAGTTGGATGGAAAGAGCTTAATGTTGAGCATTGATGCTATTTTGAACTATTTTGACTGAACAACCCAATTTTTAACTATTTCTAAAGAATTATTTATATTTTTTAAGGGCATATCCATTACTGTATCCACAATAAGTTTTTTGATGCAAAGCTGAATTGGTTGAGGTTATTAGGGCCTTGTTTGAACTATTATACCTAACCTATTTTAAAATATATATATATATATATATATATATATATATATATATATATATATATTCCAACATAGTTTTAAAATAGGTTAGGTATATATATATATATATATATATATATTGGTATGTCCTATCCATATCTGTATCTACAATAATTCTTTGGTGCAAAGCTGAATGGGAATAGCTTGATCTCGAACATTATGGTTATTTTTGAACTATTTGTCTCAAAACTATTTTAAAACTATTCTCAAACTATTTATAAGAAATATTCACATTTTAAATGTTCTGAACATACTCAAATAATATTGAGTAAAATTACTTATAAAGATATTATAATATTTTTTGTTTATGAAACGTCTTGCTTGCAAATTCAGTGTTAAATGGATTGTCCGTGAAGCTGATATAAAAAATCGTTTTCTTGAAAAATACACGCCTTCGTCGACTCGTGAAAATCACCATAAACGTCAGCCAGCAAAGCCACAGTCCCGAGTCGGTTTTAAAACAGTTCAGATCATTCTGTGAGAGACTCTGGTAATAAAGTCCTCCAGAAAAGTATTCAAAATTTAAGCCTTGTTCGCGATCGTCATCAATAACCAATTGGGCATCCTTCTTTAACAATAAAATTAGAAAAAAAATTTCCGGTTGGTTGGTTTGCAAATTTTTTTTTGTGTTTTTTCATTTTATCCGGTTTTTTTTCACAGTGAACTCTAAAAATTTTTCAATCTGTGCTGCTGCTCACTGGACTACTTCATTTTGAATTGCAAGCTATCAAGGAAATCGGAGACAAAAAGCTTTTAGACGGGTACACGTGACGAATTTTGCCCCATAAGAAAAAACTGACCCTATGCCAAAATAACGAGAGATGAACAAAAATTCTATGAATTGGGCTCAATATAATAGTAGACATGTTATCAAACATGTCACTTTAAAATCGAGATGACAAATTCAAAATGATAAAATATATAGTTTAAGATATTAGCTTTCCTTTTTTCATATTTTGATAAACACTTACCTAAAATGAATATCTGAAAGATTTTTTTGAATATTAAGATAATTTAGACACTTGAGAAATAATTTTTTAGCGAAATTAATAGTTCAATAAGTGTTTAAAGTCTCAAAACAAAATATCGATTTCTATATTTTTTAGCCTTGTAAATAAATTATTTGAAATTGAAAAATTATGTGGAGAGTAATTCATATCAAGATAAGATAAATCATGAGATTCAAATTTAAAAAATAAAAGGTCCGAATAAAATATTTTGGAAAGTTTTTTTGAATATAAATATGCACCTTTTTTTTTATAATATGTAACATCTTTTTACATGACTACTTGAATATAAAACCATGAAAAAAAGGCTTCTATTATTAAAAAATATATAAATTATATCTAATTTTTCACACAACATTACACATTGAGATTTATTTGTTATGAAGTAAAATTGACGAATATTATAATAATAAAATACTAAAACAAATTTTTTTTGAACATTCAGAAACTTTTATATGACAATTTCAATATATAAGCGTGAATAAAAAATTTGATTTGAAAAAAAATGAATAAATGTATTTTATTATTATATTTGTCAATTTTGCTTTATACCAAAGAATTCTAAATGTGTAATTTCGTTTACAAAATAAAATATAATTTATTTCGTTTTAAATAATCAAACATTTTATTCAGATTTATTTGTTAAAATAGTCATGTAAAAGATGTCAAGTATAATAAAAGTTCTTTTTGAGGTATTTTATTCCAATGAAATTTTCATAAATTTTATTTTATACTAGAGGAATTTAAGGTGTAATTTTCAATACTAAATTAAATATGGTTTTTTATTTTTTCAATTGTCACGTCCCGCGACGTATTTGAATGTATATAATACACACAGGCTGGATTGAGTTAAGAAATCTATGAGAAAATCGATAAAGGGGAATAGGGAGTAGGGGAAGTAGGGAGCAGTATAGGGCCCCTTCTCCTCTAAGAAGATATGACTACGTCACGATTTTCGCTGACCGTCAATTTGTATGAAAAAATATAAAAGAGGCCCACACCAAGAGAAAGCAGTCAGTAAATTCTTCGTCTAGTTCGACACTTAAATTTTCCTTCGGATTTATAAGCGGTCTCGCGACAAAAACCAGTGCAGCATTTCAATTTAACTTCGAAAATATCTGAGTTTGAGATTAATAAAATTCGACCGGGACAATTTAAAATCCAAGTTCGGGAGTCGTAAAAGTCATCGTGGACTTGTATAGATCCTTGTTTAATCTTTCAAATGGATTTTGCATAATGGAAGACAATTAAGTCCGTTAAACTCTCACCCCTAATAAAAATCATTGATTATTTCAATGCAAGCTTTTATATTTGAGAAATAATATTTAAAGGTTCTTTCTGATTGTCGTTTCCATGATGTAATCACAGTCGAATGTCAAAGTTGACACAAGGCCTAATTTAAATAATTGATTTTTGAATTCTGATAAAAGGTTCTGCCAAAAAGTCAAATATACTTTCGTTTTTTGTCGAATAATTGATTTTTGATTTCTTCGAAAATTTTTTTTTTTTTGAGACACAACTCTCTGAAATAATCTGAGAGTGAATCGTACATTTCGAGCACTCTTTCGATGCAATCGTGTCGACCGAGCCATCGCGTTACTGCATAATCAAAAATTTTTAAACATGTTTCTTGAAGAGTTAGAGAAATCTGCGCGAACGCCTCCGATCGTTTCGTGCTTCTCATGTGATGTACAATCGAGTTCAGTAAGTTCTCAGTATATAATCTTTTGTAACTAAAGCAAGCTTGTGACAAATGCAAGGAATGAAAAGAATTGATGGATTTTGTTTTCGAATTAAAGTTTTAAAAGATATGATATTACCAACCATGACTGCGGTGTTGTCACAAGAAATTGATAAAATATTTGAAAAGGGAATTTGATTATCAATCGTGTACTTTTTGAAAACATCAAAGAGACCTAATTTTTGACAATTTTGAAACTGTTCCGACTTTTCGGCATGGCGCAAAACGTTACTGACTCCATTATCGCAAGACGCATTCAAGCTACATACAGAGCAACGAAACTGGTGTTCGTCATCAGGTACCATTTCCAACCAAGAGTCGAAGCGAATATCTTGTAACCATTTCTATGCAAATTAACGACTTTCATTATCTTTACTTTCGTTATCATGCAGATGTTTTTGATGATTTTTTGATTCCACGTGAATTTAGGATCTCTTCATGCACACCGCTGAGAGATCTTGGTTGCAAATAGTGCAATATACCTTTTTTCTGTCATCGGGAACCTATCTAAAAAAGGGATATTCCCTTAATCGCATCGTAATTAAATGCCTCTGCTTCTTCGCTGAGCCTGCCTCATCTCCCATCGACATCGTGAAGTTTTGCTGTGGAAATGTTTTATTATGGTATTTTTGAATATTGCCATCCGATTACTTTACAGGCTCAATCCATCTCAAATCACGCAGGCCATATAGTGGACAAACATTTTTCTTCATTTAGGTGCTTATTTTTAATTTGTAGAAAACTTTTCAATTTACAAAGCACATAAAAAAAATTTTTTTTTCACAAATTTATATTTAATTGTCAATTAAGGTAGTTTATCCGCAAAAATTAGACCCGAGGTAAAAATAGATAATTTCGCTTTTAAGGGTACAGTCCCGTAAAGAGACCGAAACAAAGCGTTTTTTCCTGATTTTTTTTCTCACAGAAAGAAACATCGGAGACATAAGAACTTTAGGATATGTTTTAGTCATATTTTAGACTTTATTAAGAAAAAAAATTACATCCGAAAAATTTCAAATGGCCGAGTCATCTACGTTTTGCGGCAGCGTTTCGACACGGTCGGAGTCAAACTGCGGGAACTATAGCAGCCGTTATTTTCAACTGAAATCAAAATTTTTTTTTTACTTCGTTAGACTTATTTGTTCTATGTGAACTACCGAAATTTTAAAATTCGGAAATTTAGACGAAAAATTATGATTTAAAAAAAAAGTGACTTTTTTTTCAGTAATTTGTTCATAAAAAAGGTAAAAAAAATCGGAATATCTTAAAATCCGTAGATCACATAGAGTAGCTTTTTATACTGAATAAAAAAAACTTTGGTTTAAAAAAATTGGTTAACAACTTTTTTAGTTATCTTTCCCGCAGTGTAAAAACATGGTTTTGAGAAAACGCGCTTTAGATTTCGTAATGTACGTACGTACGTAATGTACGTGACCGACTGAATTTCCGCGTATCTCCCGAAATACTTCGAATTTCGAGCTAAAATTTTACACACATAATCTTAAATAGTTGCCTAATCGATTAGGCAGAAAAAAACACGATTTTTTGAGACCTCTTGAAGGGACTGTCCCCTTAAGAATAGCAATATTATTATTGAAAGGCCATTTTGAAACAGAAAAGATTATTTTCCATGAACAAAATTTCAGAAAAAAGATTCTTCACATCCTCACTGTTTCCAAAGTTTAAAAATAAATTTTCTAATGGCTGGAACCATTAAAAACAAATTATCCCAAACGAAATTTTTATAAACAAATTGCTAAGTTTGATAATAATTGATTCATTTTCAAAAATTAGACCCCAGGCAAAAATACATAATTTTGCTTTCAAGAATAGCATTATTTTTATTGAAAGGCTATTTTGAAAGAGAATAGATTATTTTCCATGAAAAAAATTTGAAACAGAGAAATAATTTTACCAATAAATTTGATTTTTGCCCTAACTTTTTTTCTTATCGCTTCTTTCCAAATTTTAAAAAATTATGCGATTCTAATAAATCACGAATCATTTTTTCAGGAAAAAGATTCTCCACAACTTCACTGTTTCCAATTTTTTGAAAATGAATTTTCTATTGAATCTATAACTTAATTCATGCGGTTTTCTAAGAGATGGCGTAGCTTGATTATTATCCCATAGTTTCAATATTCCGAACATGCGTTGGAAAGCTACTGTCATTGTCCGTCTTTTTCAGTATATGTCATTGATTTGAAGCGTAAACAACAATAATTTTTTTTCACTCAAATATGTCGAACTTTGTGCCTGAAAAAGTGTTTTTGCGGGGAGATCTTCTTCATTACTTTAATATGAAAAAAAATGCTGCCGAAAGTCATCGTATTTTAGTGGAAGTTTATTGTGAACATGCTCTAGCTGAGCGAACGTGCCAAAAGTGATTTCCATCATTTAAAAGTGGTGATTTTGGCTTGGAAGACGAAGAACGTCCTGGGCAGCCAAAAAAGTTTGAAGATGAAGAACTGGAACCATTACTTGATGAAGATTGTTACCAAACACAAGAAGAGCTCGCAGAATCTTTGGGGGTCACTCAAGAAGACATTTGAAAACGTTTAAAAGCAGCCGGATACATTCAAAAGCAAGGAAATTGGGTTCCATATGAACTCAAGCCTAGAGACGTTGAAAGGCAATTTTGCATGTCTGAAATGCTGCTGGAACGCCACAAAAGAAGTCATTTTTGCATCGGATCATTACTGGTGATGAAAAATGGATCCATTACGACAACCCCAAGCGCAAAAAATCATATGTGAACCCGGCCAACCAGTCAAATCAACGGCAAAGCCTAATATCCATGGCGCGAAGGTAATGCTCTGTATTTGGTGGGATCAGAAGGGTGTGCTGTATTATGAGCTGCTAAAACCGGGTGAAACCATCAATGGAAAACGCTAACGAACACAATTAATCCATTTGAAGAGAGCAATAGCCGAAGAACGCCTGAATATGCGACCAGACACGAGGCAATAATTTTCCATCATGACAACGCTCGGCCCCATCTTGCTATTCCGGTTAAGAACTATTTGGAAAACAGTGGATGGGAAGTTTTACCCCACCCGCGTTATAGCCCAGACCTTGCCCCTTCTGACCACCATTTGTTCCGGTCGATGCAGAACGTCCTCACTGGAATACGGTTCACATCAGAATAGGGTATCAAAAATTGGCTTGATTCATTCTTGGCCGCCAAGCCGACGCAGTTCTTTTGGAATGGAATCCACAAATTGCCAGAAAGATGGGAAAAAGTCATAGCTTCAGATGGGCCATACTTTGAATAATACTATTGTACATGTTTTTCTTAAATAAACGTTCAAATTTTGAAAAAAATACCGCACGAATTGAGTTATAGATCCAATAATGGCTGGAACCATTAAAAACAAATTATCCCAAACGAAATTTTTATAAACAAATTGCTAAATTTGATAATAATTGATTCATTTTCAAAAATTAGACCTCAGGCAAAATAGGTAATTTTGCTCTGAAGAATAGCAATATTATCATTGAAAGGCTAGTTTGAAAGAGAAAAGATTATTTTCCATGAAAAAATTTGAAACACAGAAATATAATTTTATGTGCCACCGGCGCGCAAACTCGTTTTTTCGCTACAGTTAACAGTAGCGCAATGTAGTATATTGACCTACAGAGGAATGAAATGTGAAAATTGAACTGCGCATGCCCCTATAGCCATGCAACAAAGCACAATCTTCTGATTCTTCTTCTTCTTCGTACATCGTTTGCACCGTACTGGCAAAGCCTTGTACATTTGAACTGCGTATGCCTCTATTAAAATCCATTACTACTACACAAGATCGATAAAATCAAAATGGCCGGGATTAGTCGTGACATATCAAATGTAATGACTAGCGCCGCAAACAACTACAAAACCAGATTAGATTCGAGTGTATGCATAAAAACTCGTATACGCACCGAAGTCACATAAAATAGAATACGTGCCAATGCACACATTCGGGAAATTACGAGACTCGCGACAATGCTCGCAGGACTGATCGCGCCTCAGCTTCGTCTCGGCTTTGCTTCAGCTACGTCTCGGCTACGCCTCGACTACGCCTCGATTACGCCTTGGCTTCGATCTCGTGCGAGCATTGTCGCTCGTCACGCAATAACCCTCATTGTACGCCTAGGCCCGTAATATACTATTATGTGCCTCCGGCGCGTAAATTTGTTTTTTAGCTTTAGTTAAGAGTAGCGCAATGTTGTGTATTGCGCTACAGAGGAATGTAATGTAAAAATTGAACTGCGCATGGGCCTATAGCTCGCAGGACTGATCGCGCCTCAGCTTCGTCTCGGCTTTGCTTCAGCTACGTCTCGGCTACACCTCACCTACGCCTCGATTCATTCATTTTCATTCATTTTCCAAAATTAGACCCCAGGCAAAAATACATAATTTTGCTTTCAAGAATAGCAATATTTTTATTGAAAGGCTATTTTGAAGGAGAATAGATTATTTTCCATGAAAAAAATTTGAAACACAGAGAAATAATTTTACCACTAAATTTGATTTTTGCCCTAACTTTTTTTCTTATCGCTTCTTTCCAAATTTTAAAAAATTATGCGATTCTAATAAATCACGAATCATTTTTTCAGAAAAAAGATTCTCCACAACTTTACTGTTTCTAATTTTTTGAAAATGAATTTTCTCATGGCTGGAACCATGAGGCCTCTTATCAGGTACTCGAAGGGGTCGAGGTAGCAGACGGTATCCTCCATATCATACCGCAGTGCCCCGAGTTCCTTGTTCGCCTCCTGTATGTATGCATGTATGTATGTAAAACTATCATGTGCGTCGTATGAAGCCTGAAAATGTTACTTTTAAACTAAAGTCATCCTTAACTTTACCAAAATTGACCCCTTAAGACATTAAAAAGCACTTTCTAAGTGTATTTTCGGAATGCCATGAAAGTGAAATGCAAGTTTGAGTAGAAAATTGTATAAAAATAAATGAAGAATTATATTTATTTGCCTCTGGCGCGTAAACTTGTTTTTTAGCTTTAGTTAATAGTAGCGCAATGTTGTGTATTACGATACAGAGGAATCTAATGTAAAAATTAAACTGCGCATGCGCCTATTACGATACAGCGGAGCGTAATCTTCTTATTCTTCTTCTTCGTACAGCGTTGGCACTGTACTGACAATGCCTTGTACATTTGAACTGCGCATGCGTCTATTACAATACTTTACCACTACACAAGATCAAGAAAATCAAAATGGTCGGGAGTATTCGCGAAATGTCAAGTGAAATGGGCGATAATCACGGCAATTTCGACCTTTTCAGATTGAATTCGGGTGTACGCATAAAAACTCGTATATGCGCCGAAGTCACATAAAATAGAATACGTGCCAATGCACACAATTCGGGAAATTACGAGACTCGCAACAATGCTCGCAGGACTGATCATGCCTCATTTTCGTTTCGCCTTGATCTCCTGCGAGCATTGTCGCTCGTAGCGTAATACCCTCATTATGCGCCTAGTCACATAATATACTATTTCTTTCTCATAAGCTTTTTCGTTCAAAGAAAAAAAATATATATATATATAATGTAATTTATCATGGATCATTAAGGGTGAAAAGAAGAAAAATGTTTATTTGAAGGGCGCTATTTTTCATATTCATATAATAAAAATTATTCTACATTTATAATGCATTATATTTTATTATTATAGTGGCTCAGTAGTTATAGGAGTCGACCGAGAATCGAAAGACCTGGGCTCGTATCCCAGCGCAGTCGAAAACGTCTTTCCTTCCACAGAAATATTTCATATTCTTAAATTTAAATTTAAATTCGAATTTAATTTTCAATTATTTGCGATATAAGAGTTTGAAATTATCTACGAGCACACCTGTCGGCAACGTATCCTATCTGATACGCGACTAGTGATCCTCCGACAATGTAGGCAGTGGCACAAAATTCAAACTCAACCAATTAATTTCATTTATTATATTTCATTTTAGTTATATTATTTTATTAATTTTATTAACAATTTATGAATAAAGTAAAGTACATCAATTTTATATCAGGCAATAATTATTTAATAACTTAATTGACAATTAAATATAAATTTTCAAAAACAAAATTCTTTTATGTTCTTTGTAAACTAAAGAATCTTTTAGAAATTAAAAAAAAAGCACCTAAATTAATACGTTTTTTTAGAAGTTATTAACGTATGTACAAAAATTTGCTTGTGAAAAAAACACTCGAAACTAATCTAAGTATTGCTTAGTTGTTTGCGGCGCTAGTCATTACACTTGATATTTCACGAGTAGTCCCGGCCATTTTGATTTTATCGATCTTGTGTAGTAGAAGCGGATTTTAATCGACGCATGCGCACTTCAAATATACAAGGCTTTGTCCATAGGGTGCTGCTGACGCTGTACGAAGAAGAAGAAGAATAATAATAAGAAGATTGTGCTCCGCTGTATGGCTATAGGCGCATGCGCAGTTCAATTTTTAAATACTTTAAAAATAATTTTTCAATGAAATTTAAAGTTAATAAATGCTTAAAGATTCGAAACAAAATATCGATTTCAGCATTTTTTTTTTAATTGATGTAGAGGATATTTTATAATAAAATACCATGCAAGATGAGATACAAGTTTGAAAAATGAAGGGTTTGAACATTTTTATAATAGGTAACATTTTTTGTATGAAAATTTCGATAAATAAATGTAAATGAAGTGTTTGCTGATTTAAGGTAGTTCATCCACAATAATTAGACTTCAGGCAAAAATAGATAATTTTTTTTTCAGGAATAGCAATATTATGATTGATGAGATCATTTGGAAGAAAAGAGATTAGTTTCCAAGAAAAAAAATTAAAACGTAAAAAAATAATGCATTTTACAAATTTTATTTTTAAACTTGTTTTCTTATCGCTTCATACCAAATTTTAAAAAATGATGTGATTCTGGGAAATCACGGATAATTTTTTTCAAGCAAACGGCTTTCTACAACTTAACCGTTTCCATTTTTTGGAAATTATAATAAATTCTTTAATGGTTGAAACCATTAAAAATAAATTTTCCAAAACAAAATTCTTGTAAAAAAATTGCTGAATTTGGTAATAACTTATTCATTTTAGAAATATGAAAATGGCTGGGTTGTATTAAATCTTTTTCCTGAAAAAAGGATTCTTGATTTATTTGAATCACATAATTTTTTTTTTAATTTGGTATGAAGCAATAAGAAGAAAAGTCGGGGTAAAAATATAATTTGTTGAATGTATTTTTTCTTATGCTTCAAATACTTTTCTTGGAAATTTATCTCTTTTCTTTGAAATAATCCCTACAATAATAATTTTTTTTATTTTTGAAAGCAAAATTATCTTTTTTTACCTAAGGTATAATTTTCGAAGATAAACTACGAAGAAAATACATAAATTATATCTCAATTCGCATATGAATTTACACCTTAAATTTTTTTGTTATGATGCTAATTCTATAAAACTACTTCTTAAACTTTTATAGAGTAAAATAGTTTGAATACAGTTTTTTGAAGTACGAAACATCTTATACATATGGAAATTTCAATAGATGAATGTAATAATACATACATCTTATTCCACTACTTTAGCAATCTCCCAACTCATCTCTGTCTCGAGCAACTCGACGACGCACGAGTGTGAACTTGCTTTGCGATAATCCTAACGGCAGAGACGAGGAATAGATTTGGGCGAGAGCAGAACGGGTGACGTAAGGCGAGAATCATTCTTCTGGTTGTTTTTGGCTGGCGAGTGACAGTTTAGCGAGTATTTAAGCACACTGGATAAAATTTAACTTATTATTCTTAAATAATTTGTTTCCACTATTTTACAAAAGACGTTGGAAATATATTAAATTTATCCAATTAAGTGGCATCATTATGCCAACGATCAGAAACTACTAAGTATTTAAACGCAAGCTAACGGAATAATAGAGGACAAATTTGATAACAGTACCGTAGCAATAGAAATCGTCAAAATGCAAATTTAGTAGAATATGGAATCAATATTTATATTAAGTACTTTTATTTAAATAATTCTTTTATATTACATAAGTTGATCTAAAATTATATCATATGAAGGATTGTAATCTTTTTGATCAGAAACAACATTTAAACTATTTTTTCTTTCCTTTTTTATGAAAAACATTTCTGCAATAATTCTTTTAAAGTAGTTTGGTTCTTTGTGTAAAATTTTGAAATTATCCCAATCAAAATCATGTTGAGATCCTGCATCACTTTTATTATTTATATTTAAAGAATTTGAAAATCTTTCTGTGGAAAAAATGACGCTTTCGACTGCGCTGGGATTCGAGCCCAGGTCTTTCGATTTCTGTGTTTCGTAACCACATTATGGTATTTTTCATTTAGTTTAATATTTTGTTTATGTTCTTCACATCTGATAAATAGCATTCTTCCAGTTTGTCCAACATAAGTTTTGGAACAATATAAGCATGGAATTTTATAAATAACATTTGAATTTTCTAATTTTTCTAATGGGGCTTTCCCTAATTTTATGTATTTATCAAGTTTTGATGTGTTTCTAAAAACTGTGGTTAAATTATAATCATTGAAAAGTCTATTAATTTTAAACGATAAATTTCCACTCTTTAGAATACATCGGGTTGGGGGGACGGGGGTTTCGTTTGCATTGATATTAGTTCTTGCTATCAAAACTTGGCGGCGCTGAAGCTCATTTTCACTTTTTTAAGTACCCTCCTAAAATACATGGTAGTGGACGCACAGTGCGCTAGACCCTGAGTGATTTTAAAGTGTCAGTTGACCAGCTTTTTATGCTTTTATACATTTTGCACCTTTTATGCGTAATTAGAGATTCTATAAGATACGAGATATCCCCGACTGTTAAATATCCTCCCCAAGACCCGTTTGATCTTGTGTCAAGTACTCGAATGCCCCCCCCCCCCCTCACTCTGTTTGGTACCACCCTTCTCTTTTCACCCTCCCCCTTTTTTTGCTGAATTATCCTGTAATTCGTTGACCAGTCCACACGCGTCATTGTAGGCCGTGTTGGCTTTCTGCATGGTAACTGAAGGCATAAAATAAACTTAAGGTAGTACTGTCGGTACGCAGCAAATCAAATGAGTGCTTTTTCTTATTTGCTTCACATAGTATCTAAATTTGTCAACGTAGCATAAGAAAGCGACTATACATGTGTTTATAGCAGATGACTTCTTACGATACGTAATTGCACCAGTCATTTTTATTGAAATATGAACAGTCGTTATGGCAGGATTTGTAAATGAACTCGGTTTCCCATAGGGTTAGGTGTTAATCGTCTCAAAATGCAATTACTAATTACTCCCCTCTAGTGTACCCTAGGTCCTCAAAAATTTAAGTGAGTCATTTCTGGCTTAATGTTCACCAGTGATTTCAATTTTATCAATATCTGAACAGTATTTCCATTTACGACTGTACTACCTTAAGGTAATAGTATTTTTTTAAAATAACGAGTCTCATTTCAGGTAGTTAGCAACCCCCTCCTCTACCATTATCCAGATTAAGGGGCTGAACTAATGGCACGGCCGGTATACCTCGTGTTAGGACAAATTTAAGGTTGAGTTGGAGATTTGGGAACTTTTGAATAGCTATTTAGTATCTCTACGTTCTAGTTAAGCGCGACTATTCGAACCAGGGCAGGTCAACCTCTAATGTATTGGGTGTCCCCGTAGGGTAGTTCAGGTGCAGGGATATACGCGGCGCTAGTTGTCGGGAGCGGATCGAGTGCGGCAAGGGGAACGGCTTCGTATGAGTTCCGCCATTGTTGTATACTCTTTCTGAGCTACATCAGGCTACATGACATTGATGAAACCGTTTCAGAATTAAATAAGACAAAATATTTTATTATTGTTAAAATTTAAATCTATTTAACAGTATGGAAGGAATATAAAAACAATGGAAACTGTTATTAACATATTGTTTTATCTATAAACATATTTTTATTTATGATCTTTCGGCATCATGAAAGTTTAGTAAGAGTGCAAATTCGGAACGGCACACAAATATTCACAATCGTTCGAAATTAAATACACACATATAATATATTTTTATTAATTTCCATTGTCTTCATATTCCTTTCATACAGTAAAATAGATTTAAATTGTAACAATAGTAAAATATTTTGTCTTATTTAATAAAAAAAAAGGTCGTAATCGGTATCATTTACGATATCGTAAACGATATCGGATATGGTCCCAAAATCCTACGTCGTTTACGATATCACTTACAACAACGTTTACGATTTCGCTTACGATAACGTTTCCAATGTCGTTTCCAACGTCGGAATTTTCAATAGGAGATAGATTAGCCGCCATTTTTGGACTCACGTGTCCTCAGGTCGATAAAACCAAGGAGTTTTTTAATTATATGATTATGTTTATTGAAGCCTTATTACGTGCCTAGGCGCACAATGAGGGTTATTGCGTGACGAGTGACAATGCTCGCAGGAGATCGAAGCCGAGGCGCGATCAGTCCTGCGAGCATTGTTGCGAGTCTCGTAATTTCCCGAATTGTGTGCATCGGCACGTATTTTATTTTATGTGACTTCGGTGCGTACAAGAGTTTTTATGCGTACACTCGAATCTAATCTAGTATTGTAGTTGTTTGCGGCGCTAGTCATTACACTTGATATGTCACGACTAGTCCCGCCCATTTTGATTTTCTCGATCTTGTGTAGTAGTAATGGATTTTAATAGACGCATGCGTAGTTCAAATGTACAAGGCTTTGCCAGTAAGGTGCTAACGCTGTACGAAGAAGAAGAAGAATAAGAAGAAGATTGTGCTCCGTTGCATGACTATAGGCGCATGCGCAGTTCAATTTTTACATTTCATTCCTCTGCAGCGCAATACACTACATTTCGCTACTTTTAGCTGTAGCGAAAAAACGAGTTTGCGCGCCGGTGGCACATAAAATTATTTTACAAAAAACAGTGATATTTTTATTACACATGCTGACAAAGGAAATGTTACAGTAATCTTAAACCGATCAGACTATAATAAAAGAATGTTACAACTAATTAACGATAATTATACTTACAAAAAAATAAATTATAATCCTCTCAAACTGATGAAAAAAGATACCTGTAAACTTTTAGAAAATTGGAGAGTTAAGAATTTCTTGGGAAAAAATATAACAAAAAAAGATATTTCTTTAAATAACACTAATTTGCCAAGAATATATGGTTTGCCTAAAATTCACAAAGAGAATTTTCCTCTACGTCCTGTAGTCTCACTAATAAACACTGCCATTTACAGTATATCTAAGACTTTTGCTAACATTCTTAAGGAGTCATTACCATCTCCAAAATCACAAGTAACAGATTTTTTCATTTTTAAAGAAGTAATTTCAAAAATAAAAATGCCTTCTGGTAACATTATGATCTCATTAGATGTAACGTCTCTATTTAAAACTGTGCCAATTGATCTGGTAAAAAACAGCATTGAAAAAAGTTGGAATCTTATAAATAAAGCTATAAATTTGCCATTACAAGAGTTCCAAAAAGGAATTGAATTTCTCATGAAAAACACTTTTTTTTCAGTTTGACAATGAATATTATCATCAAATTTTTGGGACTCCAATGGGATAGCCTATTTCACCAATGTTAGCAGATTTAGTCTTACAAGATTTAGAAGACGTTTCAAAAAAATTAAGTTTTAAAATTTATTCATATTACAGATTTGTGGACGATACATTTTTAATTATTCCAAATAACAAGATTAAAGATGCTATGAAAAATTTCATTTCCTATCATTCACGATTATAATATTTGAAAAAATATTTATTTTTTGATTAATGTTATGTATTTATTAATTTTAACTTCTCTTTCGTTTTTAGAAATATTATTTTCCGTAAGATTTTATTCTGTAATATTTTTGTTTCAAATTATTTCTTTTTTTCTCATTTAAATGATCAAACAAACAAGTATTATCTCAATTGAAAAACCGTTGAAGCCTTAATAGAATTTCTCACCTCACATATTTCAAATTTGTTTTTTGTTTCATCAGGCGTTTCAATAATTAATATGTAAACATGTAGCCACGTACAAATAGGATATAAATGATGTGTGTAATAAGTAACAGAATGAATTAGTTAAATTACAGTCAATACATAAATTGCACTATTACCTTAACCGTGTGAAAAAAATATACACTTTTAATATACACGCACATTTTAGAAAAAGGGAGATTCGTTAAAATTTAAGATTAATGTTTTTAAGGTTCCGCGCAATTCGGAATGAATCTAAGTTACAATTTATACTCATAGTATAGACATTACATTTTCATATACAAGATATAAGGAATTTGAAGAACTTCTCACATACGAAGGTTATAACTTGTAAAACAACGTAAATTTTAACTAATAATTCAATAATTTAAAACAAAATATGACCTAGAAGGACAGAAATTGATGAATTTGAACGAGAACTTTTGTAAAAGATTAAGAGAATATGAGGACACCCTGTATAAAATGTATCTGGTCTCATGCTCTCTTCGTCTTACACATGGCCCTTATGGGGATGGAAGCATATAAATACCGAGTCGAATTTGATTTTGACACACTTCGAGTCAGGACTAGTTCCAGGGCTGTCCCTTGACTAGTTCCATCTTCTAACAAACATTGTACCAAGTGAAATTTAAGTGTGCCAACTGTTCAAAATAAAGAAGATTTAATAGTAAGTAAAATAAAATCTAATTTCTATTTTTAATTCTTGAATTTTCCAACCAAGTTTTATTCCAAGTTTAATACAACCAGGCAGTTATTCTTCGATTTTATATTTTATTTCAATCTTATTTTTGAATAACGTTCTGAGTTTTTAATACAACCAGGCAGTTATTCTTCAATTTTATATTTTATTTCTATCTTATTTTTTGAATGACGTGCTGAGTGTTTAATACAACGAGGCATTTATTCCTTGATTGTATATTATTTCTATCTTAGTTGAATAACGTGCTGAGTGTTTAAGACAACCATTTAGCTGTATTCAGAATTTAACGCGACCCCTTATAACCAGGCAGTTAGTAGTTCATTCTTACTTCATCCCTACTGTTTTGAACAACTCGTTTGGTGTTTCATACACCCTGACAACCATTCATGGTTTTCGACTTGAAATCATCGACAACTTATTTTTCGAATATGGTTTATGGCTGACCGATAGGCTAATTTAGATCATGTTAAGATTATCGTACCATACCTATTTTTATCCCAGGAAGTTACTCGATGAAGATTGTTGCCAAACACAAGAAGAGCTCGCAGAATCTTTGGGAGTCACTCAAGCAGCAATTTCAAAACGTTTGAAAGCAGCCAGATACATTCAAAAGCAAGGAGATTGGGTTCCACATGAACTCAAGCCGAGAGACGTTGGAAGGCGGTTTTGCATGTCCGAAATGCTGCTGAAACGCAACAAAAAGAAGTCATTTTTGTATCGAATTGTTACTGGTGATGAAAAATGGATCCATTACGACAGCCCCAAGCGCAAAAAATCATATGTGAAACCCGGCCAACCAGCCAAATCAACGGTAAAGCCGAATATCCATGGCTCGAAGGTAATGCTCTGTATTTTGTGGGATCCGAAGGGTGTGCTGTATTATGAGCTGCTAAAACCGGGTGAAACCATCAATGGAGAACGCTACCGAACACAATTAATCCATTCGAAGAGAGCAATAGCCGAAAAGCGCCCGGAATATGCGACCAGATACGAAGCAATAATTTTCTATCATGACAAAGCTCGGCCCCATGTTGCTATTCCGGTTCAGAACTATTTGGAAAACAGTGGATGGGAAGTTTTACCCCACCCGCCTTATAGCCCAGATCTTGCCCCTTCTGACTATTATTTGTTCCGGTCGATGCAGAACGCCCTCACTGGAATACGGTTCACATCGGAACAGGGTATCATAAATTGACTTGATTCATCCTTGGCCGCCAAGCCGGCGCAGTTCTTTTGGGATAGAATCCACAAATTGCCTGAAAGATGGTAAAAAGTCGTAGCTTCAGATGGGCAATACTTTGAATAATACTATTGTACATGTTTTTCTTGAATAAACGTCCAAATTTTCAAAGAAAACCGCACGAATTAAGTTATAAATCCAATATAAATTTGTTTTATTTTATATAGAGTAAAAAAATGTCCAAATCAAATAATTTTGATGATCTGAAGAGGTCGACATATTGTCTTCGAAACGTTATCAAGAATAATAAATAGGAGTAAAAATTCTACATAGTCCGAGGTTGGTCATTTCCCTTTTTCTAATGAAGAATTTCGTTCGGACGTTAAACCTTTTAAACTTTAATATATTTTTTTATTTTGAATTTGTCGTCTGCTTTTTGCCTCTTTTACACGAAGTCGAGAGAAACATAATTCTCGATTTTGGCTCAACAGCCGACAGCGTGAAATCGAAGCGAGGATGTGGGGACACACTGACACGTCGTGTTTGCTTGTGTGAAGTTTCGCACGTCCGCTAAGTTGCACGATCTGGGAATACTGCTTCTAATCTTCTTCTTTTTCCTTTACCTTTAGTCCATGCTTCACAACCATAGCTTGCCATACTCCATACATATGTTTTAAGCAGTTCTTTCTGATTTCTAGATATATATTTGAAATAAAAAATATGGTATTTTAGCAAAGGCTATCTTAGCTTGCCCTATTCTTAAACGAATATATGCAATACAACGGCCATCTCTGGTTATTTTACTCCCTAAGTAAAAAAATTCGCTAATGTCCCCTACCTTTTCATTGCCGATTTTAATTCGGTATTCGCTAGCAGAGCAACATCATCCTCAAAACGTGACATTTTGATTGCTTTCCCCTGAGCATATCCTTAATTTCCTCTTTAATTTCATTAATGGCTTTCTCTGATTATAAATTTAAATAGCGGTGGTAATAAGGAGTAGCCTTGTCACACCCCTTTCCTGATACTTACTTTTCACAGTTAAATGTATGTATCCATAGTTTTTCCAAAATATTGACTAAAAAGAAGTTAACAGACGTGCTTAAATATCTTGTTACGTTTTCTAACTTTTCAGCAAGATATTTTGCAAATTAAAAAAGATACTTTACATGAACGGATGTAACATGTTTTTTTTGGGGGGGGGTCCGCCATTTTCATATTTCTGTTCTAGTAATGGCGTCGTCCGTTATTAAGGCGCATATGGTCGGCAAGGAGCATGTGATGTTTATGGAAGTTATTTGCGTTTTACACCACGTCAGCCCTGTGCTGGTTATACGAAATCCCCACTCTGAACCCAGTCCAACTTGACCTAAAAAGTGAAATATTGATTAGGTCATACTTTTTGGAATTGAGGCTGGAAACGCTATCACTTTTAATGAATTGGGTTATTGGGACATGTATAGACATTATAGACTTTCTGCATCATATACCAATAAAAAAATACAGAACTTTCATTCAAAATATCTGTTTTATTTAGAATGTAAAAACATAATCATTGTTTTTTTTTTTTTTGGTGAGGAGGAAAAATGGCGAAATCTTTTATAGACGTTGTACAGGACTCTCCTAGGACGGCTCTAAGCATACCTGTTAAAGCCAAAAAACTCCCTCTCACGAACCAATACACCGCCCGCGGAACCGCCTTTCGGCTTTAAACTTCGCGGGCAGTTGGTTCCAGCTTAAAGTCGCGTACGACTCTTCCGTCGTCCGTTCGCCCGGGACTCACACCCGCGGGCATACGCCCGTTAGGCAGGCCGGCTAACCGCGCCAACCAGGAAAGGAATAAGAAGATTCCTCCCGCGGTCAACGCGAACAGCCAAGTCCGCCCAAGACGCAGGACCGCGCGTGTAGGCCTCGATGCGATTTCTACTGGCCCCCATTGTTGCCGCGCTCTGCACGCTCACCGAGCTCCCTCGTCTTCATCACCAGGGTGACGAATGACTCGATAAACATCCAAATCTGTTCAGACTGGAGAATGAGAGAGACCATCGTGTCAGGAGTGAGCTCGGCACCCACTGTCTGACCGAGGGCCCCCCTTGCCGCGCCCCACTTTGCGCAGACGAAGAGTGCGTGCTCTGCATTATCCACAAGGGAACCGCAGTAGCGGCACGACTCATCGTCTATTTTCTTGAAGCGCTTCAGGTACGCATTAAAGCAACCATGGCCCGAAAGCGCTTGCGCCAGGTAAAAGCCGACTTGACCGTGCTTTCTATCCAGCCAGGTGGCGAGCTCCGGGATCAGACGGTGTGTCCATCTCCCGGTTTGGTCACCATGCCATCTCGTCTGCCATTTCTCGACGAGTCTGCGCCTTCCATCCTTGCGGATGGCCTCCTTCGCGCGAGCGATTTCCTGCAGGTCGGCGCAGGTAAGCTCCTTGCGAAGCTGAAAGGTCTCCTGCCTTTCCTCCGCCAATAAATCTATTGGCGGGACGCTCGCCAGAACCAGCACAGCACTCGTCGATACAGTTCGGTATGCTGAGACAATTCTCATCACCACACCTCTCTGTGCCGAGAACAGCTTCTTCAGGATAGCATGGTTGTTGAGGGCGCTTGTCCAGATCGGAGCTGCATAGAGCAGCTTCGAATTTACCACGCTCGCCAGCAGCCTTCTCTTAGCTTCCCTAGGACCACCAATGTTGGGCATGAGCCGAGTCAGGCCGGCCCCACATTGGATGGCTTTGGCAGTCGCGATCTGCAGGTGTTCGCTGAAGCTAAGCCTTCGATCCAACTGCACACCCAGGTACTTAATGCTCTTTTTCCACTTGATTTCATGTTCCTCGAGAACGATCCTCGGCTATTTGAAGGATCTCCTGTCTGTGACTAGCAAAGCCTCGGTCTTTTCAGGGGCCATTTTCAGGCATCTGCTATCTAACCAACGCTTTGCCCGCCACAGACTATCATTGATCCTCAGCTCCAGGATTTTTACGCCGTCAGCGGCGCACACGACAAGTGCGTCATCCGCGAAGCCGATGATGCTCGTTCCAGCAGGCAGGTCCATGCGCAGGAAATCGTCGTACATGACGTTCCAAACGAGTGGACCTACCCGCGACCCTTGAGGGGCGCCACATGTCATCTCTTCCTTGAGAGACCATTTGTCGCCCTCGTATATCACCCACCTGTCGCTCAGATAGTCATCTATCATTCGCAACAGGTAGTCTGGAACCTTTTTCCGCACCATCGCCTCGATGCAGATGTTCCATCTCGCGGTATTGAACGCATTGCGTATGTCAATGCTGATCAACGCGCAGAATCCCTTACGCTTACCGGTTCCTCTTCTTGCTTTAGGGGCGATGTCCACCACTGCCTGGATGGCGTCAACTGTGGACCTGCCTTTCCGAAAGCCGAACTGGTTTTCCGAGAGACCGTTCTCGTCGACCATGTGACCCTGTAGTCTTTGTAGGATCATTTCCTCCAGAAGTTTCCCCATCGTATCCAATAAACATATTGGTCTATACGATGAGGCATCCCCTAGAGGTTTGTTGCCCTTCCTCAGCAGGACCAACCTCTGCTTCTTCCAGTCTGCGAAGAACCTCCCCTCCCTAAGACAGGAGTTGAAGACTTCTAGGAGGATTTCCGGGTATACCCCGATCACCTCTTTAAGGATCTCGTTCGGCAACCCGTCGATCCCCGGTGCTGTGTTTGCCTTGAGCCTTTCACCCGCTCTCTTTAGTTCGTCCAGAATGAAGAGTTCTTCGCTCTGGACCACGCAGGAACTTCGGTCCTGTCTTTGGAACGGATCTACATGCGGGAACAAGCTTCGCACGATGTACTTGACTCGATCGGCATTATCCAGGCTGGGGTCTTTCTTCTAGTCACCAATCTCTTAGTGACTATTTTGAAGGCGAGACCCCATGGGTCCTTCTCGACTTCTCCGATCAAGTCTTTCCAACACTGAAGTGGGCTTTTCTTTATGCCTTGCCTCAGAGCTGATTTTGCTTTTTTCCATCAGTGCATCGAGTCCCCGGTACGCCTGTGCCCGCGGCGAGGCATGGAGTGGTCACATGCTGCGACCACTTTCCGCCTCGCCGCCCGCACAGTGTCCTCCAACGACCCAGCAGACCTTGCACATCCAAGCTCATCTATGAGCCTGGTTTCTGCGAGATTTTCGCGAAGCTTGTCTTTGCTGTGTCGTTTTGTGTTCCGGGAGGGGCTCCTTACCTTGCCGCCCCTTCCCGTATTCACTGGGTGACTCCGTTCCTGGATGCTAAACTCAATGCACTGATGGTCACTCAATTTTATTACATCGAGGACGCACCAGTCGCCTATCCTTGAGGCAAGACGGGGCGCTACAATCGTGAGGTCGAGAATCGACCCCCCCGCTCCTCGTCTGAACGTAAGATCCCTGCCCCGATTCAATACAATCAGGTCATTCCTAGCGACCATCTCACCGACCAAGATTTCCCTCTTACTATTAAAGTCGCCCGCAATAAGGGACCGCCCACTAGCCTCTTTGAGGCTTTCCTCAAGGAGGAGGATCTGCGTCTCAAAGATCTCGAAAGGATCGTTGGGGGAGAAGTAGCAGCTGTACACACGTACCCCCGCCACCTCCACCCAAACGAACCCCGCGTCGGACTCCAGGAAATCCCCGATGTTCAAATCAGGGCTACAAACAAGGATCCCAGCCCTCCGTGATGCATCCTGGTACCAAGCAGAGTTTTAACACCATTTGTGTTGCTCACTAATGAGCAACACATTGGCCCCCCTATCCTTGGCAGTCTGCATCAGAAGCTTCTGGGCTTCCATCCCTCTCCAGAGGTTGAGCTGTAGAATCTTCACTTTCCACCCCTCAACCTCTGGAGCTCCGCCCTAAATATTGGGCAAGAGCCGCTCCCCGAAGCATAGGCGACATCTTTTTCACCCCTACCGGCACATGTCAGGCATTTAGGCTGAGCCTTGCACTCCCTGGCCACGCGCGACGCGCCCCTACACCTCCAGCAGGCGTCCTTCCTGCCTGGAAGCGTGCAGCCACGCGACACATGGACATATCCCTGGCACCTGAAGCACCGGGCAACCTCGACATGCTCTCGGATGCGGCAGTTTACCCACCCCACCCTTAGTTTACCGAACCCGAGCAAGCTCCGAGCTTCCTTCTCGGTTAGACGGACCACCGCAGTCTGCACACCGCCGAAGCGCTTGTACAGCCTGCACTGGTCCCCGAGGTCTGGCTTGCCCAGCGCGATACACAGCGCGGCAACAACCTCTTCCCTTGTGACGGTCTCGTCGAGGTCCCTAACTTCGAGGGTCCTCTTCGAGACCAAAGACTTTGCGTTGGCCTTCTCTCCGACCGTCTGATCGAGCTCCTCCTCGAAGGCTCAGACGTCGCCACCCTTCTTCATGACTAGAAGGATCTCCTCCCTCCTTGTTCTTCGCATGAAGAGGACCTCCGCTCCCGAATTTTGGGGGTTAACCTTCGCCTTCATGGCTTTCAGGATCTCGGCGTAGGATTCGCCGTCCTTCGCCGACACCCTGATAGCATCAACCGACCTGGCAGTCGGATAGCGCCTCAGCATCCTTCCCTTTGCTTTAGGTTCCTGCGTACAAGGCACAGGAACCGCTTTCTTATTTTTCTCTTTCTTTTTCTTTTTTTTCTTTTGCACCAGCTGCCATTCCCCATCCTTTTGCGGGGTAGGATGGCGATGAGCCGCCCTTCCCATTCTTCGGGAGCCGATCCTCTGGGGGGGGGGGGGGGAGCAACCTTCTTCTCCCTCTTTGTCAGCTTTTTGGGGGTATCTCCCAGGGACGCAGAACGTAGTCTCCGGAATATACCAATCTTTTTTGAGGCGGGGTGGGATTCCAACTTCTTCTGGATTTCCACCCCGCTTTCTAGAAGGCATTTATGGGTGTTGAGCATTCCGCTCAACACCTCTAAAGGTCTCGTTTACACTGGTTATTTCTCAGCATACCTTGCTGGATGTCACTGAGAGCCCTGGCCAACTTCTCCATTTTAACACTTTGCTCCTTCAGGAGCTGAAGGACGTCTTTCCATCCCTCAGCCTCTGGGGGAGTGTGTGAGGGCGTATCTGGCGCCTTCACCTCTTCAACTACTCTTTTCATTAAATGATTCATAATAATGTCGTCGTGTCTTAAGACGGTTCGCCCATCATGGGAACCCTACCGCAGTAGGGCTACTATCCCCGCCTGTATAGATCCCTAGTTATGTGCACCGAAACCGAGAAGCGGCTTATCGGATGGTCGATCCTATCAGCACATTAAATGAGGCTAGTAAAGAGGTTACGGGATAGTCCCGCGCCATAAAGATGCTAAAGGTTTAACGTCACCCCTATCGACCGAGCGGTGCCGGGTTCGCCCCGACACCTGACCCGGACTTCAGGCTAGACGGTGTACGATTTATCCTACGCAGCGTCGGATATAAGGAAATACTGACCAGGTAATCCTTCATTCCTGCGCTCGGGCATCCATGATTTCAACCCCGAAATTGGCTCCAGACGGTAGAAACGTTAGCGGTTTTCCCAATTTAACATGTGGTTTCACGGGATTTTCGTCCTTCGCGGCCGAACACCGGAGGGACTTACATTTACCCATATTACTTCCACAGATGTAAGGTACTGACATCGCGTCCTACCCTGGTCGGGAGGCTACTACTCCTCCCTTGGCTAGTCTATCCGGAATATCCACCAGGCGCCGCCTGCAGCCCCATTCACTCAGCATCCCATTCATTCTGGTGTGTGTGGGTGTCGGTGTCGTGCATGTGATTGTGGTGTGACCGCAAGAGCGCACGCGGGAAGTTCAGTCTCATCGCTGCATACGCATTTGGGGCGATACCCCGATTAAGGGGCCCCCCGCATTCACTCCGTGTTCCTTCATTCGGCATCAAGAGACCTGTTCAATGTCCCCTGATATTTTCGCTCCACATCGCGTCCTCACGCGCTTGAAAGTCGCAGAACAACCGTCGTGGCACGTGCGCCCGGAAGGCCCATCACTAGGGAAAAGCCTGTCTATAAGGCTCCCTTGGCGGCCATCCTGACGGCGACAGCCCTACTGCTGGCGGAGTCCTTGCAGCTATTACCGTTGGTGGGCTGCAGGACGCGTCTGCTCCGTGCTTGGACTCATTCATTCACCTTGGCGAGACCCTGCCCCCCCACGAAACGCTCTCTCGGTTGTTAGGTGTGTTGTGTTTAGTGTCGCTGTAATGTGTTGAGAATAGTCCGAACTTAGCGACGGAGTATTGCTAGGGCCTTCGCGATGCGGAGAACCTGTACGGCAAAGTCAGCTATCCTACGCGCGCACGTCGGCCGATCGTGATGTTTTGCACCTCCCACTATTCCAAGCTAACAGTTCTCTGCAACGCAAAAGCTCGAGTCAGGGCGGGTCAACCTCCAATGGATGAGGTGTCCGCGTAGCGTTGTTCATATGCACAGTTGTATGCGGCGCTAGATTCTAATCGTCCACTATTTATGTATTAGGTTTGTACGGCCTTGCTCGAGTAGAACTCAGCTGCCAAGTTTGGACTACTCTCATTCGCTCTCTAATAATTAAGTTTGTAACGAAGCGTACATACGCCATAGAGATATTATAGAGAGAGGAGACAAGCCAGCCTGAAACCTGTCAGCTCGGGCGAGACAGAGAGTTAATTGTGGGTTAGGCTGTCTCTCGCTAACGCCGAGGCTAACGCGGTACGCGTAGACAAAGACAGAACAACCTCCTATCGTCTCTCTCTTTCGCTCTCATCGAGTTTGCGGACTGACGTTGCCACTTACAGAGCGGCCTATGGCTTGCCTCCTCTATCTATAATATCTCTATGACATACGCACTGCGCCACTGCTCCCCTATCGCGGCGTTCGGAAGGGTAACCCCACCGCCGCTACTCACGTGAGTACCCCCACCGACCGCCAAGCCGCGCGCGCAGCTACCCTCACCCCTCGCGGGCAGTATATAAGGAAGGACGAAATACCGAGACATAGAATTCGGCTGGAGCGACGATCCGGGTCACACCGGAGCGGCTCTCTAGACGATCGGCATGGAGATGCCTCTCCTGATGGGTTCTCCCATAGACAGTTTATCCACTCATATAGGAGAAAAGGGGAAGGAATTATAATGTTTGCTATCAACATGCGGTGGCGCTATTGTCGCTACTGATGTTATTTTTAAGCTGTTGTAACCATAGCAACCATATCATTGCCAGTTGAAATAATACAGCCGATGCTCATTTTACTCAACTACCGTTCGAAGCACCTCAAGCGTCGGTGATGTATTTATACATTTCAGTTTAACCCACTGACGCATTGTGATGCCTGTCGTCGACAACGTTTTACTCAACTCCTTACTATTTCCTATGTAACGCTTTTAATATTCACTTTGGGTGAATTAGGTATTTATCAAATTCATTTTATCCGACTATGATTTAATAAATGTTCAAATGTCCTTAATTCCCAAGTTTAATCGACAGAGTTGAGTAAAATTACTTCAACCATTTTTCTCCGTGTAATAGTACAGTATTTAACTGTTCATTGTGATTCATATTTAAAAATTCTTGTATTTTTATTCTTTCACAAATTATTTTCAACTTTAAATCATTTAATTTATTCTTCTTTAATGGTCTGTTTAATGGTTATATTAGGTGCGCAACTAAGTTCCCGCTGTTTTTTTGGTGAAAATGCAACTTTATTGTGAAAAAATGGTTAGAAATGAATCATTTAAAGTATTGCCCATCATTAGATGCAACTTTTGCCCAATTTTTTTGGTAGAGCTCGAATACTTTTGCGGTAATAGTGTTCATCTTTTCAGGCTATCCACGAATCAAGCCATTTTTTAATGAGCGGAACTGCTATTCAGCCAGACTATGTTCCATCGCCCGGAGCAAGTAATAATCGGACGGCGAAATATCTGGGGAATACGACGGTTCGGGTAGGACTTCCCATTTGAGCGTTTCCAGGTAGGTTTTAACGGGTTTGGCAGCGTGAGGCCGAGCGATTTCATTCTGTAGAATCACTTTTTCGTCCCTCTGCTCGTATTGTGGCCGTTTTTCGCGCAGTGCTCGGCTCAAACGCATCAATCGCCTTCGATACCGTTCCCTAGTGATGGCTTCGTTCGGTTTCAACAGCTCATAATAAATAACATCAGCATCATTGAAGGTTTTTGGCCTTTTTTCACGCGGACGGTCGCCAACATCGAAATCACCGTCTTTAAAGCGACGGAACCAATCACGGCACATTGTTTCACTAATCACTAATGTGTCAAAACGGTTTGTTTACGATATGTCTAAGCTAGGTTCATGACGTTTCGGATAGGTCAAAGTGGACCAGAACTTACTTCATCGGTGGAGGCGCTGAAGCTACGTCAAGGTCAACTCTACTTTTTTAAACGGAATCATGTATTTTTTTTCGATGAGATTATTACCGATTTTAAGGCGAATTCAGTGACCTAGAACACAAGGTCATTCTAGTCATGCAAAGTATGAAAATAGTCGAAAAATTGTTTTCATTTTTTTCATTTCTTACGATACCCATGATAATACACATCGATAGGGTATTGTTGACATCGGCAGAAAGTAAGCATTTTCTGTTGACATATCAGTTAGTCGCGTATTACCTTCTAATTTGAGTACATCGGAACGCGAAAATGAACGATTTTCAAGAATATTTTGATATGTTGATGGTGCTGGGGAAATGCCGTAAACATTACAGAAACGCCCAAGATTTGTATGCGGCTCGTTATCCGGATAGGCAACAAAAACCGCACATGGCTTTTAAGCGATCAGCTGGCCGTTTCTGTTACTTCGATACAGTGAAACAAACACGAGTCAAACGTCGACCAATTGTTAATGAAAATAATGCGGCTGCTACCTTAGCTTTTGCTGCACTAAATCCACATGCAAGTAGCAGGCAAATGGAAAAAAAAGTGGAATTAGTCAGCGATCTGTATTAAGAATCTTACATCAACACAAGTTCCATCCGTATCGTATGTCATTTCATCAGGATTTGTACGGCAATGATTTCCTAAAACGCGTCGATTTCTGCAAGTGGATTCGTAGAAAAATGCGCACCGATATCTCATTTTTGAATTATGTGCTTTTTTCTGATGAAGCTAACTTCGCAAATACGAGAAATGTGGATAGGCATAATATGCATTATTGGGCAAATGAAAATCCTCGATGGATGAGAACTGTACCATTTCAACATCCGTGGTCCGTTAATTGATGGTAGTATCTTTATGTGCCTCCGGCGCATGAACGCGTTTTTATGCTATAGTTGAGAGTAGCGTAATGTTGTGTATTATATAATGTAACATAATGTAAAAATTGAACTGCGCATGCGCCTATTACGATACAGTGGAGCATAATCTTCTTCTTATTCTTCTTCTTCTTCTTCGGAAGTATTTGCCAAATGTCAAGTGAGATGGGCGATAATCACGGCAATTTCGACCTTTTCAGACTGGATTCGAGTGTACGCAGAAAAACTCGTAAATGCGCCGAAGTGACATAAAATAGAATATGCGTCAATGCACACAATTCGGGTAATTATGAGACTTGCTTTCAATACTCGCAGGACTGATCGCGCCTCGGCTTCGTTTCGGCTTTGTCTCGGCTTCGTCTCGGCTTCGTCTCGACTACGCCTTGGCTTCGATCTCCTGCGAGCATTGTCGCATGTCGCGTAATAACCCTCATTATGCGCCTAGGCACATAATATACTATTGCCTACGGAAAAGACAGCTACTACTAATATATTTTAGCAATGTATGAACTTTATAAATAAAGTAAATACCAATAATTGAATTGCAAACGATTCTGTATCAACTAAAAAATTTATATTAAAAATGTACACGAAAAAAAAGTTCTTTGGTGTTTAGAGGACTAGTTCTAGATCAGCTGATATAACAGATACTTGAATAAAAATTAAAACTGTCTGTTATAGGATTTAATGTATGCAAATTTGGTGTAATATCAGTAATTATCAAAGAATTTGAAATCTTTCTGTGGAAAAAAATATGCCCTCGACTGCGCTGGGATTCGAGCCTAGGTCTTTCGATTGCCAGTCGATTGCTCTGACCACTGAGCTACACAGACACATGTCGGTAACATATCCTATCTGATACGCGATTAGTGATATTTTTCCCTCTGCTACAAAACCACATTCAGTAGAGTTTGAGAGTTAGTTAGTCTTCAGCCTTTTTTTTTAATAAAGAGCAGTCTAATACAATCGTACAAACGTCTTTTACTTAAGAAGCCCTAATCTCTATAGGTTATGGGCCCAGACCACCGCGATTGTACGGAATAATTTCTTTTTTTTGCTACCCTGTGTGTGCAGCTATTTGTGCAAGTGAAAATAATGGCATCTAAATCAACGAAACGCAATATACAAGCTTTTGACGGTGAGAAGTACACAGTGTGGTGAGAAGCACACTTAATGTGCGAGAAGTTGTAGACAATAATATTCCGGATATAATTACGAAAAAGTGGCTTAAAAAGGACTCTATGGCAAAGATCATTATTATCGAATATTTGAATGACTCTTTTCTCAGTTTTACAAAAGATAGTATTTTTGCAAAAGATATTTTTCAAAGACTCGATGCCATTTATGAAAGACGCAGTTTAGCGACTCAATTGGCTTTACATAAACAACTTCTAAGTCTAAAATTGCAAGGTGAAGTTACCCTTCTTCAACATTTAACTAATTTTGATGCCATAATTGCTGACTTGATAGCAGCAGGAGCTTCACTCGATGAGATGGGCAAGATCTCTCACCTTTTACTGACCTTACTCAGTGTCTATGGTGGCATAGCAACTATTCTGGAAACTTTGGATAGTAATAACCTTACTTTGGATTTTGTAACAACGCGACTTTTGGATCATGAAGTCAAACTTCGAACTGAGGACCGATCATACTACTCTGAAAGTTTTGGATGAGGGTGAAACATCGTCAACGGTGGAATCAAATGGAGGCAAAACAAAACAACAAGGTGGAAACCACGCAAACACTCTAAGAAATAAAAATGGCAACCAAATTTCTTTTCACAGAAGAAATATGGTCACAAGTCACAATTTAAATTATCAAATGTGGTTTGTGAACAATGCGGACGCAATAATCATTGCAGAGGCTGATGGTTTTGCATTTATGATGGAAAATAGACATTCAATCCAACGGGCCAATGTTAATAAAATAATATTCTTGCTGGATTCGGGAGCAACAGACCATATCGTCAACAGAGAAAATTTTTTTTCAAGCAATTCTGTTTTGTCACTAGTGATGCGGATCTCAGTAGCAAAGATGGGACAGTCAATCACTGCAATTAAACGAGGGACCATTCAAGTGGTTACAAATCTTGGAATGCCGGGAACCTTGGAAGATGTCTTTTATACGCCAGATGCGGCTTTCAATTTATTGTCAGTCCGTCGCATGCAAGAAAAGGGTATGCGGATAATTTTTTAAACCGAAAGGGTCACCGTAGAAAATGGTAAAAAAAAGAAATCATTTTAAAAGGTAAGCCTTTAAAAGTTTTATGTGGTGTCGTATTTACTTTTAATAGAAACTTGGTGAATGGAAGTCACATAAATATGACTAAAATTAATAATTTCAAGTTGTGGCATGAACATCTCGGTCATATCAGTAATACTAAATTGAATCAAATAAAACATCAAAAATTGTTTCAAGATGTTCTTGACCTTGATGACATAAAGCCCAAAAATGAAATATGTGAACCTTGCAATACAATACAAATTATTTTTTAATTTTTATTGATGACCTCACATATTTGTTAACTTATGAATCAGAAGTCTTGAATATATTTCGAGATTTTGTGGCAAAGATTGAAACGTTTTTCAATTTAAAAATCGTCAATCTGTATTGCGATAATGGACGAGAATATGTAAATAATGACTTCAAAAAGTTTTGCTCGAAAAAGGGAATAAAGTTCCATTTCATGGTACCTTATACACCTCAACAAAACGGGGTAGCGGAACGTATGAATCGAACAATTACTGAAAAAGCTCGTGCAATGATAAACGCAGCGGATTTAGATAAGCAGTTTTGGGGAGAGGTTGTCTTAATAGCGACTTATTTAATAAATTTAACACCCACTAAAGCTGTTGCAAGTTCGAAAACTTCGTTTAAACTGTGGCATAATAAAAAGCTCAGATGAAGTCATTTGAGGGTGGTTGGTTCTACCATATATGTGCATTTAAAAACAAAAAGCAATAAATCTGACGATAAATCAGTCAAAGGAATTCTTGTTGGGTATGAATTAAATGGGTACAAAATATAGAACATTGAAACTGAAAAGTTTCTTACGGCACGCGATGTTATTGTTGATGAAACAAATTTTTAAACTTCAAGACCACGATTGTCTGAAGACAATCAATAACGAAACCTGTGATGTGAACACAGAGAATATTCAAATTCCTGAAAGTAGTAAATCTCTATTACCTGAAGTAATATCGCAAAACAGTAATAAAGAACAACCCGAATTAAGAAGAAGTGATAGGCTTAAAAATCGTCCTCAGCTCTTTTATGAAGAAAACCAAAATGATGAGTTCGATCCATATGTAGCAAATACACAAGCTGTTATCTATTCAGTCCCTAAAAGTTTTCAGGAAATCAAAGAAAGGGATGATCGAACTCAGTGGGACCTGGCTATGAAAGATGAGCTTATTTCACTTCTAATAAATGATACATGGAAAATCGTGTCAAAACCCTTAAATAAAAATATATAGTAATAACTTGTAAGTGGGTATTTATTTTAAAAAAGGATGAATCTAGAAATCCCACGAAATACAAGGCTAGACTGGTTGCACGGGGTTTTAGCCAAAAATATTCAGTAGATTATGAAGAAATCTTTGTACCAGTAGCAAGGATTTCCACCTTTCGTTTTCTTTTGGCATTCGCAAATCAATTCGATCTCTTAATCCATCAAATGGATGTAAAGAGTGCTTTCTTCAACGGGATTTTGCATGAAGAAATATATATTCAAATTCCGAAAGGTGTTGAGGCTGGAAATAACCAAGTGTGTAAATTAAATAAATCTATGGATTAAAACAATCATCTCGTTGTTGGTACGAACGTTTTGATTCTATACGCTGACAATTGCTTATATTACTTGGATAAAGGTGAGATAAATAAAAACATTTATTTACTTTTATATGTAGATGATATGAATATAGTAACGTATGAGCAAGGCACCATGTTTAGGTTTAATCAATATCTGCATAGTTGTTTTAGAATGACTGATCTGAACGAAATAAAAATTTTCCTAGGAATCTCAGTTGAAAGAAATGAAGAAACAATATCCATAAATCAGATTACATATTTAAAGGACATTTTGCAAAAATTTGGTATGAGTGATTGTAAATCCATAGATACACCTTTACCATTAACCCTTAGATGACACACTTCAAAATAATTGCATAAATGACGCAAGGGGTCTTTTGAACCCCAGCGTGAAAAAGTGTCGATATTTCATAGAGTTTTCAATGTATTGCTCTGAAAATTTAACAGGATATATTTGAATACTTCTGAAACATTGGTATAACATGACCTTGGTCAGATTTTGTTGTGAACATATTTTTAAAAATTATTGAAAAATTGTTTTCTTAAATTTTCGATTTTTCACGTAAATAACCACATTTTTGCTAATTTTGAATATTTTTTCCTAAAAATTGAAGGGAGTAAGCTTGAAGTACTACACTTTAAGGTAGAACTGGTAGTTATTGTGAGCTCACACTGTGGGATTCTTTGGACCCCAGACTGGAAAGGTACCTTCTTCCTAGACGCCAGCCAACGAACTAATCTGCCCTATACTAATAGAGGGGTAGTTGCATGTCCCAACTAAAGGTAGATGGGGCCTCAAGTCTCAATTCGAGCAGGAATATATAAAAAATTACATCCGAAAATGACGTGGGGTTCACTGGACCCCATGTGTCATCTAAGGGTTAAAAGTAGAGTATGATTCATTGAGCTCGGATGAGTTTTTCGATGCACCTTGTAAAAATCTAACTGGATGTTTGATGTATGCAATGTTATCTGCAAGGCCTGATCTTTGTTTTTCAATTAATTTCTTAAGTCGATACCAAAGTAAGAATACGAAAGGGCTGTGGAAATACCTGAAAAGGATTTTAAGATACGTAAAAGGTACTTTGGAATTGAAACTTACTTATGCTAAAAGTGAGTACGAAAATATGTTAATTGTCTATGTAGATGCTGACTGGGGTAATGATGAACTCGATAGGAAAAGTACAACAGGGTATCTATTTAGAGTTTTTGACAAATGTACAATATAATAACATGGAATACTAGACGACAAAATTCTATTGCAACTTCATCCACAGAAGCCGAATACATAGCACTTTTTCAAGTTGTCAAAGAAGCTATGTGGCTGATGTCGTTATTGAGTAGCATAAACTTAAATACAACAGAAGCCATTGTTATATGCGAAGATAACACTGATTGTATAAGTATTGCAAATAATCCCACACATCATGAAAGGTCAAAGCGTATTGATATTATGTATCATTTTACTAGAGATTTAATACAAAAAGGATATATATCTCTTAAATATTTGTCCACAGGTAATCAATTGGCTGATATTTTTACGAAATCTGTAACTGCTTTAAAGCTGATGGAAATAAGATTTACCATTTCTTTATGTATCCAAAATACTTTATACTTTACTATTATCTATTGTATTATTGTAATGTAATTTATCTTATATTGTGTTGTTTTTAGGTAAGTACTGTCTTTTACACTTTTTGAGTGGGAGTGTTGGAAATCCTGTAATGATTTACAAAAAGCGAACGACAGAAGAAAGAAATGAATTTAGAATAGAACGTAAATGAATCACTTATTTCAAGTATTCAAAACATATAATATTATTACTTGATTCGACGTGCTAGTTCGTCGAAATTTTTGTTTATAGAATATCCAAGTGACCTGATATTTTTCCCTCTGCGACAAAACCACATTCAGTAGAGTTTGAGAGTTAGTTAGTCTTCAGCCTTCTTTTAATAAAGAGCAGTCTAATAAAATCGTACAAACGTCTTTTATTTAAGGAGCCCTAATTTCTATAAATAATTTATTTATTTTTAAGTACATATTCACTCATTATTGCACACACTTACGACACGTGAAGGGTTTTCCAATTAGAGGTTTCATTTTGATTTATAAGAAAAACGCGTGTTTTTAGTGATATATCATTTCGTTTTTATTCCATTCAATAGCAGAAGGTTTGCCATTAATAATGAAAAACAATATCATTCATATGACCTCCACGGCTACGTTTGAAGGACCATGCTCTTTTGATAAACCTTATTTTTCACGTAACCCCAAAGAAAATAGTCTAGAGATGTTAAATTGGATGATCTCGGCGACCAATTGTAATCACCGTTCCGAGAAATCACTCGGCCTGGAAACTTTTCACCTAAAAGAACGGTGTCGAATGGACAAACCTGAGTTTTCCTCCACACTGTGAGCTACAGAAGCAATATTCGCTGGTGTCCTTGCACGACGGGCACCAGTTTGATTCTTCGCATCACTAACTTGTCCCAACAGCTCGAATTTTTGCACCAATTTCACAATAGCTGGCTGAAAAGGTGCTTCACGACGTCCGAGCAAACTTTTAACTTTACGAACTGTTTCAGAAAAATGTTCACTACTTTTGTAGTCAATTTTAACAATTCCAATGCGTTGTTGAAGCGTGTATCGTTCCATTTTTATTAAAGGCATAGTTTTTAGTTGTCATCTGTCTAAAAATGACACCTCTTATTATGGCAGCTGCCAAAATAGCGGGTTATTCAAAATGAAACTTCTAATTGGAAAACGATATTAAAATTATTCCTAATCGCTGAGGGTTCAAACCCTCTATACTTATAACTAACGCATAGTAAGAATGCACGCCTAGTTATAAAAAGAAAATAGCAGTTATAAGCTGCATAGACAGTTGAAACGCGTGGTGCGGCAGCATGGTTATTTTCCAAACTCTACGAATCACGAGAGCTGATAGTATATTAGATTATGTATCGTCTTCTGGAAGTATAGGACTGACAACAAACTCCACAGGGCGTTCCACAATTTTTACTGCGACGCATTTTCGACAAGTTTCATTGCATCTACACATGGGAATAGGCTTTCATTTTATAATTCTAGTTGTAATACTTAATCCTCAAAAAGTATTTTTACCTTTATACTCAATTTGAAAATAGTCAGGTTTACTTCCATTTGAAGAACCGATATATGTATTCAGGTTTATAATATCTTTGTTTGCGCATATTCTGCGAAACGCGACCGACAGTAATCTGTTTTGGAGAAGCGCATATTTTGCGATACACGACATACTGTCAATTATTTTACGTGGATTGCATCCCATTTATTCTTTGAAAAACACCGATTTTCGATCACTTTTGATGATGAAAGATTGAGTGTTTTTAATTTTTATCTAAAAAAAACCATTAAGGCTGCATAAAAATTGGATTGAGAGAAAAAATGCGTCATGACAAATTCTACAAACGGTATTTTTGTTTTTTTGAAAGGCCGAAAAAAAAATTTTATCACGATTTTCGTGCGTGGACAATAGTTTTCCACCATTTTGAGTGCTCCGAGAGTTATTTCTGGTGGCCCTTCAATTTGTATCCGTTACGATAACGACATTTATAAAGTTTCTCAGTGAATGATGTCTTTCCAGTTGAGCCCACGGGAAGAAGAACTCATCGAGTGCTCGAAAACGGGTAAAAGTATTGTCCACTTTCTAAAATAGAAATGAAAAAAAAGTTCTAAAAACTCAAAATAAAAAAATATAAGCTGATAGAGCTTGTCAAATACAACTTTTATTCCTCAAGTATTTTTTAGTCCAACATGATTATTACCAAAAAAAATATAAAAGGTAAATTTTGAATAACCTAGACTCAATCTTTCAAAAAACATAAATTCAGTATTCATTGCTAATACCGACTAGTCATTTAAAATCAATAAATATTATCAACATTTGATAATATTCAATAACAAATCAATAACTGTCAATTCTTTGTTTTTCGCGATTTGGAGTGAAAAAGTGACGAATAAATTTTATGTTTCAGAAAATATAAAGTGACAAAGTTATTTATTTATGTTCAAAGAAGTTTTTTGAAAAATTTCAAATTATTCGTACTGAAAATAAAGAATTGAGAGGAGTGTTGATAAAAAGCGCACGACGCGCTAAAGTTGACTGATTCAATACAATTGCGCGGTTTTCTTAGTTTATTTAGATATTCGTTTAAATATTTGTCACTGAAAATCATTAAAATTCATAGTATGTTACAATAAAATAAAATTATTCAAGTTCAAACTTTTCCCAGCTCCAAAACCTTATATTATATGACTTCTGCATTTAGCAATTGACAAAAAAAATTTTTGAGGAAATTTAAACAAAGATTCTAGTTTTGAGAAAAAAACAAATGAATAGCGAAAAACTCGTAAAACTCTTGTCAGAATATTAGCAGACAATAATTTCTTCCACTTAAATAAACCTTAGACTTTTCATAGTTTCTAAAATCATTAAACTGTTAAAGTTCCATTCAAAGTTTAATTGACAGTAATTTCTACCGAGACTTCTGGGAAAACAATTGCTGCGAAACAATTTAACCTTATAAACTCTTGCTGTATTAAGAATTGTTTCCACAATATTCCTGTTGATTAACAACAATAATTCCATGATACATTTTGGATGTATGGAAATTACGATTCGCAGAACGTTATGCTGATTGGATTGATGACCAAAAAACGTTCAAATGTAGGAGGATGCGCTCAGGGCAAAGTTGTATTGTGAAAATACGTTTTTCACGATGATGTTCTCAAAGTGAACATATGCCACCAATTTTTGCGCAATTTGTTAGGCACAGGGAAGGGACGATTCGCGACTATAAAAAAATGGTTAATAATGAATCTGTTAAAGATAGTTGCGGAAAACATCAAAATCACATGTTTCGACTGACCGAAGATGTTAGAAAAATGATCGACGAACATTGCATGTCAATCCCCCATTCCCAATCTCATTATAAGAGTGAGAAATCTGATTTGAAATATTTCGATCATCCGGATTTGACATTAACAAAACTGTACACCTTATTATTAGAATTTTACACTACAAAAACAAGTTTAGAAAATCTTCGATCGATAAATATACATACAGGCAGTATTTTAATTACAATTTGAAATATTCTTTTTCACAGCTACGAACTGACGTTTGCAATTTTTGTTTCGAACATGAGAAAAAAAAGAGACAAGTACTGACTCCAAGCAATACAAAGCATAAATGAGTACAAGGATTTGAAAAAATAAAATTTCAGCCAAGAAAAACGTATTATGCCTTGAATTCGACTTTGGACAAAATTTACATTTGCCGAAAATTCCTGTTTCCGATCAATTTTACAAAAGATTGCTCTGGTTGCGCGTGTTTAATATTCATGTTTTCGGCGACCACAAAAGGAGCTATATGTTTTTTCTCGGAAGTAAAATTGATGAAATGCATCAATACTGTTTGCAATTTTCTTTTATACGCATTGAAAAGAGAAGTAGAGATTGATTATCATAATGAAATATATTTTATATATTTTATTTTGCAAAGTAAAATCAAGATTCCGAAGAATTTGCAAATCAGTAAAGCTGTTGCGAATACAATATTTCAAAAATGGCCAAGTTAGCATGTATAGAAAATATGATGACTATTGGTATTTGACACAGGGGCGGAGTCGATATATATAGATATACATAAAATCCAACATGGCGCATAAGAGCCCGGGCTCATACAGTGCTTATATGGAGTTTGTTCATTTTTTCAATTCAATAATGATATTTATGAAAAGCATTTGCGATTGGGCTGGTACAAATCCTTCCCAGCGTAAATTTATTGAGGGAGAAAGAGGTTACCAGGCGGGACACATTATTAAATATGGAAAAAATGAGCAGTTGCACAATGGTAATAGCCTGGGCTTCACAGCTGTTTGTTTACAGACATCAAAGGAGGAGGGTCAATAAGGCCAATTTTTGGGCCAGACACCAATTGGCCTCAAAGTGCGTGATTTTAGTCGTCTAAGTGAGTCTCATAATCCCTTGCAAGGGTTTGTTCTAAAAGTGATTTCATTAAGAGAAATGGGCATTTTTAGATTTCCAATTTACATGGGTTTTCGTACCATCCAGCATGTGATATCAGGTTTCACAGGGTTATTATTAAGGACGCATGATCCTACTTTCCCAAAAACTGCGCATATATATGCACTACAAAATACGTCAGAGCCATCATTGTCCGCGTGGTACTTCACCTTAAAACAAACGCATGATTCCATGCGTCAGGTAGGCCAGACCTGACGTAGGTTGACCTGACCTGTAAAAATGACAATTGTTTATCTATTGTATGAAATAGAATGACAGTAATTATCCTAAACTGCTTGAAATAAGTTCAGAGAGGAAGTTTTCTCAAGGAGGAATTTGGATATGGGCTTAAAAATACCCTGAAGTGCTGATGATAAAGGTCAGATTTTCTTATTTTGTTTTGCAGGTGAAAAAAAAGATTGAATAAAGAATTTTTATTATCCTTTAATCGTTGTCACTATCAGATGATGATGCTTTTTCTGGTTCTCCACCAGCTTCTGACCAGCATGAAGCATCTTCAATGTATTTTTCAAAGGTGCTGGAAGGTTTGGAAGCCTGGTCAAGACAATGTCTAGAGTAGCCTAGGTACCACAAGACACTAGCTATGGGAGCACAGCAGCCAACTACCCTTGCACCACTTTTGCATTGACAAAACCACCCAATTATGGGATTTGGTCCAGCATTCGTCTCTATCCATAAGTTATAGACTTTAGATGATGTATGGCGAGAACGAATCTGTACTCTTAAGATGTTTTCATCTTCTTTATGAGAAAAAAGTGTGTACATTCCTTTATCTGATAGGTGTTCATTAGTATATGATTCAGCTTGTTTTAATTGGTACACACCGAGAGTGATGTAGCGCAATTCATCTAGTGTCAACCTTGGGAAATCATGAAGTGAATCTTCCGTTAAGGGAACCCATAATACTTTCTTTCTCGTCCAGCCTTCTTTTTCTACACGACTTTGAAGTCGATTGGGTTGTGATGCAAGTCGCAACATTCTTTGTGCGATGAGCTGACTATCGGCATTTTCTTCTAGTCTGGGAGGACGGAAAGCATTGCAAAGGGCGCAAACTATCCTAACATAGTCTCCAATGTAAGGGAGCTAACTATTGGGGAACGTATCGTTTAGAGATTTCCACGTTTTTATTAACCCGTTAATTGCTTCAACCACCCACCGTATTTTGGTAACAAGTCGAGACTTATTTGACTCGATCGTACTATGCTGCGGCGTTCCCTTAGTTAGAAAGTGTGGCATTTTAGAAATGAATCCTAAGGCCTTCAAAAACCCCAGACAATCCCTGAAGCCGCGATCTACAATAAAAATAGTGTTCGACGGCAACCAGGCACGTAGCCTACTTGAATCAGCTCTTAACAAACTTTCGAAAATACTGGCGTCGTTATTTTTGCCGTCAGCAAAATAAGGTCCAAGAACGTCCACAATATATCCAGTGGTCGTAACTAACATCATGGGTTTGACTAGATGCCTTCCTTTATGGATAGAATAAGTTCGCCTCTGAAACGAATAATTACTACTTTTTTGGACAAACATATAGGTTCCGTCAGCCACCAGGATGCACACATCTTCTCCATTTGCAAAGAGAGTTTTCGACATTGATGTAGTATGATTAGTGATTATGGAGTCGGGAGAGATGTGATCAATACCTAGATGACGAGGAACAAACGAAAACATGAGAGCTACTCTTGCAGTTTTGACCGCTCTGCCAATTCTTCGTTTGTCTATCGCAAAAAGAGTTGAGAAAATCGCATTAGAGAGGCCTGTGCGCTATTTAGTCAATAATAATGCTAAACAGACACGTGTAGAACGACCTTTTGTTGAACGTATTTCACCTGATAAATACTGAGCGAGAGAAGTGAACTGATCTTTTGTCAAACCGGTTAGCCTGTAATAATCTGTATCATCAAGTGCAGAGAGGTCATCAAAATCTAGTCCTTGCTTAGATGCTTCTCTGCGCAGACTATTTAACAATTCAGAAACCATGTCTGCATCCATAATTGTGAAATCAGAGGTAATTTTTATTGAATTCATGGCAGATTTTAGCAGAAAACCACTATCATCCAAATGAGACGCGCAACATCTTGCATTTGGAGGAATGAAAATAGCAGTATCTATGTACAATCTCAATGCAGCACGTGGTTTTAGTGGTTTTAGATATTTATTGCAACAAAAACATTTTAGTTTTGGCATTGTGGTAGACGACTCCTGTCAATCTGTGAAACAATTCTTTAAGGACTTGTAATAAGTAAAACAAAAAAAGGGAAAACGGAGAAAGAAAAATAAAAGAGAAAAAAAAATAAGACGGAAAAAATGTGTAAAATGCTCTATGATAATTAAAGTCGAAGAATGGATGAAACTAGTAGGAACTGACAAGCGTAATCCAGTTGAATGGAACAATTCGGCACGTCCGTTAGGCAGGCCGGCTAGCCGCGCCTGCCAGGAAAGGATTAAGAAGATTCCTCCCCCGGTCGACGCGAACAGCCAAGTCCGCCCAAGACGCAGGACCGCGGGTGTAAGCCCCGATGCGATTTCTACTGGCCCCCATTGTTGCAGCGCTCTGCACGCCCATCGAGCTCCCTCGTCTTCATCACCAGGGTGACGAATGACTCGATAAGCACCCATATCTGTTCAGACTGGAGCATGAGAGAGACCATCGTGTCAGGAGTGAGTTGTGCGCCCACTGCCCGACCGACAGTCTCCCTTTCTGCGCCCCATCTGGCACAGACAAAGAGTGTGTGCTCTGCATTTTCCACCAGCGAACCGCAGTAGCGGCACGACTCATCGTCTCTTTTCTTGAAGCGCTTCAGGTACGCATTAAAGCAACCATGGACCGAAAGCGCTTGCGCCAGGTAAAAGCCGACTTGACCGTGCTTTCTATCCAGCCAGGTGGCTAGCTCCGGGTTCAGACGGTGTGTCCATCTCCCGGTTTGGTTACCATGCCATTACCATTACAGCGCTCGTCGGGATAGTTCTGTATGCCGAAACTATTCTGAGCGCGACAAGTCTCTGTGCCGAGAACAGCTTCTTCAGGATAGCATGGTTGTTAAGGGCACTTGTCCAGATCGGAGCTGCATAGAGCAGCTTCGAATTTACCACGCTCGCCACCAGCCTTCTCTTAGCTTCCCTAGGACCACCAATGTTAGGCATGAGCCGAGTCAGGGCGGCCCCACATTGGATGGCTTTGGCAGTCGCGATCTGCAGGTGTTCGCCGAAGCTAAGCCTTCGATCCAACTGCACACCCAGGTACTTAATGCTCTTTTTCCACTTGATTTCATGTTCCCCGAGAACGATCCTCGGGTATTTAAAGGATCTCCTGTCTGTGACCAGCAAAGCCTCGGTCTTTTCAGGGGCCATTTTCAGGCATCTGCTATCTAACCAACGCTTTGCCCGCCACAGACTATCATTGATCCTCAGGTCCAGGATTTTGACGTCGTCAGCGGCGCACACGACAAGTGCATCATCCGCGAAGCCGATGATGCTCGTTCCAGCAGGCAGGTCCATGCGCAGGAAATCGTCGTACATGACGTTCCAAACTAGTGAACCTACCTGCGACCCTTGAGGGGCGCCACATGTCATCTCTTCCTTAAGAGACCATTTGTCGCCCTCGTATATCGCCCACCTGTCACGCAGAATCCCTTACGCTTACCGGTTCCCCTTCTTGCTTTAGTGGCGATGTCCACAACTGCCTGGATGGCGTCAACTGTGGACCTGCATTTCCGAAAGCCGAACTGGTTTTCCGAGAGACCGTTCTCGCCGACCATGTGACCCTGTAGTCTTTGTAGGATCATTTCCTCCATAAGTTTCCCCATCGTATCCAATAAACATATTGGTCTATACGATGAGGCATCCCCTAGAGGTTTGTTGCCCTTCCTCAGCATGACCCACCTCTGCCTCTTCCAATCCGCGAGGAACCTGCCCTCCCGAAGACAGGAGTTAAAGACTTCTAGGAGGATCTCCGGGTATTCCCCGATCACCTCTTTGAGGATCTCGTTCGGCACCCCGTCGATACCCGGCGCTGTATTTGCCTTAAGCCTTCCACCCGCTCTCTTTAGTTCTTCGAGAGTGAAGAGTTCTTCGCTGCGGACCACGCAGGAACTTCGGTCCTGTCTTTGGAACGGATCTACATGCGGGAACAAGCTTCGCACGATGTACTTGACTCGCTCGGCATTATCCAGGCTGGGGTCTTTCTTCTAGTCACCAATCTCTTAGTGACTATTTTGAAGGCGTTCCACCAGTACATCGAGTCCCCGGTACGCCTGTGCCCGCGGCGAGGCACGGAGTGGTCACATGCTGCGACCACTTTCCGCCTCGCCGCCCGCACAGTGTCCTCCAACGACCCAGCAGACCTTGCCCAACCAAGCTCATCTATGAGCCTGGTTTCTGCGAGATGTTCGCGAAGCTTGTCTTTGCTGAGTCGTTTTGTGTTCCAGGAGGGGCTCCTTACCTTGCCGCCCCTTCCGTATTCACTGGGTGACTCCGTTCCTGGATGCTAAACTCAATGCACTGATAGTCACTCAATGTTATCACATCGAGGAAGCACCAGTCGCCTATCCTTGAGGCAAGACGGGGCGCTACAATCGTGAGATCGATAATCGACCCCCCCCCCCCCCGCTCCTCGTCTGAACGTAAGATCCCTGCCCTAATTCAATACAATCAGGTCATTCCTAGCGACCATCTCACCGACCAAGATTCCCCTCCCGTCCAGACGGGCTTCTCCCCGCTCGGGCGACTTACTATTGAAGTCGCCCGCAATAAGGGACCGCCAACTAGCCTCTTTGAGGCTTTCCTCAAGGAGGAGAATCTGGGTCTCAAAGATCTCGAAAGGATCGTTGGGGGAGAAGTAGCAGCTGTACACACGTACCCCTTCCACCTCCACCCAAACGAACCCCGCGTCGGTCTCCAGGAAATCCCCGAAGTTCAAATCAGGCTACAAACAAGGATCCCAGCCCTCCGTGATGCATCCTGTGTCCTTTACATGGCCAGGGTTTCTCAGCATACCCTGCTGGATGACACTGAGAGCCGGGGCCAACTTCTCCATTTTAGCACTTTGCTCCTTCAGGAGCTAAAGGACGTCTTTCCATCCCTCTGCCCCTGGGGGAGTGTGTGAGGGCGTATCTGGCGCCTTCACCTCTTCAACTACTCTTTTCATTAAATGATTCATAATAATGTCGTCGTGTCTTAAGACGGTTCGCCCATCATGGGAACCCTACCGCAGTAGGGCTACTATCCCCGCCTGTATAGATCCCTAGTTATGTGCACCGAAACCGAGAAGCGGCTTATCGGATGGTCGGTCCTATCAGCACATTAAATGAGGCTAGTAAAAAGGTTACGGGATAGGCCCTCGCCATAATGATGCTAAAGGTTTAACGTCACCCCTATCGACCGAGCGGTGCCTGGTCCGCCCCGACACCTGACCCGGACTTCAGGCTAGACGTTGTGCGATTTATCCTACGCAGCGTCGGATATAAGGAAATACTGTCCAGGTAATCCTTCATTCCTGCGCCCGGGCATTCATGATTTCAACCCTGAAATTGGCTCCAGACCGTAGAAACGTGAGCGGTTTTCCCAATGTAACATGTGGTTTTAAGGGATCTTTGCCCTTCACGGCCGAATACCGGAGGGTTTTACATTTACCCATATTACTTCCACAGAGGTAAGGTACTGACATCGCGTCCTACCCTGGTCGGGAGGCTACTACTCCTTCCTTGGCTAGTCTATCGGGAATATCCACCAGGCGCCGGCCGCAGCCCATTCACTCAGCAGTGCATTCGTTCTTGTATGTGTGGGTGTCGGTATCGTGCATGTAGTTGTAATGTGACCACGAGAAGGCACGAGGGAAGTACAGCGTCACTGCCGCATGCGCATTTGGGGCGATACCCCTATCAAGGGGCCCCCCGCATTCACACTGTTTTCACTCATACGGCATCAAGGAACCTGTTCAAGGTCCCCTGATGCTTTTGCTCCACACCGCGTCCTCACGCGCTTGAAGGTTCGGAGAAACCATTCCAACGCGTGCGCCTTTCAGGCCCACCGCTAGGGAAAGCCTGTCTATAGGGCTCCCTTGACGGCCATCCTGACGGCGACAGCCCAGCTGCTGGCAGAGTCCTTTCGGCTACTACCGTTGGTTGGCTGCAGGACGCGTCTGCTCCGTGCGTGACCTCACGCATTCCTCTCGGCGAGATCAGGGTTGCCACAAGTCAGGGAAGTCAGGGAAAAGTCAGGGAAATCGTAGTGGTCTGGAAAAGTCAGGGAAAAGTCAGGGAATTTAAGGTTTAGTCAGGGAATCGCTGTGGCCAGATCGTGCGTTACTGCGTTTCACTGTGCCGCGGTCAGTTTTTCCAACTCTTCTTCCTTCTTGCTCGGTTAACTCGCCGCAGCAGACACAGGCTAGCAAAAGTGTTCTCAGATCGTGGAACTGACTGAAATATGTAACATTTTTTATGAAATGTCGTTTTCGAATCCCAAATGCGAATAAAAGGTGTCATTGTTTAAAAAAAAATCATGCCTAAATTTGGATACGAAATTACATCATGAGATTTCTCTGCTATAAAGTAAAGTTGAAGACTGTTTCCTTTGAATAAAATGCTTCGAAACAAATTTTTTTTAAATAATAGTTTTGTCGATAAATATTACGGAAATGCCTGTTAAAATCAACATTTTGAAGATAATTGCTTATTTTATTAGATTTTCTGGCATTTTGGTAATGATTATCAGCAAATGTATTATACTTTCCAAAAAGCGGTGAATTGTATTAAAATATCTACAAAATTTGCAAAAATTTTGTGCTATAACTATTTAAAATTGTTGACTCAGTAAAATTATGTATGTTTTTCCTGACTCCACGCAAAAAAAGCGCAAAAGACACGCCAATTCATTATTTATGGAATATTTAATTTAAATTTAAATTATTTAATAATAACTTAAATTATTTGATTTCATATATTTTGAAAAATATTTGCCCAAAAAAAATACCTGAAAAATTTTGTTAACTTTTTAGAATGATTTAGACACTTGAAATATGATTTTGCATTAACATTTGAAAGTCAAGAAATGTTAATAATTAAAAAAATATATATCGATTTAAACTTTGTGTATCTTTTAAATCTATTATTGTAATTTAAAAATTATGCACAAAATTGTGTTTTACAATAAATATGAGGTTCAAGTTTAAAATAAATATTGTGTTTTTGTTGTATATGCAGAGACTCTTAATTTGAAAATTCAAAAACTCTATAGAATGGAAAAAAACTAGCTTTTTAGGAAATGTATTGAAGTATTTAAGAGCTAGGTATTTTCTGCTCAAAATTTGCGAAATGATAAAGACGATAAAAACGGACGTAGATAGACTACTGCGGTTTCGAAATTAAAAAAACTTAAATTAAAAAAAAATACGTATCAGAAAATTTCGTTTCTTTGTCAAAACCAAAAGTAGTCTATCTATGACTGTTTCTATCTTCTTTACCATTTCCAAAATTTTGGAAACAAAAGTTGATGCATGTGCATGTATACATATTTTCTGTACGTTTCCCTTAGCATGCAGTGAAATCTATCAGATACGAAAAAAATCAAGTTTGGTAGATTTCACTGGAAGTTAAGTGGACTGTCCAAAAAAACTGTTCATTGCACCAGATTTCTGGTAATATATCTACTCAAAATTCAATTTGTAAAAATAAGTACTGAACTTTCTGTAAATTTTACTAAACTTTTTTCTGCGTGTGCAACTTATAAATTCGCTAAGGAATGCCTGTTAAACTAATAAAATAAGAAATTTTCTTCACAATGTTAATTTTAACAGGGATTTCCGTAATGTTTATCGATAAAACTATCATTCAAAAAAGTGCGTTAAATAATTAATAATTTTGCTTCATACCAAAGAAATTTCAGTTTTATTTTGTATGCATATTTAAATATAGTGTATATGTATATATTTATTAAATATTTTAACCCTTTATTTACACTAATATATTGAAAAATATAATAAAATATATATTAAAAAATTTGTTTCGAAGCACTTTATTTGAACGAAATATTCTTCAACTTTCCTTCACAGCAGAGAAATCTTATGATGTAATTTCGTATCCAAATTTAGGCATGATTTCTTTTCAAACAATGAAACCTCTTATTCGCACTTGGGATTCGAAAACGACATTTCATAAAAAATGTTACATATTTCAAAAACTTTAAAGAATATTTTATTGGAATTTAATGTTTTTTCATGTTGCTTTCTATCAAAAAAATCTTATTGTCTAATTTTGTGTGTAAATTTAAATACAATTTATGTTTCTTATATTTATAACATTTTAATATAAAGTATTTTAGGCATAATTTTTCATTTTAAATAGTTTATTTACAATACTAAAAAATATATAAATCTATATTTTGTTTTGAAGCTTTTAGCATTTATTGAATTATACATTTTACTGAACATTTTTTTTCTCAAGTGTTTAAATCATCCTAAAATTCGAAAAAAATCTTTTAGATATTCATTTTAGGTGAAGGTTTTTTAAAACATCAAAAAAAGGAGGGTAATTTCTTAAATTATCTATTTAGTCATTTTAAATATGTCTTCTGCTTCGCGCCACGTTTGAACGAAGTTTGATTGTGTGCAGATCCACACGGGTCAGTGGTGGAGGCCGAAAACATCCACGTTCTGCGTATACTCGCGTGGTTTCACATTCTTACGGCTAAATGACAGTAAGTGCTCCTCTTGCTAGGCAAACATGGTTCGGCTTTTGCTTCTGGACTAGTGATGTGCCGATACCGCCATTTTTTGGTCACTGGTAATTTCTTACCGTAATTCGGTAAATAGGCAGTAAAACTGGTAATTTGTTATTTACTCTGTTATTGGCGAAAATTTTTGAAGGATGACGTGCTGGAATACTTTTTTTCAAAAGAAAAGTAGCTATAATAAGAATAAATGTCTGTAAAGTAATTTGGAAGTAAGAACAACGAAACTTTATTACTCTATTCTGTCAAATTGATTTTGCAGAACAAGCATGTATAAACTAATTATGAAATGAGAACTTTAAAAAAAAAATAATATTACATAAACTTTTATTGTAACTTATATAGGACATTCCTTTGCAAATCGTACGGATTTCAAAAAAAGAAGATTGTTCACATTTTTAAAAGTCTTAAATTTTATTCTGTGGCATCTTTTTATTAATTTAATCGACACATATATCAGGATTTTCGAAAAAAAAATTTTTTTGAGAGATATATTAATTTAAACTTTTGATAAAATTGGACAAAATACTAAAGTCTCTTGTGCTTAAAATTCATTATCTCCGGTTGAAATAATTAAATTGATTTCGGGTTTGTTTCATTTTTTAGCTTATTACGTTAGGTTTTCAGATAAATATTTTTATAATTTTTATTTTGTTAATTAACTACAGATATTGGTAGTTTAATTGTTTAAGCAATTTTCGCATGTTTGCCCCCTCAGTGAAAAAATGTGGAAAAAGAAGTATCATATGCGCTATGTCACAATGTAACTAGCGCATATTTAATAAAAGTGGAGACTCAATTAGATCGGAAGATGTTAAATATTTTTTCACTGAGGGGTCAAACATGCGAAAATTGTTTTAACAATGAAACTACTAATATGTAAGATTGATCTCTTTAAGTTGACCCCGCTGTGATTGATATAACCAAAAAGTTATAAATTTCCTATGATGCCATTTTTTATGTTTAACGTTCGATGGCAACATGCAAGTTATGGCATACCAGTTCGTTTCCTTTTAAGTTTTGATAAAAAATAAATAAATAGAAATACGTTGTTTCTATCTTACCTTCTCTTATTTAACATCCTCTCTGTTGAAAAATAACAGGGAAAAACACGCAAATATTATATAATAGGAACATAGTTCCACCGAGATGAGTCCTCTTACAATAGATTTTGGTCAGGGAAATCAGCTTGAAAAGTCAGGGAAAAGTCAGGGAAAAGTCAGGGAAATTAGGATACTGAAACTTGTGGCAACCCTGGAGATGCTGCCCTCCCGCGGAACGCCCTCTCGGGTGTTGGGTGTGTTGCGTTCAGTGTCTTTTCGAAGAGAAACTGTACATTTTCACTTGGTTGCTAATCTTCTGCTTTGTTGACATGATTTTGCATCTCATCTAGTATCAAATTTTGCACACTTATTTATACACTGCTTTTTGTGCTTCTTGTTTAATTTTGTTTTGAGATTGCTCCATTTCTACATATACACTTGCATTTCTCCGTTTTAAACGTCTTTCCAATCTTGCTTCATCACGTTTTCGTTTGTTCTTCTCTTTTTCATCACCAGGCAAATTGCATGAAAGTACTGAAGTTCTTTTTAAGGACCTTTTATTTAATGTAACGCCTGAAACAAAATTCAGTTATAATCATGACAATATTCTTAAAGGTTAACCTCACTTTTTTATGTATAATAATATTAATAATGCCTTACCTGGGGCAAAATAATCACTTTTTTCAAATTGCAGCGAACAAGCTTTTGTTCTCTTGGTAATATTATATATATATAGTTATATCGATTTTTTCGGAGTCGCCAAAAATGTTTGGCTTGCTTACGAAGCGTGCGTCAGGCGTTGGAAAGTGATGGAAACTAACGCTTAAATTTCGGTGTGCCCTACTCTCACAACCGTTCACTGCACACACATCGGTATTGGCATTCTTCTGCCGTGGTGGAAACTCCTCAACCTCCATTATAATAACTTTTTTCATTAATAATAAATGATTTTATCCAAATCCCAATAGCAAACAATGTAAAGCCTGGGCACTCTCTACTTTCACTTTTTGCCACGAGGGGTCACTTCAAATGTGTCAAATCCCAATAAGAAACCACAAACTCATTTAATTGAATCTTGCATTACATATGATAAATTGTGTGAAACATCTCAGGCCGATTACATTTGAATAAGCGCGGAAAAAATTAAAGATGTTCGAGCCTTGTTAAAAAATTTTAGCCCAGGCAGTAAAAAATATTATGAAGATATATTCACGAAAGTCCCAGTTAAGAAATCCAAATAGAATAGTTTTTTAAGATGCAAGATTAGAATATTATTATTCAGGCAGTATAGATGATAATGATATATTGTGTAGAACTGTAAATTATTTTCATTTTTAAAATAATAAAATTTGTATAAAAAATACAAAACGTCAAATTTAACTTTTTGATTAATTGTTTACGAAAAAATTATGTACTATCGCATTATTTTCAGTAGCAAATTAACAGATAAACCAAGAAAACCGTGCAATTGTGTTGAATCATTCAGCTCTAGCGCTTCGCGCGTCGAGCGCTTTTTATCAACACTCCTCTCAATTCTTTATTTTCAGTACGAATAATTTGAAATTTTTCGAAAAACTTCCTTGAACAGAAATAAATAACTTTGTCACTTTATATTTTCTGAGACATAAAATTTATTCGTCACTTTTTCACTCCAAATCGCGAAAAACAAAGAATTGACAGTTATTGATTTGTTATTGAATATTATCAAATGTTGATAATATTTATTGATTTTAAATGACTAGTCGGTATTAGCAATGAATACTGAATTTATGTTTTTTGAAAGATTGAGTCTAGGTTATTCAAAATTTACCTTTTATATTTTTTTTGGTAATAATCATGTTGGACTAAAAAATACTTGAGGAATAAAAGTTGTATTTTGACAAGCTCTATCAGCTTATATTTTCTTATTTTGAGTTTTTAGAACTTTTTTTTTTACTTTGATTTTAGAAAGTGGACAATGCTTTTACCCGTTTTCGAGCGCTTGGCGAGTTTTTCTTCCCGTGGGCTCAATTCTTCCTTTCTTGGTAGGGAAACCCATCTTAGTAACTTCACAAAAAATATATGGTTACAAATGCAACTAGTTATGAAAAATTAAACATCCCACGTGGATCTAAATTTAGTCATGTGGTCGGATTGATCCATGGCTTTAAAGATATAATTTTCAAATCTGTCAGTGAAATCTCTTGTCGTAGCTCTCTCTCACTTACTTTTATATCCTAGCATACATTTGCAGCGTCCCCACCAGATGGTCGATTTTACGATTTTTCACGATAACGATCATTAGCTCAGGTTAAGCAAAATTGTTTTTCTGGTAATACTCAACATTCGATTCGTTTTATTCGAAATAGAACAATATAGTTTTAAATTTTTCCTAACTCTTGCTGTTATTATAATTGATTATTGTATTTTTTCGGTGCATAAAGTTATATTCACAGCTTTTTACTTTTTTAATTATGAGAGGAAAGTTTAACAAACCTATAAATTTCGTTGACTTAATTTTGGTAAAAAATAAAGATAGAATACTCTAATTCTGAGCCTGATTATAAACGCATTATATACACATTAAGTATAAATCTGAAATTTGCTTGCAGTCCTTCAGGAAAGCTGGTGCAGATAGAATATGCTCTTGCAGCAGTGGCCGCTGGAGCTCCTAGTGTTGGTATTAAGGCTTCAAACGGGATCGTCCTTGCAACAGAAAACAAACATAAATCTGTACTTTATGATGAACATAGTGTGAATAAAATTGAGATGATTACTAAGCACATTGGAATGGTGTATAGCGGAATGGGTCCTGATTATCGTTTGCTTGTGAAACAAGCACGTAAAATGTCTCAGCAGTACTACTTGATATATCAAGAGCCAATACCAACCACGCAACTTGTCCAACGGGTTGCTATGCTAATGCAAGAGTACACTCAATCCGGGTAAATAATTTTTCTTACAATACTTAGAAAAGGCTTAGAAAAGGCTTCATAAGACCAGTCATTTACACTTTAATCGCAGAAAATATTGCTTATGATTAATTTCTGCTAATCCTTCGAAAAACTATTGTTAATACTTTACAATAAAATAATCATATTAAAAGTTCAATATGACTAATCAAGTAAACAGGAATATACTTTAAATATGCCTGCTGCAATTATCAAGTGAGAAAAAAGAAAGGGTGTTAACGACTGATATGCTACCAAGAACCGGATGTTTTACTTTGTGTATTATTCTAAACACATTGGATTTTTTTGGACTTGAAAATCCCAAAATATTCCAAATGTGGAAATGAATATTATATCTTCAGCCATAAAAAATCAATAAGAAATTCTACGATATCTGCGAAGTCTCACTGAAAAATACCGTATAAAACTTGTGAAAGTAAAAATTGCTACCAAATATTTAATAGTTCTGGAACCAAGTGATAAATATTGGGAAATAAACATGACGATTAAATCATTGAGGAATATAACCCCCAATTTTTTATTTTCCTACACTACTAATCATTTACCACTTCCGCAATGTCAGGATCTATTTAATCTGGATTGAATAAATCCTGGGATTATGTTCGTCTTCACCATCAGGCTTTAATTAATTTCGAGACTGACTTAGTAGTTACTAAGACATGTTTATTTCTAATTTATTTTAAAGTCATGTTTATTTCCCAATATTTATCACTTGATTCCAGAACTAAGAACTATAAATTTATCCTTAATGACTTCCAATCGTCAATTATAAACAATTATAAAAACTGCAAAAAACTGTAAAACTTACCAGGTTGCTACCTGAATTTTTTTGGAATCTTAACATTTTTCTTTAGGGTCATTCAAGTATGTTAGGTTAGATACTTTATAAAGTTTCCTCCTTCTCCTCCAAAAAATTCTCAGCTAAATCCGGATTTGTTCAATACCGAATTATGGGGTAACATCACTCAGAGCGCTCAAAAAATTGGGTTTATTTCAATGATTCATTTTTAAAAAACGGTACAGGATACTGATATTCCGTTTTTTTTCTATAATATAATTCATATCTTAAAGTATATAACAAATTTTTATAGTTACTGTTTGAAAAGAAAATGGTGGATCTACATCGCTTGAACGGAAACAGACATATTTCAGAGATCCTCCTCGGCTGGAAACTTTTCTTTGATCCATAAGCCTCTAAGTAAAGAATTCGAAATATATGTGATTTTCTAGAAATATAACCTTCAATCTGCAAAGCTTGCACTACTTCGTGCAGGCACATTTGGCCTTTCAAATATCATTCTTAACAACCTAAGGGACCATTTAAGCCCACAAAAAGAAAAAAATCGATTTTTTAAAAAGTTTCTGAATGTTTCTCCCATTGAAGTGAGTCCTCTAGCTACGCTGCCCTAGGCTCTGAATGACTAAATTAAGTTAAACTCATAAACAAGTTTTTGCCACCTTTCCGCTATGCTATTCTTATCGCATATGAGGAAGTATAATTTTTATTTTTTATGGTAAAGGCCGTTCCAAACAGTCATAAGTTGTCAGTATTTTCAACAAGACTGCTTATAATATTAAGATACTGTTTTACAAGGGGAGTGAGCTTTCTGCACGAAACTTGCAGTACCGAAAGTTCGATATGAATGAGTAATAATGCCGGAGTGACAGGACCCACTACCTCAGTTATTTAGAGAAATTGAGTTGTGAAAATTGAGGTTTTCGCACGCGCCGAGTAAGTAAAGGCCGGTAAGTCCTTCAGCACAGTAAAGCGGTGGCGTAATGATTATGGCTATCGGCTGGCATGCTAGCGGCGCGGGTTCAATTCTTTTTGCCGGTGATTTTTTTTTTTAATTTTTATACATTGTTAATTATGTACAATGTAATTAGTATAAGTTTTGATCATTTGTAATGAATTTAATTTTAATAACAAATACTAGAAATTATAAATAATAATTAATGCTGTCAATATATTTTGCATAATTTATATTAATATTAATTATTTGAAAGGTAAATTTAGTTTACACTTTATTTATGCAATAATAAACATTCATTTACATATTTAGGAAATATTGCTTCAAATAATATTCTATCAGGCATATAAAAGGAATTTGAGGCTTCACTGTTATGACCTAATAAACATTTATTGTTAATTCTTTGAATAATTGTACAATATCAATTTTTTTAAAGATTTTTACAAGTTTTCTGTATCACTTCCTTTACAACCATGAGGGTGATACTTATCATAAAAGCAAGTAAAACATACATTTTATCGAAATCAGGAACATTCAATAAACGTTACATTGCTACATGAACAATTTTCCTTCAATAAAGCAAGTGGAAAGCAAAGTTCATTCAAATTTAAATTCATTATAAATGATCAAAACTTATACTAAATACACTGTAAATAATTAACAATGCATACAAATTGAAAAAAAATATATCACCGGCAAAAAGAATTGAACCCGCGCCGCGAGCATGCCAGCCGATAGCCATCACCACTACTCCACCGCTTTACTGTACTGAAGAACTCACCGGTCTTTACTCACTCGGAGCGTGCGAAAACCTCAATTTTCAAAATTCAATTTCTCGAAATAACTGAGGTAGTGGGTCCTGTCATTCCGGCATTATTACTCATTCATATCGAACTTTCGGTACTGCAAGTTTCGTGCAGAGAGCTCAGGGAAGATTGACGCACTCCCCTTGTTAGTTCATTTATATATTAATATATAAATTATTAATTAGCATTTAAATTAGCATAGCATATAAACGTAACGGAAAGATCAAGGTACGTTTATATGCTATGGAAAATCCATTCAAGTTATTAATTTAAAAATAGGAAGTACGAAAAGCATTAGATAAAACTACGTCAATGACATGTCCTTGCCAGAATTTGAAACAAACCGCAGTGGCAGGATGTCTTTATCAAAAGATTGAGTTATACTTTCAGAATATTCTGGAATTAACTCTTCATTATCTATGCTTAATTTAGAAGCTAGAAGTTTATTAGGATCCTCTGTACGTAGTTTAAGAACGAAACACAAAAAGAGCTTGGATCACTGATCGAGATTGACTGTTTTGCAATGAAGTCATTAAGTCTTTTATTCGCAGAAGGTGTTCCCAAGATAACCAGTAAAAACTTTAATCTGTTTTTCTGATAGGCTAAATTCGACGATTTTGTCAAGTAGTGTCGAATGACATTTGATGGATTTGTTATGGACAATTCCGACGCGCTGAGACTTTTCTTACTAGATTGCACTCTTGAACGGTCATGATCTTCCTCATATATTCGATTTTTTGAAATATGAAAACAGCGGCTGAAGCGCATGGAGAGCTCTGAAAATTTTACGGAGATGCTGCTCTAAGTGAAACAACGTGCCGTGATTGGTTCCGTCGCTTCAAAGACGGTGATTTCGATTTTGACGACCGTTCGCGTGAAGGAAGGCCAAAATCCTTCGAAGACGTTGAATTGGAGGCATTGCTGGATGAGGATGCAAGCCAAACGCAAGAAGAGCTTGCTTTCAGCCATTTCTAAGCGATTACATGCGTCGGGAATGATTCAAAAACAAGAAACTTGGGTCCCTTATGATTTGAAGCCAAGGGACGTTGAGCGTCCTTTTTTCGCCTGTGATCAACTGCTTCAGCGGCAAAAAAGGAAGGGTTTTCTTCATCGCATCGTGACGGGTGATGAAAAATGGATTCATTACAACAACCCAAAGAGAAGAAAGTCATGGGGACTGCCCGGTCATGCTTCTACGTGGTCCAGGTCGGTGTTATTTATTATGAGCTGTTGAAACCGAACGAAACTATCACTGGGGAACGGTAAAAAAAAAGTGATTCTACAACATGACAAAGCTCGGCCTTACCTTGCCAAACCCGTTAAAATCTACCTGGAAACGCTCAAATGGGAAGTCCTACCCCTACCCGACGTATTCCCCAGATATTGCGCCATCTGATTATTACTTGTTCCGGTCGATGGCACATGGTCTTGCTGACCAGCAGTTTTGCTCATATCAGATGCGGTTAGCCTCTTACTTTTGATGGGTGCTGCACCGGACTGAATTTTGAGGATCTGGAACCAGTGTTCGCAGAACGTGGACGTAAACGGCCCCCACCATAGATGCTTCGAGCTCATTGTGTCTTCCTCATTCAACCAACCTATGGCAGTGGAGCGAGGAAGAAGCCATCAGCTAGTAGGGTCCATGGTGGGGGCCGTTTACGTCCACGTTCTGCGAACACTGTTTGGAACCAAGCTCATGACCCCGCATTTCCACTTCTCTGGAGGATTCCCACCTCAATTAAGTATGCGCGCGCCTTATTAACCGATCGCATTCCAGTCTAGTCTGATCAATAAATTATAATATTTCTACACAATATTTTCTACCCTTTCCAGACCGCTTTTAACATGCATTTCGGTATCCCTAGAAGGCCGACATTTTCGTGGGCATGACAATATGCTTTTCACCCCCGAAAATTGCATACCACTTGCGGTGGAGGCGTTTCGAAATTTGTGCGCGTTGAAACGAGAGGGCATACCATGCGTTAACGAGGAGACCGTCTTTCCACTATATGCGTTTCTCCTGGCATGGGTGACGATCCAGGCATTGTATAGCCACTCATTGATTGGTCGCCCGTGTTTAAGGTTCCAGTCACACGTGCTCCCCGGCTAAACACGCGCTTCTATTGGGTGGCAGGGTGAAAGTACTCAATATCCGCGTGGAGATTTCCCATGTGCGTAAATATAAAAAGAATGATTTTATTATTGCGCATTGTTTATTTAGTGATTTTATTCTATTATTTATAATGTTGTAATGGTGTTTGAAGTTAATTTGTGAACTTAACATTTATTTAGTGCTCATGAGATTTAAACGAAATATCATTCTATTATAAGGTGACATAAATGTTACTTATGTAGGTAAAATTGTTATAAACTAATATTATTTAATTATTAATATCCCTGAATGCATAAAAAAGAAATAAAATAAAATAACAAAGTGGGAAAATAAACGTGGGACGTCCATCCAGGCACTGACCGCGTTCAAAACTGCTTCACCTCGATGATTGGGCGAGTGGCAACAAACGCAACTTAGCGTAGCGCTCTCTGAGGTCACAAACGAAAATGTCCGTGAAGACTAGATGGCTGTGTTCGAGTCACATGCACTTCCGCATAATTAACGCACTCTCAGTCAACGAATCTTTGCGTGCGAGTTCAGGCTTAATATGTTTAACCCCACCATGCGATTATTCATGGGAATTTCATTCCACTTTCTTCACGAGAAGGCCGAGACTTGAGGCTGGGCCGTCTCATTGACTAACAAGATTCAAGAAAAAAAAACAAATGAATTTCGCAGTAAGAAGTAGGCTCGTGGAAGTTATCTTCCTAATCAAATAAAATAGTGCGTTGTCGAGGATTATGAACAAGAACAAATGAAGTTCAAACAATGGAATGGCAATAAATGTGGAAATGTTTGAAATTGTCGACAAGGACACCTGTCGGGAACGCATCCTATCTGATACGTGATCAGTGATCCTCTGGTAATATAGGCTATTTTAATTAGGAACTGGGATAAATAAATTTTTGAAAATAAAAAATTATAAATTGTAATCAATTAAATAGAACTATTATTCTTAAAAATAGACTGAATTAAAAGTTTTCAAGTTCAAATACTTAATTTTAACAAGTTATAATAGTAAGAAAAAAGGTTAGAGAAAGTGCAGCTTAAAGTTAAGAAACTTAAAGTTTCAGAAAGAAAAAGCCTTCATACTCACTCCTACCATGGATTTTATGATTTCTCACATACAAATTCAATCTCTTTTTTCTCTTTCTTTCTTTCCATCCTTATACTTTCTTCATTCTTATTCCTTCTTTCTCTTTCTATCTCATTCACTTGAATGATACTTTCTCGTGGCTTTATCGTATACAGCCGATAGATCACGGGCAGAGAACAGCTTATCCCCATGCGGGTGGGCACAAAGTGCGAATGAGTGTATACATGTGTGTGTATGTGCGTGCGCTTTGGAGTAAATGTTATGCCTATATGTGAAGTGTAGGTATAATACAAGTGCTCCCCCCGTGCGCCTAATGAACTATCCTGTACGAAACCTCGGCTTACTAAAGCACGAAAAATGAACACACTGTCCAAGCCCGCATTCACCTGTAAAGGCTTAGAAGAGCTTTGGGTCACCAACTGTTCTGGCCCTCATTAACTTCTCTAGACTTAGATCTGCTTTGAGAAACATCAACATATTTAAACACATTAATTATAAAGTATGAGGTGTACAAATAAGTTTCCGCCGTTTGCCAAAATTTGGCGTCATCATTAAGTTTTTATTAAAATTTACAGGTGTAAAACGTCACTGTTGTAAGGCTGGAAATGTGTCAGCAACATAACTTGGAAATATTAGTGAATTGTTATCAGTATAATATATTCTTTTTTGTGGGGAAATGTCGAGTTTTGAGCCGAATAAGTGTCATTTGCGGGAACTTTTGATTTACTTTTTCAATTTGAAGAAATCTGTAGCTGAGGCCCATCGATTGCTTGTAGAAACATATGGTAAGGCTGCCTTAAATGATAGAAGTTGTGAGTGGGTTCAAAAGTTTAAGAACTGTGAATTTGACATCGAAGACAAAGGACGTAGCGGCAGGCCGAAAGTGTACGAAGACGCAAAATTGGAAGCATTATTGGATCAAGATTCGTGCCAAACGCTAGAAGAACAATAAGTTGGACAATACTTCGAATAAAACATAAGGTTCCGTTTTTTCACAATAAATGTCCAATTTTTGAGAAAAAACGGCGAAAACTTATTTGTACACCTGGTATATAAAGCAAGAACAAGAATTTGAAATACAAATACGGTGACAATTTTTTTTTGAAATATAAAATTTTATTTATTTTTATATTATTTATTTTTATATTATATATATATTGCATTATTTCAAAGCCTTCTTTTAGTTATATTAAATTAATTATATTGCATATGTGTATGTGTGTATGTGTGTAGATGTATGTATGTATGTATCAACACGACAATGTACAAGGGGATGGATAGATGCAATAATTGTTATAAGAAATTAAATTGTGAAATAAGAGGATGAAAGAACGATGCACACAGGTAGGTAGGATAAGGATAGAGAAGAAAGGAGAAGGGAAAGGGAAAAGAATCAAAACGATTCTACGAGCACACACGTGAACTTAATGGTTTTAAACGCGCGTAAACCCTTGCGGCGACGCCATGATAACCTTACGTCCGCCGTAAGCAGCTTACGCTCATCCGTACGCACCTACTCTGGCGATTCCTAGGCACGTTAGGAACTACTTACTGAGTTCTTGATCGCTGGCATCGATGTTATATGCAAAATAACATCTTTTAAATCAATATCCCTACCTGGAATCCACTAAATACCTTCCTGTAAATCAAAATTAATTTAAAAAACTTGGACAACGAAATATCGTTAGCCAGTGAGTGACATATTGCTATAAAACCTGAACCAACATTTTCCTGAAAATATGAGAAATTGTTAAGGTATCAGGCCCTAAATTAAAAATATAAACATATAAAATTCTGGAGTTAGAAAAATCCAGGAATCATTATAAATTGATAAAATGGCCAAATCTACAAAAAATTCTCACTTGGCAACAGATGAAAGAAATTTCGAAGCTACCAAGTATTTGGCGCGTCCAGTGTCAGCACAAATTCCTTTCCCATGGAAATCACGCCACTTAGAAATAATTCTAAGTCATCATTATTCCCCACCTGAATAACATCGATGCGAGTCGACGAGGTAAATTAATTCGAAATAAAAATCGCAGTCTGACGAGCTTCTTACTCCGGGTAAGAACTCTAGAGAGCAAAACACGGTTCTTTGCTTTTGCCCGTCCGCGGTTCGGAACAAACGTGTTATTAGGAATCGACAAAGTTGGTTAAAGTACACACACTTGGGCGGACGTAAATAATTTCCAAATCTTTCCTCCGACGAAAGCCGTTCACGGGGTTGTCGCGCTAAAAAATATCTATCGTATTTTTACCACTACGCTTCGCGCCAAAATAATATTTTGAGTGCGTCTGTGGTCGGTCAGCCGCAAGAGTTGATTGTTCGCGCACAGCCTCACGCTGAAAAACAAAAATTCTGAAAAATAATCCTGTCGTCGAACCTCAAAACGACGAGAAGATATTTTTCGAGGAGCCGTATTAAGATTATAAACAATTAAAAGTGGAGAAAGAAAACAATTTAAAAGCACTGTTTTCTTTCTGGTTCAAAGCCATCCGCCTTTTCATTTTTATAAGATTAACAAGGCCAGAGTGTCGAAAGTTCGTGCATGTGTGCTTGTTGCGACCGCGTGCAATTGGTGAAAAGGACAAACAAAAGTGACTAGTTTTAGTCACGCCCAACAAAGATTTTTTTGAAGCCCAGTGGGTCAGGAAAATTAAGGGTGACGTAGAAGGCAGCCTTCTTCTCCAGCTCTTATCCTACCGACTGGTAGAATTAATAACTTCGGAATGGTAAGCTGTATCGTACGATTTTAGAAACTGTTTTGTTTATAATAAATTATAGTAAAACCTTCCGATCGAAATTTCAGCACTCTTTCAAAATTTTCATTCGGTAGCAGGTCAGGATTAGGGAAAAACACCGGGAAGCGATCCCGCTTAAAAATAAAAAAGGGACACGAAAGTGTCCTACAGTTTGGACGACCTCCGCGTACACCTTGTCATCTTTGAAATAAATGTTAATATATTATTTATAATATTAATTATTTATTTATTTCCCACACCTACCATCCGTACGTAACAGTATTACTATTTAATAATTGTTAATAAGAATAGTGAATATTTTTGCTATTAATCATCATTTTCTTCTGCTTTATTGTTACCTACTATAAGTACAGTTAATTGCTTTGTCGACAAGTCAATTATTATAGTAATGACGTAATATTTTTTTTTATTTCAGAGGTGTAAGACCCTTTGGTGTGTCCCTGTTAATCTGTGGGTGGGACAATGGAAGACCCTATCTATTCCAATGTGATCCGTCAGGTGCATATTTTGCATGGAAGGCAACTGCAATGGGAAAGAATTTCATCAATGGTAAAACATTCCTTGAGAAACGATACAGTGAAGATTTAGAACTTGACGATGCTGTACATACTGCAATTTTGACTCTCAAAGAAGGTTTTGAGGGTCAGATGACGGCAGACAACATCGAAGTAGGCATTTGTGATGCTAATGGCTTTCGAAGATTACAACCATCGAATGTCAAGGATTACTTGGCCAATATCCCTTAAAGTTTACTTTTTTGAGCAATGTTCACCAATATTGTCTTCTTGCACATTTAAAAAAAAACAAGTATAATAAAACACTGAATTTAAATATATGGTTATTTATTGAACAATAATTAAGTTGAATTTTTTATAGTTTACAATATGGAAAGATACATATATCTTATAACTAACTTGTCCACGTTTCAAATTAGAGGGTAACTATTGCAAAACAGCGGCACAAAGTCTTACAGGATGTTTTCCAAGGTGGCAACATGTTAGGGAAGTCAGAAAAATGTCAGGAAATAAAGTTTGTCAGGAAATTGTCAGGGAAATACGAGTAGTTGTCAGGGACAATGGAAATTGATAAGTGTCAATAATATTTTAAAAGCACTTCATAATATCAATATTTTTTTCAATTTTTTCATTTATTTTAGATTCCAAAAAAATTGAAAACATCAATTTAAATTTCCAACTTGGCAAATAAAAATTACCGAGATGCAACGGAATTTGCAAAGGAATTGCAAAGGATGATTAAAGGAACATTTACACCTCTATTAAAATAATTTCACCTTCTCACTATCACATGGCATTATCATATCACATGCTACATTATCTCTTTCTACATATTTTCTGAGTAAAATTTCTAGAATGAGGTGATAAACATAGGATAATGCATTCAGATATTCCAAAGCAGTGAAGGGTCACTTCACGACAGGGTGGGTCAACCTCTAATGTATTGGGTGTCCCCGTAGGGTAGTTCATGTGCAGTAATGTACGCGGCGCTAGTTGTAGGAAGCGAATGGAGTGCGGCAAGGGGAACGGCTTTGTATGAGTTCCGCCATTTTTGTATGCAAGTATCAACAATTCGTTACGCGATCGCGCTTTATAATGGATACGAAGTACGAAATTCAGTGTACTGTTCGTAGGTGTACCTCTAAAAGGGGTCGGAAGAAAAATGTGTCTCTTCATCGGTTTCCGAAGAGAGAAAATACTGGACAACGATGGATAGAAGCATGCGCAAATCCCTACTTGTCGAGGTTAAAATACCTCCAAGTAACAGAAAGACAATTGTTTGTTTGTCATCGACATTTCGATGAACAATCCTTTTATCAGAAGAGGAATGGTGATTTTCTTTTAAAGTGCGGTTGGTTTCAACGTTAAATGTATCGTCGGGTAGTGATATGTCGTGTCAAAGTGATGTGAACATGAAACCGGCGGCTGCTTCTTCCCCATCAGAGTTTGAAATTTTGATGCCCGAAATAGAAAAACCTGGATACGATGTTGTTAATAAATTACTTTAGGATCCAAAAATAATAACTCAAAAGGTTAAATAATTTCAAACGTTTCGACTCTGATCAGAGTCCTCATTAGTGATCTTTATTTCTAAATTAACTAAAACTACTGTCACGTCCTGTGACCATTAACATTTTTTTATTTATAATATTATAATTTTATTCGCAATAAAATATGCATAAACGATATGTTTTGGGAGGTATTAATTAATCGAAATAAAATGTACGGTAGTAAAATTGTAATAGGGAGAGAGAAATACAACAGACAACGCTTATGAATGAAACGTCGAAACCCTTACAAAGGTGTGAACGAGGGAACCCCATCGGAACTCGCTACATAAACAGGAATAGCGATCGGCGCAGCAAAACAGGGAAATTAAAAAGCTAGTTGATCTGAAAAGAAGGAAAGTCGGGGAAACCAGAGGAGAATAATTATTTGAACATATTCTTCCCCTTCTTTCTTCTTCAATATACGAAAAGCCAAGCGAATCAGCCACGTGCCAAGGTCGGGGAAGGATCAACCAGAGGCTGGTAAAAATATCCAGGGCAAAACCAGTATCGATTGAAAAATGGCGACCATCTTGGACTTCGTAACTCTCCCTCGAAAAGTACTTCTTCAGTTTTCGTCGGATCATCATAAGGTACAGAAGTCACTCCCGTACTTACAAGTTTCCTCCCTAAGTATCAGTGGTGTTCCCCCCAGAGTGAATTGGAGATATTTTGCCGGGCAACTCGGTTCATCGTTTATCAGTGAGTTTCCTCATCTAGTGCAACCACGCAATTTAAAGTGAATAAAGTCAACTGTGAATAAATGGAAATTTTGGAATATCAGTGGCTCCAGAGTGGCAGATTTCGAAAAGCATTGGGTCCAGCAATTAATTCCCAGTAGCCTCCGACTGAAATATTAAGGCACAGTTCTCCAAATTGGATCGTTACAACCATCATAGGATTTCCAAAAAGTAAGTCAACTAAATCAATATCCGAAGAAGGAAATTTCGAAATAGTCATATCTTTCATTATCTCTCTCTCTCTCTTTAATATTCCCTGTAGTGTGAAATTTTGAGAAAATATAATAAAGGTTAATAATTGTAAATTTATTGAATATTTATTTGTTGTTGGCTATCCCTCACCCTGTTTCGGTTTACAATTTCTTTGGATTTCTTCACCGATCAAAAATATTCAGAAAATTTGTTCAGTTGTTACCAGTTTTTGTTAATATTGTTGAGGATGATGGCCTTTCTGGTATTTTTGTAAATAGATGTTATGCAGGAAATTAATACCTCATTTTAAAATCATTTGAAATTGAAATATATTCCATTCCTACTAAAAGTCAACGTTTCGACTGATCTGTCAGTCCTTATCAAGGCTAAAAAAATATAATATCATCATGGATTAAATAAACAGACAAACAAACAACATAAAGTCCTAACCCATAGCAAAAAATATCAGAACATTGTTACTTTTAATAAATCGTTGTATCGGCTTCAAATGTGGTTAAAAATTCAGATATAAAAAGGCGTGTAGACATTGTTGTTAGTTACGTGGTGGAACATTAATTTTTCGTAGTAAAAATAATACATTGCTTTTAAAAACTTTTTGTAGAGAATCTATCGTATTTTAAAAAATTCCAGAAGATACAAACTTCTTATAGTTCATTTTTAAAAATTTTTAATAATAATATTATCTTATTTATTAGTTTCAGAATTGTTAAAAACTTTTTTTCATTTTGTAGGTTATGTAATGAAGATGATATTCAAATTCTGAAAAAAGACTTTAAATTATAATACTGTTCAACTTTGGAATATAGTATTAATTTATCTGTTAAGAAAATGTATTAAATTAAAAATTGGTAATAATTAAGTAGTATTTAACTTACATGTTTTTACATTTCTAACGTATGAATTTAAAATTAAAGGTAGTTAGCATCATGGAGGATCCATGATGACGAATTAGAAATGTTAAGTTTATTTTCTGCTTCTTCCGTTACTATATTAGCCAGCGTTGCAGATAATGGTGATCTCATTGGTAGGCCATTAATTTGTATATAAATATTATTGTCATAGTTACAGTAAGCTGAATCAAGGCATAAGAGTAAAGCTTTATTAAAATCAGTGTAATTTAGAAAAGTGTGTTGTTTAATCAATTTCCATCTTTTTTTTATATAAATAGTAATCAAATCCCAAGTGATGTTGGTGTGCATAGATACAATGTCTAATGAAATGATAGTGAAATGTTTTGATATATTTAAATGATTAAGTTTTTGTAAAAATCTACAATAGAAAATCTTTTAGCTGATGATTCTACATACATAAAACTTGAAAAAGATCCAACAAATGAAATTAATTTACAATCAAAATCAATTTTATTAACATGGAAAAGTAAAAAGATTATCAACGATAATCTTTTTAAATTTCTACACTCAAACACAAATAATGCGCCAAAATTTTACGGTCTACCAAAATTACATAAACCAAATTGTCCACTAAGACATCACTTCATTTATTGGCTCACCTACATATAATCTATCAAAAAGCATTTCAAAATCACTACAAAAAACAATAGGACTAAATGAATTTTATATCAAAGATAGTTGGAGTTTCAAACAAAAAATTAATGATTTAAATATACCAAAAAATTTTACTATCATTTCATTAGACATTGTATCTATGTACACCAACATCACTTGGGATTTGATTACTATTTCTATCAAAAAAAGATGGAAATTGATCAAACAACACACTTTTCTAAATTACACTGATTTTAATAAAGCTTTACTCTTATGCCTTGATTCAGCTTACTGCAACTATGACAATAATATTTATAAACAAATTAATGGCCTACCAATGGGATCACCATTATCTGTAACGCTGGCTTATATAGTAATGTGACCCGAGGAGCAATTTGCCAATGTTTAAAAGCCATGGGAAAAATCCAAAAGTATGGAAAATGGGTACCACACCAACTGAACGATAGACAAATGGAAAATCGAAAAACCATTTGTGAAATGCTTCTCCAACGGTTCGAAAGGAAATCTTTTCTACATCGAATTGTCACGGGAGACAAAAAATGGATTTATTTCGAGAACTCGAAAGCGGAAAAAATCATGGCTTTCACCTGATGATGTCGGCCCATCGACTCCAAGGCCAAATCGCTTTGGCCGTAAGACAATGCTCTGTGTTTGGTGGGACCAGTGTGGTGTGGTGTACTCACGAAAACATATTTTTATGTGCCATCGGCGCGCAAACTCGTTTTTTCGCTACAGTTAACAGTAGCGCAATGTAGTACATTTCGCCAGAAAGGAATGAAATGTAAAAATTGAACGGCGCATGCGCCCATAGCCATGAAACGAAGCTCAATCCTTCTTATTCTTCTTCTTCTTCGTACAGCGTTAGCATCTTACTGGCAAAGCCTTGTACATTTGAAGTGCGCATGCGTCTACTAAAATCCATTACTACTACACAAGATCGATAAAATCAAAATTGCCGGGACTAGTCGTGACATATCAAGTGTAATGACTAGCGCCGCAAACAACTACAATACTAGTTTAGATTCCAGTGTACGCATAAAAACTCGTATACGCACCGAAGTCACATAAAATAGAATACGTGCCAATGCACACAATTCGGGTAATTCCGAGACTCGCGACAATGCTCGCAGGAGTGATCGCGCTTCGGCTTCGTCTCGGCTTTGCCTCGACTACGCCTTAGCTTCGATCTCCTGCGAGCATTGTCGCTCGTCCCGCAATGACCCTCATTCTGCACCTGGGCACGTAATGTACTATTAAACGCCCCCGAGCAAGAAATTTTAAGTCAAAAGATATCGAAATTAAAGAGATTGCTAACGATATCGAATTCTCACACGGAAAAAATAAGTACTGGGAAATTCACTTGACAGTCCAAGGAATGCAAAATGCATATCTGATTTAGAATATAAGGAAAAAGTACCCGTAACAGACCTGGCATGCAATGAAGAAATAAACTATGATAATTTTGAAGAAGATATTGAGGAGAATAATTTTAAAGGAACTGAACAATTTATAAATGAGGAAAAATGATTTAAGAATAGGAATAATCAAGGAAGTTATGATGAATTAAAATATAAGAATATTGAAGACAAAAATATAGCCACTGATAATTCTGGAGGAAACGAACAAATACCGATAAACGATGAGAATTTAATTAAGGATATTAAAAATAAGGAATTTAACGATATAAATTATGAAGATTTTGAAAAACGAAAAACTTGTGAAGATTTTAATGATATTGGACAATTAAACGAAGAAACTTCATTTAAAAATGTTGGTAATAAAAAACGTTATTATGAGGTTATTGATGAAGAAAAAATTGATAGAAATTATACTGAAGAATTATTAAATGAAGAATATTTATTGAAAAATGATGATGATAATGATGAAAAATGTTATAGTGAATTAAATTTTAAGGATACGGAAAAAGAAATAATTTATGAAAACAATGAAAAAGGTAATCAACAATCGGACGAAGAAAATTTATTCAATTTTATTAATAAAAAATTGATTGATATAATATTTAATAAAATAAAAAATGAGGGAAATGAAAACGCTCTTTACAAACTGATTGAAGAAGAAAATATTACGGAAACATTTGTTTCTCAAGTTTTGAGATATGTTATGGACCTAATTCCAATTCTATTTGAAAATAAAAATAAATGCTATGCTATGCAAACAAGAAGTCAGTTAAAAAATTCGAAGAATATAAGTAATAATAATGAAGATAATACAAAAAATAAATCGATAAGAAATTTTGAAGTAACAAATAACGTGGAAATAACGTGGAAACGTGGAAGGCCACGGAAAATTACCTAATTTAAAAAATTTACAAAAAGGAATAGTCCAAAAATTACGTAAGGGAAATCAACACCATTTCGTACTTCCAATTGAAGATGAATCTAAGACAAGTCTAGAAGAAACAACTAAAGATATCAAATTAGCAATTTATTCTCTCAATTCCATGGTAGAGGAATTGAATCTTAAATCAATAAGTATTGCGAAGTCTACACATATAAAACAATGTTTTATGGGAAGAAATTTTGGCTACATTAAAAATAGCAATTTTGGATTCTACAATTAAAATAATAATTTGTATTGGTATCACACAATATCCTACAAAAGAGCAATGAAATCAATTAATCGAAGAAGCTCACTAATCTGCTACAGGAGGTCATAAAGGAGTAACAAAAACTTATAATGGAATCAGACAAAGATACTATTGGGAAAATATGAAATTGGATATACAAAAATATATACAACTTTGTTTACAATGTCAGCTTAAGAAACTTATTAGGTTTAAAACAAAAAATCCTATGATAATTACTGATACCCCAGGAACAACATTTGAGAAAATTTCGATGGATATTGTTGGGAAATTACCAATAACTTCATCACAAAATCAATAGATACTTACAATTTAGGATAATTTTACTAAATACTCTTTAGCAATCCCTCTCCCAAATTACCAAGCTGGAACAATAGTAGATGCTTTTGTTAAGAAATTTATTTGCATATATGTCTCGTCAAAAGCAGTTTTAACAGATCAAGGAGCAGATTTTGTCAGCAATTTAATGAGAAAAATGGCAAAGCGATTTCGTATACGTCAATTTAAAACTACTGCTTATCATCCTCAATCAAATGGATCCTTGGAAAGATCCCATCACGTTCTTAAGGAATATCTTAAACAATTTATCGAAAATGATGCAGAATGGGATGACTGGATTGAATTAGCAATGTTTTCATATAACACGGGTGTTCACGAAGGAACGAAATGCACACCTTATGAGTTAGTCTTTGGAAAATTAGCACGTTTACCATTTAGCGATCCTTTACCAGAACATGAAAAAATGGAAACTTATGATATGTATATGACAAAATGAATTACAAAACTACATGAAATGCGTGGAATAGCAAGACAAAATTTGATAGCAGCTAAAGAAAAATCAAAAGAATACTATGCTAGAAAAATTAATCCACAAAATTTTAAAATTGGAGGTAGTGTATTTTTACTGGAAGGTGGAGAACTAAGGAAATACGAAAATCAATGTTCAGGACCATACGAAGTACTTGAAATCTTAGGCAAAGAAAACATAAAAATTTCAGTTAAAAATAAACCTAATATCGTTAATAATAATAGACTCAGACTTTCATACATAATCCCACCAACAACCAATCAGAGTGAAAAGAATTAAAATTAAATAAAAATGATTGCAGATCACAATGGAACCAAAACATCGCCAACGCATTGATTTATTATGTGAATTAATCGTTCGCCAAGTTGATATGAAAGCATTATGGCCATACTTATTTATAAATGGAATATTTAACTACGACGATTGCAACGTATCATATTGGTCTCGAAATATAACATATCCGGAAATAATCAAAGACATAATTTTAACAATTAAAACAAGAGGACCTTACGCATATTACGATTTACTAAGAAGCTTACGACAATCCGATCAAGAATTTTTAGCCGACATCCTAGATATGCCCAATTAAATATAAATTTAATAATAAAAAAAAAGAGGAATTTACTAGCAGTTACTAGCTGCTAATTGAGAAATATCATTTTACAGATAATGAAACTAAAAGTCAAGAAAATCTACAACATCTTTTGCCTTTTACTTTGGAGTGGTACAGTACACGCCATTATTGGATATGACTGTGGAACAAATCATCTGAATATAACAACCTTGTCTTTACTGGAGGTAGGAGAATGCGATATTCCAGAACCTCAGGTACAAGTAGAAAAAATATACCTTCAACTTTTACAATTAAGTTACAAGTGTTGACAAAAATTATTCAATATAAATTAGAAGTAGACAGAAAAATTGAATATTGTGGAATGCACTCTCACGCATCAGCCGTTATTAACAGATACAGAGAATACATCCAAGAAGTGTCTAGAGATCAATGTAGCAAAATGCATGAAACTGGAGTATTTTTAGTCTCCCTAAATACACAAATAACTGGTCTAAAAATCAATAGAACTTCCTCACATGCTATAATGTTAGCAGGATCTACACAAGTCAATGGACAATGCTCAGGATCACAATATTCTGATCTTTTTGGAACATGGGAAAACGTTATTGTATATGCAAAATACAGAATAGCCCTACAAGAATACCAAAAAACAATCAATATAAATACAGACAAAATTCATTTAAAATCTGGAGTAATTTGTTCACTTTCTGATACTACATGTACTTACGAACTAGGAAGTGGACAAACTTTTTGGAATCCATTACCTAACGAAAATTGTAATTTTCAAAAATATACAGTACTATCTGAAGGATCGGCAAATAAAACGTATGATAATTCAACTCTCAACCCGCAAGTTATATACTCTCTAAATACCAATGATATAACTTTCATTCTAGCTCAAAAAGCCATGCAACCTGTGTGTAACGACGTTTTAGTACGTACAGAACATCCAAAATTATTGATTTTCGAAACCACTCGAGGAAATACATTTTTGGTAAATAAAGAACTATTAGTTGAAAATATGGATCTCTTTACATATTTAAATTCAAAATTAATTTATATCGAAAGACACATTTGTAGAGAAATGAGTAAATTGTATCTCGACCTTTAAACCCATAAGTGTCAACTTGAACAAGTCTTCAAAAATTCCTTAATTATAGCAACTCAAGCACCTGACGAATTTGCATATCACCTAATGAAGGGCCCAGGTAATATGTCTATCATCGCAGGAGAAGTAGTACATATAGTTAAATGCATTCGCATCGAAGTAAAATTCAGACAAACTGATCAATGTTTTTTACAGCTTCCAATTTATAAAAAAAATGAAACACTACTTCTTACCCCACGTACGCACATAATAATAGGAAAAGGAACGGAAACAAGTTGCAATATTTTCTTACCATCAATGTATTACTCAAATGACGCTTGGTATAAATTAATTTCAAAAACAACTGAATCACTAACACCATCAATAATGAAACCAACTTGGAAATACATAAATCCAGCTTCTTTAGCCACAAGTGGAATCTACACACAAGCAGTTCTAGACAAATTAAGAGATCATATAATGTTCCCTGCAGAAAAACCAAATGTATTAAACTCACTAGCACAAGAAATACTAGGACATTCAAATATGAATCATGAAGTATCTTTGATGAACCTTTTGGATGAGGAAACATTTGTTACATCCCATAAAAATTAACAAAATTTAAAATCGCGCCTACAGCAAGGCAACCGGGCATACAACCAGGCGATTGACGAACGTAAATCACATCACTGCGATGATAACTACTTGTCGATAGGATAATTACCCGAGATTGACAAGGCAGTTGAGTTGCATAAAATAGGAAAACTACCTTACCGTCGGTAATGTAGAAAACCATGCCAATAAAACATTAATAATTATTTAACGAAAATAACAATAATATTCATTATTGTTAAGAATAGCCGTTAAATGATTAATAATAATAATCAAACAATAGCACATAATAATCAGCGATAACCAATAATGGATAATCAATCAATAATATCAATCACATTATTGGGGATCCGCAACCTAGCTTGAATAATATCTCAAAATATAGACACTAAAAAATCATGTATTTCATAGATACTATAAGAATATAAACCAAGTTATAAAATAATAGATGAGTGAGTGCAATTATAACCTAGTATAATTGCACCGACCTGTCAACATATATATATATTAAGTAACATAGCTGAAAAGACGAAAGAAAGATGTACCGCATCGAGCATCAATGGACTTTGATCCCGATAGTATGATCTGCGTGAGAACTAGCAGCGAGTTCACGAGTTTACGCGACTGTAAGCAAGCATGGTCATTGACATTGCCGCCAGACGCGTGGCGATCAACAATTTATCATTGTACGTGCCGATCTAAAAATTAGCAATGTACGGGCCGATCTACAAATTAGCAGGCGCTCTCCCATTATAGAAATAATCAATAATATATAAACCCCAGATTTACCTCTGGAGGTTGTCTTTTCGATAGTAGCCGTTCAGTCTTCAAGATCGTAACGTCGGTAATCACTCCGTCCGCAAGTCATACTGTCGGTGTCACCAATTGACCCTTCGATATTCGTAATTTCATCGGTATCTTATACAAGGATTACCTCGGTACTTGGTAAATAAAATCCCTGGTCCTTAAGTGGTGCAAGTCCGGTGGTCGTGAATTAATAAGTGCCGTTAGATAGCAGTGTTTAGCAAGCAAGTTGGATTGTCTCAAAACTTATTATATTAACTATAACGCCAATTGTAGTGCGTGAACTGTGTACCTAGGCATCTCAAAACCTAGTATATTAGCATAAAACGCACGCAATCAAGCGCGGAAGTCACATATATAGGCATCTCAAAACCTGTATTATTGACTTATATAGACGCACACTTTTAATGCGTGAGTTACATATACAGGCATCTCAAAACCGGTATTATTGACTTATAAACGCACAAAATTCTTAACATTACCTTCTCATCTTGAGAAGTAGTGTAAGTCATACACATAAGCATCTCAAAACTTATTGTATATCTATCTTTTAATTAATAAAGCTTGTACACCGCAATATAATCAAATTTGTTATTACTGTGAACAACACGAGCCGCATAGGTTTGACTAGAGACCACGATCCTACACAAAAATATAAATAATCAGAATTTACCACTCTGATTTAGTCAGCAAACTTTCCTCCCTTTTCGTAATTTCCCAACCTACCTTCGCCTTAGCTCGGGACGTAACAGCTGATTATCTAAGTTTTGAACAGAACAAAGATTGCACTCGAGAGTATAAGTCCTTCTTAAATTTGTTGAACGGTCACCAGTGATCACGATCATTTGGGCAAGGCAAAGTTCGCAGTGTGTGTCAAGTATTGTTTAAAACTTTCATTTTAACTTTCAACAATTGATAGAATATTTGTGATTGCATAAGATTGTCCAAAGTGTTGTGCTTGAGTCTGGTTTGTCCAATCTTGTATCACTAAAATTCTCAATTGTATTCGATAAATAATTAAATTATCGACATATTGTAGTTTTTGTAAATGCAAAAAATTATTCAGGAATTTTTGCTTGAGTCATGCTTGTCTAATTTTGCATTACTCAAACTAATAATTGTCAATAATTTATACCCAACTAAATAATTTCTCTAATTCCTAAAATTAGTCAAGATTTTGTTTGCATAATCTTGCATAACTGAAATTATTGATATCTAATAAAATAAATAAAAAAAAACACCTCAAAAGGGAAACGAAATAGATCAAATTTATATCACAGACTGTAAAAGAAATTAGAATCAAATCAAAAATAAGTCAAACAGTGAAGATTTTAACTTAAAAATTTTATTTCCATTCACAAATTGTTAAATAAGTTTCAGATTAAGTTTAATACAAACAAAAAACAGCCCTCAAGATAAAAGTTCTTTTTAGATACGCTGAACGGTCACCAGTTATTGCGATCATTGGGTAAGGCAAAATTTGAAGTGCTTGTATTGTATTGTTTATAAAACTGCAATTTCAAACTTAATTTACTAACAGAATATTTTTGAATGTAAAGATTGTCCAAAAATTGTGCTTCAGTCTAGTTTGTCCAATCTTACATCACTAAAATTCTGTAACAATAAACAATTTGTTATGTGCTAATAATAAACAAATTTTGTAATTGCAAGAATTGTCCAAGCATTTTCATTAAATCTAACTTGTCCAATCTCATATCGCTGAAAATAACTTTTGTTAATGCTCTTAATCAACTATTACAATAACAAATGTAAAATTCACTCAGGCGAATATTAAATACGTCTGACCTGACCCCCTTTGCATCACTGAAATCATAGTATTCAAGGCTAAGAACCTAGAGTACCTGCATACATCGCGACCAAAATTGACAGTGCGTTAAAATTACAGCAGAATTCTTCAGAAAAAAACAAATTAAAATTTTAAATCAATTGTTATACTTGACAAATAAAAAAATAAATAAATAAAAAAACTGGCTACGTTATATGGCAGCTAACCAATCTCAAATAATAATAAAAAATCAAACCAATATTATAATTTCAGTATATTCTGACCTATTAAAAAATAAAATAGGAGATTTATTGTACGATCCAACACTAAATATCAATTTAATCCAAAAGGACAAAATAATCCCTGAAGACAAAATAAACCACTTAAAAGTCTACATACTACATAACGCCACTCTTTCAACAATAGGATCAGTAGAAATGCAACGTAATTGAACACAAAATAGGTACAGGTATCGCTGGAGTAATTGGAAAATCCTTTATTTATAAATGGAATCTGCCTATTGCGGATTTAGTCAAATAGACAAAATTGATAAAAGGAAACTTGTAATTCACATTCAATTTTAGGCCCAAAAATTTGAAAAATAGAAATTTGAATTGAGCATTAAATACAGACCTCAAGATTATATCAAAGACAATAATAGTGTCTATTGAGAGCACTCACCGATAATTTTCAAGCGTTTGAAAAACCATCAACATGCCTAAAGACAGCATTCGATCAGACAAGACCGGAACAACCGATTTTACCGGTGACATTTCGCGTACGTTAAACGACGCAATGGTAACATCCATGGCAGAATGTTTTGCCATTCAACAAGGCATAATAAATGTGCCGATATTTAATGGTAAAAATATGCCAGTAGGAGACTTTATTCAGGACGTGATAAATGGAGAAGCCAGCATACCTGCCAACTGTGAACAACAGTATATCAGAGCGGTTCTATCCCGACTGAAGGGAGCAGCAAGAGATAGCACACATGGGAAAAGTTTTTTTTCCATGAAGGACTTGATTGACCACCTCAAGCAACGATTCGCTCCACACAAGTCATACACGTGGTACACACACGAAATTTCGAACATCAAAATGACCCGTAACGAAAGTGTAAGTGAATGCTACGATCGCCTTACATTGTTAAAATCTGGTGCGCAAGCCTCACTAGAAGATAAATATGATAACCTGGATCTACTATTAGCCCCTCTCAACGATTGTGCATTAGAATCTTTTATTCGTGGACTCCCAGATGGACTCTCAGGAGCTTTTGAAAGCCGAAATCCAAATTCGATAGAAGCAGCTCTAAAATATGTCATAGAATACGAATCAAGACATCAGTTAAACCCTCAATCCCCACATAATAACTTTTATGGCAGAAATTTTGCTCAACCTGTTTACTCAGGAATGCGTGTTCGCAGCCCTAGTCCGCACGTCCGATTTGCGATCTCTCCAGAAAGAAATAGGCCGAATGAAGATAGGTAAAGTTCACCTAGATTAAATAGAAGAAACTATTTCCCAACGTACGCCATCCCCATCTCCATCAAACCCAGAACATTTAAACTCCAGCCTTGCTCGCCGAAAGGACGCGACGACGAGCACAGACCAAAAAGAGCGTCAACGCAATGTGAGGATATTAATGCAGCAAAGAAAGTCCTGTGTACAAGATTCAGAAGAGAATCGCCAGTAGTAGAGATCAGCTCACCCAGTTTTAAAGAAAGCAAGGCCCAATTGCTAGTCGACAATGGAGCAGACGTAAACATAATTAAGCTAAGCTCACTCGACGAAGACATAATAGTATCACACAATGACGCGATTGAAATAGCTGGTATAACCCAGAACAAAATTTCAACCCTTGGAACCATTCAGATAAAAATCAAAAACTCAATAGTGACCTTTCACGTCACAGAACCAGATTTTCCTATCAACACCGACGGAATTCTAGGAAGAGAATACCTCCGACAAGAAAAGGTAGAGATTTCATTTTGTCACAACAAAATCGTCACTCATTCCAACCCAAACAAACCCGTACCGTTTATATACGAGGTATCCAAAATAGCCAAGGAAAATATGGAAGGCTACAAAGGGACATCATTAGGACCTATCCAGGTCAAAGCCAGAACTAAACGAGTAATCCCCGTAGAAGTCACGAATACAGAATTAAAAGAAGGTTATCTACCCTTAATTAAAACTACAGAAGGAGTACTAGTGGGTGAAGCAGCAGTAACAAATGCAAATGGAATTTGTCACGTATTAGCAATCAACACAACTGAAAAAGATTTAAGCATTGAAATAGACCCACAAGAATTAATACCCTTCGAATATTATAACTTTCCAGGAGAAGATTCTGACGAATATTTTTTAGCCGAAAATTTAAATTTGAAAGAGACAAAATAGAGGAAGTAATTGACAAATTACAATTAGATCATCTCAACCAAGAAGAAAAGGAGCACGTTATAGAAATAGAGCGAGAGTTTCCAGATAGCTTTTATCTGCCTGGGGAACCGCTAACCTCTACACATCTGGTACAACATAAAATACATACAACAGACGAAATACCCATAAACACTCGCCCCTATAGGTTTTCACCAGCTCAGAAAGAAGAAATAGAACACGTCATAACTAAAATTAAAAATGAAGGAGCCATTCAAAATTCAAAATCACCCTACAACTCTCCATTACTAATTATACCTAAAAAAATTAGACCACACCGGAAAAAGAAAATGGAGAATAGTGATCGACTTTCGTCTACTCAACGAAAAAACGATTGGCGATGCTGAACCTCTGCCAAATATTTCCGAAATTCTTGACCATTTAGGTAGAGCCCAATATTTTTCAGTATTTGACCTTGCGAGTGGATTTTACCAAATAGAACTAGATCCTGCGGACAGACCTAAGACGGCTTTCTCATCATTAAATGGACATTATGAATACGTGAGAATGCCCATGGGGTTAAAAAATTCACCAGCCACATTCCAACGACTAATGGATCAAGTGTTAATAGGACTGCAAGGAACAGAACTATTCGAATACCTAGACGACATAGTTGTATATGCAAACAATCTACAAGAGCACGGAAAAAAGGTAAGGAGACTTCTGAAACAATTAAAGGAAGCAAACCTGTCACTGCAACCCGAAAAATGTGAATTTCTATTCAAGGAAATAGCTTACTTGGGTCACATCATTAGCAGCGAAGGTGTAAAACCCGATCCAAAGAAGATAGAGGCTTTACAATGTTTTCCGCAACCCAAGAACCCTAAAAATATCAAACAGTTCCTAGGGCTAGCAGGATACTACCGGAGATTTATAAAAGACTTTTCCGCAATGGCAAAACCCTTAACGAATCTTTTGAAAAAGGAGGCAGTATTTAAATGGGGAGAAGAAGAAGAAGAAAGTTTCAAAATATTAAGACAAGCCCTATGTAATAGCCCTATTTTACAATATCCAGATTTTGATAAACCGTTTATGGTAACAACAGATGCATCAGGTTTCGCAATTGGCGCTGTATTAAGCCAAGAAGTCCAAAATATGGACCTACCAGTAGCGTACCTATCACGAGCACAAACTGGACCCGAGTTAAATTTTTCAACCACTGAAAAAGAATGTTTAGCAGTGTTATATGCAATAGCAAAATTCAAACCCTATTTGTATGGAAGAAAATTCATCCTTATGGGCGACCATGAGCCACTCAAATGGATAAGGTCAGTCAAAGACCCAGGACAGAGAATTACCCCCCAGAATAATGCCGAAACATCAGTCTCTGGCCTAATGACTGATTCGTCGACGAGCAGAAGAACAAAGAGCCAAGATAAGACCTGACTATAAGGAAGACAGTAGCTCTGACGATACGGAGAAAGACTTGGAACCACCTCCAATTCTCCGAAAAAGAAAAAGTTTACTGCCCAGTTTAGATCTACCCCCTGCAGCATATCCACCCTCAACTATACCTAAAAGTGCCTCAGCAAAAGTTCCACAGGCCGAAACTGAATTCCCTTTTGAGGGACAAGAAAAACCAATTTATACAGTACAACAACAAGAAGGACCTATAAAAATCGTGATTCCACCTATCAGCGATAGTGAAAATAGTCCTACAGATGATGACAATAAGCGTACAGAAGAAAGTAAGCCCAAGCCATCAAAAGAGAGCCTGGAAAATTCATTTTTATTGTTCGAAAAATCTTTAAAGGCTCGCGAAGATTGGCTAGACAACGAAAACGCTGAAAAAGATGCCCCTATCCTCGAGATCACAGCCGTTTCAGAAGGAGAAGACAATCAGGAACTCCTAGAGGCCATTGAAGAACTAGAACCAGAAAGTGAGACTGAATTTGATAACCGAATTAAAAAAGCAATTGAAACAGCACAGAAATTGATGAAAGAAACACAGAAAATGGGAAAGGAGGTAAACCCAGAAACAAAGGAAAATTTGGACCCCGGAATTCCATCTTCTGATGAAGAAGATCAACCTACCCCCAATCCACCTCTACGGACCTGGAAAAGCGTAACTTTTGGACCTGAGATACCTGCAACACCAGACATGCTAGAAAATGTCCTAGGAAAGGAAAAACCTAAAGCGATATCAACCCCATATTCAACTAATAAAGAAGAACACCTCAACACAGTAACTTCATCCACTATGTACCATGTCCATTTCCATGGACATGGAAATTCCTCAATTTTCGGAAAAACTCTCTGAAAACACATCTAATGCCAAGACTAAGCTTATCACCAGCATCCCCCCAGAATTACCCACCGGTTGTAGCTCAAACGTCCCTACTACAAACATCAAAGTTCTTAGCTGCAGAGAAAATTTAACATATTTAAGGAATAATTACGTACATTTTCTCTCTGCTGACGTTGTAATAACCACCCCTGTAGGGAGATTACTACTCGACATCGGAGCAATAGACCCACAGAAATGAAAAAATAAAGAGCCAAAAATAGGAGAAGTATTGATTACCCCCAGAGGACAATATAATGTATATTCATTGATAATAAAAAACCGACATTTCGACGACCTAGACACAAATTATCTTCAAACAGCCCTCCACAATTTAAGAGTTGCCCTATTCAGAGAAAACATCACCGAATTTCGTATTTCGCGACAAGGCGACTTGACAGACGACCTGACGAAGGAAGATCTGCTCAAAATGATAATCAACGAGTTTGAAAATAGTAATATAAAGATAAGTATGTATTACGGAAATGTAAGTAAACCCCCTGAGGAGTCACGTCTAGAAATAATTTCTGAAAACCACAATAGTAAGATCGGAGGATATAAAGGAGTTAACAAAACATAACAAAGAATTCGAGAAAGATACTTTTGGCCAGGAATTAAAGAACAAGTCACTGATTTTGTAAGGAAGTGCAAGGTCTGTCAAGAACAAAAAATCGTAAGAGCCAAAATTCATGAACCCATGTTGATAACAGATACACCCCTGGATACCTTTGGTAAAGTTTCTTTAGACATTGTAGGCATTGCAGTAGCAATTCCAGACATCTCAGCAGCAACAATAGCCCATGCATTAGAAAAAAACCTTATTTCTCAGTATGGAGCACCAAAGGCAATTCTCACCGATAAAGGAAAAGGATTTGTGAACAACCTGTTGAGTAATTTATCAAAAATATTTGGGATAAAGCAAATAACCACCTCAGGCTATAGGCCACAGTCTAATGGTTCACTAGAAAGGAGCCATGCCGTACTCATGGATTATGTTAGAGCCTATGCAGAAAATTGTGACGATTGGGATCAACTGCTGCCCTTCGCCATGTTTGCTTATAACACATCTGTCCACAGTGCAACAAAATTCACCCCATTCGAATTAGTGTTCGGAAAAATAGCCCGTACCCCTAGTTCATTCCCCAATTATGAAAAACTAGAGACCTATGGTTCATATTTACAAGAATTAATTTTCAGATTAAGAGAAATTAAAAATATGGCAGCTGACAATTTGATAAAGGCAAAACAAAACTCCAAACTAAATTACGACCCTAAAGCAAGATCGTTCCTTGGAAAAGTAGGAGATAAAGTCTATGTACAAAAGGAATTAAAAAAACACGGTAAATTAGACAGCAAGTATTATGGACCTTTCGAAATTTTTAAACTCTTGGATAAACATACAGCGATTTTGAAAGACAGAAACGAAACCCTACTCCAAAAACACGCAGACAAACTCAAAATAGCATACAAATAATCACTTAATATTAGAAACTAATAGTCTTTTCATTATAGGAAGGACATGTCTGTTCTCACAACCTTGGACTCACCACTCTCCAGAGGACAGATCTACCCCAAATACATACATCCCAAATTGTAAACGTAATAAGATTTTTTCAGAAAGAAGCAATGGCGAAAACAAACTTAAAAATGCTGAACACGAGGCAGCAAGGAAAATTCTAAAAAACCTAGAGGATAATTATTATTTTAGTGAAGAGCGAAACGTTGATAATGAAGTAGAAGATATTTTTGTTTTGTGTCAAGACAAAGAAAGTAGGATGCTCGTTAAACTATATAAGTGGGAACAATGTTGCGAATATTGTTATTTACGAGGACATAAGGTAGAAAATTGTTCACGAAAAATAAAACGTAATAAAAATTATAAAGAGAAATACACCGTTACAGAAGAGGATTTTTTGGATCCTGTAGATAACACTAAAAATCCGAATTTAATTTATATCACTCAATAAATATGTCACACACTATTAGAAGTTTATTACACACATTATAATAGGCATAATATCCATTACATATACATATATATCAATTATAATAAACCCAATAACCACATGTATTATTCAAATTAACCAAAATAAACTGTATTGAAATCATAAAATTTAATTTTGATAAATCAAAACCCCCAATTCAGCAGTACAATAATATAACAGAGCAAAGGGATAAGATTAAATAAAACCTATCTTGAAAAGTACTTGTATATATTTTCTGATACGCAGCATCATCCAGTAGCAGAATGGACCAACAACGCCCCACCCAAGGCTGAGCAAAATGGACCTGGATCTTGATCATCATTATTTTTGCAACCCCAACACAATATGAAATTCAACCATTGAGAAACAACCCTGGATTATTTTATGCCAAAGTAGAGCCCTTGCGTATTACCAGTACATATTGGAAGATTGTCGTGTATATGGACCCACAGCACCTGCAAGCTCACCTCCAATCCAAAAACATATCAACCGAGATAAACAACGTATATTCAACATGTTTGGACCAATCCCTAGAAGAAGACTGCAGAAGTAAAGTTAGCGTAGACCTGTTGAATGGAAAAGTCAAACAAATCGAAAGCAATTACGAAGAATTAAAAAATATCTTAACAAAAATAAAGCAGGATACACCAGAATTAGAAAATCCACCCCCCAAGTATGCAGAAACGAAGAGCACCCCTATTAGGCTTTATCGGATCAATTATTGGACCAGTGACAGGAGTGATGACTTCTGACGACGCAGAAGAATATGACAACGCTATCAACGAACTACATGACAGACAAAATAACCTTAGCAAATTCTATGAAAGCAAACGCACGTTGTCAAATCAGAAATCAACAACATTCACCTAGAATTGAATCAAAAATCGCAAGAGATCGCCAACATACAACAACAACTAAATGAGACCATCAAAAATATAGAATCACATAATCAATACTGGAGTAACATCATATATTTCAGAAGAATAAGACAATGGGCTGACCATATTGAGATAAAACTTAATCACTTAGCCGAAAGTTTAAAACAATTTATAAAAATAGTAGAAGCAGCACGAGAAAAAAGGTTACATCCACTCCTTATCACTTAAGAACAACTCCAAGAAATTATTACAGAAATACATTTTAAACTAAGTGAATATGAATTCCCAATACCCACTTGACATGTTCGAGCAGAAGAATGATCAAAATTAGGAAAAACAGATGTTAGAATCAGCTCTGGACGACTGCTCGTCGCCATCGACATACCCTTACTAGATAAGGCAGGGTATCAGCTTTACGAAATTTATGCACATCCAGTGTATCAACAAATATCTCCGAATACAACAGGATCTATTTATATTATACCAAAAACTCTGTATATTGCCCTAGCATATGATGAAATAAAATTCTTTTTCCTAAGCAAGGAATATTATGATAATTGTCAAAAAACCTTTTACAACACCATCTGCGAAAACACCCAGTCCAAGCACGAAGTTTCCACAACCAACTCATGCGAGTGTTTGATGTTAATAAGACGATCAAAGGACACCATTCATCTTTGTGACATCAGGATGAAACTAGAAGAAGAAGAGTATTAGAATTACATCCCTTCGTTATCTGCCTGGATTTATTCAACAAAAAATCCAGAGCCAATAAGCATCAACTGCATAAAAGGAAAACTGGAAAAAGGCTACCTCAGCAATTCAGGACTACTCCGACTAGGTACAAGATGTACTGCAAGGACGAAATATACCACCCTAACCGAAACTTAGATTAATAAAAGGACAGAAGAATATATTTACAACCCTAATTTTACTTTCAATATAACTGAAATTCTTCCAAAGTTGGACACAATTCAACAACTTCCTAAAATAAAACCTTTTACGTGGGAAAAATCCCGCATAGGGAATTGGAAAAGGCTCTACACAGACGAATTACTTTCAACCATAGAAGAACAATTGACAGAATTCGAAGAACAAAATTTTAATAAACAACTACATAATAAATACGGGACAGGAGGATCTAGTGCAATAATAATAATAATAATAATAATAATAATAATGATTTATTTTGGAAAAAATTCAATCCTAAAATGTTCGAGAACCCTAAAAAGAACTCCAAGAGAAGAAAAAGCACCAAGAGAACTACAATACTTACAACCAGTAAACATCCCTGAAATTCGAGCACAGTCAGAAAATACTAAAATTCCAATTCGAAATAACCGAATTGCCTAAAATACCACCTCCTGTGTCATCGAGGACGCTGACAAATTTAAGGGGGGAGGACACGGAAAGTTACACGAAAAAATGTTCATCAAAAAATAAATAAAATAGAATGAAATTTACAGTACCAGTCAGCGGCGCCTGTAATTAGATTAACCTGCGAAGCATTTATGCAGTCCAGCAGGATAAACTTACATCAACGAAATAAGGCATTCCCGACAAAATGGCTAGCGCGAGAAAAATAATCATGCGAAGAGAAGAAGCAGTATAGCACCGAGCATGCAACCTGACACCACAGCATAGAGGAAGAACAAGGATCCGCCTCTCTATTCCAATGGAAGCGACTAGATGACCAGCACGCCTATCATCGTCAGCAACATTCTCGCCAGTATGTTTTCCTGATTAAAAGTTCGTTTCATTTTTATTAAAAATTAATAATAAAGGCTTAATAGAAATTCATTTCTCTTAATTAAGAAATAATAATAAAGAATTTTATTAAAGAAGAAAAAAAGAGGAAGAAAGTTTAATATTAAAATTAATTAAAGGACAACGAACTTTTGACCAACAAAACACTAGTAATGATAAAAGTATGAACAATATATATGTACGCATATGTATAGATCATTGGAAAAAAACCCTTATAAGGTATACACATAAATTTTACCTACATATGCCTACATAGATATATGGAGGATACTAAAAATATGCAGTAAAATTAGATAATGTCAACAAACTTATATACTATTTATGACAGGAAAAGGAAATGGCTTGGAAGGATAAATCAAAGAAAATAAAATGTATTGATTTGATATAATTATAAAACCCACGAAATAATTATGAACAAAACCCAAACAAAAATAAAAAATTTTTAAATTGAATCAAATCAATGCATTCTACCGACCGATCAGTTTGAAATTCCTAATATATATTTAAAAATTCAAAAAAGAGACAACAAAAAAAAATTTTACAATCTAAATCTGTAAATACTACATATAAAATATACATAAAACAAATAAATACATATAATAAACGCACACACACATACATATACAACAAAACAACACGAACACATCAGATTCGGGGACGATACGGAGAATTCCGCAGTCCTGGAAACGCCCGATGTCCTCTAATCACTGGCCGACGGCAGTAAATCACCTCACGCCGCGGTACTGAAAAAGATAAATAATTAATTAGAAATCTAAAATTTGAACCCAAAACTAAACCAAAAATGAACCAAACGAAAAAAAAAAGGAAAGGAGCTCAATTACCTTCGTAACCAGATAGTAAGGACCCACAGGAACATCGAACAGGCTCCGACGTCGATATCCTCACGTATCGTCCACAGCGACAGAACCTATCTTCGGTACTTTGGACGCTGAAAACAAACAAAGAATTATGAAAAAATAAAGCAATAAATCAAAATATATATACACAACAAATAATAAGAATAATGATAGCAATAAAAAAATGATAATTACCCCAGACAAATGGCAGAAGGGCACCGAATACAAACTCGGCGATGTCGCGCAGGCAAGGGCGAGACGTCCTCCACAACCAGTCGGCCCAACCCTTTAACTATGTTAAGGGACTCCTGACAAGCCTCCGCCAGAGTGCGTAGAGCGACATGTACACTCCGCTCGAGTTCACGACCTGGTCTGCCACTTGACTGCTCTCCTGACACCAGTTCCTACGTCAGGAACCATAAAAACCGCATCCAGGGCACCAAAGAGGAGGTTAGGTTATATACCTGCCTCATAGAGCTGGCTGGTGGAATCTGAGGGGCACGAACATAAAAACCTGAAAAGAAAAAGAAAATTTAAATTAATTACACATATAGTATGGATAAGAAGCAACTAAACAAAATTAGCAATAAAACAACAACATTGGAATTCAAAAAATAAATTAAGAGCAACATCCACACACATGTCAACAGATCCCTACGAAGAACCCTCGAAGCTGAAAATCGGCAGCCTTCAACAAAACTTGCCGTTTAAGGGCAAGGGATGACACACTCAGCAAAAACCCCGTGCGACGAGCATCCAACCTATGGACTACCGTGAAGTCCGAGACAGACACAGACCATCCTAAAATGCCAGAACAACAAGCCGCTAAGGTTGAAAGGATAGTGTCCGCCCTGACACCCCAAACTGCGACGTGGTAAATCCCTAGGCGCTCCTCTATTGACGAAATGCGCAGAGATAAACTATCTGATCTCGAAACGCACCGCCCAGCACCAGTCGAGAAATCAAGGAAATTTATAATTAAATCCGAAGAACAGCCAGAAGAAGACGCGTCTCCCCCGTTGACCGGACATTGCTGAGCTACATCACCCAGAAAAGATAAATCAAAATCAACGACGGCCTCTTCCAATCCAGGAACGAATCCATGACCCGTTACGTCATCAGGAACGTCCATCATTCGGCCCGAGAAGTTTAGTAAAAAGAAAAAGCAACGAAGGCGCTCGCGAAGACACTCTTGAGTAATAATAGTAACAACCCGAAGCTATTATATAATAGCACACCCCACTTAACGACACACAAAAAAAACAAAAGGAAGGAGAAAATCACTCACCTTGATCACGAGGCACTCCACGATCCACCAAAAGATTGTAGGGCAAATGAGAATTGTTCTCAATGTAAAAAGTGTAGGGGGTGGTGGTTGACCCGCTCGATGACGATCCTTGGTTGTCCATGGTTAATTATTAAGTGACAGCTAACACATCTTCGACACAAAAGATTGCAGCTGCCCATCTCACAAACTGATGATGATTACAAAATCTAAATATGCAAAATTGGAACTGAAGAAATTAATAAACTAAATTATGAAGAATATGAGACAAATCAAGGAATAGTATCACTTACCTGAATCGCTTGGGACTTCTGGATGACACAAGACACGATACACTAGACATAACAAAAATAAACTCATTTCACAGAATCCGCAGAAATATAGAAAACGATAACTCGCGAAAAATAAGATTAAATTCAACCAAGAATAAGGAAAATAAACTGATCGCTATTAACAACAAATTGAGTTACAAGTGTCAATCGCCAACTAATTAATAACTTTTGTCATCGAGGACGATGACTATTCTAAGAAGAGAGAACTGTTACATCCCGTAAAAATTAACAAAATTTAAAATCGCGCCTACAGCAAGGCGACCGGGCATACAACCAGGCGATTGACGAACGTAAATCACATCACTGCGATGATAACTACTTGTCGATAGGATATTTACCCGATATCGACAAGGCAGTTGAGTTGCATAAAATAGGAAAACTACCTTACCGTCGGTAATGTAGAAAACCATGCCAATAAAACATTAATAATTATTTAACGAAAATAACAATAATATTCATTATTGTTAAGAATAGCCGTTAAATGATTAATAATAATAATCAAACAATAGCACATAATAATCAGCGATAACCAATAATGGATAATCAATCAATAATATCAATCACATTATTGGGGATCCGCAACCTAGCTTGAATAATATCTCAAAATATAGACACTAAAAAAATCATGTATTTCATAGATACTATAAGAATATAAACCAAGTTATAAAATAATAGATGAGTGAGTGCAATTATAACCTAGTATAATTGCACCGACCTGTCAACATATATATATATTAAGTAACATAGCTGAAAAGACGAAAGAAAGATGTACCGCATCGAGCATCAATGGACTTTGATCCCGATAGTATGATCTGCTTGAGAACTAGCAGCGAGTTCACGAGTTTACGCGACTGTAAGCAAGCATGGTCATCGACATTGCCGCCAGACGCGTGCCGATAGACAATTTATCATTGTACCTGCCGATCTACAAATTAGCAGGCACTCTCCCACTATAGAAATAGTCAATAATATATAAACCCCAGATTTACCTCTGGAGGTTGTATTTTCGATAGTAGCCGTTCAGTCTTCAAGATCTTAACGTCGGTAATCACTCCATCCGCAACTCATACTGTCGGTGTCACGAATTGGCCCTTCGATATTCGTAATTTCATCGGTGTCTTATACAAGGATTACCTCGGTACTTGGTAAATATAATTCCTGGTCCTTAAGTGGTGCAAGTCCGGTGGTCGTGAATCAATAAGTGCTGTTAGATATGTGTATCGTCGTATTAAGTCGAGTTCTGAGAGTTAAATCTACAGAAAACGAACTTAACCAGTGTTTAGCAAGCAAGTTGAATTGTCTGATACGCTTCCTGTACTACTTGACTAGCACTACTTAACTCCAGCCAGGATTGTGCCGTTATTCAGCTATCAACAAGGAGAACTATACGAAAAAACTCCTTCTCTTGCCTTCTCCAGCAAGGAAAAAGCGTAAGTTATATATATAAGCATCTCAAAACTTATTATAATAACTATAACGCCAATTGTAGTGCGTGAATTGTGTACCTAGGCATCTCAAAACCTAGTATATTAGCATAAAACGCACGCAATCAAGCGCGGAAGTCACATATATAAGCATCTCAAAACCTGTATTATTGACTTATATACACGCATACTTTTAATGCGTGAGTTACATATATAGGCATCTCAAAATCTGTATTATTGACTCATAAACGCACAAAATTCTTAACATTGCCCTCTCATCTTGAGAAGTAGTATAAGTCATACACATAAGCATCTCAAAACTTATTGTATATTTATATTTTAATTAATAAAGCTTGTACACCGCAATTTTATCAAATTTGTTATTACTGTGAACAACTCGAGCCGCATAGGTTTGACTAGTGACCACGATCCCGCACAAAAATATGAATAATCAGAATTTACCATTCTGATTTAGTCAGCAAACTTTCTTCCCTTTTCCTAATTTCCCAACCTACCTTCGCCTTAGCTCGGGACGTAACACATTAAATAAAATAGCTGAATCAGCCTGGGGAAGATTTTGGACTTTATTAACAAATTTTGGTACAGCAAGTGCAGGATTTATAGGAATAATAATAATAATAATTAGAGGAATTAAGTTGATAGCAGACATAATTATAAATGGATATGCCCTACATAGTGTATATGGATGGTCAATCCATATTCTTGGTGCACTTTGGGATTCAGTAACTAATCTTTTGTTGCACCTAGGAAAACCCGGAACAAACACGGTCATGGAACAAGTGAGAGAACTAGCATTGGAGTTACAAAAAGGAAACCCTTCAGCCCCCCAACAAGGAGTACAAACGCCACTGTACACAGAACTCACCCAAGCAGGTAATATACGCACTCATACTGAAGCAAACCTTTATCCTCACGCTCAACTTAATAATATTGAAGAACCATCAAACTATCCTATCCATTTGTAATAATTAACCTCATAAAATGTCCATAACAACTGTTACTGGCGAGAAACAAACAGTCCAAAATAATCTGCGAGAAGAAATAGCCAAAGCAAACAAAAAACCTATCGAATATCTATATAACTACATAAAACAAATAAACAATAACGTACTCCCACAATTTAATACTATCATTAGTCATGTAACAAGAGATACAGTTTATTATACTGTAGCAGTTGAATATGAAAACTAAACAATAATGACCATTTCAGATCAAATGGATATAGCAAAACAAAACGCAACACAAACCCTTTTCTATATACTAATAGACGAACGTATTCCAGAAAGTAAATACGAAGACTATACAGATATAATACCTATGGAACTGGAGAAATATTACATTTCGAATAAAATTGAAAAACCAGTGTACTCATACATCAAAACAAAAATATCGAGTAAAAAATTTTATTGTGTTTATCAATTTGTAAAAGTGGCAATTTAAGATACGGTGGTATAGGAGTAACTTGTTTATCAATAAAAATTTCGACCTCAATAAAAGCTTTCAAATCACTTACTCGTAAGACAACGTAAAACAATAACAACAACCTTAATATGAAAATATATCTCGTTAAATAACATTGACTTTGAAGTAAGTAAAAGTATAAAAACTTAAGCAAAAAATGTACAAACCAAAAGTATAAAAAGCATTTATTGAGTTTAAATTTTAATAGAAAATCATCTTTTGAGTCTTTAAATCATCCTAAAATTCAAAATAAAATGTTTAGATATTCATTTTAGGTGAATGTTTTTAAAAATATCAAAGAAAGAAAGGTAATATCTTAAATGATATATTTGGTGATTTAAAATTTGTCGTCTGCTTCGCGCCACTTTGACACGAAGTCGACAGAAACATAATTTTCGATCTTGGCTCAACCAGCCGAAAGCGTGAAATCGAAGCGAGGAAGTGGGGACACACCGACACCTCCCACGTTCTGTGATCACTGTGGCTGGGAAGGTTTCAGGCATCTACCGTTTAGCCCTAATCTTGCTCCATCAGATTATCATTTGTTTTGGTCCCTTCAGAACTCTCATACTGATGTGAATTTGACTTCAAGAAAGGCCTGCGAAAATCACTGGTCACAGTTTTTCGCTAAAAAACCAGTGGCTTATAAATTCGTTTACATGATATCATAAATTACGAAAATCAAATTTTTTTCCTTTGTCCTTTAAACAATAATTACGAAATTGTAATTTCTTAACGTGTTGCAGAATTATACTCGAATAATCAATCTGTTAAAGGTGAATTATATTACATGTTGCAACTAGTTTTTAAATCAACCTTTTTTTAAAATATTGTTTTCGCGGACTCATAACAGAACGTGTGTTGATTTATGTTGAAAACTACTTTTTGAAGCAAACTAAGCTTTGTTCTCAGATCAGAAGTACGCGCATGGTACGCATGGGACGCGCATGGTATTTTGTTTATCTACTATCTTGAGAAAGGTTAAACCATTAACAGCGACATGACATTACTGGATTGATTCAGCGCAGAAATCAAGAAAAAACGGCCTCACATGCAAAAGAAAAAAGTGCTGTTCCATCAAGACAATGCACCGTGCTCAGGCCGTGCAAACCTAATGGAAAGGTGGTGGACCGTTAGCAACTAGCGCCGCGTACAGCACTGCGCATGAACTACCATTATGTGTGCACGTGTTAGTGCATATACATGCATACGTAGGTTCTTTAAATGTGTTACAAAGAATATATTCAAATAAAATTAAAAGGAAATTGAAGATTTAGCGCAAAATTGTGAAAATTTAATTCAAGAGTGAGAAGTTATGTTGATATCAACTCACTCTTTAATTACATTTTCACAATTTTGCCTTAAATCATGGTTTTCTCGTCATAAATAAAAATCAAAAATATCTGTAATTTGTATTTTTATTTTCAGAAAATATAGTTGCTTAGCACATTTTGCGTTGATTTTTGTCCTTGCTGCTTCCTGCTTCTGGGATATCTTCTGATTCTTTTTTCTGGAATATAGATTAAAAGCATTTAATTTCTATAAATATTTGAAATTTATTTCGTAGGTATTTTATAAAATAAATAAAAATAAATTTTATAAAATAAAACTCCAGTGACATGTTTTGCGAAATTGTGGTGGGAATTTCTGACATTGTGGAATTTGTATTAGCAATTCTCAGCTATTTTTTCATAAATAATGCTTTGTAATTTTATACTATATATGTACTTGCATCTATATCTTCAGTAACATTTAGACAGAAGTACACTGCCGGTCGAAATTATTTGTTCACTTGTTTCAGCTATTCCTAAAGTGTCTTAATTTTTATAATAACAAGTTGAAATTTTTTTCCCTATCATAAAATAAAAGTTAATAAAATTTTGCAAATAACAAATAAAACAAAATAAAAAATAATAAAATAAACTAAATAACAAAATTGAAGAAATTTTTTTTTTCACAGAAAAATTTCTTCAATTTATATTGGAAAATACCATCTAGTTTTAAATAACGTTGGATTAATTCTGAATCATAGGTTGATAAGGTCGATATAGTAGAGTTCCGTTGTCACGTACAGTGATACACCCTTCTAATGATCGACATAATCGACTGAAATGATTTAGAAAAATCAGAAAAAATAACAAAATGTTAATTTTATAAAAAAATATTTCAAAAAACTTGAAATTTCAATCATTCTGAAAAATATTAACAACTCTGAAATTAATTAAGATTTTTTAAAGTTTTTTGTCTCATTTAAATGGTAGGTTTTCATAGTATTTTGCTAACTAATCAAGATATTTTCAGATTTTTTTTCCTGGATTCTACCCGGCGTCAAAAATGATACAAAAAAGTCATAAAATTTTAAAAATGTGTAGCCACTTACAAGAAATTTTTAAAAACCAATGTGTATCATATTTTAATAAAATTTATATTATATTTTATATAATTTATATTATATATATTTATTTTATATTTTCGACATGTTTGTACCATGTTTGACCCCAGGGTAGAACCCAAAAGAAAAATTCTAAAAATATCTTGATAAGTTAACAAAATACTATGAAGAGTAACCTTCAAAATGAGACCAGAAACGTTTAAAAGTCTTAATTAATTTCAGTGTTATTAATATTTATTCAAAAGATCGAAATTTGACGTTTTCTGCAATATATTCTTATAAAATTATCATTTTGCCTTCAACTTGGGCTCACTAGATGCAAAATTTAAATAATTATAAAAATTAAGACACTTTAAGAATAGCTAACACAGCAGGTGAATAAATAATTTTGACCGGTAGTGTATATACTACTTTTTTAGTTTGGTATCTCAAAATTACGTGCTAGAATTTTATTGTCATTCCTAAGGAAGTTTTAGATACTTCATCGAAGTTTCTTGTACTGTTTTATGTAAATTTTCTTACGATTTTTACATTTTTTCACATTTTCAAAGTTTACTTCGAAATAGGGCTCATATATGTAATATTTTATTTATTGCACTTAAAATTTTAGAAATAAAGATCACTAATGAGGACTCTGATCAGAGTCGAAAAGTTTGAAATTATATACAATATCGTATGAAATTAAAAATATTGTTACTTACGTGTGCAAACTGCACGCTACTTTCTTCAAAGTCTCGTGTGCCTTCTGCAGGTTTTTCTACTTCGGGAATAAAAATTTCGAAGTCTGATGGGGAAGAAACACTCGCTGGTTTAATGTTCACATCACTTCCACTCGATACATCACTACACGACGGTAAATTTAACGTCGGAAAAATGTCGATGACAAATAAAAAATTGTCATTCTAGTACTTCGAGGTATCCTAACCTCGACAAGTAGGGATTTGAGCATGCTTCTATCCATCGTTTTCCGGCATTTTCTTTCTTCGGAAACCGATGAATTGACACATTGTTCTTCCGACCCCTTTTGGAGGTACACCCACTCACAGCACACTGAATTTCGTACATCGAATTCATTTTAAATGATTATAAAGCGCGATCGCGTACGAATTGTTGATACTTGTATACAACAATGGCGGAACTCATACGAAGCCGTTCCCTTTGCCGCACTCCGCCCGCTTCCAACAACTAGCGCCGCGTACACCACCGCACATGAACTATCCTACGGGGACACCCAATACATTAGAGGTCGACCTGCCCTGACCGTGCCACAAGTCCATGAAAACGATGGTCAAGTTGAATTAATTAAGCTTCGAATTGCTTCCTCACACACCACATTCTCCACATCTGGCCCCCAGCGACTACTGGCTCTTTGCTGACCTAAAAAAAATGCTGCTGGGAAAGAGATTTGACTCCAGTGAAGAAGTGATTGCCGAAACTGAGGTCTATTTTGAGAGCAAAGACGAATCATTCTACAAAAAAGGCATCGAAAAATTATAGAAGCGTTGAAATGAATGTATTACGCTCGAAGGAAACTATGTTGATGAATCAAGTCGAATTTCTTGAAAAAACTGTGTTTTTCTTAGTTAGACCGGAAACATATTAATAATACTAATTAAAATTTATTTATTAATTATAATAAATAATAATAACATATCTTAGAGGGGAAGAAGCTTTACTTCTTAGATAAGTTCCGGTAACTAGCGATGGGACATCGAATAAAAGCATCGATGTAAAAATTAACATCGATATCGTAAGCAAATATCGATTATCGTTATATAAAATATCGCGCCTGCGCAAGTGTTTTAATGTAATTAGAGGTTATAATAAAAAGCTGGTTTTATTTTATTTGTATAGTTTTGTTGATAAAAAAAGTTTGTATTTACAAAAAAGTTTAACCTACCATTATTTACATGACATTAAACTTGGAGAGGGACTCTAACCTCAAAATTCAATTTGTTTTTTTTTACTCAACAAATATTAGAATAAGAAAGTTTTTGGCTTTTTGGCGGTGTCTCTTTTCTAAATAAAAGTGGGACTGCAGGTAAAAAAACTTCTAAATTGAATGCTTTTTACATAAAATTATGTTTTCAAAAGTCAGGGTTAATACAGTTTTACACAAAAAGTATTCAATTTACAAATTCTTTTTACCCGCACTACCATTTTTATTTAGAAAAGAAAAACCACCATGAAGCCAAAAACATTCTAATTCTAATTTTTGTTAAGTCAGAAGAAGAAATTGAATTTTGAAGTGACTTAACAAAAATTAGAATTAGAATGTTTTTGGCTTCATGGTGGTTTTTCTTTTCTAATTCAAAATGGTAGTGCGGGTAAAAAGAATTTTTAAATTGAATACTTTTTGTGTAAAACTGTATGAACCCTGACGTAGATAGACTACTCTTGGTTTTGAAAATGAAAAAAAAATTTAATTGCTTTTATCATACTGTTTTTATTAATGTTAGTTAACTATTTTAAAAATATAAATTAATATTCACCTTATTTTATATTCTATTCTCTTTAATTATTCATAATGATTTCCAACTAATTACAACTCTCATCAACTTCGTTCCTTGTTCAGAATTTTTCATTTTTTTTTCATTTTACAACTTAATTTTACCTCAAAAAAAAAAATAAATGCAGCGATACGTAGACAATTAAATATAAAAATTTAAAAAAAGTTATTATTCAATGCTATAAAGGAATAAAAGAGATATTAATATTTAAATATTCATATCAGCTGAATGTTTCAAAATAGTTTTTGTACGAGATAAATATGAATAAAAAGGGGAAAATTTAATTTAAAATATTCAAATAATATTAATATTCAAATTCTGATCTCTTTTATTTGTTTATGGAATTGAATAATATTTTATTTTTTATATTAAATTCTTCGTACCTTACTGTCAATTTTCAGGGAGTGATGGTACAGTTAGCGCCGCGTGTGACGGTTCCGCAAACTAACTTAGGAATTCAACTTAGGACAATATTTTTAATTTTTAATTTTCATTTCTGATGCATGCGGCTCATCTCCAGTGATCCCAGTGGATAAATTTACAGGTAACAGCAAGTTCTAAATGTGTCGTGAAATATTATTTTGAACGGCAAGTGAGAAATTTTGAATTGAATAAAAAAACCAAAAAATGTTGAAACGTACATCTTGCATGTGCCGGGAGGAATCAAACTTCCGTGTTACGAGTAAACCGTAAATAAAATTCAAAAGATAAAAAAAAAAATTTTAAATTAGGTGGTTGAGATCAGAATTTTTGACACTGCCTACATTATTGGAGGATCATTATTTACGTATCAGATAGAATACGTTCTCGACAGGTGTCTTTGTAGACAATTTCAAGCTCTTATATCGCAATACTGCAAATTAAGTTCTGATTTAAAGAATTTGAAATCTTTCTATGTGAAAATAGACGCTTTTAATTGTGCCGGGATTCGAGCCCGGTTACTTATTTCATAATCAATTACATCAATTATTCTATTCAAATATTTCACTTGAAAAAAATATATGGTAGAAAATTAATTCACAGTTCTCGTAACCTGAGCATTTTTGCATGCTTAGCATAGATAGGTAAGGGGTCGATTTAAGGGGACAGTCCCATCAAGAGGTCTCAAAAAATCGTGTTTTTTTCTGCCTAATCGATTAGGCAATTATTCAAGATTATGTGTGTAAAATTTTAGCTCGAAATTCGAAGTATTTCGGGAGATACACAGAAATTCAGTCGGTCACGTACGGCACCTGGCGGCCGCCCAAGATAAGAGTATGAATGAAGATAACGATGACGCCGGGTCTGTAAATCTAATGACTTATCAGCATTATTTGAAACTTTTTGCATTTCGGGATCTAAATGGATTTTATACGGATCAGGATTAACTGATTAGCATTACACAGCAGCGAGTTGCTCAATTTCCATATTATACATTACGAAATCTAAAGCGCGTTTTCTCAAAACCATGTTTTTACACTTTGCGGGAAAGATAACTAAAAAATGTCTTAACTGATTTTCTTAAACCAAAGTTTTTTTTTATTCAGTATAAAAAGCTACTCTATGTGAACTACGGATTTTAAGAAATTTCGATTTTTAATACCTTTTTTATGAACAAATTACTAAAAAAATAAATTTCCGTAGTTCACATAGAACAAATAAGTCTAACGAAGGAAACAAAAAAAAAATTTTTGATTTCAATTGAAAATAACGGCTGCTATAGTTCCCGCAGTTTGACTCCGACCGCGTCGAGACGCTGCCGCAAAACGTGAATTACTCGGCCATTTGAAATTTTTTGGATGTAATTTTTTTTGTTGTTACGTCACAAGTACGTAAATACTTACTTTGATCGAAGATTCCTCGTTTTAAGTTAGGATCGAATGATCCTCTCTTAGGGATGAGGATAAGTCAATGAAAAGTACACAATGATTAGTAAAGTAATACAAATTGAATTTATTTAAATTAACACTGATATAAACAAGGTTAAAATTTTACAATGATTCAAACAATGGCACAGGGAATAGGTAAAGAATAGAGAGAATTTTCGGTACCTTTGTTGAGTTGTGAATAGTCCCTTTTTTATGAATGATCCTCACAGGTGTGAGGGAGAGAGAAAGATTCTTCAACTGGTGCGACGAAGACAGCAATAGGTATCCCACTGGTGTGAGGAAGACAGAAACAAATATCCCACTGGTGTGAGGAGGACAAGAATAGTTATTTCACTCTACACTGACTCTAAGATCCTTTCAAAGATTGAAAGTACAATCAGAGAATTTACGACACGTTTCTTCGGAAAACTGAACTAAACACGTATCTCACGCTGTGAATCCTTTTAAGATTTTAGAAATTTCCCGCACTTAATTTTGCTCACAAGACTAGTTTTCCCTTGGCGGCGTGTCCTTTTTATATTATATTTTTTGGTGACGTCACGCGTTGCGCAGTCTCCCGCTGCGTGTGACGTAGTTATACCTCTCTTTTCAATAGGTGGTTTTCTCTCTCTTTTAGTAATTTCCCCAGATTTCTCTCTAGACCTAGCCTATGCCTATAGTACATTCTAATGCGTCGCGGGACGTGACACCTCCCCCTAGTTCGAGCGCGGGGTGAAGCATCCGCGATCGAATCTTCGGAAGAAGAATACATTCGTTAATGTTTTTGAAGATACATTGAATTTCTATTTCTGACGTAATAACCAACATTCATTTCGGGGTCTCTTTTACAATTTGTATTTTTTGCATTTGACTATTTGATTCCAATATCGATTTTTTTTTTTTTTTTTTTTTGATGTCATAAAAATTTATATTATCTAAATATTATAATTTTTTTTGTTATAAATAATTACATAGTTTTTTTTTGAAATAGTATGAACTTAACATAAGGTTACATATGATTTTTTCTTATATAACTAAATACATCAATAATTTTTATTTCATATTCGTAAATTATAAATATCATGTAATATAATAATATATAAAACTGTAACGTAATTTCATAATGTAGATTTTTAAGAATTATTTTTATATTTTCTATTACGTAAAGGATTGCGGCAGTTATGAGCTAAATGCCCTCTTTGAAAACACCTTTCACAAGAGTTGGTCCATTTTTGTAAGATTTCTTTACTGATTTCATCAGTTATTTTGAAAATTCTCGTTTCTGGGATTAAGCTTTTTTCTTTCATTTCTTCTAAAAATACATATCTTGTGGAAAGCATTTCCAAGAGTTTAGATGCTGCATTTTGCTTTGCAGACTTTTTTTGAGGGGCTGGTTCCCCAATACAAGAGAAAGTTATTTTATTTTTAAAGATTTCGCAAGTTGCTTGGAATGGTGGCAGTTCTTGGTGTTTTCCAAGCGATTTTACAATATATGAAGGTTCGGAGAAATCATACTCAATGCTTATCTCGTTTAAAACTTGTACAGCAGTGCCTTTCGATAGGTCTCTTGTCTGCAAGGCCATTGTTTTTGATCTGCAAAAGAATTACCTGTTTGAGTTGATGATTGAATTTATTGAAATTCTAAAGTTAGTTAGTTTTTTTTTTGTAATAATTTTGTGTTTGTTGATATATTCACTTTCCGCGTTTCCTAACTCAAAGAGATATTTCATGCAGAGAAAACAGTGGTCCGTTTTTTAGAATATTTTAATTTATTAAGGTTTGTCGTTACATTATAGCGGTTAAGGAAGAAGTAGTGGTGTATATGAAATATGATTTTAAACAACGAATAAAAATTAAAAGGGAAAATTTTTTAACAAAAGTTACTAATAGATATTGTTTATATTTAGAAAAAAGAATAATAAAAAATATGTTTTGATTTATTATTTTTATTCGTCGTTGTTATAAATAATAGTCGATGCTTCGGAATCGACGTCGTTATACAGTGCTTCTTGTTGGTATAAATGAATTACACGTTCGGCACAAGTTACACATAAATCTGCTCTTTGCCGCATGTAAAAAATTTGTGTATTGCAAATGGAGCAGTCGAGGCTAGATAGTTTTAATGTACAATATAAGTCTTTAGTAACTATGTGGTCTATTCGGACGGGTAATGTTACTTCGGTTTCGAAAAAGCTGAGTTCTGTCATCCAACAATCCTCGCAAACAAGTTTTTTTTCGAGAACATTCATGTAAAAATTCTCGACCAGGGTTGTGCAGCAGTATTCTGACCATAATTGATTTTCAAAATACGGCTGAACATCCTGCTCGCTTGCTCGAACTTCTTCTGCTTCGATTGTTTCGATTTCTTGGGGCAGCATTTTTCTGTTGGGAAATTTACAATATTTAAGGAATTTGAAATATTTGTAAAATTTACAATTTTTTAGTATTAAGGATTTTATTAAATTTAACAAAATTTTTCATGCGTGATTACATGCGTGGAAGGTAGATATGTATAATCATGCAGGGGTATTTTCTACTAGAACTTCGTTTCCTTGACTAATTTCGAATTTATAATTTAAATATTGTTCGATACATTCTCTACAATCAGCTGCTCTTTTTCGCGGAGTAATTAATAGTTCTTGACAACCGTAACAATTCATATATATGCATTCCAATTTACAAATGGAATGCCATGATGTAAAAAATTCACAGTTATTTTGAGTTTCCTGATCTAATTTCTCGAAACAGAATTGGCAATATCTTTTTGTGGTTTGGTGATTATAATATAAAAACAATGTTGAGGGTTCTAATTCGAAGCAATAACTCTGTAATAAGTGCGCGTATGCTATCGGATAGTCTTGCGGACATACACCGTCTACTGGTCCAAGATGGTTAACAATAGGTTCACTTGGAGTTGGTATCATTTTCTACAAATTGTTAGAATAGATTTATTTTATTAAGGTCTGATAAGGAGAATGAAAAATAACTTTTTGAATATATTTTCTAATCATGCAAGGTAAAAGATTTTGCTAAAGGTATTTTACTTTCCGTCAGAAAAACAACTTTTATATTACAGTTTGTTTTTCCTTTAGTAAGAAACATTAAAGACGTGGGTACAAAAACTGTCCTTCTGACGGTATAGGACGTTCATGCACGTGGTTTTGAGAAAGGTATGGTCTGAATGTACCTTTATATTAAAATTTTGTTATTTGACTTTAAGTCTATTAAAGATAAGGGTGAAAGTTGGAATAAAGGAAAGGTCAAATGTTAAACGTCAAGTCGGTCAGTAAAGGTTTTGGCACTGAGCTTAAAGGAGTTTTTTGTATAAGTTCTATACGTGTTGGCGTTTTGTTTATTTTTTAGATATTTTTTGAATTTTCAATAGTAATAATCCTAAAATTGTAATCATAAGTAAAGTGATAAAGATTAGTGCTAATGTTAATTTATGTGCACTAGAAATAAAAATTGATGGAATGATTTTTTGAATGTTTGCATATTTTGTAAGGATAAAGACATGGTTTTCGAAGATTGATAATGGCATGTCTTCTTTTTGCTGAAGAAGAAGTAATACCTTTTTTAGTAAGTGAGGCTCTTGAATGGAAATATTATATAAAAATGGTGAAATTATAGCAAGGGAAGTAGTTGATTTGCTGACTGGAATTGAATTATCCATTATATTCAAATGGTTTTGAAGATGGTAATATGGAGTTGATGAATCTAGATTGCAACCTGATTTTGTTTGCAAAATTCCTATTCCTTGGAGTGTGATTATGGTCTTAGAGTTTTTTCGACATGATAAGAAAATTTGTCGGGGGAAATTGTTGAGTATAGCCATCCATGATGAAATTGCAATGGTGTTAGAAAGGGATATTCACTAAAACTGATGAATATTTTACACTTGTATGGTTGAGAATTTAGAAACATTGATGTTTCACAAATAGGATTGTTATCGATGTTAGATATAGATCTTGGTGGGTGACAAAATGTTTGGAATCCATTTTGATAACATGCATTGAGGAAATTTTCATTTGTTATAAAGTATGATTGGTTATTTGAAGAAATAGCGAGATAAGAATTTTGAGGTTTTTTGTAAATAGAGGAAATTACGTCAGTATTAAAATCGAGATGTATTGGAATTGGATGTGGTTTAAATAATTGAAATTCTTCAGCAGATGGGATTGGTATAGTCATAATAAAAATCAAGTACTTATCGAATAAGAAGTATTGTATTTTAGAAAATGGAAGGACCATAGAAAAAAAGGGATGTTGAAAGGTGTGGGTCTTCTTTGTTGGATTTGAAGTCTAAGAAGGTATCAGGAAGTAGCATAGGGTGCCATAAATTAGTTGGTCAAGGAGTAAAAGAAAAGATTGAGAAATTTCATGCAGGTCTTTAAGCCAATTTGCTGCTAATATTCGATATAGGTGAATATTTGGATCTTTTTGAGAATTATGCCATTTTTTGTAGGTCATAATGTTGTCAAGTTTTGAAGAAAGATTTGTAACTTTTTGGAAAAATGGATTAGGAAGTAGAAATAAATTTTCTTTGGGCCAGTAAAGGGAGGTTTCATTTCTCATTCTTAATTCTAAAAGTACTTTTTGTATCTGTTGCAAGAATGGATCATTAGTGTTAGAAATATTCGTGATATTACGAGCTTGTCTAGATATAAATGATATTTCTTCAAGAAAATAGTTGATGCGTTGTTCTATAAAATCAAGTTGTGTCTGATGATCGTATAAATTACAATTATTGGCAATATTTGAGAGTATGCAATATTCATATAACTTATGTGAGAAATCTATTATTTTGTATTTAAGTACGTCTGGCTGAAAGATATCGATATAAGATATAAAATGATATTTTTCAGAAAAAAGACGAACTTTTGAAATTGGTTCAAAATAAATCCCTGAAGAATGAGAAAATTGTGAGTCTATGAAGTATTTTTCTGCTTTGGAGAAAAGGAGTGGAATTAAAATTAAATACACTCTGGATGCTAGTTGATTAAGGAAATTCATTAGGCTTCTCGGAAGGCTGAAAAAGAAAAGTAGGATTAATATTGGATAAAATAGGATGTTTACATATGGTTGGATTTAGGTCTAGAAGTTTTTTGGAGAAAAGGGGAAAAAAGTCTACTAAATGTTGAGGAGTTTCTTGGTGGAACTGGAGGGGGAATTGGGTTGATTTGTCTACCTTAAAAATATTTCGTCTACGGCACTCTTTTGTAGCATGCATTTGAGTGTTACAAAATCTACAGGAATTTTCCCAACGTATTAATTTTGGTCTTGGATCGGTTTGAATACTTTGATTTTTGGTTTTTTGTCTTTTTTTATCATCATTATTATAAAATTTTTCGTCGCAGAGATCATATGATCTTATTAGTAGTAATAATAATTTTAAAGCTGCTCTATTTTCTGCTAATTCACTAGTAGGGCCGGCTTGTATAACGAAATGTTCATTTATATTAATTTGTGCGAGAAAAAATGAGTTTGTTTTCGAATTCGGATCAGGATAGACTGTATATTGCGGTAACGGCAGTCCATATTTTATCGTGAAGTTTCTTAAAATTTCTACATGATTTAAAAATCCCATGGAGTCTGTTCTGTATTTCTTTTTTGGGTAACTTGGTACGTGTGTAGGCTCGTCGTAGTAATGCTCCATTGCAGTTGATTTCCTGAATCGGTATGGAATGTTTATATTAGAATTTATTGTACTGGTTGGGAGGTCTATATCCGCATTTAAAACATTTTTTAAAGCTTTTCGTAGAGAAAGATGATGCAGTATGATTATTATTTGTTTTCATTTTATATGAATTTGTATTTTTATCACGATTGTTATTTGAAGTAATAGGTTTTGTTATTTGGCTACTCGTTGAAGGTTTTGGATCGTTTATAGATGATTCTTGAATTGTTACATGCAAATGTTCTAGTGAGTTTATCAAACGTAGTTCACATTTCTCGTCTTTATGCGAAAGAGAATTAATAACTTTTATGGCAGCAAAATCCTTAGCTGTTTTTATTGAGTTTGCTATTCCTATTTGTTTAATGTTATTAATGAAACAAATTGCTATGTATGTTGAGTCTTTTGATGAGGTTTTTATTCGTAATACTGTATATTTTGGATACTCAAATTTATTTTCAGTGCAAATTTCGTTTAATTTTTTGCAATTTTTACTAATAGAGTTTGGTTGGACGTTTTGATTTGTTTCCTTTGATTCATTAATTAAGGCATTATATAAATTTTGTGCTACCTTTTGCTTTACATTTTCTTTATCTTTGCCACTATTCATTATTATATAATTTTTATATTGTAAATTAACGTGAAATAGACATTCATTATTATTGGTTTGTTCAATGAGTATCTCATAAATCAGGGGTGGATCTCCTCTTTGTTGAATAATTTTGTTTAGTAAGGTTGTAAAAGGAACATGCGACATTCTGAAGATGTTAGATTTGGATAGAGTAGTGGGTTCTACTAAGTTCTTCTTTTAATTCAGAGTGAGGACAAAGAGTTGTGTTTGTATTATTGTGATCTTTACCTGAAGTAGTGTTTGCGTAATACGATGGACTTTTAGGTGCCTCTTTCGAGCTTTGTGGTGCTGAAGCTGTTAGCAGTTCTTGATGACTCTCAGCAGGAGGTCCAGAAGGTCGATGGGTACCTAAGTGTAATAAGAGGTTAGTGACCGAATCCCAGAAGGCGCCTAGTAGATGGAGAGACCATCCAAATAATCTGTGTAGCGCATATCCATGAATAATGGTATCAGCTATCAATTTAATCCCTCTAATTATTATTATTAATCCAATTAGGCCTGCACTAGTAGTTCCAAAACTTGTAAAAATTGTCCAAAATCTACCCCATGCGGATTCAGCAATTTTATCAATTACATCTTCATTAAATAAATTCGTTAATGATATTCCTTGATTAATAGTTGGATGTCCTGTTATTTCTCTAGCTAAAGAATTTAGAATCATTGGTTTTTCTGCTGGAAACATAATATGATCTCGCAGTTTATCAAGATCAGATTGAGAATAAATGCCACTTGTTGCTAAGGATGAAGGATTTGTGTATTTCCAGGTTGCTTTTGTGAGAGGTTTAACTATAGTTGGTGCTATGGATTCGACAGGATTTGGAAGTAATTTGTACCAGGTTTCTCCAAAAAGGTACATTGGTGGAAGGAAAGAATTGCAATTTGTTTGGATACCTGATTTTGTTAATATATGAGTTCGTGGAGAAAGGAAAAAGGATTGATTTCCTCTAAATATTGGTAGTTGTAGATAACATTCTTCAGTTTTGCGATATTTTACTTCAACCGGTATACATTTTACGATATGTACTACTTCTCCTGTAATTACTGACATATATCCTGGGCCTTTCATTAAATGATATGCAAATTCGTCTGGTGATTGGGTTGCTAAGGTTAATGTATTTCTAAAAACTTGCTGTTCAAGTATGCATCGTTGAGTAAGAACATCGTGATAAAGTCTATTTACTTCAGTGCGTATGTGTCGTTCTACATATATAAATTTAGAATTGACGTATGTGAAAATGTCCATATTTTGAACTTCTAAATGTTTATTTTCTAAAAATGAATTCCCAAGTCTGGTTTCAAAAATTAATAATTTTGGATGTTCGGTTTGTATTAAAACGTAACTGCAAACTGGTTTTCTTGTTTTTTCAGCTAGTACGAAAGTTATATCCTCAGTCGTTAAAGAATAAAAGGTTTCAGAATTGTCTGTCGTGTTGTCATAGGTCTTATTTGCTGGTCCTTCATAAATAATTTCATATTTTTTTTTATAAAATTACATACGTCATTAGGTAATGTAATCCCAGAATGTTTGTCCATATTCTACGTCAGTACAGAATGTGTCTGAAAGTGTGCATATTATTCCAGATCCTAATTGAATTTTATTTGAATTTAAATGAGTAGTCGCGTAATGCTCTTGTAAAGTTATTTTGAATATTGCTTGGACTACGACATTATTCCATGTTCCATATGGGTCAGAAAATTGTGTACCAGTACAGTCTCCATTAGGTGTTACAGAACCTGCTAAAGTAACGCTATGAAATGAAGTTTCATTTACTTTTAACTTTGATATCTGAAGAGAAGGGGTTACTAAAAATGTTCCTATTGTGTGCATTTGATTACATTGATCTCGTGTAACATCATGTATATATTCACTGTGGCCATTTGCTACTATGGAACTGTGAGAATGCATACCACAATGAGAGATGGCGCGTCGAATTTCTATTTTGCATTGTATTACTTTTGTATTTGAAAATCCAGTTAATTGTAAAAGTTGTATATAAGTTCTTTCAACATGTACTTGAGATCGAGGTAGATCACATTCTCCTACCTCTAGTAAAGATAATGTCGTAATATTTGATTGATTTGAACCGCAATCGAATCCTATGATGGCGTAGACTGTTGTTATATAGTTGAAGTTGCAAGTGAGCAGTGCCAAAAGGAAGCCTCGTAATCCCATCTCTGGAAAAAGGAGGTTCCAATTAGCAGCTTGCTTTGTAATATAAGAATAGGAAAATGTTTTATCATTAAATATGTATATTTTTGAAGTTATTGATTTACTTTTTGTATTTTGCGTTCCTAGTTCATTATATCCAACATGTCGGCTATGACAATGTGATTTGATAGCCGTAAACTGAGAATTAAATTTTTGTATGCGTCCGGTCCTCTTGTTTTGATTGTTGAAAAAATGTCTTTTATTATTTCTGGATTGTTTAGATTTCTGTTCCATGTGGGGATATTGCAGTCGTCTTTCTTAAAAATTCCAGTTTGAATTAAGTATGGCCAGAGAGCTACCATGTCGATAAAACAGGGAACTATTTCAATGAGATCATCTATGCGTTTGCGATGAATTTGTTCCATTATATCTGGAATAATGTGTTATGTCTGAAAATTCATTTTTATTTTGTTTTATATATATTTTTTATTTTATATATAAAACATATATTTTCATAACCAAAAAAAAAAAAATTTTATTTTTTATACTTTTACTATTTATCGACAAAATAAAATTTCTATATCTTATTTAAGTTGTATATGTATATATATAAATATATATATATATTTTTTTTTTTTATAATTAAGGTACAGATATTTTGTTTCTATTTTTATTTATTTACTTTTGTACTTGCACATGTGAGCGTTTTAGTCTATTAATGTGGACAACAGTAGGTTTGCCTTTATAGCTTATTTTGACATTCCCTTTTCCTAACACTTCCAATATTTCATAAGGCCCTGTATAATGGCTGTCAAGTTTTTTAATTTTTCCTCCTTTTAATAAAAGCACGTAATCTCCAATTTTTACTTCTAAAGGACTTATTTTTTTGTCATAATATAATTTCGATTTTTCTTTTGCTGAAATAAGATTTTCTCTTGCTTGTGTTCGCATTTCATGTAGTTGTGTTACGAAATTAATTAAATAATCGTCATATGTTTGTAATTTTTCTTGTTGTGATAAAGGTTCACTGGAAGGTTCACGAGCTAGTTTACCAAAAACCAATTCATAGGGTGTGCATTTTGTGCCTTCATGTACACTAGTATTATATGAGAACATTGCTAGTTCAAGCCAATCATCCCATTCTGAATTTTTTGCAACAAATTGTTTGAGATATTCTCCTAAAACATGATGTGCACGTTCTAATGACCCGTTTGATTGAGGGTGAAATGCTGTGGTACGAAATTGTTTAATTCTAAAACGTTTTGCCAATCTTTTTAATAAATTACTTAAAAAATCTCTGCCTTGGTCAGTAAGTACTCCTTTCGGTGATCCAAATATGCAAATAAATTTTTTCACGAAAGCATCTGCTATCGTACTAGCTTGGTGATTAGGAAGAGGTATTGCTAAAGAATATTTGGTAAAATTGTCTTGTATCGTTAGAATATATAAGTTACCAGATTTTGTTTCAGGTAGTGGACCAACAATGTCCATTGATATTTTTTCAAAAGCAGTAGTGGGTGTGTCAGTGATTACCATAGGGTTTTTTGTTTTGACTCTGATTAATTTTTTCAGTTGACATTGCAAACAGCCTTGAATATATTTTTGAATGTCTACTTTCATATTTTCCCAAAAAAATTTTTGGCGAATTCGGCTATAAGTTTTTGTAACGCCTTTATGGCCTCCTAATGCTGAGGAATGAGCTTCTTCAATTAAATGAGTTCGTTGTTCCTTTGTTGGATATTGCGTTATTCCATTGCAAACTATAATTTTTGTAGTTGAATTTGAAAAAATTGAATCGAAAATTGATTTCACTTCTTCCCAAGGTATATGATTAATTCTGGAAGTTTTTGATATACTAATAGATCGTAATTTAAATTTTTGAGATAATTCATGTAATGAATGAATTGATAATTTTATATTATTTAAAGTTTCAGATAAATTATCTTTAGTTTCTTCTTCAATTGGCAGGGCAAAATGGTAGTAGTTTCCTTTTTTAATCTCTTTTGCTATCCCCTTTTGTAAATTTTTAAATTTTGGTAAAGTTTCACGTTTTTCTAAAATTTTTGATCCGTTGTCGCGAGGAGTTCCATTTGTTGTAACAAAATATGCATAATTATCTTTTCGCATAGTTAATTGATCGCGACATTCAACTAAATTTTTCTTTGTTATAATTTTTTCTGTTTGAGAGTTTATAGGAGGAGGTTCTGGGGGTGGACGATTATAATTATCATGATCTTTATCGATTTTTTCACAATCTATTTGAGATCTTCGGTTTAATCTCAAATTTTCTTCAAAATAAGGCTCTTCAAATTCTTCTTCCAATTTTTCTTCTTGGTTTTCTTCAAACTTCTCATCAAAATTTTCCTCAAGATTGTCTTCAAAATTTTCTTCAAAATTCTGTTCGAAATTCTTTTTCAAAATCGTCTTCAAGATCATCTTCAAAATTCTCTTCCCAATTTTCTTCATAATTTTCTCCATCATTTCCTTCGTGTGAGGTTTCAATGTCGTTGATTTCATCTTCTGAGGTTGAAAAATAATTCTCACTTTCTTCACTTTCAAATTCATTAATATTTTTTGGCTTCTTGGCATTCTTCTTCTTTTTATTTTTGGCTTGAGTTTGTTTCAAATAATCTAAATAATCAGGATCAGAGTCGGAATCTGATTCTACTTTTGTTCGGCTTACCTTTTGCACATTTATTTCTGGTAATTCGTTTTCAAACATTTGTTTTCTTGGCCTACCTCTCTTTCTTTTTGTTTGAGAGGGAATATTTTTCAAATTTGTAAGTAGATTTTTTCTTGGCCTACCTCGTGGTTTTTTCATAAGAGGTTTAGAAGAAAAATTTTCGTCTAATTTTTCTTGAGTTTCGTTTCGATTCAAATTTTTTGCTTTTTCTTGCTCTATTCTCTTTTGAGCTCTCGTAGTAATAGTTTTCCATGATAAATTTTCGTATTTTTTGGAAAACACTGGACTTAATAAAAATATTGTCATAAAACTAAGTCTTGAAGCCATATTTTTGAATAAATTTGTGTAGTTTAAAATATTCTTACCAATCTCACTAAATAATTCTTCACTAAGAAATTCCTGGAAATATTCTGGGATTTTTGAGTCGATATTTAATATTTGGGCTTCCGAAATTTCGCTAAAACGATCTACGTCGTCTGGTACGATTTCTGGATTCAAGTTTCTTCGTTTTGAAGGTCTTACCTCATTTTTAGAGTTTTCTTGTTTTTTTCTTGTAAAAGTTTTCTTTGAAAACATTTTTTCTTGGGAAGTCATAAAAGTATCATTGGCGTCAACTTGTAAATATCTTGATTTCTCTTTGTTATCATCAATAGGGTTTCTTGAGAGAGCGTCTGCATTTACATTCATTTTTCCTGCTTTGTAAATTACATCAAAATCATATTCTGCGAGTTTCAGTCTCCAACGTGAAACTCGTGAACAAGGGTCTTTAGAATTTTGAAACCAAACTAGAGGTTTGTGATCAGTCACTAAAGTAAATTTTCTCCCATACAAATAAGGACGAAAATGAGTTACACAAAATATTATAGCAAGAGCTTCTTTCTCATATGTATCATATTTTTTCTCAGTATCACTTAGACTACGTGAAGCATATGCTATTGGCTTATCTTTACCTATTTTACCTTGTGATAAAATACCTCCTATTGCAAATCCTGAGGCATCTGTTGTGAGTATAAAAGGTTGAGAAAAATCAGGTCGTTGTAAAAGTGGTTCTTCACATAATTTTGCTTTTAAAATTTCGAAAGCTGCTTGTTGTTTTTCTGTCCAATTAAAAGGTGTATCTTTTTTCAGAAGTTGATTTAAAGGACTTGCAATTTTTGAAAATCCATCAATAAATCGTCTATAATATCCTGCTAAGCCTAAAAATTGTTTAACATTTTTCTGTGTTTTTGGGACTGGAAAGTTTTTTACAGCTATTATCTTTTTTGGATCTGGACGTACTCCATTTTTATCAATTATATGACCTAAATATCCTACTTCAGGTCGTAAAAATTCGCATTTGTCTGGTTGTAAGTGAAGATTTGCTTTTCTAAGTCTTTCTGCTAAATTGTTAAATTTAATTTCGTTCTCTTCTAGAGTATTTGCATATATAACTATGTCATCGAGATATACAAAAAGTTCCGTTCCTATTAATCCAGTTAATGTTAAATCCATTAATCTTTGAAATGTGGCAGGTGCAGTTTTTAAACCGAAAGGCATTCTATCGAATTCGTAATGACCGTGAGGTGTAGAAAACGCGGTTTTATGCGAGTCTTTTGGATCCATTTTTATATGGTGAAAACCGGTAGCTAAATCAAACACTGAAAAATATTTTGCTGATCCTAGAGAATCAAGTATATCGTTTATATTAGGTAAAGGATACGAATCGCCAATTGTTTTTTCATTTAATTTACGAAAATCAAGAACCATTCTCCATTTTATTTTTCCTTGAGAATCAGGTTTTTTAGGAACTATGCACACTGGAGTGTTATATGGTGATTGTGAGGGCTTGATTATTTTATTTTTTAATAATTCATCGACTTGTCTTGTAATTTCTTCCTTGTGAACTGGGGGAAATCTATATTGTCTTGAAAAAATTGGAGCGTCATCTACAGTTGGAATTGAATGTTGTAATACATTAGTAGCTTCAAGTGGTTCTCCTGGGATTTGAAATCTGTCTGCATTATTTTTAATTAATTTTTCTACATGTTCATATTTATCTTGATTTAAATGGTCTAATCGAAGAAGTTTTTTAATACATTCTACTCTGTTTTCGTCTGTTACATTATAAAATTTGCATGAGTTAATTAGAGAATTGTCAGTTTTTTTTTTAAAAAAGTTATTTAATATTTTACTTGATAAATCTTCGTTATTTGTTTGTTTGAAATTAATTAAATTTTCAATTTGTTTATAGCATTCTTGTTCTTCAAAGTCTTCTAAATTAACTAATGGGACGGATAATGTAATTGGGATTTCATTTGTGTTTGCAAATTTTAAATAAGCTTTTCCTCTGTGATTTTTTACAACTGCGTCACCTACGTAGACGCCATCTTGGATATGTAATCGAGGTACATACCCTTCACTCTTTTCTGTATTTTTTATATTAACATAAAATGTTGTAACTGTTCGAGCTGGAATAGTAAATATATTGGTAGATTTAAAAGGGTAACAGTGGTTCTCAATTTCTAAGCATTTTGAAGTATAGTTTATATTCACACTATTATCTTGAAAAAATTCTGATCCTAATACTCCATCTTCTTCTACTGGGACTTCATTCGGAATAATGTTAAATATCGTTGGATAACCAAAAATGTTTATTTTTGCCTGTCCTAACGTGTAAAGTGGTAAATCATTAATTCCTGTAAGTTTCAATACGTTATGCCTATTTATTGGTACTTCAGGGTTGAGAACCTTTTGTTTAATTAAATTTCGAGCTGCACCAGTATCAATCATCATGTGTGTTGGATTTTTAAAACCTTCCGTTGATATTATAATTGATGGAATTGAAGTGGACTTTGAAATATTTATTGTTGTTGTTGTATGATCGTTAGAAGTGGATGCCAGTGGTTCTCGATTTATGCTTTCCTCAGTGCACCCGTGCTGGGGAGAGCTTTGGAGTTTTCCTGATGAGCTGTTTGTGATTGGCTATTTGGTCGTATCTTGTAGTCTCGTACTAAATGACCGGGTTTTTTACAATAATTGCAAACTACTTCGGTATAATATGAATTTTGTTGATTATTATTATTTTGTAAAAACCTATATTCATATGGTTTTTTTCGATTTTGAGACTGTCTTAAGTTAAAGTTTTGATACTGTCCTGGATTCCATTGTCTATTATTATTATTAACATTATTGTTATTATTGTAAAAATTTCTAGGAAAATTATTATTATTGTTGTATCTTTGTTGTAAAACATTATAATTATTGTTTTTATAATTATTATTTCTATTTTGCAAATTATTATTGTTATTGTTATTAAAATTATAATTTTTATTTCTTAAAAAATTGTTATTCGGAAAATTATTGTAATTGTTTCTTGCAAAATTATTATTATTATTACTTCTTTGACCATTGAAATTACTATATCCTTGTTGGTTAGGACGCAAAAAATTTTTTTGTTTATTATTAAAAACTGCATCTTGAGCTTTACTTAAATGAAAACATTTTTCAGTTGTGTGACCTGGTTTTTTACAAATTAAACAAATAGTTTTGTTTTCAAGTGCTACGTTAAATCGTGTTGTTTTATTATTTTTATTACTAGATGATTCGTCACTTTTTGAATAGTCCATATTTTTATTTCTTCGTAGTGCGGAATTTGCAGCTAATCTTCGTTCTATATCAATACTGTCGCTAATAACTTCTTTAAAAGTATCCTTTTCTTCAACACGAATTTCCAACTCAGGACGCAAACCGCGTATAAAACATTGAATTACGTCTTTTTCAAGGTTTACTTTAAAATTATTATCTACTTATTATTACTTATTATTATTATTGAGCCTGTGAGCATCTTCGATTTTGTCGGCAATTTCTTTTATCCTAGCAGCATAGGAAAGTACATTTTCTCTTTCCCACATAAATGTATTACCTAATTCTCCCTGTAACTGGTACACGCTTTTCGCAGGGGCATATACTCTTTTCAATTTTTCTATCAATTCTTCTATTGTTGTATAAGTAGAACCAAAAATGCATTTTCTGGCTTCTCCAGTTAATTTACCTCTTAATAGCCTTGCGAGGTTTTCTTGAGCTGCAGGTGTCGGTAGCATTGCCTTTGCCTCCATGCAACCCTCAATAAAATGTGACAATGGGAGGTTACTTCCGTCAAACAATGGGACCACCTCTAGCGCGTCGCGTAAGGATACCTGCTGGCTGTTGGGTATGACCACGGCCATCTCTTCGTTATTTACTCTTACGGGATTATCCTGATTTATGGCTTCTGTGTCGCTTTTGTCGTCGTCGCTATCGTTGTTACTAATTATAGATTCGCGTGCCAATGAGGTTTCCAATCTTTCTTTCAAAGTTTTATTATCTACTGTTATTACTGTTGAGCTTAGCAAATTGAATTCGTCAAAATAAGATAATTCATTCGTTAGAGTTTGATCTTGATTACTGGATCCTGTTACAATGCTTAAATCTGGACAGAAACTTGAATGAAACCCGCTAGTTTTTTCTGAATTTTCACGTGATATATTTTGATTATTAATTAGAGTCTTGTCTAAACTTGAATCATCTAACTTAAGAGTGTTATCTAATTCTTGTTCTGTAGGGATTGGATCAGGGATATTTTGGCATTTATTATCAGTTGAATATTCTCTATTTCTAATTGGTTTTATTTTTAAATTACCCTTTTGATTCAAATCTACTATTTTTGCAAGCTGACTATCGTGTTTAGCTTGACTACGTGTTATAACTTTCGGGGTAGATTCTAAAGGGATATTTGGTTTTGACATTGAGTCATTATAAATTTACAATATTTTGTATTGAGCGTTGATTGTTTATTGTTATTTTAAATTTGTTTATAACAATAAAAAAAAACTATATATAAAATTTGTTTTTTAAGAAAAATAAAATGAGATTAGTAAAATTTATTTTTAATTTGTTTATTTATTTTTAATAACAATATAATTTGAAATGAAATTTGTATTTCGTCATTTGAAAATAAAATAATGATATAAAAATATAATTATTTCAAATATTCAAATTAAATAAATAATCGCTCAATTGTTTGTAAATTTATAATTTTTAATAATAAATTTCTTAAAATAATAAAATATTTTTCTTTACCAACTGCATGTGCCCTTTATGTAAAATTAAAATAATTTATTTTATTTATTTATAAATTGTTTATAACAATTAAACAAATTTGTTTATAATAATGATCATTCGAAATATTCATAAATTAATTTTATTATATTGGAAAAGTTAACTTAAGTGCAAATCTTTGGACAAAAATTTTTTTTTGCAAATAAAAATATTCTGTTTTTTATGTTTGTTTTAACTTAAATCAAAACTTGGTTAACAAATTAGAATATCTTTTTAAATAAGATAAGTTACTTAATCACTTAGGTTAGCCTCAAGGTCAGATCCCTGCGTGATTTTTCAAACTTATTTTATTTTTAAACAATTTATATAAATTATAAAATTTCAAAGAAATGATCTGATTATTAAATCATTAAGGTTAGCCTCAAGGTCAAATCCCTTTGTGATCTAACAAATCTATTTTATTGAAATTTTAAGTTTTAAAGTTGAAATAATATTTCATAATCATTTATTTATTTATTTATTTATTATTAAGAACCAATGTGTTCAATTTCAATTGACTTGTGTTTCCCGGCCGATGCACCAGAAAAAAGGAAGTATGTTACGTCACAAGTACGTAAATACTTACTTTGATCGAAGATTCCTCGTTTTAAGTTAGGATCGAATGATCCTCTCTTAGGGATGAGGATAAGTCAATGAAAAGTACACAATGATTAGTAAAGTAATACAAATTGAATTTATTTAAATTAACACTGATATAAACAAGGTTAAAATTTTACAATGATTCAAACAATGGCACAGGGAATAGGTAAAGAATAGAGAGAATTTTCGGTACCTTTGTTGAGTTGTGAATAGTCCCTTTTTTATGAATGATCCTCACAGGTGTGAGGGAGAGAGAAAGATTCTTCAACTGGTGCGACGAAGACAGCAATAGGTATCCCACTGGTGTGAGGAAGACAGAAACAAATATCCCACTGGTGTGAGGAGGACAAGAATAGTTATTTCACTCTACACTGACTCTAAGATCCTTTCAAAGATTGAAAGTACAATCAGAGAATTTACGACACGTTTCTTCGGAAAACTGAACTAAACACGTATCTCACGCTGTGAATCCTTTTAAGATTTTAGAAATTTCCCGCACTTAATTTTGCTCACAAGACTAGTTTTCCCTTGGCGGCGTGTCCTTTTTATATTATATTTTTTGGTGACGTCACGCGTTGCGCAGTCTCCCGCTGCGCGTGACGTAGTTATACCTCTCTTTTCAATAGGTGGTTTTCTCTCTCTTTTAGTAATTTCCCCAGATTTCTCTCTAGACCTAGCCTATGCCTATAGTACATTCTAATGCGTCGCGGGACGTGACATTGTTAATAAAGTCCAAAATATGACTAAAGCATATCCTAAAGTTCTTATGTCTCCGATGTTTCTTTCTGTGAGAAAAAAAATCAGGAAAAAAACGCTTTTTTTCGGTCTCTTGAGGGGACTGTTCCCTTAAGAACCTAACAGTAATAGAAGAAAATCTTAAAATTTAAAGTGATAAAGACAATTGTAATATGGTTTATAAATTGTAATATGCAGTACTATTATGAGTATATGTGTTCAATGTTCCGTCAAGAATGTAAATACTTTTTTTTTTTGTTATTTCAGAAATGCCTCTATCTCCAAAAAAATATCTATGTTTATATATGGGTCATTACATGGCAGATTTACAGTCAAATTTTTTTTTTCGACGAAACATTTTTTTTGCCTTTTTACTTCGAAAATAATCGACACGTATTTTTTTTTTCAATGTGATATAATTTTTTTAAGTTTGGCACTCGGGAAAATTTTTTTTTTTCCAACAGCTCACTGTAAAAGCAGTTTTCAATATAAAATGTAACCCTTGCACTTGAAATGCGCGAAAGAGTACAAGCTTTCAAAAAAGTTATAGCACACATTTCGTTATTTTTTTTGTAATAACAATATAGTACATTTTTATAAACAATTGAATTTTTTTTTAAATTTGGAACTAATTTTTTTCCGATTTTTTTGTTTCTAAATCATTGTTGAAGTTTTTTCAATATACAGGCAAAATTTTGGAATGAATAAATGAAAACTGTAAGTGTAATTAATTCATAAAATCTGTCTCACGCGTTGCAACGAGCGAGCTCGCACACTGTAACTACGCTTAAGCTTGATTAGGCAAGTTCGGACTCGAAGCACGTGTGGCAGTGAATGCAGTGACCGCTGTTTTAGTTTTTTGTGAATGTTCCTCAAGTGTTGACCTATTTCAAATTAATACAGAAATGCCAAGCTCTCGATTTAAACATGTCTGCTGCAATCCGTTTAATAAAAAAAATTATAGTACAAAAAAGCAAAAAAAAAATTTGCGTCTTAGGTGCATCATTTAGAGTAATTTTATCGTAAAACTTCACTTATCAATTCATCATTATAACTACTGATTCGTTTTGAAATAGTCTACGCACAATTTTGAATGTACTTACAACAAAAATCTTCCATCTCCATTTCATCTGCTTCTATTCTGCATTGTGTACAAGAAACATCATCCGGTTTAAAAATTTTCAATTTTTCAAGTATCGAGGACGAAACGCGACACAACTTTTTTTTTTGCTTTTTCCCACTATGATTTTTTTTATTAAACAGATTGCAGCAGACATGTTTAAATCAAGAGCTTGGCATTTCTGTATTAATTTGAAATAGGTGAACACTTGAGGAACATTCACAGAAAACTAAAACAGCGGTTACTGCATTCACTGCCACACGTGCTTCGAGTCCGAACTTGCCTAATCAAGCTTAAGCGTAGTTACAGTGTGCGAGCACCCTCGTTGCAACGCGTGAGACAGATTTTATGAATTAATTACACTTACAGTTTTCATTTATTCATTCCAAAATTTTGCCTGTATATTGAAAAAACTTCAACAAAGATTTAGAAACAAAAAAATCGGAAAAAAATTAGTTCGAAATTTAAAAAAAATTCAATTGTTTATAAAAATGTACTATATTGTTATTACAAAAAAAATAACGAAATGTGTGCTATAACTTTTTTGAAAGCTTGTACTCTTTCGCGCATTTCAAGTGCAAGGGTTACATTTTATATTCAAAACTGCTTTTACAGTGAGCTGTTGGAAAAAAAATTTTCCCGAGTGCCAAACTTAAAAAAATTATATCAAGAAATTTTTAAGTATCACATTGAAAAAAAAAATACGCGTCGATTATTTTCGAAGTAAAAAGGCAAAAAAAATGTTTCGTCGAAAAAAAAATTTTGACTGTAAATCTCCCATGAAATGAACCATATATATATTTTAATGCAAATATTTGTAATATAGGTTACTCTTTGTTACGACTATACAGGTTTCTTCATGGAAACGTACATACTGATGTACAACAGAAATTGAAAAAATATGTAGAATTCACTGTACATATACAACCGAAAAAATGCAAAACTTAGAAATTTGCAATTGAACCGACTGGAATTTTTTTTTTTTCTCTTAAAAGATGCCCAATTTATTATTTATGACAAAACTCGAACAATTTTCAATTTTGAAAACTTTTCTTGAATTTGCAAGCAAAGCTTTAGAGAAATATAAACTATTATAATATCTATATATGTAATTTTACTCAATATTATTTGAGTATTAAATTAATTAGTTGCGTTTGAAATTTCTGCCACTGCCCAATGAAAAATTATAGAAAGTTGTTTATTTTTGAATTTAGTTTTATTCTGAGATGTTTTGAAAAAATAATAAACTTTTCTTTGAAAAATTTATTTTAGTATTCATGACATTAAGTATCACATTCAGAAAGTATTATTAAATTTAATTTGTTCTGAAAATAGTTAGAATTATGAGATATTCCACCTTTAAACTGAAAGTATTGCATGTACCATTTTTTAAATTATAAAGTATCAAAGTCTTCAAGAAAAATTTTCAAAACTCAAAATTTTTCGTGTTTTGTCATTAATAATCAATTGGGCATCTTTAAAAAAAAACCCGGGTGGTTCGATTGCAAATTTCTAAGTTTTTCATTTTTTCCGGTTGTTTATTAACAGTGAATTCTACATATTTTTTCAACTCGTGTTGTGCATACAGGACTGCTTCATTTTGAATTGCAAACTATGAGACAAGTTTTTGAGTTTCATGATTTTGCTTATTTTAATTATCTACTATATTTCAATCTTTCACAGAAATTTTGAATTAATCTTTTAATTTATGGCACTGAAGAAGGCCCCCATATGTGGCCGAAATGTTTACCTTCCTCTTGTGCGTTTTTTATATCTAACATTGATAATTTTTAATCGAAGAAAATAAAAAGAAACTGACCATATGCCAAAACAACAAAAAATGAATATAAATTTTATAATAATCTCAGAACTGTAATTGTTAAACAATAGTATTTCTGGTTGAATAATTGCCTTTGATTGAATACTATTTATGGATTTAAATTCTATACAAAAATAAAAATATTCTCTATATGTGACTTGTACAACACCACCTCTAAATACAGACCTGATCTCAGATGCATAAAAGAAGGGCGCTGGCTGATCTGTCACGATCTGTCACGTATTCTGCGACGTTTTAAACTAGTAAAGAGATTAATATTTATTTTATGATTTTGAGCAAATCTTTGTTATCTTACAAGTCGAAGTTCCTTAAAAGAAAACGAATTACAAATTACTAATCTATTTTTAGTATAACAAGTGTAGACCCCAAAAAACCTGACACTCGTTTTTCTGCTCTTGATAATTTTCTCTACGGTGAAGAAGGTCACGTTAAACCATGTGCGTCCGCACGTTGATAGGGAACGAGATGGAAATGGTGCCAACAACTTTACATGCTCAACATGAACTAAAGGATGAACAGTTTGAAAAATGGGATAAATTGATCAAGGCGAAAGGGAAGCACATGAAGCTACACGATGAAGTCATTTTGAAAGAGCGAAAATTCGAAACTAGTTGCCAGCAAGAAACAAAAAATGATCTTTCCATGACAGAAATCAGTGAAGACTTTTTAGTAAAATTCGCCATCAAATTTAGAGCTTTGAACACTGAAGTTTTCAGGTGGTATTCTACTTTACAGCAGGCAAAATTTTACAAGTAAGTTAGATTTTAACTTGAAATAAAAAATTTTTTTTGGAATTTTCTTCAAAATTGAACATGAATATTTTCAATTGAAATCAATTTGTAGACTATAATTTGTAAAAGTAGATATAATATGAATATTCGTGACTAATCGATTTATTTGAAACATCCCCTTCCAACTTGAGGAATGTAAGTCTTATACGCGTGACTGCTTTCATCACACAATACATAAGAATACTTTTAAAATATATAACAAATAAAATTCTATTTATTTTTTGTATTGAATAAAAATTTCTACTTCTGTTAAGAAATTGTTGAAAAAAGTTTTAACCTAAAATCTTTGTTTGCTTCATAACTGGAAAGAAATTTATGTGAGAGTGAAATCAGTACGCACTCTCCGATTGGAATTTTAAAAGCTTTTGAATGTAAAACAATACTTTCTCTATACCTATATCGATAATGTTGAAACAAGGAGTTTAAATTTATTTTATCCGGTCCTAAGAAGGTTTCTAAAGGGTCCTAACAATTGTGCGCCAATCATGTTCTATATGGTTGTCAAGCAGGTTTTAAGAAGGACTTTAAAGGGTTTCTGGGTATCTGGGTTTTATGCAGGACATGACAATTTTCCACGTATATGGTCTTAAGCGGGTGTTAGCAGGTTGTATACGGCCCTAAGAAGGATTCTGTATGTCCATAACAGGATTCTATACGGAACCAAACATTGTTATGCTAGGCCCTTTTAGACACCCAGAGTAAACTTTGACCAAATTTGTCAATCTATGTCCCCGCAATAACCCGTTTAGATCCTGTTAGACGCTCATACATTCGATTCAAGAGGCATCTGATTTATTTCGGTATAATACTAAGTCGAAACATGAAAGACAATCTATCTGAATCCGACCTAATCCGATTTTGAAAGAAGGATCTTAATCCGGATAAATCTGCCCTAATCCGAGGTGACCCCGAACATTTATATCCAACTGAATCCGATTCAATCTGAAGTCAAACCGACATTTACATTCAAATAAATCCAAGGTCGAACTAACGATTTCCATGCGATTTAATCTGAATTAATCCAATTTCACATGATGCCAATCCGGCTAAACGCGAAGTATTCCGAGATCGAAGCTGAGGTTCCAATCCACATAAATCCGATCTAATTCTGAAGTCGATGCAAGGATAAAATAAATCTGATGTAATCCTTTGCCAAATCAAGGATTCCTATCCGAATCAATCAGACATAATTCCAGGACAAAGGAGGGATTTCAATCTAAGGTGAAGGAAGTAGTGTACGCATATTACATACATATATGCATTTGAATTTCTTTCAATAAAACTTAAATGTAAGACTATTACTTTTGTATACACTGAGAGGTGTAGAAATTTCATCATGAATATCTTCTAGTCTTCTAGTTCAGACCTGCCAGTGCATAAAAAAATATAAGTGATAACTCGATTAAGTCGTCTGAACTTACCCTGCCGGACCCGGCTGAGAGAACGGTTCATAGAATACTCTGACCGTTCTCTGACCTTGCATTATTATGGCTAAGAACGGTAAAAAAAGCACTTAAAGCATTGCAATTATTAAGATCGCAATTATTAACATCAATTATTAACATCGTATACCTGTCATTGAAGTCAGTACAGTGGTTCATCATTTGCGGAACGTCTCCACCGTCAGAGTTGACCCTTGTACTTTCCGAATTGGAATGAGAAATACAAGTTAAAGAATTAGTCGTTTTTGAAATTAATAATGACGAACAAAGAAAAATGCAGTCTTCAACTGACACGTTTCATGGTTGGAATGAACTCAGTCCTCGCCGAAAACAACATCTTTTTCTTCATCGTGAAGTACCTATAAATGCAAAAAATGAATTACTTTCATGGGATGTTACAATTGTGCATTAATAGTAAATCAATAGTCTATATTTATAAAACTTATATCTCAATAATATTTTTATTTATTTTATTTCAATGTTTCACATCGAAACGCCAGTATTACATTACTTCAATTTTGGGACTATAAAATGTTTGGCATTAAAATATCGATGTTTCCAAATTAAGTTGATTGGCTAGGAAGAAGTCAAAGAAAAGTGAGGTATTTTGAAAGAGAAAGTTGACCAAGTTAGAGAATTTCTACAATAGATCCTTTAGATAACTGTCAAAATTGATACAATTAAAATTTCATAAGATATGACACTAAAAATATTACAAGATTCTAGTCTTTAATGACTGTCAGAAAAAGTAAAAAATTGGTTTGGCAAAAATTAGGAAAGTCTGGGATTTTGAAAATTAAGATTCGTGGACACTATGATTACTGACAGTTTCAAAAATATTAGTGAGAAAGTGTGAAGATTTGTTAACTGAAAGAATTTCTGGGAATTATTTTAACCAATTGCGATCAGTCATTAGAAATGACAGTGTAAAAAAAATGTAGATACACACCTCTGGGTCAACATAAGTACCTTGAGGATCAGTATTAACTTGTTCCTCATGGCAATCCTGTCTCTTAGTTTTGGTGTCATTGCAAGTTTGACTTTTCTCTTGAGACATGTTATGTACCTTGAAACATTTTATGAAATGCACTTGTAAACCAATAAGTAAGCCCTTAACAACTTTTTTCTTTTTTTGCGGGGCACTGAGATCATTACAAAATTTCCTAATATACATGGAAATACACCTTTTATAGTGCTGTGCGTTAACAATATTTATTGGAGGTTCTAGGAGCACCGCCAATGTAAATTGATAAGATTTGTTAATAGAGAAAAAGTATTTACTTTTTCCAATTCAACTGTGAAGTAGAAAGCAAATTTTATTTTCGTGAATTTTAAATGAGGATACGTACTTTGAATCGCCATGATTTTCGTTGGATCTAAAGGTAAATGAAGTTCGCAACGTTGCTGTAGCAACGAAAAAGTAAAATTTCAAGTTTAGGAAAAAAAAGGTTCTAGTCGTTCAAATCTATTTTAATCAAGTCTAAATGGCAATATAGCACGAAAACAACCGTCCCGCATGCATGTCATCCCTTGAATACCGAAAAACGTAAAAAAAAGACAAAAAACCGAACTAAGCTCGATACCTAAAATTTTAAGACTGGATATTGTAGCATTTAGTGCCAATTAATTAGGAACAAATTTTCATCCCCATAGCTAGCGGGGATGTATGTCGTTTTCAACCCCAAATGCCCAAAAATATGAATAAAAAATTTGGAAAATCAAATTATGCTCCATACCTATACTGAGAGAAGGTTGGTGCAGTAAGCGTACCCGTGTGTACAGCTGCAATACGAAACGCGAGGCATATATCGAACGCGGTTTTGGGAGAGCTGCGGTGCCAAAAGTAGAAGGCTGCAGTCTGCAAGTAAAGAGATCCCAATATTTGGGAAGGCTGCATTCCCAAATGGGAGCTATGCCGTACCATACTCATGCGGCAGCGATCTCAAATCGATAGCGCTGTTGTTGTACTGTGGTTGGAATGGTAACTATCCCAACTTTCTCTCAGTGTAAAATTTTAAGACTGAATATTGTAGTATTTAGTGCCAATTAATTAGAAAAAAAATTCATCCCCAAACCTAGCGAGGATGTTTGTCGTCTTCAACCCCAAATGCTCAAAAATTACTTTTTCGTTCATACAGCAACGTTGCGAACTACATTTACCTGGATGTAAACGATTTCTTATTTCTTTTTTTTTCGCACGATTCGAAGATTTCCAAGTTATCGAACTTGTAATGAGAATGTCTTCTCCGAAGACTGAACGAGGTGCGTTTCGAGCAAAAAGAGGTAGGATGTTTCCCGTATTTATGACAAGTCGTTCGACTTCACGGCATCAATCCAAACATCGCCACCAAGATGGATCTGAGAAAACGATATTTTAAATTTGTTTCACATTATGTTTATTGATGTAATATTACTGTAAGATTGTTGAATGATTTTTATGTGAGACCTTCAACCTGTAATGTAAATGTCCATAATTAGGCAAAACAAAGTTGGAAGTAAAACCATTGTGATTCCGAAAATTATAACCATTTCTAATCGAGAAATTAAACTTTTGTTTTATTAAAGAAAATGAAATGAAAACAACGAAAAGAATTCAAAACTGAGGAATAAAAAATGTATACTTTAAACATTGGATGAATTTAAATCTACTAATTGAAATTAGAGACAATTAATTTCAGTACAGTACCTGTTGTTGACTTAGTCGAATGGTTCCCTTTTAATTAATCCGCACAGGTGTGAGGAAGACAGCGATATAATCCAATTGGTGCGAGGAAGACAGCAATATTATTCTCTTGGTGTGCGGAAGACAATCTCACTTAGACACTGACTCTAAAACCTCTCAAGGATTCGTAAACGGACCACGGTAAATTTATGACTGTCGGGTCTTCACACTGGTAAACTGCACGGTATAATTATCTCACGCTGAGAATCCTTTTTAGTTTTTAGAAATTTGCCGCACTTAAATTCTGCTCACAAGACTAGTTTTACCCTTGGCGGCGTGTCCTTTTTATATTATATTTTTTGGTGACGTCACGCATTGCGCAGTCTCTCGCTGTGTGTGACGTAGTTATACCTCTTTTTTCAATAGGTGGTTTTCTCTCTCTTTTAGTAATTTCCCCAAATTTTTCTGTAGACCTAGCCTGTGCCTATAGTACATTCTAATACGTCGCGGGACGTGACACCTCCCCCCCTAGTTCGAGCGCGGGAAGTTAACGATCCGCGATCGAAACTTCGGCAGAAGAATAAATTTAATCCAAGGTGCTGACTTGCTCAAGAACATATTTTTAAAATTTAATTTAACCATTGTATTGTGTCAGAAATTTCGTTGGAACATAATTATTGGGATTAACATTTTTAATTTGTTTTTTGTAACAAATAAAAAGAATTATAACAATATGTTACATAAATCTATAATAACAAAAGATACGACAATTTGGAAGTATTACATCGATGATTAAACATATATATAGTAATAATAATTTTAAAAAAATTTGATTGTTAATAATTTTACAAATTTGCAAAGAATACGATTGCTGAAAAAAAATGGAAAAATTACAAAAATTTATTAATTAGATATAAAATATTGAAAAGTAATTTTCCAGTATTACGATCGTTACTGTATACATTAGTGAAAAGAACCTGAGAGCACTATACATCATTGGTTGTATATAAAAGAGAAATTAACACACATACTATTCATAATAGATATTAAATAATATTAGAATCATTGATTACATATATAAATTAATAGGCGTTGTAAATTGGTAAAGAGAAAAAAACTTGGTTGAATCTTAAAATTGATTTCTTCAAAGAATGGGGTTGTGATTTCTTATTACTATTGTTACCAGTTTCTAAAAATTAATCGCACGAATCCCAACTTAATTGGCGTCCCACTTAACGAATAAAATAATCATAAGAAAAACAATGTTATGTGCCACCGCCGCGCAAACTCGTTTTTTCGCTACAGTTAACAGTAGCGCAATGTAGTACATTTCGCCAGAAAGGAATGAAATGTAAAAATTGAACTGCGCATGCGCCCATAGCCATGAAACGAAGCTCAATCCTTCTTATTCTTCTTCTTCTTCGTACAGCGTTAGCATCTAACTGGCAAAGCCTTGTACATTTGAACTGCGCATGTGTCTACTAAAATCCATTATTACTACACAAGATCGATAAAATCAAAATGGCCGGGACTAGTCGTGACATATCAAGTGTAATGACTAGCGCCGCAAACAACTACAATACTAGATTAGATTCGAGTGTACGCATAAAAACTCGTATACGCACCGAAGTGACATAAAATAGAATACGTGCCAATGCACACAATTCGGGTAATTCCGAGACTCGCGAGCATTGTCGCTCGTCCCGCAATGACCCTCATTCTGCGCCTGGGCACGTAATGTACTATTACATAATAACAGGGGAATAGATTTTCTTACAATTTTTGTACTTTTAATTGTTTTTCTAATGTTTTTTTGTAAAATTAATAGAATTATTTGTGCATGAAAAATGTGAAGAATAGTAATCATTCAATCTGTTATTGTTGCACATTAATTTCTATTGGAAAAACAATTTTCACTTCAACAATTTTGTAACGCCATCGCACAGTTTACATTTACAGACTCAATATTTGTTGAAACTGTTCTTCCAATAGGATAAGAATCAAGAAAAGTTCCCTCGATGGAAGAAAAAACAAAATTGAAATTATATTTGCGATGGAACTAATTATGCAGTGTTTATTTATTCTTGTCAGAAAAGGTCTTTTCTCTCATCGAAAAAAGAAAAAAAAAATGCAAATGTTTCTATATTTTTCTTCAAGTGATGAGAAAAAAAAATTATGATTCGAATAAAAAGTAGCATTTTTCTTACTAAAAACAGTTATTAATTTGTTTTTTGAATGGTCAATGAACAAAAATAAAATTGATTGAATCAAATGTAAAGAAAGTATTTATAAGAATTTTAAAGAAGGATAATTTTTTTATGTGCCACCGGCGCGCAAACTCGTTTTTTCGCTACAGTTAACAGTAGCGCAATGTAGTATATTGCGCTACAGAGGAATGAAATAAAAAAATTGAACTGCGCATGCGCCTATAGCCATGCAACGGAGCACAATCTTCTTCTTATTCTTCTTCTTCGTACAGCGTTAGCACCTTTCTGGCAAAGCTTTGTACATTTAAACTGCGCATGCGTCTATTAAAATCCATTACTACTATACAAGATCGATAAAATTTTCACGAGCTAGTTTACCAAAAACCAATTCATAGGGTGTACATTTTGTGCCTTCATGTACACTAGTATTATACTAGAACATTGCTAGTTCAAGCCAATCATCCCATTCTGATTTTTTTGCAACAAATTGTTTGAGATATTCTCCTAAAATATGATGTCAACGTTCTAATGATCCATTTGATTGAGGGTGAAAATGTGTGGTACGAAATTGTTTAATTCTAAAACGTTTTGCCAATCTTTTCAATAGGTTACTTAAAAAATCTCTGCCTTGGTCAGTAAGTACTCCTCTCGGTGATCCAAATATGCAAATAAATTTTTTCACGAAAGCATCTGCTATCGTACTAGCTTGGTGATTAGGGAGAGGTATTGCTAAAGAATATTTTGTAAAATTGTCTTGTATGGTTAGAATATATAAGTTACCAGGTTTTGTCTCAGGTAGTGGACGCCTTTATGGCCTCCTAATGCTGAAGAATTAGCTTCTTTAATTAAATGAATTCGGTGTTATTTTGTTGGATATTGCGTTATTCCATTACAAACTATAATTTTTGTAGTTGGATTTGAAAAAATTGAATCGAAAATTGATTTCACTTCTTTCCAAGGTATATGATTGATTCTGGAAGTTTTTGAAATACTAATTGAGCGTAATTTGAATTTTTGAGATAATTCATGTAATGTGTGAATTGATAATTTAATATTATTCAAAGTTTCTGATAAATTGTCCTTAGTTTCTTCTTCAATTGGAAGTGCAAAATGGTAGTAGTTTCCTTTTTTAATCTCTTTTGCTATTCCCTTTTGTAAATTTTTAAATTTTGGTAATGTTTCACGCGTTTCTAAAGTTTTTTATCCGTTGTCGCGAGGAATTCCATTTGTTGTAACAAAATATGCATAATTATCTTTTCGCATAGTTAGTTGATCGCGACACTCAATTAAATTTTTCCTTGTTATAATTTTTTCTGTTTGTGAGTTTATAGGAGGAGGTTCTGGGGCTGAACGATTATAATTATCAAGATCAGTATCGTTTTTTCCTGAATTTATTCGATATCTTCGGTTTCGTTTCAAATTTTCTTCAAAATATTGCTCTTCAAATTTTTCTTCCAAGTTTTCTTCTTAGTTTTCTTCAAACTTTTCTTCAAAATTTTTTTCAAGATTGTCTTCAAAATTTTCTTCAAAATTCTGTTCGAAATTCTTTTCGAAATTGTCTTCAAGATCATCTTCAAAATTCTCTTCCAAATTTTCTTCGTAATTTTTTCCATCATTTTCTTCGTGTGAGGTTTCAATGTCGTTGATTTCATATTCTGAGGTTGAAAAATAATTTTCACTTTCTTCGCTTTCAAATCCATTAATATTTGTTGACTTCTTGGCATTCTTCTTTTTTCTGTTTTTTGCTTGAGTTTGTTTCAAATAGTTTGAATAATTAAGATCAGAGTCGGAATCTGATTCTACTTTTGTTCGGCTACCCTTTTGTATATTTATTTTTGGTAATTCATCTTCATATATTTGTTTTCTTAGTCTACCTCTCTTTCTTTTTGTTTGAGAGGGAATATTTTTTAAATTTGTAAGTAGATTTTTTCTTGGCCTACCTCGTGGTTTTCCCACAAGAGGTTTAGAAGAAAAATTTTCGTCTGATTTTTCTTGAGTTTCGGTTCGATTCAAATTTTTTGCTTTTTTTTGCTCTATTCTCTTTTGAGCTCTTGTAGTAATAGTTTTCCATGATAAATTCTCGTATTTTTTGGAAAACATTGGACTTAATAAAAATATTGTCATAAAAATAAGTCTTGAAGCCATATTTTTGAATAATTTCGTGTATTTTAAAATATTCTTACCAATCTCACTAAATGATTCTTCACTAAGAAATTCCTGGAAATATTCTGGGATTTTTGAGTCGATATTTAATATTTGGGCATCTGAGATTTCGCTAAAATGATCTACGTCGTCTGGTACGATTCCTGGATTTAAGTTTCTTCGTTTTAAAGGTCTTACCTCATTTTTAGAGTTTTCTTGTTTATTCCTTCTAAAAGTTTTCTTGGGAAACATTTTTTCTTGAGAAGTCATAAAAGTATCATTGTCACCAACTTGTAAATATTTTGATTTCTGTTTGTTATCATCAATGGGGTTTTGCCACAACCAAGAAGAAGAAGAAGAAGATCAATGGGGTTTCTTGAGAGAGCGTCTGCATTTACATTCATTTTTCCTGCTTTGTAAATTACATCAAAATCATATTCTGCGAGTTTCAATCTCCAACATGAAACTCGTGAACAAGGATCTTTAGAATTTTGAAACCAAACTAAAGGTTTTTGATCAGTCACTAAAGTAAATTTTCTCCCATACAAATAAGGACGAAAATGAGTTACACAAAATATTATAGCAAGGGCTTCTTTCTCATATGTATCATATTTTTTCTCAGTTTCACTTAGACTACGTGAAGCATATGCTATTGGTTTATCTTTACCTATTTTACCTTGTGACAAAATACCTCCTATTGCAAATCCTGAGGCATCTGTTGTGAGTATAAAAGGTTGAGAAAAATAAGGTCGTTGTAAAAGTGGTTCTTCACATAATTTTGCTTTTAAAATATCGAAAGCTGCTTGTTGTTTTTCTGTCCAATTAAAAGGTATTTCTTTTCTTAGAAGCTGATTTAGAGGACTTGCATTTTATGAAAATCCATCTAGAAATCGTCTATAATATCCTGCTAAGCCTATAAAATGTTTAATATTTTTCTTTGTTTTTGGGATTGGAAAGTTTTTTTACAGCTATTGTCCTTTTTGGATCTGGACGTACTTCATGTTTATCATTTATATGGCCTAAATATCCTACTTCGGGTCGTAAAAATTCGCATTTGTCTGGTTGTAAATAAAGATTTGCTTTCCCAAGCCTTTCTACTAAATTGTTGAATTTAATTTCATGCTCTTCTAGGGTATTTGCATATATAACTATGTCATCAAGATATACAAAATGTTCCGTTCCGATTAATCCAGTTAATGCTAAATCCATTAATCTTTGAAATGTGGCTGGTGCAGTTTTTAAACCGAAAGGCATTCTATCGAATTTGTAATGACCGTGAGGTGTAGAAAATGCGGGTTTATGCGAGTCTTTTGGGTCGATTTTTATATGGTGAAAACCAGTAGCTAAATCAAACACTGAAAAATATTTTGCTGATCCTAGAGAATCAAGTATATCGTTTATATTAGGTAGAGGATACGAATCGCCAATTGTTTTTTCATTTAATCTACGAAAATCAAGAACCATTCTTCATTTTATTTTTCCTTGAGAATCAGGTTTTTTAGGAACTATCCATACTGGGGTGTTATATGGTGATTGTGAGGGCTTGATTATTTTAATTTTTAATAATTCATCGACTTGTCTTGTAATTTCTTCCTTGTGAACTGGGGGAAATCTATATTGTCTTGAAAAAATTGGAGCGTCATCTACTATACAGTAGGAATTGGATGTTGTAATACATTAGTAGCTTCAAGTGGTTCTCCTGGGATTTGAAATCTGTCTGCATTATTTTTAATTAATTTTTCAACGTGTTCGTATTCATCTTGATTTAAATGGTCTAATCGAAGAAGTTTTTTAATACATTCTACTCCGTCTCCCTAGCGAACTGGCTGAACGGTAGCTTTACGCTGTAGCGTAAAGCTATCGTAAAGCTATCGTAAAGTAGCATTATAACTCATGAATGAGGCAAAATAAACATTCAAAATGTTTTTATCCTTATTCTACGTTAAAAATAACGTTAAATGGTAATTAAAATATGCAATAATTTTATTTATCTACGCTAAAAATTAAACAAACATAATACCTGTCATTGAAGGCAGTGAAGTGGTTTATCACTGCATGAGTTAATTAGAGAATTGTCATTTCTTAAAAAGTTATTTAATATTTTACTTGATAAATCCTCGTTATTTGATTGTTTAAAATTATGTAATTTTTCAATTTGTTTATAACATACTTGTTCTTCAAAATCTTCTAATTTAACTAATGGGACGGATAATGTTATTGGTATTTCATTTGTGTTTGCAAATTTTAAATAGGCTTTTCCCTTGTGATTTTTTACAACTGCGTCACCTACGTAGACGCCATCTTGGATATGTAATCGACGTACGTAACCTTCACTCTTTTCTGTATTTTTTATATTAACTTGAAATGTTGTAACTGTTCTTGCTGGAATAGTAAATGTATTGGTAGATTTAAAAGGTTAACAGTGGTTCTCAATTTCTAAACATTTTGAAGCATAGTTTATATTCACACTATTATCTTGAAAAATTCTGATCCTAATACTCCATATTTTTCTACTGGGACTTCATTGGTAATAATCTTAAATATCATTGGATAACCGAAAATGTTTATTTTTACCTGTCCTATTGTGTAAAGTGGTAAATCATTAATTCCTGTAAGTTTTAATACGTTTTGGCTATTTATTGGTACTTCAGGGTTAAGAACCTTTTGTTTAATTAAATTTCGAGCAGCACCAGTATCAATCATCATGTGTGTTGGACTTTTTATACCTTCCGTTGATATTATAATTGATGGAATTGAAGTGGACTTTGAAATATTTATTGTCGTTATTGTATGATCGTTAGAAGTGGATGACAGTGGTTCTCGATTAATGCTTTCCTCAGTGCACCCGTGCTGGGGAGAGCTTTGGAATTTTCTGATGAGCTGTTTGTGATTGGTTATTTGGTCGTATAATGCAGTCTCGTACTAAATGACCGGGGTTTTACAGTAATTGCAAATTATTTCAGTATAATTTGAATTTTGTTGAGTGTTATTATTCTGTAAAAATCTGTTTTCATATGGTTTATTTTGATTTTGAAACTGTCCTAAGTTGAGGTTTTTATACTGTCCTGGATTCTATTGTCTATTATTATCATTATTATTGTACAAATGTCTAGAAAATTTATTATTATTGTTGTATCTTTGTTGTGAAAAATTATTATTATTTTTTCTATAATTATTGTTTCTGTTTTACAAATTATTGTTGTTATTCTTATTAAAATTATAATTTTTATTTCTTAAAAAATTTATTATTCGGAAAATTATTGTAATTGTTTCTTGAAAAATTATTATTATTACTTTTTTGACCATTTAAATTATTATATCTTTGTTGATTAGGATACGAAAAATTTTGTTGTTTATTATTAAGAACTGCCTCTTGGGCTTTACTTAAATGAAAACATTTTTCAGTTGTGTGACCTAGTTCTTTACAAATTAAACAAACAAATTTATCTTCGCGTGCTACATTTAAACGAGTAACCCTATTATTTTTTTGTTCGTCACTTTTTAAATATTCCATATTTTTATTTTTTCGTAGTGCAGAATTTGTAGCTAATCTTCGTTTAGTATCAATACTGATATCTAATTCTTTTTCTGTAGGGATTGGTCCAGGGATATTTTGGCACTTATTATCAGCTAAATATTCTCTATTTCTCAATGGTTTTATTTTTAAACTACCCGTTTGATTCAAATCTACTATTTTTGCAAGCTGACTATCTTGTTTAGCTTGACTACGTGTTATAATTTTCGGGGTAGATTCTAAAGGGATATTTGGTTTTGACATCGAGTCATTATAAATTTACAATTTTTGTATTGAGCGTTGTCTTAGATTGTTTATTGTTATTTTAAATTATCAATTGTTTATAAAAATAAAAAAAACTATATAAAATTTTTTTTTCAAGAAAAATAAATTGAGATTAGTAAAATTTATTTTTAATTTGCTTATTTATTTTTAATAACAATATGATTTAAAATGAAATTTGTATTTGTTCATTAGGAAATAAAATAATGATACAAAGATATAATTATTTCAAATATTTAAATTAGATAAATAATCGCTCAATTGATTGTAAATTTATAATTTTTAACAATAAATTTCTTAAAATAATAAAATATTTTTCTTTACCAACTGCATGTGCCCTTTATGTAAATTAAAATAATTTATTTTATTTATTCATAAATTGTTTGTAACAATTAAACAAATTTGTTTATAGCAATGATCATTCGAATTATTTTTATTATATCGGATAAGTTAACTTGAGTACAAATCCTTGGACAATTTTTTTTTTGCAATTAAAAATATTCTGTTCCTTAACAGAGTTAAAATTAAAGTTATAAACAATACAATCACAAGCACTTCGAACTTTGCCTTACCCAATGATCGCAATCAATGGTGACCGTTCAACGTACCCAAAAAGGACTTATACTCTCGTGTGCTGTTTTTTTTATATTTGTTTTAACTTAAATCAAAACTAAGTTAACAAATTAGAATAATTTTTTAAATAAAATAAGTTCCTTAATCACTGAGGTTAGCCTCAAGGTCAGATCCCTGCGTGATTTTTCAGACTTATTTTATTTTATACAATTTATGTAAATTATAAAATTTCAAAGAAATGATTTGATTATTAAATCATTAAGGTTAGCCTCAAGGTCAAATCCCTTTGTGATCTAACAAATCTATTTCATTGAAACTTTAAGTTTTCAAGTTGAAATAATATAATATAATCCAATTGGTGTGAGGAAGACAGCAATATTATCTTCTTGGTGTGAGGAAGACAATCTCACTTAGACACTGACTCTAAAACCTCTCAAGGATTCGAAAACGGACCACGGTAAATTTATGACTGTCGGGTCTTCACACTGGTAAACTGCACGGTATAATTATCTCACGCTGAGAATCCTTTTTAGTTTTTAGAAATTTGCCGCACTTAAATTCTGTTCACAAGACTTGTTTTACCCTTGGCGGCGTGTCCTTTTTATATTATATTTTCTGGTGACGTCACGCATTGCGCAGTCTCCCGCTGCGTGTGACGTAGTTATACCTCTCTCTTTTAGTAATTTCCCCAGATTTTTCTCTAGACCTAGCCTGTGCCTATAGTACATTCTAATTCGTCGCGGGACGTGACAATATAATGATTATATAATAATACATAGAAAAATATATATAAATATATATATATATATATATATATATATATATATATATATATATATATTTATATATATTTTTCTATGTATTATTATATAATCATTATATTGTCACGTCCCGCGACGAATTAGAATGTACTATAGGCACAGGCTAGGTCTAGAGAAAAATCTGGGGAAATTACTAAAAGAGAGAGGTATAACTACGTCACACGCAGCGGGAGACTGCGCAATGCGTGACGTCACCAGAAAATATAATATAAAAAGGACACGCCGCCAAGGGTAAAACAAGTCTTGTGAATATATATATATATATATATATATATAATATTTATTAAAAAAATATATATTATGTAATTTATATAATTTAAATTTAAGAATTTGAAATCTTTCTGTGGAAAAAAAGACGCTTTCGATTTCAAACTCAACTAATTAATTTGAAATTTATATAATATTTAAAGAATTTGAAATCTTTCTGTGGAAAAAAAGACGCATTCGACTGCGCTGGGATTCGAGCCCAGGTCTTTCGATACGCGACTAGTGATCCTTCGATAATGTAGGCAATGACAAAAATTTCAAACTCAACTAATTAATTTGGAATTTATATAATGCTTTATGTTGCATCAGAACAAGAGTTTCTATATCTCACCCTCCGACATCATCCCCAATTCATCGAAGAGAAGTGTTTGAAAATTCAGGTTGCGCTTCCTAAAGGGGACAGTCCCCTCAAGAGGTCTAAAAAATCGTGTTTTTTTGCCTAATCGATTAGGCAACTATTCAAGATTATGTGTGTAAAATTTTAGCTCGAAATTCAAAGTATTTCGGGAGATACACGGAAATTCAGTCGGTCACATACGGTATGAATGAAGATAACGATGATGCTGGGTCTGTTAATCTAATGACTTATCAGCATTATTTGAAACTTTTTGCATTTCGGGATCTGAGGGGATTTTATACGGATCAGGATTAGCTGATTAGCATTACACAGCCGTGAGTTGCTCAACTTCCATATTTTACATTACGAAATCAAAAGCGCGTTTTCTCAAAACCATGTTTTCACACTCTCCGGGAAAGATAACTAAAAAAGTTCTGAACTGATTTTCTTAAACCCAAGTTTTTTTTATTCAGTATAAAAAGCTAATCTATGTCTAATGAAGAGAACAACAAAAATTTGTATTCCAGTTAAAAATAACGGCTGCTATAGTTCCCGCAGTTTGACTCCGACCGTGTCGAGACGCTGCCGCAAAACGTGGATTACTCGGCCATTTGAAATTTTTTTGTTAATAAAATCTAAAATATGACTAAAACATATCCTAAAGTTCTTATGTCTCCGATGTTTCTTTCTGTGAGAAAAAAAATCAGGAAAAAACGCTTTTTTTCGGTCTCTTGAGGGGACTGTCCCCTTAAGGCCATGGGCCATATAGGTGATGTGACCAATTCAGTCACTGACTATTGATTTGTTTCTCCATATATAAAATTTTGAATAAAAATAAATCGGTCAAAATTCAGGAAATGAACAATATCACATGGAAGGAATAGGGGAAGGTATAGTGTAATAAAATAATTTTTTTTTAACATTGTCGTCTAACATTGTCGGTAATATATATATATATATATATCATTATGAATATTCATGACATAACAGACCTGTCTTAGTAATTTTTGATTCATTTTCCAAAATTTCAAGACGATATTTCGTTCTTCGTGAAATGCAGCTACAGAACTGTAATTGCCAATAACACAGTCTTATATTTTAAAATGAAAAACACTGCAGAATTTTTACTAAAACGAAGTTCACAGATGTTCCTTATTGTTTTCTGGTACATTTAACAAATTTTGAGCAAGATATATTATACACAAAAAAAGTTACCTTACATGGTTGAATTAACATATAATTTTTGTCACGTGACCTGCTTGGCCCATGGCCTTTAAATGTTATTTTCCGAATTTAAAGCTTCCATAAAACTTTAATCTGACGCTTTTTTTCCTTAATTATTCCCTCCTTATAATTTCCTGTAAACTCATCTTCGGAGTTGCTGTCCAATTCAAGTAATGAATCGACAGATTTTTCAACCTGAATAACATGAAACATAATTCCATTACAGGAAGGTATTTCATCTCATGGAAATCTCATTTGAGTATTGTTATTAAAATTTTATATTTTTGGAAAATCGATTTAAAATAATGATAACAAAGGTTAATTAACAATTTGCACGTTTTACATCTGACAATTTCAACCAAAACTTACTGGTGACGCCAACTTTTATCAAACGGCGGAGACTTATTTGTACACCTGACATTTCATAATTTAGTGTGCTCACTAATTTCATAACCTGCATTACGAACTTTATTGTTAATTTAAAAGTGGAAATACAAGATGGATTATGTGCAGTTATTAGAAGAAGTAGAAGAAGAAGCGACTCTTATTTTTATTACTGGTAAGATTGATTGAACGTATGAAACATATATGTTATTTGTATATTATAAGCGTTCTTGCTATTCACTACGAAATTCATCTGAATTTTCTAATTATTCTAAATATTTTTTCTTCACATACATAAAATTAATTAATCAGTCGATACTATTTTGGGATCGGTTAAACCGAGCCCGACAGACAAAATGGAAAACACGCTATTACGATTCACTTTACATTATAAGTCTAGATAAACCAACCATTAAACACAGAGACATCACTTCCACTCGCATCGTAGCCATTTTTTTTGCTCCTTCCCCGCAACCACCATCACCCCTTGACGCCATCTACCACAAGTGCGGTCCAGTTTGAATGATTATTCGAGTTCTGTAGGATTCTGGATCCCACAATCAGCCATACTGTATTTGATAACGTCCTCGTTATCGCTACTTGCCTCGAAGTCGTCGTTATCCTCAAAATCAGAATTCAAATACGGATTCCGTCTGGTTAGCCACGGCTTCATGTGATCGGCTTATGTACTAGTGCGGAAAGGCCCATCATATTCGCCAATTTTCTCGACTAAATACCGATCATTACGAAGATCATTACAGATCTTGCTGGATCTTCATGATATTGTACATTGCTTCATCTCGAAGTTCCGACCTTTCCTGTTGGAAAACTTTAATGAATTCTTCTTCTAGGATGGAGCGTAGTTTTTGGTCGTTTTTGAGCTTCATCTTCGTTCCTGTCAACAGCTCGAAAGGTGTCATGCCAATGATGAATTTATGTGTTGCTGAACAAGATTTATATACTTGTACCACGCAGATGGATTCAAGATAATAATAAACTGGGTGTAATGAATTGTCTTCGACTGCCTTATGCAATAGTATTGCACTTAGGCCTAGCTTTAAAGTATCAGTGTGAAGCTGGGTTTTTGCATCCACATGATAAAGTCTCATAACTGGTTCTTGCGCCATTATTAATTTCAATCGTTTAAATGATTTTTCCTGGGCTGGACCAAACTCAAATCTTGTTCCATCTTTCAAGAGGTCGGATAGCGGTCTTGCTATAACCGCAAATTGAGGAATGAATTTTCTGAAATATCCTGCTGAAACGATGAAACTCTGAATATCCTTTGTTGACTTTGGCTTGGGAAAGTGAAGAACTGCTCTTGTCTTTTATCCTGAAGGTTTAATTGTCCCATTTTCTACAATGTATCCAAGATATTCCACCCTTTTGGCTAACAGACAACATTTCTTCCAGTTCATGATTAAACCATGGTTGATAGCTGAATCCAAAACTTGCGCCAGTTTTTATAAATTTTGGTCTTCACTCCTGGTTGGTATAATGAGGTCATCTAAATAGGCCAAGACTGTCCCACTGGCAATCAGTGTTCTAAAAATAGCTCTTATACTTCTCTGAAACATGGCTGGAGAATTTCAGGAGCCAAAAGAAATTCTCAGGAACTCGATGTGCCCATCTGGAACCACGAAGGCCATATATTTGGTGCTGTCTTCTTCTATAGGCACGTGAAAAAAACCATCTTTGAGGTCTAGGGTACTAAAGATTTTCGGCTCCTGTAATTTATCTAATAAATCTTCAATTAATGGAAGGGAGGAACGATCTCTAACTATTTTTTTATTCAGTCGACGATCTCCATTATTTATTTTAGTTAGGATGATCGGACTAGCGTATTCTGAAATGCTTTCTTTGATAATTTTCTTGCTTAACCAGACTTTAATAATATCATTCACCTTCTCATTAATGACTGGAGCTAATCGCCTTGGGGTCTGGTGCACTGGAATATAATCCTTAGGAATTATGCGCATCTTCACACCACAATCTTCCGTTTTTTTCGGTTTATAACCTTCAAATAATCCGTCCAATTTGGTTTTTATCGTGAAGTCTGTAACATGTTGAGTCAAAGCGTTAATCTTGGGACCTTCATGAAAAACATTTACATCCATGACTTCCCGAAGCGTTACTTTAGTACTGCTGTATTTAGCTTCAAGATTCTCTTGACTGTTGGCGTTTTCAAGTTGGAAACAAGTCCCTTGTCGTCTCTTTAGTCGGACTTCTACAAGATATGATAATTCACCTCTAGTACAAGCAACAGGGAATTTGTTTATTACATTATTTATAATTATTATTTATTATTTATTTCAGAAGACGGACTGCACCATCAGAAGAAAGGTTGGGCATAGAGTAATTGTGTCATATTTTGGACAACGAAATATGATTTATAAATTTTTTATTTACATTTAAGACAAAAAAATCGCACTTTTTTAGTTTTTGGTTTATAACATTAAAGGTAATTATCCGATCTTGATAACATCCATTGAAAAGTTTTAGACAATTGAATTATGAACAAAATAAGCCATCGCTTGATCTGAATGGATAATTAGAAGCGGAGAAAATTCGGAAAAACCGGGAAACTTAGCTTTTAGTAAACAAATTAATATCTTAATTAATTTTTAACTTTTTTGGTTGAGGATTGGTGGAAAAGTAGCAGACTTTATGCTCTCCAAAGGTATAAAATAAGGGACACTTTAAGACAATACGTTTCAGCGCTATTGACACATTAATTTATTTAATGCGTTAATTGTAAAATGTCTGCTTGCCGTAGAGGTGGTCCGATTTTTATTTCGAAAACGGCTTTTAAAAATATTAATCAAGCAGAACAGAACGTCAATCTTGGTTTTTCGCTAAAATGTTCCAAAGTTCATTAAAAAAAGGCCTAAAGATGACTTCAAACGCCTGAACGCAACCTTTGGGAATCTGCACCCCACTATCCAAAAACATAGATGCTCGCGAATGATAAAGGAAAACACATCTCTGCACTGAGCGTCTTTGTGTCTTTCGCACGCGCGTCATCACTCGTATTTTCGATTGTTCAACGATCCCGAATGAGCTATTATGATTCACTTTACATTATAAGTCTAGCAAAACCAACCATTAAATACATACATATCACTTCCACTCGCATCGTAGCCATATTCTTTTCTTGATCCTTCTTCGCAAACACCATAACCCCTTGGCGCCTTCTACCACAAGTGCGGTCCTGTTTGAATGATCATTGGAGTTTCGTAGGAATGTGGATCCCACACTATTTTCTCACTTTCATCTATTTTATCACTTACTAATGTTCGCTGTCAATTGTAAATTTGTTTGTAGAGTTACTAGATTTTTACTTTCATAATAAGTATAAATAGTATTATATTACTTTATTAGAAAATCATGAATTATTTAAAATAATATATATTAACGAGATTTTTAAGATTACGTAGATTAATTTTAATGCGTTAATGTGTAATATTAAATATTATTCATAAAAATTGTAAAAATAAATAATAATTGTATATAAATCGTAATTTTTTTATTCTAAATTCTCATTCACAATCAATTTAAAACATATTTACTTGTTTATTATAATTAAGTAAACATAACACAATTATAACATACACAACAAATTATATTTAGTTAACTTTCAGTCAAAAAAATTCGATTAATAGAAATTACCACAATTCTCATTGTTAAAATAATTCAATTTGCAAAATTCAATCATTGCAAACTTATTTTCTATTCGCGTTACCCCGAATTAAAAAATAAGAGCAAGATACAATCATCTTTGGCAAAGATAAGGTATTTTTCAACCTAGCGTCCCAATTTGAAGTAAACTTTTCAGTTTTGAGCTTTGACCGCGTGACGATCCCACACTCTGTCGCCCACGGCTCCAATTCTCGTTTCTGCCCGGTCATCTTTTTTAAGACACAAGTTTTACAATTTAAACTTCATTTTACAGTAACCATTGTAAGTCATGCATAAAGTATAAGTCTTTAACTGCAATTCCTAAATTTAAAAATTACGATATCTTGTTTATTTACGGACTATGTTAGATTTAGATCGGATTTAAATATTGTCTCTCCCCGCTGTAAGTAAAAAGATAGAAATCTTATCCTTTTGAATCATTTTGAATCTTTATTATAGAAAAAGATAGTGATAATTTATCCAATTCTATCTCTTTTACATTCTATTGGATTTATAACTTAATTCGTGCGTTTTTTTTCAAAATTTGAACGTCTATTTAAGAAAAACATGTAGAATAGTATTATTCAAAGTAATTCAAAGTATTTCCCATCAAAAGCTATGATTTTTACCATTTTTCTGGCAATTTGTGGATTCCATCCCAAAAGAACTGCGCCGGCTTGGCGGCCAAGAATGAATCCATCCAATTTTTGATACCCTGTTCTGATGTGAACCGTATTCCAGTGAAGGCGTTCTGCATCGACCGGAACAAATAGTAGTCAGAAGAGGCAAGGTCTGGGTTATAAGGCGGGTGGGGTAAAACTTCCCATCCACTGTTTTCCAAATAGTTCCTAACCGGTATAGCAACATGGGACCGAGCGTTGTCATGATGAAATATTATTGCCTCGTGTCTGGTCGCATATTCCGGGCGTTTTTCGGCTATTGCTCTCTTCAAACGGATTAATTGTGTTCGGTAGCGTTCTCCATTGATGGTTTCATCCGCTTTCAGCAGCTCATAATACAGCACACCCTTCTGATCCCACCAAATACAGAGCATTACCTTCGCGCCATAGACATTCAGCTTTGCCGTTGATATGGCTGGTTGGCCGGGTTTCACGTATGATTTTTAGCGCTTGGCGTTGTCGTAATGGATTCATTTTTCATCACCATTAACAATCCGATGCAAAAATGACTTCTTTTTGTGGCGTTCCAGCAGCATTTCGGATATGCAAAACCCCCTTTCAACGTCTCTCGTCTTGACTTCATGTGGCTGCTTGAGTGACTCCGAAAGATTCTGCGAGCTCTTCTTGTCTTTGGCAACAATTTTCATCGATTAATGCTCCCAGTTCTTCGTCTTCAAACTTTTTTGGCTGCCCAGGACGTTCTTCGCCTTCCAAGCTAAAATCACCACTTTTGGCACGTTCTCACAGCTAGAGCATGTTCACCATAAACTTCCACCAAAATACGATGACTTTCGGCTGCACTTTTCTTCACATTGAAGTAATGAAGAAGAACTCCCCGCAAAAACACTTTTTCCGGCACAAAGTTCGGCATATTTAAGTGAAAAAAAATGATTGTTGTTTACGCTTCAAATGAGTGACATATATTGAAAAAGACGCACAATGACAGTAGCTTTCCAACGTATCTTCGGAATATTGGAACGATGGAATAATAATCAAGTTACGCCATCTCTTAGCAAATCGCACGAATTAACTTATAGATCCAATAAATTCACGTCTATCTTTTCTAATAACTACTTTTCTATCCATTTTAATTCTTTATCTATCATCCTCAATCTTTTTCTATCTATTTTTCAATATAAATTCACGTTTATCTTTTCCAATACTTACTTTTCTATCCCTTACAATCTTTCATTCTATCCTCCTTATTCTTTTTCTATCTCTTAGTCAGTCACAATACACGCCTATCTTTTTCAATTCCCCCTTTTCTATCTTATTGCAGCCTACATCTATAAACATCAATATTTTTTTATCTCTTTAGCAATCTAACTTCACGTCTATCTTTTTCAATCTTTCATTCTCTATCTCATTCTATGCTTTATATATCCACGTGAATCTTTTTCTATGTGTTTGCCAGTTTAAATTAAGTCTATCTTTTTTAACCTCGCCTTTTCTATCTCGTTCTATACTTTATCTATTCAGGTGATTGTTTTTCTATCTTCTTGCCAATCTAGGTCCATGGCTATCTTTTCTAATTACCTGATCTCTATTTCATCCAATCCTTTATCAATCCACCGCAACCTTTTTCTTTTTCTTCGTCAATCTAAATTCACGTCTATCTTTTTCAATCTCCGCTTTTCTATCTCCTTTTATTCTACATCTGTCAACGTCAATCTTTTCTATCTTCTTGCCAATCTAGTCAATGCCTATCTGTTCCTATTACAAATTATGGATTTTATCAATTCGATCGGTCGTCCTTAGAATGTCGAATATTCGACACCCGAAGCGCACTTCTTCGGATGTAGGATTTGCGACATTCGATTAGCCGTCCGTTAAATGTCGAATATTCGACATCCGAAGCGCGTCCGATCGAATATCGGATTTTCAAAATTCGACCGGCGCAGGATGTAGTTTGAAATTTTTAATCAGACATTGAATAATTGTATTTTAATTTCATATCGTCATATTTGAGGAATAAAAAAATATGACATTAATTAATTATTTCAATTTCACACATTATTTTTATATAATTTTCACTAATTTTCTAAAACTATATAATTATTCATTTTATTAAATTTGAAATAATTGGTAAATAAATTTTTCAAGTTATTATTATTAGTTTATCATATCGAAAGATATCAAGCGGAAGAATTTGTTTTTGTCTTATGCGATTTATACATATCAGGAATCTGTATTAAAATTGTTTGAAGAATCAGGCAACGTAATTTGTCTTTTATAAAATAACTGCAAAATTAAATTTTATACGCCTGAAAATTTGAGACAAATAATTATACGCACAGGGACCATACATATTTATATATATTTAACAATTTTAATATTTTTAAATAACTGACCATAGTTAATCCTATACCATAAAACTCTACAACTGAAACAAGATATCGATTATTTATAGACCAGCATACAAATTTCAAACTAAGTTGTACACACTTTCTCAAATAATCAGTATCAAAGAAAGTAGAATCAAAAAAACGCATCATTAAAGAAACATCCGAATTCAACCGAAAGGAAACATTCTAAATTGAGACTTGTAAGTCAACTTGAAGTTTTAGGCAATCCATTATATCTACCTTAATAATACGCAATTAAGACTTAAGACCTCATTTCAGATGTAGAATCTTATACTTGAAAGTCCTTCCATTTACTTCGCTAAATAGGGCGAACAAAGCATCCGAAAAAGAATAAAAACAAAGTTTGATTAATTTCATTTATTTTCTTCATTCGAAACTTCTACAATATTTTATTATTACCTTAAAAAATCTTAAAATTCACCATTTGAGAACGATTTAAACACGACGGAAATATTTTTTGGCTTTCCTGGAATATGCATTTACAATTTTTTGAATGCAAATTTTCGAACAATTCCAAATTCAGCAATTTTTTTTTCTCTATTATTGTTCACTATCAAAAACTATAAATACAAAAAATTTGCTGAAATTTTTTAACTAATAGGAATTTTGTGAGATATTTGACATTCGATGAAGGCGCTTCGGATGTCGAATATTCGATTTTCGGCGTACGGACGATCAAATGCCGAAAATCGGACATCCGAAGTAGCGCGATTCAGATGTCGAATATTCGACATTCGACAGAGGCTAATATCGGATCGAAAATCGAATCTTTTTGCACACCTCTAGTCCACTACTAAGATATTTTTTATTCTTTTTCGATAAGGGTGATTATATTTTCTGGCCAATGAAGTAATAGTCCTTCCCTATGTAAAATGGACACTATACTTTTCAGAACTGCACTCTCCATTTCGTAGTAAGCATAGATACCGAGGGATATAGAGAGAGACTATAATTTGCACTATGGGGGGATAAATAAGGGATAGGAAAAGATAGATAATACCAGACATAGGGATAGAAAAAGATAGATATTCCCGGTCACTCTGGATAAGTGCGGAGATATAAAAAGAGAGTTTTGGTGATGCAAAGTGATGGGTTGGGAGAGATAGAAATGTTTTATCTTTTCTAATCCCCCAGTTCCCATCTTTTTCAATCACTTTACTTCCAGCAGAGCTGGTACAGATGTTAATTAGGCATTTTGTAAACAATAGCATCCAGGAGCGCTCGTAATTAAAATTTCTTGGCTATCTAAAAAGTTTATTGAAATATAACTCTTCTGGATAACGTTTGAGCACACACTCTAAAAAAATGTCCTTTGATAAAGAAATTACGTTTCTTTCAGAATGCTTCCATTAAAATCGAGCAGATTTCTTTTATCTATCAACAGAATCGTTCCACTGTTGAAAAACTCATCTGTAAAATGCAAAACGAAAATAGTTTCACCGATAAAATATTTCTTTCGACTCTGAAAAGAAATCCTTTAACTATTAAAAGATTTCATTTGTAGGATGGCAGATAAAGTGCATCTGCGCATCAGTGAGTGTACATTGTGTAGTGCTTAACAGTGTAATATGCGCGAGTAATTTTTGTGTTGTGCGATATATTCTTTTATCATCGCGATAAATTAACGTGGATGCTTCAGGGAAATGGATTTCTTTCAAATATTAGAAATCCTAGAGTGCGACGTAAAAATTTTGGAATATACGCATACCAAAGTAAACAATTTTTATCTGCATAACCTCATTTTTCATTGCTTCTGACAGCAAAGCATTATAAATTTATTAAATTTTATGCTTTTAACCATTGAAGCGTTATTAAGTCGTCTTTTTTGAAACTAACTTCGTAAAGCGTGCTTGAATTTCAATGAATATTATATTTCCCATCAAAGTAGTATCTTTTTTTGGGGTGAGGAGGAAAAATGGCGAAATATTTTATAGACGTTTTACAGGACACTCCTAGGACGAGGCTACAATACCTGTTAAAACCAAAATCCCTCTCTCTCGATCCAATAAACCGCCCGCGGAACCAACTTTCGGCTTTGAACTTCACGGGCGATTGGTTCCGGCTTATAGTCGCGTACGGCTCTTTCGTCATCTGTTCGCCCGGAGCCTCCCCCCAGTCGCTCACCCATTAGGCTTAACCGACCAGCCGCACCAGCCAGGCGAGGGAAAAGATCCTTCCCCTATTCAACGCGACAGACCAGTCTGCCCGGAACTCGCGATCGGGGCTTGGGCTCTGATGCGATACATACTGGCCCTCCCCGTTGTTTTGTCCCCGACGCCCATCGAACCCTCTCGTCTTCATCACAATTATGACGAATGACTCGATGAGCGTCCAGATCCGTTCAGACTGAAGAATCAGAGGAACCATAGTGTCAGGAGTGACGGCCTCCATTGCCACGCCCCAATTCGCGCAGACGAAGAGTGCGTGCCCTGCATTATCCAAAGGGAATCGCAGTAGCAACATGTTTTTCGGCATCATCGCCTCGATGCAGATGTTCCATCTCGCGGTATTGAACGCATTGCGTATGTCAATGCTGACCAACGCGCAGAATCTCTTACGCTTACCAGTTTCTTTTCTTGTATTTGTGGCAATGTTTACCACAGCTTGGATAGCGTCCTCAATGGATCTGCCTTTCCTGAACTCCTCCAGAAGCTTCCCCATCGTATCCGAAAGATATACTTTACCGGTCAGAATTGTCGGACCACCATTTTTGATAATTGCTTAAATTATCCTAATTTGAATTAGGTGAGTGAAAAAATTTGTTCTCTTAATTAAATTCAAAGCTATTGAAACCCTGTATAAAATGAGCCCAACATGAATTCGTTTTGTTAATTTTTGAAGAAGTTATTGCAGAAAAAGTCAATATTTCAATGCTTTGTTAAATTTTAAATGACTTTCGAAATAATTAACATTGTTTAATTTTCTTGGACTAATTTTAAAGCTAAATTTCTACAAAATCGAACAAAATTCTTGGAATTGATGTGTAATTTTTTTCTTACATACTGCTCAAGGTTAAAGTTCAAATAAAAAAGTTTGAAAAATTCCAATATGGCTTTTGCCGAGAAAAACATTTTTATAAGATATATAAAACATGTAATCATGGATTTAGTATCGAATTTCCTCGAAATGTATATTCATATGATCTTTATTAACATTTACCTACAGATGAAATGTTTTCGAAATTTCCATACTTTTTTGTTACAATTCCAACTCTTTGCATCATGCAAGAAAAAAATTATAGATTTATAATGCTAATTTACTACAATTCTGTAGAACCTTAGCTTCAAAATGAGCCTAAGAACATCAAAAAATGTTAATTGTTTCAAAAGTTATTTAAAATTTAAGAAAACATTGAAATTTTGACTTTTTTTGCTTTAACTTCTTCTAAATTTAACGAAACGACTTCATTCCAGACTGATTTTAAAGATAATTTTGATGGCTTCCACATTATTACGAGTACAAATTTCATCACTCACAAAATTGAAATTAAGATAATTTAAGCAATCATCGAAAAACAGGTGGTCCCACAATTCTGACCGGTAGTGTATTTGTCTATACGATGAGGCATCCCTTAAAGAGTTGTTGCCCTTCCTCAGCAGGATCAACCTTTGCTTCTTCCAGTCTAAGAAGAACCTCCCCTACCGAAGACAGGAGTTGAATGCTTCTAGAAGGATCTCCGGGAATGCCCCGCTCACCTCTTAAAGGATCTCGTTTCGCACCCCGTCGATCCCCGGCGCTGAGTTTGCCTTGAGATTTCCACACGATCTCTTTAGTTCTTCGCGCCAGACCACGCAGGAACTTCGATCCTGTCCTTGGAGCGACTCTACGTGTGGAAACAAGCTCCGCACAATATACTTGACTTGATCGGGATTATCCAGGCTTGGGGTCTTTCTTCTTGGTGACTTCTTCTTGGTGACTATTTTGAAGGCGAGACCCCATGGGTCCTTCTCGACTCCACCAATCAAGTCTTTCCGGCATTGAAGTCGGCTTTTCTTTATGCCTCGCCTCAAAGCTGCTGTTGCCCCTTTCCATGCCTCGTGCATTCTAAACGTAGGGCCACCAACTGGTCGTTCCACCAGTACATCGAACCCTTGGCTTGCCTGTGCTTGCTGTGAGGCATCGAGTAGTCGCAAGCATATTAAAATATTATTTCATCAAGCGTTTATCTTGATCGATATATCTTGTAAATATGTTATGGCAGAGGTTGGGTATGATGTAAATAGTGTTTTATCTATGAAAGGAAGAATATTATTTAGAAAAAAAATGATTATAGTTTGTATATTAAATGTATATACATATATGTGGCAAAATTCGTCAAATGTACCCACCTAAAAACTTTTTGTTTCGGATTTTCTTGAAAGTCCGCGAAATTATTGCCCTAGTGAACCTCTTTTAATTCCCCTAAGAAAACGTCTCAAGTACGACGGGTTGTCAAAATCAACCAGCACTTACTGCTGGAGCCATCTGTTGGCAAAAAGCGGGAACTTAGTTGCGCATCTAATAGTTTCCGATATGGTTTCCTGTACAGTTTACTACATAGATTCCTATATATTTTCCCATGTCTGTTTTTAAATTTAAACGACGTTAAGAGGAAGCTATAATTTAAATATGTTTATAATTATGTTCCTTGAAAAAAAATAAAATACGAAGAATCGAAATTTAGTTTCTTTTAATATTAATTTATAACATGGCTTAACATTCAACTTCAACATTCATATTGTAATATTCTAAAGTTTTGAAAACAATCATCAAATAAATAAAAGACAGGGGAAACTGTACAGGAAACCATATCGGAAACTACATGGTAAACTATATGATCCGGGCTCAAATTACTATACAGTTTCCCATATTGTTTTCAATATAGTTCCCCGCATAGTTTCCCATATAGTTTCTTACATAGTTTCATAGTTAATTTCCTACATGGGATTTTTATATAATATTTTATATAATATAATAGGGTAAAATATGTAGAACTATTGTTTTTCACTTTTCGAAAGCCAACTTGCCACACTCAGAAAAAATATATGATTGAATCAAAAAATTATTTGCTTGAAACACTTTCTTTGATGTAAAGAAATGTTTTGTTTTAATGAAACAAAATTTGTTTGATTAAAACAAAATATCTTTGGGCCAAATAAATAATTGCTCGAATAAAATAAATTTCTGCCTTGAATCAAATCATTTTCTTTGATTCAATCAAATCTTTTTTCTGAGTCCACTTATTTTGATATAGAGAGTGAAATAAAGCGTAGTTGCCAAAGGTGATACTGATTTATGTCAGGATTCCCAGTAAAATTGCTAGAAAAGGAAATTCTAACGATATCCTCAAAAGACAGCACAAACATCAAAAACTTTAATAAAGCACAAAATACTTGAATTGCTACATTTGACGGTTAGGACTAAAATATAGCGAGAAGAGAAACAAAATAAACACGATCGTCCTTTATTTTTATCAAAACACAACAAGTACCAACATAAGTATTTTTTCGCTAGCAATCATTCTATGAAAATTTTTAAAAATTCCCTGCATACAAATATATCTAAAAAATATTGTACCTGATTCGATTAAAGAGGTTCTATCGGTACATAGCTAGACAGAAAAAAACATTTTATTGAACTAGATTATAAATCTCAAGCATACAGGTATGAATACTATGACAGGGCAAACGTGTATGTACGCTCAATGTTTCTTTTTGAATAGCACGCCATAACCTACCAACGTATACTCGGCTGCGGTGTTGCCATATCTACTACATTATCACTAAATATCATGATTTTTGTAACATTTATTTCCATTTTCATTGATTTACAAGTACCCTTCTAACAATATTGTAAGCTAAAAATGTTTTGAAACATTTCGCTCTTTGGCGGTTTCTAATGTTTATTTTCAAGTTGTTTTACACTATTTGTAATGCCTAATTTGGCTAATGTTTGCATATTTTAAGTTTTTTTATTTGTTTTCACGAAGGGGGAAGGTTTCGCGCAACAAAATTGCCTATTTGAATGATTCAGTACATATAAAAAAAACTCACATTCTATGTTTTGAAAGAGTGTTTTGCGTACAAACAAAATCCTTGTCTCCTTATTCACGATTGCAAGTTTTTTGAAATCTAAAAAAAATTAAAGAAACTTTTAATTGTGACCCACAAATTTGCGCAGTTGCGCAGAAAAAAAACACACGTTCTAATTTTTCGGTATTCCCTAAAGCCTGAAAATACATTTTTTGTGGACTTGTTGGCATTCCATTGACTACATCATATAGGACGATAGCTTAAAAAAATCCTTTACTTAAATTTAAAATCCAAAGTGTACGTATTTCCTAAGATCTCAGCTTACGTTCCCTGAGAAAGATGTTTTTTAAGCACTTGGACTACTAAATATAATTTTCAAAATGACGGGATCTCTAAAATATAAACGAGTTATCTTAAATGTCACTTCTCAGCTTAAGTTCCCTGAGGAAAATGTATTTTAGGCACCTGAACTACTAGATATAATTTTTAGAATGACGGCATCTCTAAAATATAAACGAGGTATCTTAAATTTCAGTTCTTAGCTTAAGTTCCCTGAGGAAGATGTTTTTCAAGCACCTGGGCTACTAAATATAATTTTCAAAATGACGGGATCTCTAAAATATAAACCAGGTATCTTAAATATCTGTTCTCAGCTTAAGGTCCTTGGGGAAGGTGTATTTTAAGCCCTTAGATCACCTGGTTTACTTCTCACAATCACGAGCTCTTTGAAAAATCATCACTAATACTTCTTCGCATTCAAAATAATATTGTCGCAGAATACTTTAGCTGACTTTAGTAACCTCATAAGAAATATATTCATCGTGCCATCTGTTTCTTTATTTTCTAAAAACCTGCCTACCTTACCGACTTTCACGCCTTTTTGAAACCATACACCAGTCTTGTCTTCAAACATTGCATGCTGACATTATTACGCTCTGGAATTAGCGTTCTTCTGACAAAATTGTTTTCTGTTCAATTCGAGTTCTGGCTATCGATCCCCTACCGGAAGCAGGTCACATGTCATATTTCTGACAGAAGACTAAGCAACCCGTGCGTAGTACAGTAATCGCCCTCGGCAACTAATTTTCATAAACTCGCGGTTCTCTCTTATACGGCGAACAGCGCGTGTGGTACATTGGCATTAAAATAGTTAGAGTCAAATGAAATCATATAACATAAATTTAGTATCTTCAATGTCTGGAATACTAGATATAAAGTCCTGAGGTCAGTGTGCCCCAGACTGAATCTTCCGGGTCACGTGGTTGAAGCTGGTCGTCCTGTGCGCAGTGTGTCCAGGCTCCAGATTTGAAACGGGAACGTTACACACACAACGCCAACAGCAGTACGTACGTGAGAATGGTTGCGCGCGCAGCGCAGTGCGTCTGTTGTTCGCAGCGGTTCTTTGAGTTCTCTCTGGTTGAAGGCTCTTTGTACCTACAGCTGATATAGCGTGCGCGAGGAATCACATGCACGCACTGTTAGCTAAAGTTGCGTAAGTTTCATTGCTATATGAAACTCAAGAGTGTGTAAGAGCACTGCTTACAAATCGACAGCTTGCTCGGTTTTTATGTTTCTTTCGACTCTGCTGGATTGCGAGAAAAAGAGGCGCGAAAGAGGTGCCAAATTCGAAATAACAGAAGATATAATTTGAAAACTTAACCATAAAATTAAAATTTTATAATGTGTAAAATCTTTTACATGACAGTTTCAATAAATAAGTGTTAATTAAAGGATTCAATATTTAAACAGGTTAATAATTTATATTCTAATTCACATACGAAATTACAATTACTAAACAATTTTTTTGTATGAAGTTGATTCAAGAAACCTTTACTATTGAGTAAAATACTTTAAATGCCATTTTTTGAAATACATAACATCTTTTACGTGACAATTTCAATGTATAAGTGTAAACAAAAGGTTTTTTTTTAATGAATAAATTATATTTACATTTGCATACGAAATTACTCATTGAGATTTTTTTGTTATTAAGTAAAAGTGACCAATATTATAATTATATTATAGACTGCTCTAGCATAACGCGTACGGGCTCGAATGATCGAGGGGCATCCTCACTGTGTGATGCAGGAGTCGCCCCCCCTCCCATCGGTACGAGCGGCGATAACATTCCGGGATATCAGGGCCTACTTTTTTGGAGCAACCCTGAGGGTACACTGCACTCTAGATTTGATGTCAATTCCTCTCCACCATTTATAGTGCTGTTAGAGTCTCGCATACCCGGCAAGAGCTTGGGTCGCTTCAATCTGATCGCCTTGCGGGACCTGATGGACTCAATTATTAGGGACACCAAGAGACAGATCTTTCCTAATGGGCGCAACCAGGCCAAGGTCTTCGGTGAGCGTTGGCAGGCGGCTAACATTTTGATCGATTCGGCTGACCTACGGGACTTCGGCGTCCACGCTTACATTCCGGCATTCTTGGTCCAGAAGAAGGCGTTTGCCCGGAATATTCCGACGGAGTACTCAGCAGCTGAGCTCAGCACGAGACTCGAACCTGACACGCTTCCAAGCATTCTATCTATTCGTCGTCGTACTCTGGATGACGGTTCCGCCTCGGATCGTGTGGAGTTTGTCTTTTCTACAATAAACATTCCCAGGAAGTTGAGCCTGGCCTGTGTCGTTTTCGATCTGACCCCTGTAATTCCCCCACCAAAGCGGTGTTTTTTCTGCCACCGTTTCAGACATATTTCGGAGCAGTGTCGGTCTACGCGGGCTACTTGTGAGTTTTGTTCCGAGGAACACCCCTCACGGGACTGCATGAATACTAGGTCGTATCCTCGATGCGTTAATTGTGGAGAGAAGCATCCCGCCTATAGCCGAGATTGTCCCATCTATCGGCACCTATTTGCGGTCATGAAGGAGAGGACACTAAAAAATTGCAGCTGCGAGGAAGCTGAAAACCTGCTTCTGGCCAGAGGAATATCGAAGCCCCTCCTATCGCTGGAGGTCTGGAGGTCCGGGCTGGGATACCATACGGGAGCGGATGTCGGTTCTTCTTCGATACGGTCGGGAGAGGAGGGGTCTGCGACTGCCAGCCTTGTGGCTGAGATTTTGCTCAATATGGCTCCCGACGAGGCTCCCCGGGCTGCGGAGGCCGAAAAGGAACTGCACCGGATGTAGCCATGAGAGGGGCAGTAAGGTTAGTGGTTCTCACGGATGGACCTTTCTGGCCTGGAGAGCCTTTTAATTAATAGTCTAATGTTAGTTATAATTTCGCGAACTTAGGGTAATGCATGTTAGATTTAGGGTAGCTTTTCTACACTTCCCAGATTAATAGGAAGATTTTGGAATTCCCAGTTTTTTCGATTTCCTCTGGGCGCCTGAAGGGTTTCAAGTATAATTTGTTCCGAATTGTGCGGTCTGTTTGGTGTGGTGTCCCGTGTGGACCTTACAGATAATTGTGTGTTTGTTTTCTTGATCCGGGTATGGGTTCGATGGGTATGCGCCATGTTTGTCCTTCATTCAGACTGGCTATCTGGAACGCGCATAGTGTGTACAATAAGAGGTCCGAGTTGGAGGCACTTCTCCATGCACAGAGGCTGAACGTGCTGTGTGTAGCAGAGTCCTGGCTGAGACCGGCGGATGTTTGGGAGATCCCGGGATTTGCGTCCTATCGGTCGGACAGGTTAGATGGACAGGGTGGAGGGGCTCTTATTCTGGTTGGTCGCGAGTTCCAGGTGTCCAGGGTGGTGGACTTGTCGCGACGAAGGCGAGATTTTGACGGCGTCGGAATAGTGCTGGCCACAGCTAGGGGTCCTATGGCGATCCTGTGTGTGTATGCTCCCCCCGGCCTGGTCATTGACCGGGAGGAGTGGTCGGCTTGCTTGGACATGTTGCGCCCGTTCAATGAGGTCTTTTTATGTGGGGATTTTAACGCGCACCATGTTATCTGGGGTTGTTCCCGCACTACGCCTCGAGGGGCGGCATTGTACGAGCTATCTCTCGAACACGATCTAATATCAATAAACGATTCGAACCCGACATATGTTCCGGGCTTAGGGTCATCCCCCAGTAACATTGATTTGATCTTTTGCCCATTAGCGGTGTTTTCTTTTGCGAAGATAGAGGTTATTGACGACCCGTATGGCTCTGACCACTTGCCTGTGGTGTTAGCGCTTGAGACTGGAGTTTCTGCGGAGCCGAGGCCGACGAGCCGTATCAACATAGGGGACGTGACGTGGTCCCGGTTCCACGAGCTCCTTTAAGCGGACTTGCCGCGCCTCCGGGTTCTCCAGGAGTCGGGTGTTCAGACGGCTGTGATCTATGATGAGTTTTTTTCAGGCTGCCATGGGGCATCTCCTCAGCTGTGGGGCTGTCAGGCGCGACGATTCTGCAAGGAAAAGGAGTCCACAACCCCTCTGGTGGTCCAACCAAACGGCAGAGAGAAAGGCGGAATTTAAGAAAAAAGATGCGGAGGTTAATATCTTTCTTCGGAGACAGAAGCGCTCCTCATTCCGCCTATTCTGCGAATCCATGGATCCTTCCCAAGGCATGTGTAGGATTTGGGGTACACTAAAGGCGCTCACATCAAGAGCGGGAGCGATGAGAACTAACGTCATCACCGACCCGAACTCCGCCGAATTTGAGAGGCTCCGGACTGATCTGGTGCGTGAGGAGGTCTCACCGGCGGATATTCCGCTATGGCCATTGAGGAAACTGAAGAGCAATTGGATGTGCCTTTCTCTCGAAGGGAGTTTGATACAGCGATGGCAGCATGTAAAGCGAGGTCATCGCCCGGGCTGGATGGCGTCTCGTACGAGATTCTGAGGAGGTTATCCGGGGAGGCTAAAGACTTCCTGCTCTGTCTTTTCAACGGTATGTTTTTGTATTCATCATACCTGGCCTCCTGAAGGGATACGTACGTCATCTTCATCCCGAAACCAGGAGGCAAGGGCTATCGGCCAATCTCGCTGACCTCCTTCGTATGCAAGCTCTTTGAACGGATGGTGCATAAACGGCTCGAGCATCATGCGGAACACCATAACTGGATACCAAACTACCAGTTCGACTTGAGGAGATGCAGATCGGCGGTGGATGCGGTGGCCATGGTGACCACGGACATACTCCAGGGTTTCGGGAATCGCGAGTCGACTGTGGCCGTTTCGGTGGATATCAAGGGGGCCTTTAACTCGGTGCTTCCGGGAATCCTTTCTGGTCAGCTTGGCAGGCTGGGGCTTCCGGGCAGGGTGCATAAATTTATCAATTTTATTACGGCTAGGAGGGAGCTTAGCTTTTCTGCTGACGGTTCGGGCTCCAGGACGTGTGGCGTTGGGGTACCTCAGGGTGGTGTTCTCTCTCCCATTCTCTTCAATATTTACACCAGTAGGGTTATTGATATCCTCCCCCTAGGCATTCGTTACGCAATGTACGAGGATGATCTGTTTCTCCACACCAGGGGACGGTCGATCGAGTTCGCTAGAGACGAGTTGACGAGTGCACAGCTGGTCTTGTGCTTTCGGTGGAGGGTCATGATCTGCCCTGCTGCAGTGGCATTAAGTATCTGGGGGTGATACTGGATCGTCGTCTTACTTGGGCCCCTCATGTTCGTATGATAGCTGAGAGAGCAATCAGGTCTATAAACGTTATTCGGATTTTATTTAGAGTCAGTTGGGGGGTTACACCATCCCTGCTCTTGACTGCGTATCGGGGCCTGGTCCGGTCTACATTGGAGTGGGGATCGCCGCTTTTTTCATCGGCGTGCCGTGGGACTCTTCGGCTCCTGGATAGGGCCCAATATACGGCTCTCAGGGCCGTTCTCAACCCCCGTATCCATTCTTCTCTCGGAATCCGGGAGCCCCCCTTGGCACTCAGGCGGAATCTCCTCAACAACCGCTTTGTCACTAGGAATTTCTCTTGGAGGGGCAATCCACTCATCCCGAAGTTGGTCCTGTTGTCTGAGAGGGTTGGTTCTGCGAAGCGTTTCAGATCGCTGAGGTCTTCTCTGGTGGGCTCATATATGGGTCTGGTGGATTTGCTTGGTATGGTGTCGAAGACTGTGAGACCTGGCTGATTTGACTGGCCGTGGTGGACCGTTGTGCTGCCTATTGAGGTGGACTTGGAGATGGGTTCTGTATTGAAGTCCTCGGTGAACCCCGGCCAGGCTTGTGTGGAGTTCTTCAACCAGCAGTATGCGGAGTTTGATGTCATTTACACGGATGGTTGAGTGGATCCGGTCAGTGGCGATGCGGGATGTGGTTTTTATGTGGGGCGTGACGATTTTCGGTACGGGTTGGCTCTTCAGCCATTTTCCTCGGTCCTGTCGGCGGAGCTGTATGCTATATTTAGGGCTATTCACTACTCCAGCCGTGCAGGTATGAATAAGGTCTTGGTTGCGTCAGACTCGAGGGCGGCTCTGTCTGCTCTTCGTGATTGTTTAGCCGCGCCCGTCAGAAATTATCTTGTCTTCAGGATAGCCCACATGCTTGAGGGGTTGAGGGACCAGGGCCGAGTTGTGGAATTTGTTTGGGTTCCGGGTCATGTAACGTTGCGGCCGACGGGGTCGTTCGGGCTGCGGGGAAGCTGCCGTTCCGCATCAGGTATGGCCTTCCTAACTGCGATCTCTTCGACCCGGTCGGCCGCGACTACGAAGCGTGGGTTAGGCTTTTATGGCCATACATGGGGACGGAGGGTGCCTCCTACTCGCGATACTTTCTATATGTTGCCTGTAAGTCTGTCAGGCCATGGTTCTCGTCCCTTGGTTTGCCCAGGCGCTCCCTCTGGTTTCTCACCAGGTTGCGCACCGGCCACAAATGCTCTGGGGATCATTTCTTGAGGATGGGTTGGGACCTGGAGGCTGGTTGTTCCTGCGGCGCCCCCTGCGGGACCTTGATCACATTTTGCATGAGTGCCCTCTGCTGGCGGAATCCAGGCCTGGCTTCTATGAGTTTATTAGCAGGCGTTTCCCCGACCGCAGGCCCGAGGAGATCCCTATCGAGGATCTGGTGTTTGACCCCGGTCCTGGGGTCGTGGGGGCGCTGGGTGGACATTTGGGGCGGCTCCGGGCCTCCTCCCCCTCCAATCCCCTCCCGGCTGGACGGGGTGGTGGTTCCTGGGCCTAACCTGGAGGCGGGCCGCTGATTGCTGGGTGGACGGACTTTTACGGACGACGAATTTTTGTTGCAGACTGTAGTGAAGCGGCGATCTGAGTACTGAACTCCTGCCTTGATCTTTGTGGAGCCGGAAGGTGGTAGTCCTGAGGGAGCCAGTAAGGACTGTGAATGGAGCATTAGGCCATTAGTTCTCCGTGTGGGCAGCCATTAAGTGAGGAAGAAGGAAATATTCAGACGTTTTTATTTTGGATCGTTCTACAATTGAATTGATATTTTGGGCTTTTAGCCCCACGTGGATGTTCTGGCCATTTATTCACAGAACAAGAAGCCATTAAGAGAAGAAGAAGACGATGCACGTAAGGCGTCATGGCGGCCAGTGTTTACGTCTGCTCGGAAGCCGGTCGTGCCGCATCTCCAACGCCGCTGTCCTCTAGTGCTGCCGTCCTCGTATTGTGCATGGAACATACGGGACAGGAAGCGTAAGTGCGGGTAGTGCGTAATAAGTGTTAGGAGTGCTCTCGGGTGGCGACGAATTGCGGTCTCTCGTCACACGACTTTTTCCCCGGGACATAACCGCACCTATCATACCGGTGAGTACATAAATATCTTTTTAAGTGACGGGTAAAATTTACCACGTCACAGTATATTGTTAAATCTATGTAAAACATCATTAATTTTACTTTTGGGTAAAGAAATTAAAGTGTCATCAATGTAGCGATAGTAAAATTTAATGTAATAAGTGAAATCATCTCTAATTTTAGTTTCAGCCTCATCCATAAAAATATGGTTATCAAAATTACAGTAAGCAAAATTTAAACATAATTGTAAAGCTTCATTAAATTGTCTATAATTTGAGAAAGTGTGTTGTTTAATAACATTCCGTCTATTTTTAATAGATTTTATAATTAAATCCCAAATAATATTAGTATACACTGCGAAAATGTCTGAAGAAATGATAGTGTAATTTTTAGGGATAGCTATATTATTGATTTTATGATTGAAACTCCAGCTATCTTTGATATAGAATTCGTTTCGACTATCTGTTTTCTGCAACGATTTAGAAATGTTTTTTGATAAATTATAAGTTGGTGAACCAATAAATGAAGTTATGGGTCTTAGTGCATAGTTTGGTTTATGTACACATAATTTTGGTAGGCCGTAAAATGTTGGTGCAGGTAGTAGTATTTGAATGCAAGTATTTTAAAGAATTGCCTTTTTTTTTTTTGGTGAGGAGGAAAAATGGCAAAATCTTTTATAGACGTTGTACAGGACTCTCCTAGGACGGGTCTAGGCATACCTGTTAAAACCAAAAAACCCCCTCTCTCGAACCAATACACCACGCGCGGAACCGCCTTTCGGCTTTAAACTTCACAGGTGGTTGGTTCCATTAAAGTCGCGTACGACTCTTCCGTCATCCGTTCGCTCGGAACTTCCACCCGCGGCCACACGCCCACTAGAATAACCGACTAGCCGCGCCACCCAGGGGAGAAACAAACAGATTCCTTCCCCGAACGACGCGGACAGCCAAGTCTACCCTAGACGCAGGACCGCGGGTGCCGGCCCCGATGCGATTTCTACTGGCCCTCCCCGTTGTTTCGCTCTCGACGCCCATCAAGTTCTCTTGTCTTCATCACAAGTGTGACGAATGTCTCGATGAGCGTCCAGAACCGTTCAGACTGGAGCATGAGGGGGACCATCGTGTCAGGAGTAAGTTCGGAACCCACCGACTGACCGAGGACCCCTAGCCAGACCCCATTTTGCGCAGACGAAGAGTGCGTGCTCTGCGTTATCCACCGGGGAATCGCAGTAGCAACACGTCTCCTCGTCTCTCTTCTTAAAGCGCCTCAGGTACGCGTTAAAACAGCCATGGCCCGAGAGCGCTTGTGCCAAGTAAAAGCCGACTTCCCCGTGCTTTCTGTTCAGCCAGGTGGCGAGCTCCGGGATCAGGCGGTAGGTCCATCTCCCTGTCTGCTCACCATGCCATCTCATCTATCATTTCTCGACGAGTCTGCGCCTTCCATCCTTGCGGAGGGCCTCCTTCGCGCGAGCGATTTCCTGCAGGTCGGCGCAGGTAAGCTCCTTGCGAAGCTGAAAGGTTTCCTGCCTTTCCTCCGCCAATAAATCTATTGGCGCAGCGCTCGTCGAGATAATTCTATATGCCGAAACTATTCTCAGCGCGACAAGTCTTTGCGCCGAGAACAGCCTCTTCTGGATAGCATGGTTTTGCAAGGCATTGGCCCAGACCGGAGCTGCATAAAGCAGCTTCGAATGGACCACGCTCGCCACCAATCTTCTTTTCGCTTCCCTGGGTCCACCAATGTTTGGCATAACCCGGGCCACGTTTGCTCCACATTGATAGCTTTGGCGGCTGCGATCTTTAGGTGTTCGCCAAAGCTAAGCCTACGATCCAGCCGCACCCCGAGGTACTTAATGCTTGTTTTCCACTCGACTTCATGCTCTCCGAGAACGATCCTCGGGTATTGGAAGGATCTCCTGTCCGTAACGAGAAAAGCCTCGGTTTTCTCAGGGGCCATTTTAAGACCTCTGCCATCCAACCAGCGCTTCGCTCGCCACAGACATTCATTGATCCTCAGCTCTAGGATGTCGACGGCGTCAGCGGCGCACACACCTAGTGCGTCATCCGCGAAGCCGACGAGCCTCGTTCCAGCAGGCAGGTCCATGCGCAGGAAATCGTCGTACATGACGTTCCAAACGAGTGGACCCACCCGCGACCCTTGAGGGGCGCCACATGTCATCTCCTCCTTTAGAGACCATTTGTCGCCCTCATATATCACCCACCTGTCGCTCAGATAGTCATCTATCATTCGCAACAGGTAGTCTGGAACCTTTTTCCGCACCATCGCCTCGATGCAGATGTTCCATCTCGCGGTATTGAACGCATTGCGTATGTCAATGCTAATCAACGCACAGAATCCCTTACGCTTACCAGTTCCTTTTCTTGCATTTGTGGCGATGTTAACCACAGCTTGGATGGCGTCCACAGTGGATCTGCCTTTCCTGAATCCGAACTGGTTTTCCGAGAGCCCGTTCTCCCCGACCAAGAGAGCCTGAAGCCGTTGTAGAATCAACTCCTCCAGAAGCTTCCCCATCGTATCCAATAAGCATATTGGTCTATACGACGAGGCAACCCCTAGAGGTTTGTTGCCCTTCCTCAGCAGGACCAACCTCTGCTTCTTCCAATCTGCGAAGAACCTCCCCTCCCGAAGACAGGAGTTAAAGGCTTCTAGGAGGATCTCTGGGTACGCCCCGATCACCTCTTTGAGGATCTCGTTCGGCACCCCGTCGATACCCGGCGCTGTATTTGCCTTAAGCCTTCCACCCGCTCTCTTTAGTTCTTTGGAACGGCTCCACGTGTGGAAACAAGCTACGCACAATGTACTGGACTCGATCGGGATTATCCAGGCCCGGGGTCTTTCTTCTAGCCACCAATCTCTTGGTGACTATTTTGAAGGCGAGACTCCATAGGTTCTTCTCGACCTCACCGATCAAGTCTTTCCAGCATTGAAGTCGGTTTTTCTTTATGTTTCGCCTCAAAGCTGTTTTTGCCCCTTTCCATGCCTCGTGCAGCGTAGCATCCCCCTTTGAACGGGTGAATTTTCGCCGCGCTGCGAGGCATTCTCGACGTAGGGCTGCCAACTGGTCGTTCCACCAGTACATCGAACCCTTGGCTTGCCTGCGCTCACGGCGAGGCATCGAGTAGTCGCAAGCCGCGACCACCTTCTGCCTCACCGAGCGCACAGCAGCTTCAAACGACCCAGCAGGGCAGACCCAATCAAGCTCATCGATGAGCCTGGTTACTTCGAGGTGTTCGCGAAGACTTTCCCTGCTGAGTCGTCTCGTGTTCCAGGAGGGGCTAGATCCTTCGCCGCCCCTACCCTTATCTACCGTCTGACACCGTTGTTCTAGTGTGAATTCGATGCACCGGTGGTCACTCAAGGTTATTAAATCGAGGACCGATCAGTCGCTTATCCTTGAAGCGAGGCGAGGTGCGGCAATTGTGAGATCAATTATTGACCCCCCGCTCCTCGTCTGAACGTAAATTCCCCGCCCTGATTCAAGACGATCAGTTCGTTCCTAGCGACCATCTCGCCAACCAAGATTCCCCTCCTATCTAGGCGGGCTTCACCCCACTCGGGCGACTTACTGTTGAAGTCACCCCCTATGAGGGATCGCCCGATGGCCTCACGGAGGCTTTCCTCAAGGAGGAGGATCTGGGTCTCAAAGACATCGAAGGGATCGCCGGGGGAGAAATAGCAGCTGTACACACGCACATCCGCCACCTCCACCCAGACGAACCCTGCGTCGGTCTCCAGGAAGTCCCCGACGCCCAAATCAGGGTTACAAACAAGGATGCAGGAGTCTGCTGGTCTGCCCAATGCCAAGCACAGGGCAGACACAACCTCCTCTTTTTCAACGTCTCGTCGAGGTCCCTAATTTCGAGGGACCTCGTCGAGACCAGGGCCGAAATCTCTGCCCTCTCCCCGACCGCCAGGTCGAGCTCCTTCCGGAAGGCCGAAACGTCTCCCCCCTTTTTGAGGACCAGAAGGACTTCTTCCTTCCTGGTCCTCCGGATAGACAGGACCTCAAGTCCTGCCTTCCGGGGGTCGACTTTCGCCTTCATCTCCTTCAAGATGTCGGCGTAGGACTGGCCGTCCCTCGCCGAAACCTTGTTGGCGTCGCCCGACCTGGCGGGCGAGGAGCGCTTCGAAGTTCTCTTGGCGTTTGTACCCTGTGCTTCTTGCACAGGGTCCTTCGCCCTTCTCTCCGTATCCAGTTTTTTCTTTTCCTTTTTTTTTTCTTTTTGGTGACCACTTGCCAGTCCCCATCTTTAATCGGGGCCTGGCTCTTGGCCACCTGTGCATACGACGGTGACGGGCCGCCCTTCCCCCTCTTAGGAGTTCTTTCCTGAGGGGGGGAGGGGGCTGCCCTCTTCTCACCTTTATTTTGAAGTTTTGGGGTGTCTCCCAGAGACGCAGAGCGCGGTCTCCGGAAGATACCCAATTTTTTCGAGACGGGGTGGTTCTCCAGCCTCTTCTGGAGTTCCACCCCGCTTTCAAGTAGGCACCTGTGGGTGTTGAGCATACCGCCCAACACCTCAGCTGCCTCGTTTACTGAGTCTTTTACAAAGCCAGGGTTGTTCCTGAGCATACCCTTTTGTATTACGCTCAGGGCCCTGGCTAGCTTTTCCATTTTTTCATTTTGCTCCTTCAGGAGCTGAAGGACGTCCTTCCATCCTTCAGCTCCTGATGAAGCACCCAAGTCGACATTCCCCACAGTATTTTTATTCAAATCCATAAATCATTTTTACCAGCGCATCGTGCGTAGAGGAGCAGGTCGGAATAGTTGGGAACGGGTGTACCCTCGGACCGAAGTCCTACCCCAGTTCCCTGAGGCCCAACCTCCGCTTAGCCGGTCCCGGAATACACGGACAGACCGAACTCGCTCGAGGCAACACAGGCTCCGACACCTGTGTTCAATACGCACTACCTGATCAAGGTCCCGAAGGGGCTGGCTTCTGATCCCGCATGGCACACCACCTCGGCAGAGCTAGGCTCACAGCAGCCTCGCCTCCTCGTGGGCCGGGGAAGACACCACTCGGCGACGAAGCACTCCCAGTGGGGCGCCATACGGAAACGATCGTTTGGACTGCTCTTGGTCACAGACTGCGGAGGCCTTGCAGTGTCCCCCAGGAGATTCCATACACCAATTCGCTCTTAGCCTCTTTCAAGAGGGAGACCGTCTATAGGTTCTCCTCTCACATTCGAAGGACACATATCACAGTCGTGCGGCGCTGACATTCGTTCAGTTCACTCATTCCTCACAAGCACTCTCAGACTCTCTCTCAGCGCCGCTACCTGGGGCATACATCCTTCTCCATGCATGGGTATGGACGCGTTTATAGCGTCCCCCACTCTCAACCTGGGATAGACCCGTTTATAGGGCACCCTTCACGCAATGGGAAGATGCCCGTCTATAGAGCCCCCTGCATTTGTTCACCGATTCATCGGGACACTACAACCTCCATGACCCGAGGGCCGTCTGCTAAGCCTCCCCACCCGTCCTTTTTTGGCATAGCCAAGAGGACTTCGTCAAGGTACCAGTCCGAGGGGAGGTAAAGAATTGCCGTTAATAATTTTCTTATCTTTCTATGATGAAAAAATTGTTTTTAGTTGCAAAATGATATCAGTAAGATCTTTTGATGTTAATTTAATATATGTAGAATTATCTGATAAAAGGTTTTCTATTTTTTAATTGTAATCCATTCTGTTCTTAATTACTGTTTTATTACTTTTGCCAGCATTGAGTATTATAAGAGCGTCATGTTTTTCTAATGAAAGCACGAGAAATAGTGCTCATTTTGCCGCCTATTAAACGGATAATTGCCGGGAAACTGCCTTTTCGGTACGGCTATTATATGGGGTGCCACGTATTTCGGTACGAGTTTTAGACAGATAATAGACAGCTCGGTTTTCTTGGGTTCTTCATAAAAAGTATATAGCATCTTCAGAAAAATTTGTCCTGTCCAAAAGTCGAGTACTGTCAAATAAATTTCCCAGTCCTTATTTTTTCCGCGTACTTACCTATTGAATTATATTTCTAGATACCATGAGATTGAATGCCATGAATTTTTCTTCACAAAACACATCGTATGAGTGTAATGCATGATATGAGAACGCGAATGGTGGGATCCCATAAAGTGGCAATATTTTTAATTAAAAAATAATCTGAAGCATTCAATAGAAATAAAACACACCATGCTGGGAAAGTAATTGAGTGGGAAATTATGAAAATTGAGTATGTTGTAATTGTACTTTTATGAGCAATTATTCTCAATTAATGCAAAAATTCATCACGAACACAAAAAAACCATACGTTCCTTGCATTCAGAAAGGATGGTTTTTTATCACACTTCATGTATATGCATTTCTGGGTGAGTTACGTTACTTTTGGAAAAAGTAACTTTTTGTAATCACGTTACTTTTCAAAAAAGTAACGTTTCGAAGGAAAGTAACTTTTCCGGATTCTATCCATGGATAATAAAAACTTCTGTAATTCACCAATTGAGATCTTCTAAATTCAAAATGATTTCTTCCAAAACAGACAAATTTTGCTGAGTTTCAGTTAATTTAAATTTAAGCTGTAATAATTTGAAGCATTCGTTTCTACTGTACACTATCCTTTCCTTCTAGAAGAAATGGAATAACAATGAGAAAAAGGGACTCAGTGTTAACATGTATTGCTTAAAAAATAATATTTTGTTTCACATATAAATAATGAACACTTGCCTATTTTGAATTAATTCAGGAGACAAAAGTAACAATAAATACAGAAAAAGTGAAAACTTAATTTTTAATAACATTTAATTTTGACAATTAAACCATTTTGAATTAATTTCTGCGAAAAATAAATGAAAAATTCGTCATAAAAAATGAACCATTAATTCATAAAGAAATTAGTTAATTTACATAATGATTAATTTATTTATTCAAAATGTCTAATTAAACAATATTAATTATTCAGTGCATTATATTTCACTATATTAGTCAAAACGAGACCGAAATTACATTTTTTAGAATGTTTAACTCACAAAAGACAGAGAGGATCAAGTTTGAGGGGTCATAACTTTTTACCTATTGAAGGAAGAACCAGTTTTTTTTTAATTTCTCAGAATTGAGTTCTTTTTCATTTATCCGTATATAACTTTCACGTCGGAATTGAAGGAATTATTAAGAAAACGAGTTTTCCATTTTTTTAGAAAACAGTGAAAAACCACAAAGTTTGAAAAATTCATAACTCCAAAGTTTATGAACATAGAACATTGTTTTTTTTTAAATTCACGTGGAAAATTCTATGCTGCAAAAAGTGTGTATCAATTACAGGGAGAATTAGGGAATAGCTATATGTGGGAAAAAGAAAACGTACTTTCCTATACTTGCTCCTCCAGTTCCCTTCTCCATGGCGGCCTTCCTAAGGCTTTCTATTAGAGGCTGCCTCCCGAAAAGCCACGCAATGCATAGTCCCTGGTATGTGGTTATTCCGGGGCTTTTCTTCCTTTGTGAGACAGAGGCAGCGCCTCGGCTTCCCGGTGCAGGGACCCGTAAGATGCAAGTGCTTGGTGCGCGTCTCCCGGATTCCCTGGACTGTGGCGCCCAGTTCGTCAGGGTTGACGCGCTTCTTGAGCTCGCGCAGGATTGAGGCGTAGCTCATCCTCTCCGCCGGTTTGACGAGCATCGCTTCTGGGCGTACACGGCGAGGTTTCTCTGGCGTTTTGGAAGGCTTCTTGCCTTTCTTCTTCCGGATGTCCTTCTTGTTGGGGACCTCCACCTGCTCCTCTTCTTTTATAGAGGCTTTAGGCCTCATATCCACCGGTTTCGTCACCACAGACACCTCCGGACCCACAGTTGGCTCTCTAAGCCACTTGCGTGTGTCCGGCGTGAACCTCGCAGTCAGCTGTGGAAGGGTTTGACTACCCTCGTCTACAACTCCCTTGTTTTTGGATGATTTTACCTCCTTTATTTTCTTTGCCATCAGACCTTGCATCAGGTACTCGAGGGAGTCGAGGTAGCAGACGGTATCCTTTATATCATACCGCAGTGCCCCGAGATTCTTCTTCGCCTCCTGAATTCCGTCCCTGATAGGAAGGTGCATATTCTTGTTGGTCCTAGAGAAGATGCCTATCTTCTCTAGGGCCGATTCAACCTTCTGTAGGATCTTCAGCTGTTTCTCGTTCCTTTCATGGAGTCAGTCCCGGTACTGCCGTACCTGGGACTTATCGCTTCCGAAAGGATCCGGCGTCTTCTCCATCTCGTTCAACTCGCCTCCAATCATCTCTCCACACATAGTTTTGTTTAAATTTAAATTCTCCATCTTGATTCCACGATTAGATAGGGACGTATTCGGTCCGCCCCTGCATAGCCCTGCATGCAGGAGTAAGACCTCAATGCTCAAGGAGGTGGCCTGGTTTCATGGAGGCACCGTGTACCAATGCAGGACCGGGGCGCATAGACTTAACAATTTATTTATTTATTCGCGGTCTGTGTCAAGACTTGGAAATTCGAGTAGAAACAAAAGAAACATTTAAAGAAGTTTTTCAATGATACCATCAACGTAAAAAGAGACAGCCGCACTTTCTGCACTTCTGCACCCAGTACGGATGCACTGAGGAAAGCATAAGGAAAGAACCAGAAGCATTACTTTCTAACAATAAACCGGCCATAAAAATAAGCGTTTCCAAACCAGGTACAATTTCTTCGATATAATGATATGCGCAGCAGACAATGGTGCTGGTCGAAATTTAATAAACAAAATGCCATGAATCCTAAATCGTCAATAGATGACAAAATAGTGTTAAAACTTAAAGAAATAAATAATTTACCACTTTTTACTATGGGACAAGTACAAATAAACATTCTTAGATATCCAACAATAATGAATATGATTCCAAACGAAGTTCCAATGGATGGAGACGGAGTTCTGGGTTCAGAATTTTTTCGAGAAAATAAAGTTAATACTACATTGTGCAACTAGGGAAAAAAAAATTTATTTTGCGAGTGTGAAGTTTGATGCCCGAGCAAAGCGAGGGTAATAACAACATGAGTAAAATAAATGTTTTTCCCGTGTTGCACACGATTTTTTTTCTACTAGCGGGTCAGAAAGTGGATTTGTTTGCCCCGCACGGGGCAATAAAGTCCACTTTATGGCCCGCTAGTAGAAAATATAAATTACGTATCAAAATGTGTGTAAATAAAAAATAAACTTTATCCATTTGAATCCACACAAATAATAACTATTCCAACTAGAACGGTAACAACATTTTACATTTAAATTGAAAATATTGAAAAAAGGAAGAGTTACATACCTCGACAATTTTTTCAGCAATCCATGCAAATTTTTTAACTTAATTAGTGAAGAAAGAATAGAATGTATCAAAAACTTCTTCGTTTGGATTATTTGAATCAAAACGAATACAAAAATGCAGAAAAATTAATTATCAACTATTTCTTTTGTGTGTTTTGCGAAACTGGAATAAAAAAGAATCGATTTTTTGAAAATCCTGAGTGCTTATAACCCCTGAACTGAATTAATAGGAACAGAACTCTTTGTATACCTTGAGGACATAGTCATATTTGCTGATACACTAGAAGAACATGAGAAAAAATTGAATAATTTAAAACTACGTCTTCGAAAAACAAAGCTTCATTTACACCAAGACAAATGTGAATTTCTACGACCTGAGATAGGATATTTGGGTCATATAATTGAAAGAAATGGAGTTCTACCAGACCCCCAAAAAATAATGGCGGTAAACGAATTTCTGCTTCAAAAAACACAAAAGAATGTCAAACAATTTTTAGGATTAACAGGGTACTATCGAAGATTCATCGAAGGATTTTCAAAAATTGCCGATCATCTTAATCAACTTCTAAAAAAGGATACTCCTTTCATATGGACCGATAAACAGCAAATAGCTTTCTATATTTCAACACGTTCACGACGGCGCTGTGATTCATGCTCCGTGCCCCTTGGCGGCTGCGCTTCAAAGACAAAGGCAATGGCATCGTGGAAAGTTTTGTGCGATTGGCTAAGGCTAAATTCTCTGTGAATTCGTCTCATTCTCTCTCAATCTTCTGAATTTTTACCGTCTAATAGCACAATCAAATGCGTACCACCGGTGGTACGCAACGCCCGATGAGGCAGTCTAGTGCGAGCCACCAGTGGTACGCGCCGCCCGATGAGACAGTCTATTGCGGGCCACCGGTGGTAAGCGCCGGCGTGAACGACTTAAAATAAAAATTATGTGAAGAACCCCTTTTACAAGGACCTGATTTTTCTCAATCCTTCGTACCCACAACAGATGCCTCAGAATTTGCAATAGGAAGTATATTATCACAAGGTAAAATAGTTAAATATAAGACAATAGCATATGCTTCACGTAGTCTAAGTGACACTGAGAAAAATACGACACAAATGGAAAAGAAGCACTTGCAATAATATTTTGTTTTACTCATTTCCGCCCTTATTTTGATTTTGATGTAGTATACAAAGCAGGAAAAATGAATGTCAATGCAGACGCTCTTTTAAAAAGCCCTATTGTTAATAAAGAAGGATCAAGAAATTTACACGAAGATGATGATGATGATACCTTTATGACATCCCAAGAAAAAATTAATCTTGAGAAAACTTTATAAAAAGCAATGAAGAAAATGATATCAAAATCGGAAATACTTCAAAACATAAATATTTTAATCCAGTATTCGCCAAAGATTATACGAATGACTTTAGTGGAATTTCAGAAGGACCAACATCGAATGTTAATTTAAAGTTTCCAGAAATTTGTAATGGAATCGTGAATGAGGAATTGTTTAACGAAATTAATAAAGATAGAGTAAAAATACAAATTTTTTAAAACTATTATCTTCAAAACTTCCTTTTATGAAACATAAAAATTCACCATGGAATACCATGATCACTAGGAGTGAAAGGAAAAAACAAGAACAAATAAAAAATTCAAATCAACATAAAAATCTAGAGAATTTAGGTCAAAATAAACCTTTTGAACCTCCCATCAAGAGATCACGAGGTCGACCAAGAAAGAATTATGTACTTACAGATTTTAAAAATATCTCGTCCAAAAGAAAAAAGAAAAAGAGGTAGACCAAGGAAACACATAATTGAATGTGAACTTCCAGAAATATATACGAAAAAGCCAAGTCAAATAGAACGAGGAACCAATTCTGACTCTGATCCTGAATATTTACATTATTTGAAAGAAATCCAAGTGAAAAATAGAATAGAGAAAAATAGCAGAAAGCCTGAACAATTCATTATACCTGAAGAGGAAGAAAGCTAAAATTATTTTTCTACTCCTGAAGATAAAGTAATTGATATAGAACCTGAAGATGAAGGAAACTCTAAAAACTCTTGTATTGAAGAAATTTTTGGAAATAAAAATTTTGAAGACACTTTTAACGAACAAAATTCCGAAATAAACAAAAAACAGCAAATAGAAACCAGGAAAAATGTCAAAAATTATAATAATTCAGAGTATGAAGAAAACCGTCCACCCCCAGAGCCCCCTCCAGCCAACTCAAAATTTACCAGGAAAATTTTGATAAATAAAAGTATAGTTAAATGTTGCGACCAATTAACGATGCGAAAAGATAATTATGTATATTTTGTTACAACAAATGGAACTCCTCGTGATAATGGATTAAACACTCTAGAAAAACGCAGAACTTTACAAAAATTTAAAAATTTACAAAAAGGAATAGCTAAAGAAATTAGAAAGGGGAACTACCATCATTTTGCTCATTGAATTGGAGAACAAACTAAAGATAATTTATATGAAACCTTAAACAATATATAATTGTCAAGTTACTCATTACATGAATTATCTCAAAAATTAAATCTACGATCGATTAGTATTTCAAAGGCTTCAAAATCGACCATATAGCTTGGGAAGAAATGAAATTAATTTTTGATTTAGTTTTTGCAAATTCACTTATGAAAATAATAATTTGTAACGGCATAACGCAATATCCGAAAAAAGAACAAAGGTCACAATTTTAGAGAGTAAACCAGAACTATTGGAAAAAGTCCCATCATAATGTTAAAGTTTATTATGTCAATCATTACTCGCTGTACGTCGTGAATTGGAAACATTAAGGCAAATTTATACCATCTATGATGGGTACGCTTTACTTTCGAGCATTCTCTTATTTGAACTGCAGTAGGGCTTGTTACGTAAGACTATTATTAAATTGTTAAAAATAATTAAATAATAAAATATAGATAAATATAACATAAATAAATATAAATATGCATAACTTGATTAAATAATTAACACACGCACACCTGTCACCTTTTCGATACTTTTAACTTTACAAAACTTATATAGCATATGTATAACCCTTTACAAGTGGTGGGACACGCTGTATGTTCATTATTATGCACGTATTATTATTAATATTAATTTGACAATCGAATTTGGAGAGGGAGGTGTCACGTAGCCTTGACTACTATATTATATATAATGATAATACAATACTTTTGCATTATTATCTGATATAAAATTTATTATTACCTTATTTATTATCTATTATTACTTTAGAGATTTCACAGGCACATGGACCTGTTCGTCAAGACCGCTTGTACGGACAAAGTCAAGTTCAGCCAGTGATTCGGAATACACGAATCTGGACTAGGGTAGATCGTAATGTCACGCCTTACACACCGAAATTGCGTGTCGGTGTGTTGCGGAGAGGTGGCGTAGCTACTACGGAACGACGGAAGAGGGAAGCGAGAAGCGCTCGCCTCTTTTTTTTGTTCCCTCTAGTCCCGCTTGTTTTAATGAATACGCGTTCAAGTCTTTTCAGACTTTTTGGGCGCGATTTTTTTTTGCTTTAAAAATTTTGCGGTATTTTAGTACCGCGAATGTAATATTGAAATTAAATATATTTATCAAATTAATTTCTTGCAAATATTTCCGAACTTCTGACAAAAAATCGGAAATATATTCCTTAACTTACAAAGCAGTAATCTAACTTAACTTAACCAAACAAGAATACCTTTCAATAACATTGTTTCATAACAATGAAACAAGATATCAAAACTATTCTTTTGAACTTACAAGCACTAATCTAACTTAACTTAACCGACCAAATAATATTTTTTTTGTATAAAATGGTAACAGAAAATCGGAATTGTTTTTCTCAACCTGCAAGCACTGATGTCACTCAATTAAACCGATCAAAACATATTTTTCAATGGTATGAAAAATCACAGGAAATCGAAATTATTTCCAATTTTCCTTTATATACAGCAGGAGGCACATAAAGTGTTACAGAGCGAAAGCACTCAAATTCAATATCCAAAAATGTTTCAGACAAAAGTTTCAGTCTGAGAAGGCGTTCCTACTGGACCACCCTATTTTTTTATCGGTGGAGGCGCTAAAGCTACGTCAAGGTCAACTCCATTTTTTTAAATGGAACCATGTATTTTTTTCGATGACCTTATTACCGATTTTAAGACGAATTCAGAAACCTACAACACAAGGTCATTCTAGTCACGCAAAGTATGAAAATAGTCGAATACTCGGAACATATCGGAATAATCACTTTCAAAGGATCCACTAACCTTGGTTTGGGTCTACATACAGAAGATGCTCGAAGTAATGACCATCGACTTGTAGGTACTTGTTGATTCGCTGATGAAAAGACCGTCTAATTTCATCCGACATTTGCGGTGTAATTTCGGTACATGATCCGCGTATTCTTTCTTTCATGTCTTCAGGTGTGGTAGGTGCTATCGCCATTGCGCGTTCTTTTACAAAACCCAATAAAAAGTAATCTGGTGATGTTAGATCTGGCGAAGGAGGTGGTCAAGCTACAGGGCCGCCTCGTCCTATCCACTTTTCGTCAAAAATGTCATTCATCACTTTTCTTGAACACAGAGATTTGCGAAGTTAGCTTCATCAGAAAAAAGTACATGGTTGAAAAATGAGATATCTGTGCGCATTTTTCTACGAAACCAATTACAGAAATTGACGCGTTTTAGGAAATTATTGTTGTTCAAATCCTGATGTAATGACATACGATACGGATGGAACTTGTGTTGTTGTAAAATTCTTATTACAGATCGCTGACTAATTCCACTCTTTTTTTTCATTTGCCTGCTGCTCGCATGTGAATTTATTGCAGCAAAAGATGAGATTGCAGCCGCATTATTTTCATTAACAATTGGTCGACGTTTGACTCGTGTACCAAAGCGAAAAACGGTCAGCTAATCGCTTAAAGCCATCTAAGCTTTTTGTTGCCTATCCAGATAACGAGCCGCATTCAAATCTTGGGCGTTTCTGTAATGTTTACGGCATTCCCCCAGCACCATTAACATATCAAAATATTCTTATAAATCGTTCATATTTGCGTTCCGATGTACTCACATTAGAAGGTGATGCGTGACTAACTGATATGTTAACAGAAAATGCTTACTTTCTGCCGATGTCAACAATACCCTATCGATGTGTATTATCATGGGTATCGTAAGACATGAAAAAAAATGAAAACGATTTTTCGACTATTTTCATACTTTGCATGACTAGAATGACCTTGTGTTGTAGGTCGCTGAATTCGTCTTAAAATCAGTAATAATGTCATCAAAAAAAAATATATGGTACCATTCAAAAAAGTGGAGTTGACCTTACTGTAGCTTCAGCGCCTCCACCGATAACAAAATATGGTGCCTCGCCCTGTATATACACGGTGACCCATTTTAATCTATAATCCCAAATATCTTCTAAAATACTTTACCTATGAAAAAATGGTTCGGACAAAGGTTGACCAGCACTGAGGGGGGCATTTGACTGTAGCATCAATTTTGCCCTTGAGCTCGATTTTCAAGGTCAAATGGAGGTAAGACCCTCTTCTTAAATGAGAACCCCCATTTTTGACTGCGGGTTTGAAAAGAGAGGGAAATTTCACGTCAAAACTGACCTCTACAAAAATGGTTTTTGTGACCTTGGAAAGGTAAAAAATTTAGGTCAAATGTCTGAGATACGACCAGATGCCCTTTTTCTGAATTGTCTCTGTTTTTTGGGGTAAATAAACGTTCAAGATGCTTTTAAAAAGTCGATGAAATGTTAAGGTGTGCATCACCTTGACCATCATGACCTTCAGGTCACTTCTCTATGACCAGTTACAAAAAAAGACACTTTGTCCATACTTTTAGCGTTACCTAGAAACTTGAAAATTGACCTCAAGGGCAAAATTGATGGTACAGTCAAATGTCCCCCTCGGCCCTGGCCAACCTTTGGCCGAACCATTTTTTTGTAGATGATGTATTGGATCTATAACTTAATTCGTGCGGTTTTTTTTTCAAAATTTGAACATTTATTTAAGAAAAACATGTGCGATAGTATTATTCAAAGTATTGACCATCTGAAGCTATGACTTTTTCCCATATTTCTGGCAATTTGTGGATTCCATTCCAAAAGAACTGCGCCGGCTTGGCGGCCAAGAATGAATCAAGACAATTTTTGGTACCCTGTTCTGATGTGAACCGTATTTCAGGGGCAATGTCTGGGCTATAAGGTGGGTGAGGTAAAACTTCTCATCCACTGTTTTCCAAATAGTTCTTAACCGGAATAGCAACATGCGGCCGAGCGTTGTCATGATGGAAATTATTTCCTCGTGTCTGGTCGCATATTCCGGGCGTTTTTCGGCTATTGCTCTCTTCAAATGGATTAATTGTGTTCGGTAGCGTTCTCCGTTGACGGTTTCACCCGGTTTCAGCAGCTCATGATACAGCACACCCTTCTGATCCTACCAAATACAGAGCATTACCTTCGCGGCATGTATATTCGGCTTTGTCGTTGATTTGGCTGGTTAGCCGGGTTTCACATATGATTTTTCGCGCTTGGGGTTGTCGTAATGAATCCATTTTTCATCACCAGTAACAATCCGATGCAAAAATGACTTCTTTTTGTGGCGTTCCAGCAGCATTTCCGACATGCAATACCGCCTTTCAACGTCTCTTGGCTTGAGTTCATGTGGAACCCAATTTCCTTGCCTTTGAATGTATCCGGCTGCTTTTAAACATTTTGAAATGGCTGCTTGAGTGACTCCGAAAGATTCTGCAAGCTCTTCTTGTGTTTGGCAACAATCTTTATCGATTAATGCTTGCAATGCTTCATCTTCAAACTTTTTTGGCTGCCCAGGACGTTCTTCGTCTTCCAAGCCAAAATCACCACTTTCAAATCGTGCAAACCACTTTTGGCAAGTTTGCTCAGCTAGAGCATGTTCACCATAAACTTCCACCAAAATACGATGACTTTCGGCAGCACTTTTCTTCATATTGAAGTAATGAAGAAGAACTCCCCGCAAAAACACTTTTTCCGGCACAAAGTTCGACATATTTAAGTGAAAAAAAATGATTGTTGTTTACGCTTCAAATGAGTGACATATATTGAAAAAGACGCACAATGACAGTGGCTTTTCAACGCATTTTCGGAATATTGGAATGATGGAATAATAATCAAGCTATGCCATCTCTTAGCAAACGGCACGAATTAAGTTATAGATCCAATATTTCAGAAGATATTTGGGATTATAGATTAAAATGGGTCACCGTGTCTATATATACAGGAAAATTGGAAATGATTTCGATTTTCTGTGATTTTTTTATACCATTGAAAAATATGTTCTGATCGGTTCAGTTAAGTGACATCAGTGCTTGCAGATTGAGGAAAAAATTTCCGATTTTCTGTTACTATTTTATACAAAAAAAAATATTATTTGGTCGGTTAAGTTAAGTCAGATTAGCTCTTTATAGGTTAAGGGATATATTTCCGATTTTGCTTGTTAGAAGGGATTTTTCCCGCCACTCCATAGCAATTTGCTCTGCATTGGGATGCTTGATGCTTTAATAGCCTTGGCCCTGTTGGCTGAATTAAGACTAGTTCTTAAAATTGAGGACCAGTGTTTGGAAAAAAAAACTGAATCCTCACCAAGTGTACTGTAAATAGTCGGAAGGCAGGCTATTCGTCTAAAGTCTGAAGGACTGTGGGCATCTGGTTTATTATTATTATTATTATTATTATTATTATTATTATTATTATTCCCGGCCCTGCATTGGTTTCCTCGGAAACAGATCAGGAGGCCCTAGAACAGGCCACCGGGCGCGTCCTCAGGTTGCGGATAGAGGGGCCCTGTACTGAGGGTTACTGCTGAATACGGATACAAAACTAAATAAGCAGTCGCGGACAATGTTCAGGGATGGTCCCGAAGCAATAACCCCCAAGCCAAGGTGTTAACTACCGTGCCGAGGGCAGCATAGCACCAGGGAGTGGTGTCTTACATGGTGCCTCTAGGAAACCAGGCCACCTCCTAGAGTATTGAGGCCTTACCCCTGCATATGTTACATCCCGGTAACATTAAATTTTTAAAATTTTAATTATTGCCCCTGCATATGAGCAATACGTAATACACAAGCGTAAATAAGTACTAAATACTCTTTAAATTTAGTCTTATGGTAATTACTACCTGGACCGGGTAACTGTTCTACGGAGGTAAACTAATGCGCTACCTCACATCGATAAATCGGCTCGACTCTTGGTAACAAGTGATAAAGAAGAGCATCGGTCGGTCCATATGGTAATTACCCGCGCGGCAATTAGTCAGAGAATCATGCCGCGCGTCGATAATATAGTGATGCAGCGCTAGTGACCTGACGAGATGGTAACAGGTTACTGGCATGGCGCCATTAACATTGACTAATTACTGCTTTAATTAGTAATTTATATACCATCCCTGTTAGTATTTAAGCATACAATTATTACTTATATTGATAAAAATAATTTATTAATTAATCTTATACCAGCCACAAATAAGAAAACATGTTATCACAAATATTGATTGATTGATTATAGAAAATCAATCAATCAATCAATCAATTATAGGCTGTAACACATAAAATATAAGCTACAACTAGGTAGATGCAGGTATTCTTAGTCATACCTGGCTTTACTTGTTGATTAGAAATAAGAATAGGTAAGAGAGAGAATAGAAGGGATATAAAATCCAAATTGCAGATCAACATTGACCAATAGTAATAGACCGCGGTGGGAGAAAACATAGATCTTTGATCGAACGTGACTTTATACAGAATTGCACCGCGCGTGACTTTATACAAATTTGCACGGCGCGTGACTTTATACAATTTTGCGCGATCCACTCCCACTGCAGTCACTATTGGAAGATCCAATAATATATATACCCCAGATTCACCACTGGAGGTTTGTCATTAAGTCAGGACGTGCAAACCTAATGGAAAGGTGGTGGAATTTGTATGGGCAATTCTCAGCTATTTTTTCATAAATAATCCTTTGTAATTTTATACTATATATGTACTTGCATCTATATCTTCAGTAACATTTAGACAGAAGTACACTGCCGGTCGAAATTATTTGTTCACTTGTTGTTTCAGCTATTCCTAAAGTGTCTTAATTTTTATAATAACAAGTTGAAATTTTTTTCCCTATCATAAAATAAAAGTTAATAAAATTTTGCAAATAACAAATAAAACAAAATAAAAAATAATAAAATAAACTAAATAACAAAATTGAAGAAATTTTTTTTTTTCACAGAAAAATTTCTTCAATTTATATTGGAAAATACCATCTAGTTTTAAATAACGTTGGATTAATTCTGAATCATAGGTTGATAAGGTCGATATAGTAGAGTTCCGTTGTCACGTACAGTGATACACTTTTCTAATGATCGACATAATCGACTGAAATGATTTAGAAAAATCAGAAAAAATAACAAAATGTTAACTTTATAAAAACATATTTCAAAAAACTTGAAATTTCAATCATTCTGAAAAATATTAACAACTCTGAAATTAATTAAGATTTTTAAAAGTTTTTTGTCTCATTTAAATGGTAGGTTTTCATAGTATTTTGCTAACTAATCAAGATATTTTTAGATTTTTTTCCTGGATTCTACCCGGCGTCAAAAATGATACAAAAAGGTCATAAAATTTTAAAAATGTGTAGCCACTTACAAGAAATTTTTAAAAACCAATGTGTATCATATTTTAATAAAATTTATAGATTACTGTCTTCATTTGAAAATTTTCGACATGTTTGTACCATGTTTGACCCCAGGGCAGAATCCAAAAGAAAAATTCTAAAAATATCTTGATAAGTTAACAAACTTGGGCTCACTAGATGCAAAATTTAAATAATTATAAAAATTAAGACACTTTAAGAATAGCTAACACAGCAGGTGAATAAATGATTTTGACCGGTAGTGTATATACTACTTTTTTAGTTTGGTATCTCAAAATTACGTGCTAGAATTTTATTGTCATTCCTATGGAAGTTTTAGATACTTCATCGAAGTTTCTTGTACTGTTTTATGTAAATTTTCTTACGATTTTTACATTTTTTCACATTTTCAAAGTTTACTTCGAAATAGGGCTCATATATGTAATATTTTATTTACTGCTTTTAAAATTTTAGAAATAAAGATCACTAATGAGGACTCTGATCAGAGTCGAAAAGTTTGAAATTATATACAATATCGTATGAAATTAAAAATATTGTTACTTACGTACCTCGACAAGTAGGGATTTGAGCATGCTTCTATCCATCGTTTTCCGGCATTTTCTTTCTTCGGAAACCGATGAATTGATACATTGTTCTTCCGACCCCTTTTGGAGGTATACCCACTCACAGCACATTGAATTCCGTACTTCGAATTCATTTTAAATGATTATAAAGCGCACATGAACTATCCTACGGAGACACCCAATACATTAGAGGTCGACCTGCCCTGCATTAAGTTCCGAACAGTTGTACCGTTGTTAGGTCTGGACCGGTAATTCAACGTCGTGAGCAGACCCTTCGGTAAACGTAAGTCTCATTGGATTTCATTGAGCAACTCAACATTCGGTACTTGGTAAATAAAATCCTTGGTCCTTAAGTGGTGCAAGTCCGGAAACCGTAGTGCTAGATAATTCCTTTGGATTACGTGCATCGTCGTATTTAGTCGTTTTGGTTAATAGTGAATTATTTCTGAAATCGGGACGAACTAACTTATCTTGTTAACAAGTGCATGTTTGATTCATTTCTCGTGTACTCAACAAGATACGTAAGCGGATAATTGATCACATCAGTTGCTGGTGGACTTGCATCCCTTACACCATACCTCCTGCAAAATTTATCGTTGTTTTGCTACCTCACGGAGACTCAAACGAATCCAACTATCATGCAAGGATTTGTACGCGTTGACTTGCAATAATAGGAGTAATAAACGACAATTCTCTCTTTTGCGCTCTAATTTAAGAGGTAGACAAGTAAGTTATATATATAAATAAGCATCTCAAAACTTATTATATTAACTATAACGCTGAATGTGGAGCGTGAGTTGTATACCTAGGCATCTCAAAACCTAGTATATTAGAGTAAAACATCCACAATCAACTGCGGAAGTTACATATATAGGCATCTCAAAACCTGTATATTTGGCTCATAACCGCATAAAACTCACAACATTGCCTTCTCATCTCGAGAAGTAGTATAGGTTACCACCTAAGTAACAAACTGTGCTACATTTTATTTATTCATAATAAATCATTTCATTTATTTATATATTCAGTGTCTAATCGTGAGAATACAATGGAGTTTGAAAAATTAAATAAAAGCTTATGTGAGGAGATTTTCGGAGGAGAGCTGAACGTGACGGAGAAGGCGCCCGAACCTTTTAAGAGCGATAAGTCCCAGGTTAGAAAGTACTTGAGTTGGCTCCACGAAAGGAATGAAAGGGAGCTGAAAATTTTTAAGTAGGTGGAGGTGGCCCTGGAGAAAATGGATAGCTTCTAGAAAACCAAGAAGAATATGTATCTTCCTATTAGGGATGGCATCCAGGAGGCGCTTAAGGAGCTAAAGGCGCTGCTTTATGACATGGAGGATACCGTCTGTTACCTCGATTCATTCGAGTACCTGCTGAGAGGTTTGATGGTACAAAAGATGAAGGAGTTGAGGCCACTTAGAAACAAGAAAGTTGTGCACGCGGGTAGCCAAACCCTTCCAAAGCTGACAGCGAGGTCCACGCCGGACACGCGCAAGATGCTAAGAGAGCCGACTGTGAATCCTGAGGTGTCTGCGGCAAAGAAACGGGCACAGAAGAGACCAAAAGTCTCGAACAAAGAAGAGGAGTGGGTGGACGTTCCGGTCAGGAAGAACCTCCAGAAGAAGAAAAGAAAAAAGGGTGCCAGAACGCCGGAGAGCTCTAGCCGTGCGCGCTCAGAATTCCCCAGATCGAGGTCGAGATCACCGACCTGGAAACCACTATCGAAGCGGAAGACGTCGAGGATGCCGTCAGAAACTTCTTCAAGCAAGGACCGGAGATAGAGTTCAGGATATCCCTGACTAAGACACCCTTTAGGGGTAGCAGAAAGGCGTATGTGCTTTTAGAGGAGGCAAGGGCCTTAAAATTACTTGCTTTTGGCCACATAGCGGCGGACTGCCGGGGACCAGACCGCAGCAGGAGCTGCTAGAGATGCGGTGAGGAAGGACACACCGCGGGAGCCTACACAAGGAATCCGCGGTGCTGCCTCTGCACCGCAAGAGAGGAGAAACCTCGGGGTGATGATATCACGGATAAGAAGTAAGTTGTAGGAGTAAGGCCCAAACTTCTGTTGGTGAGTCTGCTGTATTCATGATGGGTCAAGTAGTCCTCGTCAATTCAACCCTAGCTTGTCGACAGGATTTAAAAAAATAGCTTTTTACCTCTTTTCCTTCTACTTCGCTCTTTACTAGTCTTTTCCTAAGATCAGATATATATTTACAAAATATTTTATATTATAAATTTTATTATATAGTATATATAATATTTTGTATTATAAATTACATATTTATTGACAAATTGTTTTCAATATTCTTTCATTATCTTGATTACAATAATGAAGACATATAGAAAATGGAAATAAATTATCAATGCTGATATTTTGAAAGTTTAATATTCATACAATATTGAAAATCAAAATTTCCTTTTTTTAACTAAAATATGTGAGGTACGAAGTAAGCGTTAAAATACAAAATCTTTTGCCTGAATAAAGTCTACTATATCTTTTTTTTGAGATATTTGGAAGAAAATAAATTATTTTAATTATATAATTTTTTTTAATGCAAAATTGAATTTCCATTTCTATCCAAGATACCCTGTGCAGAAATTTCCCAATTTGTTTTTGCTGATTTACAAGTAAATGTAAGCAGGTGTCGTTTTCAATGTCAACTAAAAGTACAGTAATTAAATTATTATATAATATGGAAAGTTATTCAACGACCGAATGATATTATACATTAGATAAATCATTATATAGGTATATAGATTATTATTATATTATTATATAGAGAAATTATCATATATTAAGAGCAGTAATTTGTTTTAATTTTAGTTTCTCTGAGGATTGTAAATTTCTTTAAAAAAGTAATTATTATTGTATCCTTATATTTCAATTAATTATTTCAATTAATGTATAGTAAAGAAGTAATAAAGTTAATATGATTCATTTTTTATTTTTGGTTTGCAATATGTAATAACTTCCAAAAAGAAATTGCAAATATCTTCATTTTTTCAAAATATAAATCCGATCTTAGGAAAAGGCAAATAAAGAACAAAGTAGAAGGAAGTTCATTTATTTTTTATTCAATATATTCTATTGATTAAATTCCATTGAACTGGTTGAAATAAGTCAGATAATTTACAGGAATTAGTTTACAACCAAATTTTTTAAATTCAAAGACAAATATTGATGTATTCGTACAAATAATAATGTTCATTCATGTCATAATTCTGTAGATCTGAAAACTAAGTGAAGATTTTATTAATCCTACGTAAAAATTCTTTTATAACTCCTATACTTTGCACCTGCAGATAGGTGGATTTGAGATTTATAATCTGAAAAGATGACGATCGAAGAAATGTTCTTTATAAATACGATGCTGCTTTACAGTAACTGTCAAGTAGTCGTAAAAGAGCCCTTTCGCTTATCTTACTGTCAATGTCTATAAAATAACTTCAGATCTGAAGCGGGTCATTTACATTCTCTAATAAATTATTATACAGGGTGTCTAAAAAGTCCCGGGGCGGTTGGATATTTCCTCAGGTAAAATATTTTCCAAAAAGTGAAGGTCATCCCTGAAGCAAATTTCAACGAGGAATTCAATGATGACCTTCGTTTTGACCTTGAAGTTAACCTTCATGGCTTTTTGAAGCTCAACTTTGTTTTTTTAAATGGAAACCCCCTTTTTTACATCTGCAATCGATAGAACGGAAAATTCTACGTTCATATACGTACCCAAGTCATAGGTCAAATGTAACGTTCAAGGTCAATTAGAGGTTATTTGAAATTAACAAAGTTTTCCAAGAGGTCAGTGTAATTCCTGAAGTAAATTTCAACGAAAAATTCATTGGTGGGCTCTGCATTGATCTTGGTGACGATATTCAAGGTTGTTTCACGGTTTTTTCCAAGCAGTTTACGTTTTTGTTTAGCATTACCCAGGAACAACGACGTGGATGTAGTAAATTCTGGTCCCTTTGGGGTGTTTATTAGCGTGAGTCCCCTTGCCTCTCACGTTTCGGGGTTCTTGATTAGCATGAGTCCCCTTGCATCTCACGTTTCAGGATTCTTGATTAGCGTGAGTCCCCTTGCCTCTCACGTTTCGGGGTGCTTGATTAGCGTGAGTCCCCTTGCCTCTTACGCTTCAGTGAAGATGTTCGAACCGAAAACCTTGAGCTTCTTGACAAAAAGCTATGCGATTGTAAAAATGAGTTACAGCATTACGTATCATCTCCCTGTCAATCAAAGTAGCCTCTTGCAGAATCCGATTCTTCAATTCTTCTAAGCTTTGGGGTTGCGTTGAGTATACTTTGCTCTTTAAATAACCCGAAAAAAATAGTCGAGAGGTGTCAGATCAGGAGATCTAGCAGGCCACTCGATTTCACCCCTTCTTCCAATCCACCTATGAGGTAACTGAGTATCCAAATATGCTCGAACCTCCCTACCGTAATGAGCCGCTGCTTCGTCCTGCTGGAACCAAATATTTAAAAAATTATCGCCTGTAATCTCCCTTATTCTTGGTATAATTTCGTTTCTGAGAGGCTCTTTATATGCACGGGCATTGAGGTTACCATCGATGAAGAAAGGGCCTATCAATGTATAATTGAAGGTTACCGGCCCAAACATTAATCTTTTGTGGATATTGTGTGTGACTCTCTAACATCCAATCAGGATTTGTGTCAGACCAATATCTACAATTTTGCCTGTTAACTTCACCTTTTAAAGTGAAAGTAGCTTCATCTGAAAATACTGTATTGTACAAGAAAAGAGGATCTCTATCAATTCTGTCCATCATAATTCCACAAAATTCAACCCGACGATCAGGATCGTCTTCATTGAGCTCTTGTACCAGACGAACTTTGTAAGGATAGAAATTGATGCTTTTTAAAATATTTCGCACTGTCTCAGGAGCAACGTCACGCTCATCACTAGCTCGACGTAAACTAAGGTGTGGGTTTTCAACAAATGCTTGGGCTGTGTCCATCTGCATCTCTTCAGATCCTGCAGATTTTGATCTCCCCAATCACGCATCATTAATACAGATACCCTCTCTCGTTCCGAAAGTTTAGCTTGCGCCATAATAATCTTTTAGCAAAAGATAGAAAGTATGTACTCGTAATACGTAAATTTAGTTTCGATTCGTAATATTCTTATGGAGATAGAAAAACGGTATAGGACTTATGGTATCGCCTTAGGTATTGACTTAGGTATCGAAAACAGTATAGGAACTTTTCGATATAACTCTTTGGGGAGGAACAGGGCTCTCACCAGAACTGCTGGAACTTTTAATGAAAAATTTCCTATACATATGATTTTAAAATATTCAAAACGCTGTAACCAAGATCAATGCAGAGCTCACCAATGAATTTCTCGTTGACATTTACTTCAGGAATTACACAAACCTCTTGGAAAACTTTGATAATTTCAAATAACCTCTAATTGACCTTGAACGTTACAATTGACCTATGACTTGGGTACATATCTGAACGTAGAATTTTCCGCTCTATCGATTTCAGATGTAAAAAAAGGGGGTTTCCATTTAAAAAAACAAAGTTGAGTTTCAAAAAGCCATGAAGGTCAACTTCAAGGTCAAAATGAAAGTCGCCATTGAATTCCCCGTTGAAAAATACTTCAGGAATTGCACTGACCTCTTGGAAAACTTTGTTTATTTTGAATAACCTATAATTGACCTTGAACATTACAATTTACCTATGACTTGAGTACGTACTTGAAAGTAGTATTTTTCGCTCTATCGATTGCAGATGTGAAAAAAGGGGGTTTCCATTTAAAAAAAACAAATTTGACCTTTGTTACGTCCAGTACGTATTAGATATAGTTAAGAATTAAAAAAATAAGTTCTGTATGTAAAAACAACGTATCAGATATAAGAATTTTGTACTACCCAGTATATAAAGGGAAAACCTTTTAAAAAACACGAAATATCAGACTTTCGACTCATTAAACTGCATTGTTAAGATAAGCGCAACGGACACTGTAAGTGCTATTCCGTAAGATCTCTATTTTCGATGAGTCCAGAATCTATTTACTTTCGAAATTATTTAAAGGTAAATATCATGTTTACAAAAATCAAACTTTTCAATTCCAGATTTATGTTAAAATGCGAAATATGCGTTCACCAAATAAATCTAAGCGTACAATATACATTTATATGCACATGTATATTAATATACACGTGCATTTACATACATAGTAACGGACAATTACGGTAATTAATAAACAGATAGACAGTGATTTACTTGTTTAAAATAAGAATACCATACTTATTGCGAAAATAAGAATAAAATAGAAAATTGTATACTTAAAAATACTACATATTGCCCAAATTAATGTATTCAGCATTAGCAAATCATGTACTAATAAAAATAACCTAATAGAACTGTAAAAGGCTAAGAGAATAACTGGACACCCGGTATAAGTATCATCTATCCTTTTACTCTCTTCGTCTTACACACGGCCCTTATAGGGACGAAATCACATATATACCGCGTAAAAAAACACGAGAGTCAGTCAAGATCTGGGAGTTTGGTTCTTAGCAGAATTAGCCCCAAACTACTTAAACTAAAGTTTAAATTTTCCAAATTTGTAAGTTTTCAAGCATAAGCAACTGTTATATTTCCAATCTGCAACAATAATAAAATTCTAAAAGTGAGTACAATTTTTCTCTTATAATTCCATAGCCATCGCAACCCAACTTCAAATTTTAATTACTCAAAATTCAATATTAATTGAAAATATAATTTCAAGTTTACAAAACTGAATTTAAACGAATTTTCCAATTTTTATTCTTAGAGGATTTAAGCTGTTCATTTGCGATCCAATCTTTCTAAATGTTTATTCGAACCAAACGCTCAACATTCATCAGTTTGGTGTAGGTTCGAATCTTTAAAATTGTTTATTCAAGTGAATTATTTAAATCGTTAATTTCAGTTATTTATAAATATATCGATCTGTGTCATCTAAACGTTTATTCGAACCAAACGCTCAACATTTATCAGTTTGGTGTAGGTTCGAATCGTTCACTCAATTTTTTTTATTCACGTCGGTTATTCTAACGGTTAATTTTTATTTAACAATCGACTCTAACGTTGGGATTCAATCAAGACAGCTTTCAATACGCTCACATACCACCTTTCAATGTGGAACCTTAGGTTGTCTTGGATTGGCGAATGTATGCATTTTTGTAAGCGATTTTAGGAAGGTAATCGTAACAAGTTTTATGAAAATTCTTTGAGGTTTTCTCTATTTTTCATTAACGGCTTCGATTTCGGTCTATGAGTTTCGCGCATCGCATCATCAAGGTCTGGATTCCTAGGTTATAGCGCGTGGGCGTTGACCTAAAATAAGGGATCAACACTCGTTGATCACTATTGAAATTATATTTTGCATGCTGCGTTTTCAGACGTAACACCTTCAAAAAGCCATGAAGGTGAACTTCAAGGTCAAAATGAAGGTCACCATTGAATTCTACTCGGCTGGGTATTGAGCCCAAGTCCTTTCGATTGCCGGTCGAATGCTCTGTCATCTGAACTACGGAGGTTCCACAACTTTTCTCACAGAATCTTGTTAACGCCTATTCGGCTACGGATGTAGGGGAGAAACGGCGAAATTGGCGCGTCGTCTAAATTGGCGCACCCTATTTTTCAGAAAATGATAACATAACAAAAAATAAAAATAGTTCTATCGTGTGCATTCTTGTATGATATGTATTTGATAGAAAACATTATAAAAATCTAATTGCTTAATACAGTTTTATTGCGATTAATCGTTTTTTGGCATAATGGTTATGTTCGAAGCCATTGAGTTAAATCGTTAAATAATAGTAATTCAAGGTGAATTAGATTAATGCAACGATTTTATAATCTTTGATATTTAATCTTACGATATTGGATAGAATACTTGTATGAAAAAATAAGCATTTTACGTAAAAAGTATTTAATTAATGAACGATACACTTGCGGCAAAATTGGCGCATACGAGATTCAAATCAGAGGCGAAGTTGGCACACGTGTGCCAACATGTTCTGGATGTGTTCTGGAAACCGGTGACTGAAGTCAAGTGCTCGGATGTTTATGATTGAAAATATAAAGAAGATAATAAGTACACAATTATTAATATATAGATATATACATTTGAATGTTGCTGGACTTTTCTGCTAATCTTTTTCTTAAGATTTTTTGTGACATGGGAGGTAATGTGGTTCGCGAAACTGATGTAACGACTTTGTAAGGTTATATTCATTTGAACAATCAGTGGTTAAATTTTTTTTTTAAGTTTGAGGTATTAAGGCATTTTAAAAGCGATTTTTAATAATTAATTTGCAGTCTGACAGTGTTTTGAAAGTTTTCTCGATTTTAAGATGTGAAAGCAATGTAAGTAAAAAATTTGTATTTTTGATTGATTGTTTCTATTATTTATAAGTCTTCTAAAGTTAATAATTGTATATACTTCTGAATACAAATTCAAATAATTCTCTATAAAAATGATTTCAATTTGAATATTCACTTAAATATCCACAATTGCCAGTATTTTATTGTACAAATATAAAATATATTTTAACTTTGGCTGGTTTATGTGAATAAAGGTATAAAAAACTTCACATATCTTGATATACTATCTCAAATTTAGTTTCAAATTATAACTACCTCTTTTCATCAACCTTTGCTACTGAAATGTAATTCTAAATCTATGGAAATATAACTAATACGTGGCAAGAGAAGATTATAATATTAGTGCGTCAATTTCGGAAATCTGAATAAAAACCTGCTTTAATAATTTTCAATGCAATCTTTATCCATTGGAAAGTATAGAAAAGATATCCAGCTATTAAATAAATATTTTAAAATATAATTATTATTATACCCAGCGGAGTGGAAGCGTTCCTTTTTTCACAGAAAATTTCTTCAATAATTATATTTTAAAAAATTCCATCTAGTCATGCAAGACGTTACATTAATTCTCAGTCATAGATTGGTAAGATCGCTATGGTAGAGTTCCGTTATCACGTAGAGTGATACACTCTTCTAATGATCGACATAATCGACTGAAATGAATAGGCGTTAACAAGATTCTGTGAGAAAAGTTGTGGAACCTCCGTAGCTCAGATGAAAGAGCATTCGACCGGCAATCGAAAGGATCTGGGCTCGATACCCAGCCGAGTGGAAGCGTTCCTTTTTTCACAGAAAATTTCTTCAATAATTATATTTTAAAAAATTCCATCTAGTCATGCAAGACGTTACATTAATTCTCAGTCATAGGTTGGTAAGATTGATATGGTAGAGTTCCGTTATCACGTAGAGTGATACACTCTTCTAGTGATCGACATAATCGACTGAAATGATTTATAAATATCGATTAAATAGTTCAGGATACATCCGTAGCCGAATAGGCGTTAACAAGATTCTGTGAGAAAAGTTGTGGAACCTCCGTAGCTCAGATGGCAGAGCATTCGACCGGCAATCGAAAGGACCTGGGCTCGATACCCAGCGAAGTGGAAGCGTTCCTTTTTTCACAAAAAATTTCTTCCATAATTATAGGAATTGCACTGACCTCTTGGAAAACTTTGTTTATTTCAAATAACCTCTAATTGACCTGGAACGTTACTATTGACCGTTTAGGCGCGCGAGACATCTTCCGTTTCTCCTTTCGCGAGGCAAAGTGCCGGAAAAGTATTGTCCGGGCGAAAATTTCGGAAAATGAAGGAAAAAAAATTATGAGCCTATAGAATATCAAAAAAGCACAAATTATGTTTAAGCAATTTTTCGATCTGACTTGTCATTTACGATATAAAAAATACAATATGCTTTACAAATTCGATCGAAATCAATACTTTTTTGTGTTTAACTCGTCAAAACTTTGTTTTTTATCGACGAAATGAGCTTAAATTTGACACACTAGCGTGAAATGCGTTAGCGATACTCACAAGACTTGATTTTGGACAAAAAAAGTAATTTGTTAATTAATATTTCAATGTTTATCAAAGCGCGTCGAGCACCGTGTTTTTCGAGCTTCCCCAAAAAAAAGTATCAAGGAAATTTTCGAGTTCGAAAAACTTTCAGCAAGAATGTTTTTCATTGGATTTCAAAGAAGTTATCTAGAAAATTTCGCAACTCTAGAACAAAAACTTTGGAAGAAACAATTGAAAATGCTTTGCGCCGGAACGTTGTAGACTGCCCAGTTCGAGCTCTCGCTTGTTTCGAGTATAGATAGGCTCCGCGATGAGAGAGAATGATCGGTCAACGTGTGAGAGCGACAAAGGAAACGCGAAAACGATCGTCTTTTGACTTTGACGAAATAATTCAATCTTTTTTTGACATTTAGGGAAGTCAGACGCATTATCTATCACGCAACAAAATATCAAATCATAGTACACGTATCTTCCTGAGCTTCGTAATCACAAGTTCCTTTATTTGATGGCCCAATAATTCCCAAAGAAAGCCATTTGAAAATGTCGAATCAAGACAACAAAAACATAGGGAGAAAAAGGATACGTAACAAAGATAGTTGGCGAAAAAATGTGAATAAAAAAGCAAGACATTGAAATATTAATTAGCAAATTACTTTTTTTGTCCAAAATCGAGTCTTGTGAGCATCGCTAACGTATTTCACGCTAGTGTGTCAAATTGAAGCTCATTTCGTCGATAAAAAACAAAGTTTTGACGAGTTAAACACAAAAAATGTATTGATTTCGATCGATTTTGTAAACATATTGTATTTTTTATTTCGTAAATGACAAGTCAGATCGAAAAATTGCTTAAACATAATTTGTGCTTTTTTGATATTCTATAGGCTCATAATTTTTTTTCCTTCATTTTCCGAAATTTTCTCCCGGACAATACTTTTCCGGCACTTTGCCTCGCGAAAAGAGAAACGGAAGATGTCTCGCGCGCCTAAACGGTTATTGCACGGAGACCCTCATATATTCTTTTATATATTATAATACAAAATTTATAATATAAAATATTTTATATATATTCTTTTATGTATGATTTTATATATATATATTTAAAATATATATCCGATCTTAGGAAAAGACTAGTAAAAAGCGAACTAGAAGAAAAAGAGGTAAAAAGCTATTTTGTAAAATCCTTTCGACAAGCTAGGGTTCAATTGACGAGGACTACTAGACCCATCGTGAATATGGCAGACTCGATGTCTCCTCTATACCTATCTTCACTCAACGGTTTAACTATGGTTCCGGGGTGGGAACTCATGGCCTAGAGACAGGGAGGGAGTTTTAGTGGGTAGGGCTGCGAGAAGCAGCAGAGTCCCACACACCAGGGGGGCACGAAGACTCCTTGAAGGTGCATAAAGCATTTCTCCCTTTCTTAAAAAAAAAAAAAAAAAAAAACATGCACAAAAATATCAAATTTTATTTTCAAAAAACAAGGTTAACTCGTGATGAGTAATGTCGAACATATTAAATGATAGTAAAAACCATGATTTTAGTTAATATAATGACATGATGTTATGGAGTCGACGAAACTTTGTAAGAGTTAACTTTACATATTGACAGAAGTTATTATAAACACAAAATTTGAAATGTAAACAGACATCAGCTGGAAAACAATTATGAATTCAATCTATTATTCAATGAAAAATATATTCTATTCAAAGTAAATATATCTCCTTTTTTATTATTACTACATTCATTAAATTTTATGTAGATCATCTCCGATGTTAATCTTTTCCAATAATCAGAGACATAATCAACAGTCTTAGTATTTTTCCAATGAAATTCATAGCTGAATTCTAATAGATGTTCACAGACTACGGATTCACTGTTTTTTTTATTTACATATTTTATTTATTTTACCTAATTTTAATATTGACTTCAAAGTTTTGTTAACCACAAGCATAGTTGAAATATTATATTTTTTTTAAATATTCGACAATTTAGTGAAGCTTGTTATGTTGCATGGTAAGCGTACCTTTGGTTGATGTCTGTATAAATTTGAACAGTTTTCTTTATTTAGAGAATTTGGAGAGCGGTATTTAATTTTATTCATGCGGATTTTTAATTTTTTATCGATGAAGCCATTCGGATAATCATGGTTTAATAACATTGGTTCAACGATCTTCAAATTGGCGCCATGAAAAGTTTTGTGAGATAAAGATATCGCTCGGTCAATCAAGTTGTAAACAATATTTTTTATGTGCCTCCGGCGCGTAAAATCGTTTTTTCGCTACAGATTAGATTAGCACAATGTTGTGTATTGCGCTACGGAGGAATGTAATGTAAAAATTGAACGGCGCATGTGCCTATAGCCATACAGTGGAGCACAATCTTCTTCTTCTTATTCTTCTTCTTCTTCGAAAAGTTTTAGCACCCTACTGACAAAGCCTTGTACATTTGAAATGCGCATGCGTCTATTAAAATCCGCTACCACTACACAAGATCGATAAAATCAAAATGGCCGGGAATAGTCGCGAAATATCAAGTGTAATGGACTAGCGCCGCAAACAAATACAATACTAGATTAGATTCGCGTGTACGCATAAAAACTCGTATACGCACCGAAGTCACATAAAATAGAATATGTGCCAATGCACACAATTCGGGAAATTACGATACTCGCGACAATGCTCGCAGGACTGATCGTGCCTCGGATTCGTCTCGGCTTGGTCTCCTGCGAGCATTGGCGCTCGTCGCGCAATAACCCTCATTGTGCGCCTAGGCACGTAATATACTATTTTCTGTAAAATTGGATGATTGGAAAAATAATTGATTGATTTATTTATTTGATTAGGTAGGCTTTTGAAACCAATTAGAAATAATTATATTTTCTTTTATAATTGATAACAAGTACAGAAAGTTAATTTGATTATTTTGTTGCACTTCAAAAGTGAATTATGAGTATGCACGTTTTTCAACAATAGTCTCAAAATGAAGTTTGAGCATTACTTTGGCTGACTTATATTTTAAATAAATTTTTCGATGTCCCAAAAATTAGTAATCAACGTGTGAAATATATATTTTTTCATCAAACCGCAGACGTTTCGGAATTAGCCAAGTATATCCGAAAGTTCACGTGACGACACAGCGGTGTAAACACAAATATGATTCCATGATAAAGTGACTAAGATTTATATGTCGCTCCGGAAAATGAACGAGAAAACCAAAATGTAAAAATCCGACGATTAAAACAGCGACCAAACTTTTTTTCCCTGTTCCGAAAAATAGAGAATTGCGAAAACAGTGGTTTCAAAGTGCGCGTCGTATTGATGAGCCAGGATTATGCAGTTATTATTTTTGCCAAGATCATTTCAGTGTAAGTATTACGTCGTAATTTTCACGAGGATAACAAATGTACAAAGTTTTACACGAGTTGGAATTATAATTTGAATCTGTCATATATATACTCTAACCTAAAAATGATCTGTTCTAGTTCATTCGAATCAAAAATGAGTATTAGTGAATGAATTAATGTTTAGACATAAATAAATTTATCTATTAATTAATATTTCTTGTTGTCATTAAGTTAATTATTTAAATAGAATATTATTAAACTATGAAATGCAGTTTTCTCTAATAAATGTCAAAATTCTTACATATCAGCTTTTTCCCAGGTGCAAGAAGACATTGAAAATTATGTCAAATATAGTTTAAATGGAGCATCGATAAAAATTCGAACAGGTGTAATTCCGCTTTTTTTCGTCTGTCAAGAAGAAAGGACAAATACAGAATCAACAGTTTCTCGTCCTGACTACTTAAAATTAAACAGAAGGAAAGAAATTGACGTGATTTTGTATTTAGACGAAGCGAATAAAGACGTTGACGATTCTATCGCAACTACAAATCAGCCCAAAAAAAAACGTTTGGAGGTTGAAAATGCTTCTGTGGCAAATACTGTGAGCATAAATGAATCAAATGGAAAATAAAATGAATTAAAGAATGAATTAATCAACGAGGAAGATAATTGTCTATTTTATAATGGGAACAAGAAATAAAAATAAGGAAAGTGTTTTTTCAAAAATGTGAGTATAATTAAATGCATATGGCATAACTGAAAATGCGAATATTTGTTGTTGCAGGTTGATTTTTCAGCATCTTCGACTTCAGTCTTTGATAATGTTAATGCGAAAGAAAATGAATGCTCAAATTCAAGTCGAGAAAATTGCAATCACCCCCACTTGTTCCTACAAAAACACCCTCCTTGGATAAAAAAACGCAAGTTATTATTGCAAGCCGCAATATTGGAATTCAGACGAACAAAAGGCCCAATATGCATAGTAAATTTACTATGTACATTCACATTCTTGCAAACCCAAAAATGTACATAGGAATCGATAAACAGTGGATTGGAATAATCGATTTGCTATGTTGCCGTATAAAATGTACTTTCAATGATGTATTGCTTACTCTAAGAAAATTAGATGTAATGACACTTTCACTCGCTTAGGCGATCAATTCGGTATTTCTACGTTGCAAGCTAGTAGAATTTTTTCGAAAACCAGTTCTCCTCTAGCTCATTTCCTGAAAACTTTTGTTTATTGTTCTGATCGTAAATCGATCGTAGACAATTTGCCAATTGCTTTTCGTTCGTCTTTTGGCCATGTTTGTTCAATTGTCGACGCGTTTGAAAGGCACATTGAAAAACCGTCTGATCCTATCAAACAGGCTCTCACTTGGTGAGATTATAAAAAAGGCAATACACATTCAAATATTTGGTTTCTTTTACACCGGATGGGTTTATCAATTGTATCTGTTCAGGATATGGAGGTAGAATAAGCGATTCGTTACTCTTTGAAGAAAGTAAAATTCTTGATATTTTACCCGAAAAATGTGGAGTCATGGCAGACAGAGACATGGCAAGTTAATTCGTCCACCAACTGTTTCTACTGTGACAAAACCAACAAAAAAATAGGTTTTAATGACAAAGAGTATAGCTAGGCTACAGATCCACGTAGAAAGGGTAATTAGAAGAATTCACGAGTATAAAATATTACAACTTTTTGCTTGCATTGATTGGAATTGAACTCCTCATATCGACGATTGTGCTGTAATAGCCGCTGGTCTTCAAACTCCTATTATAAGAAAATGATTTTGATTGTAAATATGTTTTTTCCATAATAAAATTTTGATATATTTGAATGTACTTTTTTATTCCAATAAAAATATTAATAATTACAATGGTTTTTTAAATTAATAATTTAACACCGATTGGTTTATATGAACAAGTAATTTTATGAAGAAATTGATTGCAATAAACGAGAAAAAAAATTTTCTTTACAGAAAGTCACAGCTTTTTCAATCAATTTTGACCTAAAATCGTTATCTTATTCGACCCAAACATGCTGAAACTGTTTCTTACATTCAAATTTTGAATCCGCTACACAAAAAGCCCTTTTTTCTTTCTGGCAAGAAACATTTGCAAAGGCCGTAGCAGGATAAGCATGGTCTGGTTGCCCCCGCTCGGATTTGATCCATATTGCGAGGGTAAGTGGCTCCCATTACAAGATAAATTCAATGCCCGGATCGAATAAGGGGACGCGACGTTTGAACTGGACATTACTTTCCCGATAATCATAAAAATTCGAAATAAAAAATATGTGTTTGCTCTTCGCGTCGAGGTGCATCTTTTGTTTATTTAAAATTTTTGTATCCGGCAAATAGTTTTCGAGATAAAAATGAAAAAACGTCGTTTTTGCATAGATAAAAAATCAATATTTTTTAAAATATAACTCGCGATTAGTCGCTCAGTTCACAATGAAATGATTCGAAACATTCGCCATTTTATTTCGCTGACTCTAGTGGAGCCGTCGAATCTTGAAAAACAATAAAAATCACTGTTGTTTATAAAATATTTAATAACAAACTCAGGGACTCTGAAACTTGTGCGCTGCGACGTTCTCGTAAAGAAAGGGTCGAGGAAATTTCAGGGCTCAGAAAACTTCTAGCGAGGCGATCGTTCCTTAGGGTTTAAGGAAGTTTTTTGTGACATTTCACGCAATTATAATCATAAACAAAGAGACAGTGCCGAGTTAAAAAAACTGTCGCGCGATCATGTGGAGCGCTTTGAGCACGAGCGCTAGCAAGTTTCAACCTGCTGAGTATTCTTGAAAGTTTTTTTCAGTTTTCACCTACTTTATCGGAGATTGTTTTAAATTTTATTGTTAAAATATAAAAATGAATTTATTCACAGAAATCTGACTTGTACTTCGTATAATAGTCTACATAATTTACATGAATGAAGCATATTATTAGCCATGTTTTTGTATTTTAATACTTAGTAATGATACTTTTGTTTTATTATTCCAAGTAATAACATTTATATTATTCATATAAGAGTTTTATTTTCTTCACATTACAATGAACATGAATTTCGTAGCATCGATATCTTTCTTAATCCTAAACTTACAAATTTTTGGCATAACGAAGACACATAATTACATTAAACAATTATTTTATTTAATTAAGTGTCATCGTTATTACTGGAAATAATAAAACAGAAGTGTCATTAGTGAGTATTAAAATAGAAAACCATAGCTAATACTATGCTGCATTCATGTAAATTATGTATAGATTATTATAAGAAATACAAGTCAGATTTCTGTGAATAAATTCATTTTTATATTTTAACAATAAAATTTAACACAATCTCCGAAAAAGTAGGTGAAAACTGAAAAAAACTTTCGAGAATACTCAGCAGGTTGAAACTTGCTAGCGCTCGTGCTCAAAGCGCTCCACGTGATCGCGCGACAGTTTTTTTAACTCGGCACTGTTTCTTTGTTTATGAATATAATTGCGTGAAATTTCACAAAAAACTTCCTTAAACCCTAAGGAACAATCGCCTCGATGGAAGTTTTCTGAGCCCTGAAATTTCCTCGACTCTTTCTTTACGAGAACGTCGCAGCGCACAAGTTTCAGAGTCCCTGAGTTTGTTATTAAATATTTTATAAACAATAGTGATTTTTATTGTTTTTTAAGATTCGACGGCTCTGCTAGAGTCAGCGAAATAAAATGGTGAATGTTTCGAATCATTTCATTGTGAACTGAGCGACTAATCGCGAGTTATATTTTAATAAACATTGATTTTTTATCTATGTAAAAACGACTTTTTTTAATTTTTATCTCGAAAACTATTTGCCGGATGCAAAAATTTTAAATAGAAAAAAGATGCACCTCGACTTGAAAGCAAACACATATTTTTTATTTCTAATTTTTATGCATTTCGACTTTTTATTGATTATCGGGAAAGTAATGTCCAGTTCAAGCGTCGCGTCCCCTTATTCGATCCGGGCATTGAATTCATCCCAAGTATCAACTCGAAAACATTTTTTTTACAAAAGTTATGAACGAATTTTGAAAAATCAAAAAATCTAATTTTCTCGAAAACGGCTCAGCCGATGTTGGTGAGGGTAGAGGGAGTACTAAATACGTTCTGAAAAAATTCAAGAACCCATTCCGTTTATAAAAAGGGGGTAAACATTTTTTTTCAATTTTTGAATAATTTTTTTAATGTGAATTACTTCTTGAACGACCACCATGTTTTTCCTATATCAAGCTCAAATTAAAAATGACAATATATATTTTTTCTAAAAATTTCGGAGAGGTACTTCATAGTTAAAAAAAATAATACTTTTTTGGCCCCTACAATGTATGGAACAATTGATACCCTATGACTCATTGAAACAATTGTTTCTATACAGTTTGGGAAAAGTATCATTTGTTTCCAATAGGTATAGCTTCCTGTAGTTCAAACGCGGTATATCAGCATTCTACAACTTATCAAGAAACGATTACAACTGAGCATGAAATAGAAACGCGAACCTTAGATAAGTACATCTGTTGAGCATTGATCAAAACAATTGAAAATCTGGTGCTTCTTGCGAACGAAGTCGTGCGGCATTCGAAGTCTGCGCAGTAGTACTCTCAGGAAGGGTAAAACGTAGGTCACGGGCACAAGCTTCAAGAAGGAGATATATGGGGAAATATATGAACTGAATTTTGTGACTGAAAGAAAAAGCTTGTTGACAGGTGGATAAAGTGTATTGAAAACAAGGCGATCATGTAGAGATGTTTTTTTCTTAAATTGATAACGATCAATTCCACAGACAGGGTGCGGATAATTGTTGACACACCCTCGCATTCATATAAAGTGTACTATGTCGTCCACTATGCAGAAAATACGTAAAATTAAATGAGATATTGCACGTGATCAACGTAAAACTTTCTTGAGTATAGAAACAATTGCTTCAATGCGTTATAGGGTATCAATTGTTCCACACATTGTAGGGGCCAAACAAGTTTTTATTTTTTTTTACTATGAATTACCTCTCCAAAATTTTTCGAAAAAATGTATATTGTCACTTGGAATTTGAGGATGATATAGAAAAAAATGGAGGGAGTTCAAGAAGTAATTCACATTAAAAAAATTATTCAAAAATTAAAATAAAAATGTTTACCCCCTTTTTATGAACGGAATGGGTAATTGAATTGTTTTCAGAACGTCTTTAGTACCCCCTCTACCCTCACCAAGATCGGTTAAGCCGTTTTCGAGAAAATTAGATTTTTTGATTTTTCAAAATTCGTTCATAACTTTTGTAAAAAAAATGTTTTCGAGTTGATACTTGGGGTGAATTTATCTTGTAATCAGAGCCACTTACTCTCGCCATATGGATCAAATCCGGGCGGGGGCACCCAGACCATCCTTATCCTGCTACGGCCTTTATTTGGCTTTTGCGTTTATTACTGATTTGACCATTTTGTAAATATGTTTCTGTAGTTTTCTCAGAACTTGGTGATTTCACTTCTACGACGAAGTCTTCCCTTGTGCCATCTGGTGATGTACCCAGCACAGGTTAAGATGGCATAAATGCAAAAATGACTTTGCATTTCCGACATGCAATACCGCCTTTCAACGTCTCTCGGCTTGAGTTCATTTGGAACCCAATTTCCTTGCTTTTGAATGTATCCGGCTGCCCAGGACGTTCTTCGTCTTCCAAGCCAAAATCACCACTTTTAAATCATGCAAACCACTTTTGGTACGATTAAAGATTATGATAATTAAGTTATAGATCCAATTTCGAGTTCTCATTCTGTCTTGGTTTCCGCCTGGTCACGCGCGGACGTGCCTTCTTGTGTTCGTAAAATAAAGAATGTCCTGTTCATAGAATCACTTGTTTACTCTTTTACACATCATAACAACAATATTAGAGATATGGAAATTAATAAGTTTGTAACAAGAGATCGAAAAGGAAATACAAAGAGATGAAATAGTTTATGACGTGCCTAGGCGCACAATGAAGGTTATTGCGTGACGAGCGACAATGCTCGCAGGGGATCGAAGCCAAGGCGTAGTCGAGGCAAAGTCGAGACGAAGCCGAGCCGCGATCAGTTCTGCGAGCATTGTCGCGCGTCTTGTAATTTCCCGAATTGTGTGCATTGGCACGTATTCTATTTTATGTGACTTCGGTGCGTATACGAGTTTTTATGCGTACACTCGAATCTAATCTAGTATTGTAGTTATTTACGGCGCTAGTCATTACACTTGACATGTCACGACTAGTCCCGGACATTTTGATTTTATCGATATTGTGTAGCAGTAATGGATTTTAATATACGCATGCGCAGTTCAAATGTACAAGTCTTTGCCAGTAAGGTGCTAACGCCGTACGAAGAAGAAGAAGAATAAAAGAAGATTGTGCTCCGTTGCATGGCTATAGGTGCATGCGCAGTTCAATTTTATTTTTTCAAAATTTATTTTGCAGGTATTTTATTCTTATGAATTCTAGGTACAAATTTAATGAAAATCGTTTTCACGGTACTTTTATTCTTCACTTCCTTATCCTTAATTTCTAGCGTTCAAAAAATTAAAATTAGTAGTAACCCTTTTCGTGTTGTTACGGATTGAAGTAGGTTTATGCGTGGGTTATACCTTTACAATTTATTTAAAATAAATTTAAGTAAACATAATGATTTGAGTTACTATAAACTTAATTTTTTATATCTTTATAATGTCTTTAAATTTAAGAATTCATGATGTTACACTTTAAGATAAATAAGCTTACAGTTGCTACGCCGGTTGAATGTCAAAAGAATTGTTTCGTAGAAAAAAATATGACTTGAAATTTCTAATCTTTATCTGTTAAGAATATAACTTGATCCGAAATAGTCACATCATAAGTTGTTTATATTTCATGTTATTTCAGTTTATTATCATGGCGCGTACGAAGCCACTTGTTTCGTTTACGATTTAAATTTACTTCTGCGATATGAGAATGTGATTAAAAAAGAGCCACGTTACGAATTATTATTATGTTTTTTATTTTAATTCAATAGAATTATGTTCATTCAATAATGGAAATAAATCTAATTGGTGAATGAACGAAGTAGTGATTCAACAATTCATCATTAAGCACGATACTTATATGTGAACATATATATATATATATATATTATTTAGTTTCCGTAAGCTAGACGTAAAGTAATAATTTTTTAATCTTTGAAATGAGAGATATTGTAATTTAATATTATGGATTTAAAATTGATCGATGGTCCGGGAGCCAAATATTAATGGGAACCATGATACATTTCAAAATTGTAAAAGAAAAAAAAGAGATAGTCTACGATAGTGCTAAGAAATTGATATCAATTTTAATTTGATGGTTCAATAAGGATCTTCACGTTGACTGTTTAATATTGATAATTAAGTTTGTGAATGAATAATGTAACTGTCCAAAGCAGATCTAGGCCTGAAAGAGGTAGACGGTTGTCTCAAACAGTGTGTTCAAGGCATATACCTTCCGAGAGGAACAATGATAGCTTGGACAGTCGGTGCACCAAAGTTGACCTAAACCTAGACCTGCAGGTTAATGAGGACTTGGGCATCAGGAAAGGTCATATGGCAGTTCGATTGGGCGCACGGGGGGAACATGTGCTACTTCACACTTCACGAACACATATACACATTCAGGCACACGCATATAGGTGGGTAACATGTTCTCGATCCGTGGTCTGATGGCTGTATATGACAATGTAAAGAGAAAGAAAAGCGAAGAGAAAGAAAAGCGAAGAGTAAGAAAAGGAAAGAAAGAACAGAGAGAGAGAGGTGGGAAGGGATTAGATGATAAAATTATAAAACCAGGGCAGCAAAGAGGAACTAGGCTTTTGGCTCTCTGGCTCTCGATCAGTTAAGTAGTCCTAATTACTCTCCGAAATTATCTGTCTTCGTGAATTCTACATCTCCAAAAAATTTAACTTCGTAAAATAATAGCTTCAATAGAAATCCGCATTCCTTTTTTTTCTCAAATCATTGTTATATTCATTTGAATATTAATTTTCTATTCTATTGTTTCTTGTTATATAATAGCTTTACGACTTGGAGAACGCATTAAAAATTCAAAATTTCGTATTTTGTCTAACTCAATTAATTATCCCAGTTCTACATTTAACACGTGTTGTTTTTAAACTCAAGTTTTCCAATAGGTACAATTAATCATGCAGAAACATTTTAATGTCTCTTAAATAAAATATTACTATTCACAATATAGGGCTTGCAACGACCCAGAAATAATAAATTTCATATTACGTAAGGTTGGTTTACTTTGTTTTAAAATTCGAAAATTTGATGATTGAAAAATTTAGATATCCTATTGCCAGAACACATGTTTTTTCCATATGAGCAATTCATTTATATTTGACGATTATATTACAAGTTTATGTGCTACATTTCAATTTTTTACTTTAAATGATTTATCAGAATTTTTTAATAATAAAAAATATCTGAACACTACACTGTTAGAAGTGTTCGGAAATTTGCGAAATTTTTATGTTACAAATGAAGCATAAAATTTGACGATATTTGTGATGCTTTTGAGTAAAGCTATCTTAAAAGTACGAAAAGTGTACTGAATTTTCTGAAATTTTATTTTAATTTGCAAAGCTATAAGTAAATAAAACTCCCGTCATATGTTTCGAGAAATTGCGGTTTGAATTTCTGACATTGTGGAATTTGTATCAGCAATTCTTAGCTATTTTTTCATAAATAATCCTTTGTAATTTTATACTATGTATGTACTTGCATCTATATCTTTAGTAACATTTAGACAGAAGTATATACTAGTTTTTTAGTTTAGGTATCTCAAAATTATGTGATAGAATTTCATTCTTATTTCCAAGGAAGTTTTAGATACTTTATCAAAGTTCCCTGTACCATATTTTGTAAATTTTCTCACGGTTTTTACATTTTTTCACATTTCCAAAGTTTAATTCCAAATTAGGGCTCATGTGTGTAATATTTTAATTATTGCGCTTAACATTTTAGAAATAAAGATCACTAATGAGGACTCTGATCTGAGTCGAAACGTTTCAAATTATTTAACATTTTGAGTTATTATTTTTAGATCCTAGTCATTTATTAACAACATCGTATGAAATTAAAAATATTACTACTTACGTGTGCAAACTGCATGCTACTTTCTCCAAAATCTCGTATGCCTTCTCCAGGTTTTTCTATTTCGGGCATCAAAATTTCAAACTCTGATGGGGAAGAAACAGCCGCGGGTTTCATGTTCACATCACTTTGACACGACATATCACTACCCGGCGGTAAATTTAACGTCGGAACAGCACCGTACTTTAAAAGAAAAGCACCATTCCTCTTCTGATAAAAGCATTGTTCATCGAAATGTCGATGACAAACAAAAAATTGTTTTTCTACTACTTGAAGGTATTCTAACCTCGACAAGTAGGGATTTGCGCATGCTTCTATCCATCGTTGCCCAGCATTTTCTCTCTATGGAAATCGATGAATAGATACATTTTTCTTCCGATCCCTTTTAGAGGTACACCCACGAACAGCACACTGAATTTCTTACTTCGTATTCATCATAAAGCGCAATCGCGTAACGAATTGTTGATACTTGTATACAACAATGGCGGAACTCATACGAAGCCGTTCCCCTTTCCGCACTCCATCCGCTTCCTACAACTAGCGCCGTGTACATTACTACACATGAACTACCCTACGGGTGCACCCAATACATCAGAGATTGACCTGTCCTGAACAAAAACTTCAGGACAGTGATCCCAGAACGTGGGAGCTGGCGGCCCCTATCACGCTCCCATGTGGGAGCACACATAATCAAGCGCGCCGTGTTGGTGTGTCCCCACTTCCTCGCTTCAATTTCACGCTGTCGGCTGTTGAGCCAAGATCGAAATAGTATATCACGTGCCTAGGCGCACAATGAGGGTTATTGCGTGACGAGTGACAATGCTCGCAGGAGATCGAAGCCAAGGCGTAGTCGAGGCGTAGGTCAAATGAAGCTGAGACAAAGCCGAGACGAAGCCGAGGCGCGATCAGTCCTGCGAGCATTGCCGCGAGTCTCGTAATTTCCCGAATTGTGTGCATTGGCACGTATTCTATTTTATGTGACTTCGGTGCGTATACGAGTTCTTATGCGTACACTCGAATCTAATCTAGTATTGTAGTTGTTTGCGGCGTTAGTCATTACACTTGATATTTCGCGACTATTCACGGCCATTTTGATTTTCTCGATCTTGTATAGTAGTAGCGAATTTTGATAGACGCATGCGCAGTTCAAATGTACAAGGTTTTGCCAGTAAGGTGCTAACGCTGTACGAAGAAGTAGAAGAATAAGAAGAAGATTGTGCTCCGTTGCATGGCTATAGGCGCATGCGCAGTTCAATTTTTACATTTCCTTCCTCTGTAGCGCAATATACTACATTGCGCTACTGTTAACTGTAGCGAAAAAACGAGTTTGCGCGTCGGTGGCACATAAATTATGTTTCTGTCGACTTCGTGTCAAAGTGGCGTTAAGTAGACGTCAAATTTAAAATCATGAAATATATCATTTAAGATATTACCTTTCTTTCTTAGGTATTTTTAAAAAAATGCACCTAAAATTAATATCTAAACATTTTATTTTAAACTTCAAGATGATTTAAACCCATGAAAAATCATTTTCTACTGAAATTTAAAGCCAATAGATTTTCAACGTTTCAAAACAAAATATCAATTTCAATATTTTTAAGCTTTGTAAATCAGATAATTTAATACGAAAATTATGTAGAGAATACTATATATTAAGGAATGATAAAACATGATATTGAAGTTTAAGAAATGGAGTATTAAAATACTTGAGCAATACATAAATTATATCTAATTATACTCTCGAAATTATACAGTAGAGTTTCTCCTCCTGTATATGGCAACATTGAAAAAAATGTCATTCAAATAAAATACTCTGAAAACTTTTTGAAATACGTAATATTATTCACATATGAATTTCATTATAAAACAGCGAATAAAAGGTTTTAGTATTCAAAATTATTCATTCGAAATCAAACTTTAGGATTTCTCTTATATAAAATGCAAATATAAAATATTTATTTCAACTAAAATAGTTTCAAAACTTTTTTATAACACGTGAATTAACTACATAAATTAAAAAATTAAGTGAAAAATATTTTATTTAAAAAAAATAAGAAATAAGAAATTAAGGTTAAAAATCTACATTCCTAATTACTTGGATATAGTAGGTAAAAATGTTCTCATTTTACATTTTTGTGGCCAATGTATAGATTTTTAATTAAAAAATTGAAAAAATCTACGAAAATGATGAATTTTCTGATTAAAATAGTTAACTAACAAAGTAAAGCTGAACTCGAACTTGCATCACTACGGACCCGGATTCCTCTCAACGTCTAAACAAAATCACAATTAAAAATTTGAAGAATTTGAATGTAATCGAATCCTCAAAATACAAAAAACACAACCAAATTTGGACCAAAATCACAAGTAGAAAAAAAAAAAGAAAAAAAACTTTGAGAAAACAAACAAAAAAGGAGGAAAGAAAAAAGAAGGCAACCTTCCAAAACCCATTCCTTCTTTTTCTTTCTTTCGTCCTTTTTTGTCTCTACTCCCACCACCATTTACTTAAATAAAATTCAAACATTGTCCTTAAAGATAACTTGTCATGCTGTCATAACAGCCGTTGTACTTAACCAAATCTGTTTTAAAATTTATAGAATATGTTCCCTCTCTTTTTATATATAACATTTACATAAATTCTCTTTTTCCCTTATTACTTTCTGAATGTAAAATCTCTACATTGTGCCAGTCAAAGTCATGATCAGCATATTCCTTTTAGGGATGACCAAGTCGATTCCGATTCCTTGGAAGAATCGATTCTTGGGTGTCGATTCTTCGATTCTTTGGAATCGATTCCAAGAATCGATGCTTCGTCAGAATCGACATCGATTCCATTCACAGAGCTGAGAGAAAATAAATTTTCGCTTTCCTAAAGGTTATCTGTGATTGGTCATTGGCGAATTAGCGTGTTTCTGTCATTTCATTAGAGGTCTTTTCCATTGGGTGGATTTCCTGGCGCCTTCGTGTCGACTTTCTTCTTTTCAATTTTCAATGTGTCGTCGAAGCACACTTTTATTGTGTTTTCATGCCTTTCTTGTGGTCCATTGACTTGGAAACGTGGAAAGGAAAGTAGAGTCCTTAAACTTAAATTTAAGGACTTGAATTAAATTAATTTATATTTCCTTTAACGATAATTCAAGAAAAGCATTAGTTATAATTTAGGTATGTTTATCGTCCAAGTGGTGATAATTATGAAGAAGAAAACGGATTCTGCTATTTTACTCAGTGATAATAAATTTCATCATGACAATCTAAATATAGTTTCCAAATTATTATCTCTAAATAGTTTTAGTATCCAATTTATCGATAAACATATTAGAAAAGAATCAAAGAAATTCATTTAAAATTAAATAATAATATAAAAAACTTGGAAAATTCTCTTGAAAACTCATCTAATAACAGAGCCCCAATTGTTTTAATTCCATATTATGGGAATTTATCAGAAGTTGTAAAACGCTTATTACAAAAATATGAGGTAAAAATTGTTTTTAGGATTAATTCCAAATTTGATAGATTCATAACATTGGGCAAAGATCCTTATGAAACAGGAGAACAAAGTAATGTTATTTACAAGATTTCGTGTAATTGTGGAAAGTGCTACGTTGGTCAAACAAAACGCCCTTTGAGGATCAGATTAGATGAACATTTTAAAAATTTCAATCTCAACGAAAAGTTCACAATGTAATTAGTAAACACCGTAAGAAGTATGAAAAAAATCAGGATAATCATAGTTTTCTTTGGAATGATGTTAAAATTTTACATAAAGAAAGAGATAGGTATAAAAGAGCTTTTTCTAAAATGGTCTTTATAAAAAAAGAAAATGATAATAGTCTTAATAAAATCACTGATATTGAACATTTGAATTCTTCCTACAATATGATTTTGGATTTCATATCTTGACAATGTTATAATCAAAAACAGTTTTTCAAATTTTAAATTTGAATTAAAAATTCTTACGAAAATTTGTTTCTAATTTCCTAAAATCTTCGTTTCAATTCAATCGTACATTTGAATTTAATAATATTAGACTAAATGACTGATATCATATAAGGTTATTACATGACACCTTTGGTTCAGTTGTTGATAATATTTCTTATCAACTAGACAATATATCTATTCCTCTTGTAAATTTAAATTCCAAGTGAATGTGGGAAATTGACGTTACAAAAGTTTTTACTTAATTATGATGTTTTTATTATTTTAACACTAGAACTACCGACGATCGAGGTATACCTACTTCTACTATGTCAAACAAGTTATTTTGACCCCCCTTGGTAGTTCTAGTGTTAAAGTCGGTGAGGGGAAATTGAATAGTAATAATTAACTGTTCTTTTATTTTATTAAAAGTCGTAATAAAATTCTAAAACAATTACATAATTTATATCCAATTTTTAAGCATGAAATTTGAAAACCGTCAAAATGACGGTCTTGGTAGTTCTAGTGTTAATGGTAATTATTAATTTTTCAATTACATTATTTCGGGTCATGTTTTTGTTTTTCATATTTAAAAAAAAAAAATGTTTTTTAATTTCATCAATTCCTTGTTATTACTTGTAGATTTTTATCGTTGACTGTCATGTTTCGACTTAATCATTATATTTCAAAGAATTCCATGTAAAGTAATTTATGGCTGATTTTTGTATGCCCTGATGATGCTTCTGGAGTGGAAGCGAAACGTTGGCAAAAATGTTTAAACATCTGAAAATGAATGTCCGAATTGTACCCGTTTTCTTCTTCATAAGCATTAGTTATAATATTTATTATGTTCATATGGCACTATTGCACTAGTCGCAGTTAAACTTCACGCCATTTACTTTCTAAATGTACAAAATATGAATAAAAGTTTATAAATTTTCTAAAAAAAACTATTAAACATCAATTGAAATTTATATTTATTTAATTGTTTTTAATATTTGCATCAAGCCTCTCCAAATACTGCCCGTGTACTCTTTAAAATTTTGAATATTCGCGGGCTTTTTGAGGAGTGGGGGAAATTGGAATCGGAATCGATTCTTTGATTCTCCGGAATCGACGCATTAGTCGGAATCGAGGAATCGATTCTCACCGAGCATTACCCATCCCTAATTCCTTTCTATGATCAGAAAAAACATTATGATAAGTACACTTTCTCCCAAAATTCTTTTTGTGTTCTTCTACTCTAGTATTAAGAAGTCTGCCTGTTTGTCCCATATAAGTCACTTTTAATTTATATAGTCGATTCACGTATTATAAAAAAATTTTAAAACTATTTTATTCGAAATAAATATTTTATATTTGTATTTTATATAAGAGAAATCATAAAGTGTAATTTCGTATGCAAATTTAGATGTAATTTTGGTTTTTTGAATACTGAAACCTTTTATTTACAGTTTTATAATGAAATTCATATGTGAATAATATTACGTATTTCAAAATGTTTTCAGAGTATTTGATAAAGTCATTTGAATGAAATTTTTTTCAATATTGCCTTATACCAGAGAAGAATCTCTACTGTATAATTTCGATTGCATAATTAGATATAATTTATGTATTGCTCAAGTATTTTAATATTTTATTTTTTAAACTACAATATCATATTTTACCATTCCTTAATATATAATATTCTCTACATAATTTTCTAATTGAACTATTTGATTTGCACAGCTAGAAAATATTGAAATTGATATTTTGTTTTAAAACTTTGAAAATTTATTGAGTTTAAATTTTAATAGAAAATCATCTTTTGAGTCTTTAAATCATGCTAAAATTTAAAATAAAATGTTTAGATATTCATTTTAAGTGAATGTTTTTGGAAATATCAAAGAAAGAAAGGTAATATCCTAAATGATATATTTCGTCATTTTAAATTTGTCGTCTGCTTCGCGCCACTTTGACACGAAGTCGATAGAAACATGATTTTCTTCTTCTTCTTTTTTGTGGCAGCTTGCAATTCTGCAAATTGCCATATCGAAAAGACTTTCGAAATTTTCGATCTTGGCTCAACAGCCGACAGCACAGTACGTCCACTACCATGTATTTTAGGAGGGTACTTAAAAAATGGAAAATGAGCATCAACGCCGCCAAGTTTTGATAGCAAGAACTATTATTTGATTTTTCTAAATCATGTCAGTCGATTATGTCGATCATTAGAAGAGTGTATCACTGTATGTGATAACGGAACTCTACTATAACGACCTTTTCAACCTATGATTCAGAATTAATGTAACGTCTCGCAAGACTAGATGGAATTTTTTAATTATAATTATTGAAGAAATTTTTCTGTGAAAAAAGGAACGCTTCCACTCCGCTGGGTATCGAGCCCAGGTCCTTTCGATTGCCGGTCGAGTGCTCTGTCATCTGAGCTACGGAGGTTCCACAACATTTCTCACAGAAACTTGTTAACGCCAATCTTGGCTACGGATAAACCGGGAACTATTTTCTGATTTTCCTAAATCATTTCAGTCGATTATGTCGATCATTAGAAGAGTGTATCACTGTATGTGATAACGGAACTCTACTATATCGACCTCATCAACCTATGATTCAGAATTAATGTAACGTCTCGCAAGACTAGATGGAATTTTTTAATTATAATTATTGAAGAAATTTTCCTGTGAAAAAAGGAACGCTTCCAATCGAAAGGACCTGGGCTCGATACCCAGCGGAGTGGAAGCGTTCCTTTTTTCACAGAAAAATTTCTTCAAGAACTATTATATTATTATAGTATATATATATATATATTATTATTATTATTATTATTATATTAAGAAGGTGGGCATTGAATGAATGCCATGGGAGCGCGGTGGGGGCCACCAGCTCCGACGTTCTGAGATCACTTGGAGATAGTTTCCCACGTACCCCTGCCACATTTATTTCATCCAATCCAAAACTCCTTAACAAACAAAAATTCCTACCATGCTCACCTGGCGATGAACTTAAGAGTTTGATCTAAACGAGGCAAATACGCAGTCTTCTAAATGTCTTGATTAGATCCAGACTTTAGAATAATAAAGAAAATACTTTTCTTTTATCGTGCCCGTCTACGGTCTAGATCGCCAGTTCCTTCGCGATTCGTTAGTTGCTTAAAATCGTAAAATTTTTATCTAACGAATATTTAAATATTTTTGGAATCGTGTCGGGCGAACGAAGAAAACAAGTCTTTATCTAGACGGAAGCAAATTTTTCTTTGAATATATTTAAATATATTTCAACCAGGCCGTGCAAACCTAATGGAAAGGTGGTGGACCGCTAGCAACTAGCGCCGCTTATATCCCTGCACATGAACTACCATTATGTGTGCACGTGTTAGTGCATATACATGCATACGTAGGTTCTTTAAATGTATTACAGAGAATATATTCAAATATAATTAAAAGGAAATTGAAGATTTAACGCAAAACTGTGAAATGTAATTCAAAAGTGAGAAGTTAATAACAACTCACTCTTGAATTACATTTTCACGATTTTGCCTTAAATCTTGGTTTTGTCATAATAAGTAAAAATCGAAAATATCTGTAATTTGTATTTTTATTGATTTTTATTTTCGGAAAATATACATAAAATATACGAAATATACTAATAATAAAAAATGTTATGAAAAATGATAATACTGCTGACTTCAACGGAAATCGGAGAGACAAAAAATATTAATTTCACAGCTTATACAAGGCTTTAATAAGCATAATCATATAATTAAAAAACTCCTTGGTTTTATCGACCTGAGGACTCGTGAGTCCAAAAATGGCGGCTAGTCTATCTCCTATTGAAAATTCCGACGTTGGAAACGACATTGGAAGCGTTATTGTAAGCTATATCGTAAACGTTGTTGTAAGTGATATCGTAAACGACGTAGGATTTTGGGAACATATCCGATAACTTTTACGATGTCGTAAATGATACCGATCACGACCTTTCTTTTTTATTAAATAGGACAAAATATTTTATTATTGTTACAATTTAAATCTATTTTACTGTATGAAAGGAATATGAAGACAATGGAAATTAATATAAACATATTATATATGTGTATTTAGTTTCGAACGATTGTGAATATTTGTGTACCGTTCCGAATTCAGGGCTCTCAAATTTCTGCCCATGTAGTGTATACTATTTTTCTTGCTACCCGGTCGAAAGTACGATAACAATTGCATGTGTCCATTGGAATATATTGATGCCTGCCCCGACATTTGCGGCACGAGCGGAGCGAGTGCTGCTGGTCGAGGGGGGGGGGGGGGGCAGGCATCAAATACATCTATTAATTAAGGTTTAGATTCCTACTTCCTTGTTTCCATCTTTGGTAATTATCATAGACTATCATGTATCTGTCAACGGACTTTTTGTTAAGGTGTCAGTTTCTACAATTAATTGAGCTTCAGTTTCAAAGTTTTTATTAATTTCTTCTTCATCTGTCGATTCATAAGATGATATGTCATTTATTTTTTTATTTTTATTTTTGTTACATTTCAGTCACTACTATTACATTCTAAATAATATCCACTTATTGCCACTAATAAACATTAGCAGAGAGCGGACAAATTTTGACGCTTGAGGTTATTGACGTTTTTACTCCCGCTATTATAGAGGGCGCGCATATAGCTTGACCAATGCATGAAAGTTAGACTTTCTGCCGTGAAATGACATATTATCTGGTGAATCTACAGATGAAGAAGAAATTAATAAAAACTTTGAAACTGAAGCACAATTAATAGTTGAAACTGGCACCTTACCCAAAAAGTCCGCTGACAGATACATGCTAGTCTATGATAACTAAGAATGATGGAAACAAGAAAATAGAAATCTAAACCTTAATTTATAGATGTATTTGATGCCTGCCCCCCCCCCCCCCTTCCGACCAGCAACACTCGCTCCGCTCGTGCCGCAAATGTCGGGGCAGGGATCAATATATTCCAATGCCCACATGCAATTGTTTTCGTACTTTCGACCGGGTAGCAAGAAAAATAGTATACACTACATGGGCAGAAATTTGAGAGCTCTGAACTGCGTGCCATGATGGCCTCGGCTTCGCCTCGGGCATTATGGCGCGCAGTGCAGGAATCTCAACTTTCTGCCCTTGTTATGTAATATACTGTTATACACTGAGAAAAAAATGCTATTGAATCAAAAGCATTTCTTTCCAAAAGCATGTATATCATGGATCCAAATCAATATGCGATAGAATTAGTAACTTATTTATTGGTTCTTGTAGTATATTTTTATGAATTAATAGTATAAATGCTTTTGGAAAGAAATGCTTTTGATTCAATAGCATTTTTTTCTCAGTGTAGATAAACCAATATATTAATAACAGTTTCCATTGTTTTTATATTCCTTCCATACAGTTAAATAGATTTAAATTTTAACAATAATAAAATATTTTGTCTCATTTAATTCTGAAACGCTTTTACCAATGGCATGTAGCTTGATGTAGCTCAGAAAGAGTATACAACAATGGCGGAACTCATACGAAGCCGTTCCCCTTGCCGCACTCCATCCGCTTCCGACAACTAGCGCCGCGTATATCCCTACACCTGAACTACCCTACGGGGACACCCAATACATTAGAGGTTGACCTGTCCTGATTTCAACTTAGAAGTCCAGATTAACAAAAGTGGCAAAACATTATTTGTGTATATTGTGCACAAATAACCCAAGTAGAAATTTTCAAAAGTTTTATTTGAGATACTCGTAAGTATTCCTTTTCAACTAGTGAGGCCCTCTTGAGGAAAACTTGTAAGTCATTCAAAAGAAATGTAATGCTACGCCATTTAAGTTATTAGTGAATCTAAACTTTTGAAGTATTGATGAGGCACTCTCTAGTTATTTTTGAGGCAATAGATGGTTTTTTGTTAGGATTTGAAATCTCATGCTTAGAACATTACAAGTTACTTGCAAGGAACTTGTGAGTTCCCCATTAGCCACTGAAACTTGTACCAACGAAAACTCGTATAAAACTTTACAATTTTTGATAACTAATAGGGTTCAAGGCTGTATTGAATAGGGATTGGGATTTTTAGATTTAAAGCTTTCCAAAACTTTTGCGATTTTCTACTTATATTAGCATAATAGTAACATATGTACACGAATCTGAGTGAAGGTTTTGATCAATAAAATTTGATGTTGATGGTCCTTGAACGTCGATTCCAAAAAATTCACCGGCATCAGTTGATCCATCTGTCACAAAAAGCGTTATATAAGAACCTAATACCAAACATGAGAATGAAAAAAGGTTTTTGAAAAGCAGGAAACAAAAACAAGGTAAATTGCAAATTTTATTGAAAAACTAATTTCATAACCTATATAATATAGACGTATTGCGATGAATACATACCGGACTCATACTGATACTTTTGGCTAATTTTTCTCCTTTTCCGAAACCTCTTCACTCGGTTTCTGTTTCCCTCCCTTTTTCGATCCATTTTTGGATATGCAAAAGGTTTTTTTCAACATCTCACAAAAGCACTAAATTGCAGGTTGACATTCAACTTGTATTTTTAGTACGCACACATTAAATGAAATGATTCCAAGTTTTCGCTTACAAATGCCTCAAAAATTACTTACAAGAAAAATTCATAATTTAATCACGGGGAAAAGTGGACAAGTTTTATTCTAGTTTATCTTGCAATAGTTAAACTCACAAATAACTAGCAAGTTCCCTACGAATATTTTCTTACTATTAACTAATCAACCCTCAAGTAAAACATAAGACATTTCTACCTGGGAAGACTCAAGTTTCTTTGCAACAAGCAACAGAAAACCATTGCCCAGTCTAGGACGAATCAGGAGCTGAGGGAAAAATGTCTCTCTCCCTCTTACACTCTCCTGGGACTGGTAGAGTTAAGGAAACTATTTGTAAGGTATCGTTCTAATTTATATATATAGTATATATATTTATGTGCCACCGCCGCGCAAACTCGTTTTTTCGCTACAGTTAACAGTAGCGCAATGTAGTACATTTCGCCAGAAAGGAATGAAATGTAAAAATTGAACTGCGCATGCGCCCATAGCCATGAAACGAAGCTCAATCCTTCTTATTCTTCTTCTTCTTCGTACAGCGTTAGCATCTTACTGGCAAAGCCTTGTACATTTGAACTGCGCATGCGTCTACTAAAATCCATTACTACTACACAAGATCGATAAAATCAAAATGGCCGGGACTAGTCGTGACATATCAAGTGTAATGACTAGCGCCGCAAACAGCTACAATACTAGTTTAGATTCCAGTGTACGCATAAAAACTCGTATACGCACCGAAATCACATAAAATAGAATACGTGCCAATACACACAATTCGGGTGATTACGAGACTCGCTTAAAATGCTCGCAGGACTGATCGCGCCTCGGCTTCGTCTCGGCTTCGATCTCCTGCGAGCATTGTCGCTCGTCCCGCAATGACCCTCATTCTGCGCCTGGGCACGTAATGTACTATTGTATATCCTCTTTTATACCTATATTAAAATTTTAGGATTGAAAATTTTCTTGCATTCAAGCTTTCTTTCCCAAAAATAAAAGGGGGTTTTCTTAAAAGCAGGGTATAGCCTCCTCAGCCAGAGGGGAGAGCAAAAGCACGGTCCCAATAATTAAACAAATTTTCATTTATTTACTTTATTTTTATTTATTCTGAAAATTTGGCAGTTTGGAGCCTCAACGGAATGAATAGTATTTATTTAAAAAAAATTATTTACATTTTGGAAGTTTTATCTATAATGGTATCTATAAATAAATTCTTTGGTAATTATGTTATTTTTATGTTCCTCTCGACGAATATGTAAAGGTCTTTTTGTCTGTTTCACATATGCCTTTCAGCACTTGCAACGAAATTTATAAACTACATTATTTTTATCTGATGAAGATACAGGATCATTACCTAATCTTACACACCAGTTTAATTTTGAATTTATTCAGTAAATGGTGTTTATTTCGTATTTGTTTAAAACTCTCTTTATATTTTCAGATATAGTGCCATAGTAAGGAATTGTGATAATTTTTTCTTTTTCATTTTTTTCAATATCTATGTTTTGTTTGGGTTTTTTGATTCACTCATTTAATTCAATAATTCTTTTATTAATATGTTTTGTGATAATATTTTTAGGATAATTATTTAACTCTAAATAGTTCTTAATAATATTTAAATTTTCATTGTGGAAGGAATTGTTAGCAAGTAAGATAGCGGAGTCAACCAAATTTTATATTATTCCTATTTTGTGTCGTAAAGGATGGTTAGAAAAATAATTTAGGAATCTACCAGAATAAGTATTTTTGCGGAACCAATTAGTTTTTATGGAATTATCTTCATTTTTTATGATGTTTAAATTTAAAAAATGTATAAAATTGTGTTCATTTTCTATTTCATATGTAAATTGGAGTCTATCATGATAACTGTTAAATTTGGTTAAGACTTCTTCAATTTTATCTTTCGGAATGAACATAATCGTATCATCAACATAACGATAATAAACTGGAATATTGAAATCAAAATTTTCTAAAACATTTGTTTCTAAATCTTGCATTACTAGGTCAGCTAAAATAGGAGAAATTGGAGAACCCATAGGTGTTCCAAACGATTGTCTGTAATAAAAGTTATTAAATTGAAAAAATGTGATGTTCATTAAGAATTCTATTCCATCTTTAAATTCTTCTAAAGGTAATTTTGTGCATTTTTCAATATAGTGCCATATTTTATCTATACTTTTTAGTATTAGTTTGATTGGAATGTTAGTAAATAATGACATCACATCTAATGAAATCATTATATAATTATTTGGAATTTGGTTTTTTGTTATGGTATCTCTGAAAGATAAAGAGTTTTTTTATAAAAGAACGCGGTTTTGGTAATGAATCGTTAAGGATCTTGTTAAAAATTTTTGACATATTATATGTGGGACAGTTCTCGCAAGAAACTACCGGTCTTAGTGGATAATTATCTTTATGTTAGTGGATTAGAGTCAATTTTTTCATATGTTGATTGATCATTAAGAAGATCATTCATTTTTTTGTTATAATCCGATTTGTTTAAAACTACCGTGATATTTCCTTCATCAGCTTTTGTTACAAGTAATTGTTTTTCGTCTTTTAAAAACTCTTGTGTAGATTTTATTTCCATAGCTATTGATCTATCAAAGTCTGAGACATGTTTTGGTTCGTTTATATATTTTGAAGATAATGAAAGAACTTTTTGTCTAAATTCGTCTTGTTTTTCTTCAGGAATTTTATGTATATTGGTTTCCAGATCTTTTACAATTTCAAAAATGTGTTCATTTTTAGAAGATACAAAACTAGAGCTAAATTTGTCGCCCAATCTAATAATGTCAGAAACAGATTCTGGTAAGATAGTGTTGGAATAATTCATTAACCACGGATCTGGATTATTACTGTTTTCATGTTTGTTTAAACAAATTTTATCGATAGAATGGATTTGCTTTGTTTTTAAATTTTCAAATTTTTTGTCTAATATAAATTTATTAATATGGATCTTAGAGTTTAAGTCATTCTGATAAGAAATCATGTTATCTAAGAGATAAGTAGGAATTAATGAAGCTAATGATTTTCTTATATTATTAGATTTGTTTTGTAAAAAATGTAAATGATTATGAATATCTTAGATTTCCATATTTCGTAACTGGTATTTCAATTTTTCAATCATAGAATTCAATTGTTTACAAACAGAGCGACTATAAAAACTAATATTGTTGACATTTTTTGTATTGTTAATAATATTATTAGGAAAGAGGTTATAATTACGACATTTTAATAAGAATTCCTTTTTTAATGTTGTCTTCCTTATCCCCTTATTTATGTTGATCCAATTTTTTGCTTCGACGTATGCTTGTAGACCGAAGTCTGATTTTATGCTTTTTAAAAACATATTTCGTGGGATGTTTGTAATAAAAACTATTGTTCTTAAAGACACAATACCAGTCTATGCGTGTGTAGAATCAATATGTTGATTGATTGTTGAAAACAATAGTCTAAACAAAGTCTCAGATTTGGAACATTTTAACCAATCTTATAATGCTATTTTAGAATTCCTTTTATAAAAATTGATAAAAATTCCAATTTTTTATTTTTTTTCCTTTTACTTATGTGTTGGTTTCCGTTTCTTGTTTAATTTATAAATAAATGTAAGAATTTAATTTTAATTTTTGTAAAAAAATTAGCTAAAAAATATATCATCTTATATTATGTTGTTCCTAAATTTTATTTAGTTTCAAACAAATTTGACTCCTTAATGACTCTGTAATTTTAAAACTTCGACGATACGCTCCTATAATATTATAATAATAAGTAAATTGACAATTTTAAAATTCAGTTAAGTCGGGAACAGAGCCGTGTGCTCTTGCTTCCAAACAAAAATTTCACACTTTGTTTATACTTATAATGTTTGTAAATTATTTTGGTTTATATTTCTACTCTTACAATTTTTCAAGGTACATACTTTTTTATAATAATATTTTTATAATAATCTATCTGTTACAAGTGCTAAAAAACAATATATCATTACAGATTAAAAAATTTATTACTAATGTTTGTAATGTAATAAGAGCTTTTATTTTTTTTTTTAAATAAATTGACTTGGTCCGAATGTGTCGTTATTTTTTCAAACACATTTGATGTGTATTACACTTGAAAGAAATAGGTTAAAAGTGGGATGTTCAATCAAAATAGAAAGAAGAAAGAAGAGATTAATTGTAGACACCACTATGGGCAAGACATACAAAAATGTCAATATTTTTAATACATAATTTATAAAAGGTTTTCCGATAGGGACATAACAATTTTATCTATGAATAAAACACAGAAATATTTGAGATATTGAGCTCAAATTTATTGTGGGTGTAGTGCAAGCATTACATTTTATGAATGAAATTCGATATCGGCCATATGACCACCACAAGCCCGTTTACAGTGGTCGATTCTTTGGACTCAATTTTCCACCACTCTGGCACACATTTCGACCGGAATGTTGGCAATTTCGCGTTGGATGTTGTCTTTGAGGTCGTATAAAGTTGCTGGCTTGTTGGTATAGACCAGTGACTTGATATGGCCCCATAAAAAGAAATCCAATGGTGTTAGATCGCATGAACGAGGCTGCCGTTCAACCGGATCATTTCTCGAGATAACACGTTCACCGAATTTGCCTTTCAATAAATCGATTGTGACGCGTGATGTGTGGCTAGTGGCACCGTCTTGTTGGAACCACATATCGTTGATGTCAAGTTCATGCAATTCTGGCCGCAAATAATCTTCCAACATAGCACGATAGCTATGCACTTACGGCTGCGATTATTTCTTCGCTTCGAGCAATACGACGTCTTTTTGGCACCGGAACGTCCAATAGTGTAAGTTTGGTCTTGAATTTATCCACTATAGTACGCACAGCCTGTTGGGTGGGACGATTATTACGGCCGAAAATTGGAGTAAGTGCTCTTAAATTTGGGACCTCCGACTCAGAATTTCGGTAGTAATTTTTAATAATTTCCAAACGTTGCTGGTTCGTGAACATTACCATGATGACAATGTTGACTTTAACTAACGTTTTGACATTGACAGTTCATTAAAAAAGTTTAAAGGTGCGTTCATATAAAGATACGAAATTGTTATGTCCCTATTGGAAAACCCTTTAAATAGTTTTAAAATAGTTTCAGAAAAAATAGTCAAAAGATAGCCTTAATGGTCTAGGCCAAGCTATTCACATTCAGCTTCGCACCAAAGAATATATCCAAATTTTCCATTTTCAATTAACATATCAAGTACTCTTTTTTGTATCATATGTTAAGTACTCTAGTTATTCCGAAAAAATATGTGAAATTAGCGACAGCATCCTTTCTGTATTTACTAGATTTTAATAAATATCACTGATGAAGGCTCCGATCAGAGCCGAGACGTCTGATTAAATAGACTTTTTCATTTATGGACCCTAAAGCCAATGCAAACGTACCAAGTATTATAAATTAAATCAAGGGTCAATACAATCTACAATTTAAATTATTTTAATTATTTATTATCATATTAATATAATTTTATAGGTATTATTAACATACTGGTTATTAATTCAGTATTGATCATTATTAGTATTACTGTTTATTAATTGGCGATAATCAATTACTTATGTTTGATGGATAGAAGTCGATTATTATTGATCATGGGTCATAAATGAAGGATTGATTAATTGTTCATTGGCAATCGATTATTGATGATAGTTTATAAAATAATTATACAAATTACGGACAAATCAATGCAGAAATGAGTAATGTAAACTGCATTTATTTGAAAACTAAAAATAAAATTGGGCACTATTTGATATCAATAGTATATACCAGGTCTAGAAGTATGAAACCGGAATTTCCCTATTGATCGTGCTTGCCATCAGTTTAGGGACCATGCGTCCGCTTCTGCAGCGCCATCTTCTCCCTCTAGCAGCTGAGAAAGATTTTTAGTCGACAACAACCCAAGTTCGATATACCAGTGTATTTACTACAAGCATCAACATGTCGAGTTTTGTGCCTACGAACTACGATTTGCGGACAGCACTGGTTTTTTGTTATCACTTGAAGAAAAGTGCTGCAGAATCGCATCGAATGCTTGTCGAAGCTTACGATGAACATGCTCTTGGCAAAACACAGTGTTTCGAGTGGTTTAAAAAAATTCAAAAATGGTCATTTTGATGTGACAAACGAATATCGTAGAAAACCATTGAAAAAGTGCGTTTGGTGGGATCAGAGGGGTGTTATTTATTATGAGCTGCTAAAACCTGGTGAAACTGTCAACACGAATCGCTACTAACAGCAAATGATCGATTTAAATCGAGCATTACAAGAAAAACGACCGGATTATCGAAGAAGGCAACACAAAGTCATTTTTCTTCACGATAATACCCCATCACACACAGCGAAACGGGTCAAGGAAACAATCGAGACGTTCAGTTAGGAAATACTGACACATGCCGCTTATTCTCCAGACTTGACTTCGTCGGATTACCATCTGTTCGCATCACTGGGCCACGCTCTCGCTGAACAACGCTTCACTTCGTACGAAAATGTACGAGAAAAGATGAACAGTTTTATTGGCGTGGCATTCATCACCTTCCGGAGAGGTGGGAAAATGTGTAAATACCAATGGAGATTACTTTGAATAAAATATTTTTGATTATTTTCATGGAACAGACGTGTAACTTTTGCAAAAATATTCCAGTTTCATAATTCTAGACCTGGTATACCCCAGAATTACCTTTGCAGAGTTCACAGATCGTGGAACTTAGCGGCCCCCACCACTGACCCGTGTGGAACCTAACACAAGCAAACACAGCGTGTCGGTGTGTCTCCACTTCCTCGCTTTGATTCCACGCTGTCGGCTGTTGAGCCAAGATCGAGAATTATGTTTCTGGCGACTTCATGTGAAAGTGGCGCAAAGGAGACGAAAAATTCAAGATGAAAAAATATATAATTCAAGATATTACCCTTATTTTTTAGATATTTTCAAAAACATTTATATAAAATGAATATCTCAATATATTTATTTTTAATTTTAGAATGATTTAAACACTTAAAAAATAATTTTCTAGTGGAATTTAGTCAATAAATGTCAATAAATTAACTGCTTCGATTAGAGAATGATGTGGAGAATATTTTATTTCAAGATATGATAACACATGAGATTTAATTTTAAAAGATGGAGTATTTGAATATTCAAACAATGCGTCAATTATATCTAAATTTTAATTCGAAATTATACAGGAGAGTTTTTCTAGTATAAGGCGACATTGAAATAAATTTCATTCGCATGAAACACTTTAAGAAGTTTTTTGAAAAGTTTTTGAAATACATAATACTTTTTGAATTTAAATTCTATTATATAACTGTGAATAAAAGGTTTCAGTATCCAAAAAACCAAAATTATATTTAAATTTTGCATACAAAATTACACCATGCAATTTCTCTAACATTAAATAAAATTGAAAAATATGTCTCTCAAATAAAATTTTATTTATATTACGTAACATCTTTTACATGACAATTACAATATATGCACTAACTTCGGAAATTACAGGTTTACCTGTAGTTTTAGCTATAATTGAAGTGTCTTAATTTTTATATTAACAAGTCATGTAAAAAATGTTACGTATTTTAGTAGTATTTTTCAATTATTTTATTATTATGATATTTTTCAATTTTGCTCCATACCAAATAAAGTTGTTATGCGATTCCGTGTATTAATTTACGTATACTTTATGTATTTTTTGAGTATTTAAACCCTACATATACACCTATGTACTTAAATCCTCATGTAAAAATGTAACGTATTTTATACATTTTTTCCATATTATTACACGGAGAAAAATAGTTGAAGTAATTTTACTCAACTTCCGATCGAATTTGGGACTTAAGGACCAGTTAGAAGTTATTTAGTATCACTGTATTTTTTTTTTATATATTAAATGTTCAAAAATGAATCACAGTTGAGTAAAATTCAGAAGTGTAGGGTGAAGTATGAAAGCGTGCATTAAAATTGTTTAAATATATTTATTATTACTCGTAGTATAATTATAAAAAACGTATCTTTTATTAAATCACAAAAATAGTAGAGCTTTCCGTTCATTCTACTCTACGCTTCAATCTAGAGTTGAGTAAACCGTGAATCCCAAGACTTATTCCACCAGCTAAAGGGTTTCCCAATAAGGGTGATATGTTTTGAAATTGAAAAAAAACACTGAATATTCATTCGGAATTGATCGAAATCTTTTTTATTATATTGGATATTCTATGCCATTTATGATTTAAACAATATATCGGCCAAATGTCCCCCGAGACTTGAGCCAAAAATGCGCCTCATCAGAAAAGATGATTTTTTGATGAAAATTGGGATCATTTTCAATTGATTCCAGAGCCCAATCCGCGAACTCCCGACGCAAACGATGGTCATTAGGCTTCAGTTCTTGGGCCAGAATTATCTTAAAGGGATGCAGGCCAAGATCCAATCGCAAAATACGCCAGGTAGTCATCCTGGACAGGCCCAATTCCTGAGATCGGCGTGGCACGGACAATTCACGGTTTTCCTCGATACTGGCCTGTACGGCGGCTATATTCTGTGTAGAACGTGCGGTACGCATACGATTTTTAGGCTTAGTATCCAATAGAGTAAATTCACTCTCCAACTTATCGATTATTCGACGAATTGAGAGCACGGATGGAGCAGAATGACGACCATATTTTGCACGATATGCTCTTTGAACACCGACAAAACTTCTCGAATTTTGATAAAATAATTGGACAATTTCCAAACGTTGTAGAAGCGTGAAACTACTCATGATTAAATGGTAAACCTTATTGATGACAACTGACAGCAGACGTCAAAAATTTCAGTTCAAATGAGCCCGATAGGGACATTCAAAATCATATCACCCCTATTGGGAAACCCTTTATATCTATTCACGCAGGAACGAATGAAAGTAATCTGCGCCTTGGGCACACATAAAATATTTTTAAAAATTAAATATTTGAAAAACCTGTTGAATTTTCAGCATACGGATGTTCCAAGTTATTATACTTAATAATCAAAATCAATTAAAAATATACAAAATAAAATTACAGTTTATTTTAGTACTCTTTAAATTAAATTCATTTGATGAAAATTTAAACAACAAAAGTCTTGATAAGTGTATTACATAAAATGTGGAAAATCTACAAAGGATTTATATTGCACATAAATTTATTAGGGACAATAATAATTTGGAATTCGAAAATGTAAAATCCATATTTTGAAAATATAAAACACAGAAAATAAAAGAACCTTCTTTTAAATGTTTTTATACAAGATACTTTGTAATAATAATGCAATTTTTTAATGTACATTTGAAAATTTAGTTTCACTAAACTTCATACGTCGTTATAATAAAAATGTATACTAAATGTAATTTAATAATTATATTATATTTATCAACAATCATAATTATAATAATTTATTAATTAATTATATTAATTAAAAAAAATATTTTATGAATAATTTATGAAAAAAGTTGATTTATTTTTACTTGAGTAGGGCTCAAAAACTTTATTGACGACACTGACTCTCACAAGCTCTGAATAACTCATGCAGTCACTATATAAGAAAGTTCCAAGTTTTATATCTCAGCATTGTAAGCGAGCGTGTGCGTGATTCGACGAAAGCGTATCGTACTATATATAAGTGTAGTTATTAGGTTTATAAATGTAAGGTTATATGTTTAAGTGTATTTGTAATTTGAAATGTGATTGGCTACGTCTGAATGGTGTGAATGTTTATGTATGTACCGGATGACTATTGGCAGGCTCGAGGTAAGAATTTTTTTTATTTAAGAGAACCATACCATTGCCAGTCCAAATAATACGCCCGATGCTCATTTTACCCAACTACGGTTTGAAGCACATCAAGCGTCGGTGATATACTTATACATTTCATGTTAACCCACTGACGCATGTTGGTGCCCTGTCGTCGATAACATTTTACTCAACTCCTTTCTATTCCCTATGTAACGCTTATTGTTATTCACTTTGGGTGAATTAGGTATATATCAAATTGATTTTACCCGACTAGGATTTAATAGGTTTTCAAATGTCCTTATGTCCCAAGTTTAATCGACAGAGTTAATTGAGTAAAATTACTCCAACTATTTTTCTTCGTGTATACTCTATAGTGATGGTTTGTCTGATTAACTTCACACAAAATACATCTCAATGAGCAAATTCGTATGTGAATTCAGACATAATTTATGCTTTTTTTTACTATTCAAACCCTTTCTTTACACATCGTACACTACTATTATTAGAAATTAAAGGTTCACCTATTGATGTAGCTATTGTTACAGTAACTCAATTTTTATATTAAATAAATAAATATGAAATAAATTTTCCTGATGCATGAATGGAAGTTAATACGTAAAAAAACGCGCTTTCATCTCTACCTTCATGGTGGTGTGGAGAAGAGGTGTATTGCATATTTTTAAAAGACATTAAAAAATAATCTTGTTTTTGTAAAAACTTCTTCGTTTATTAGATGTAATTATATATTTGAATCAAAGAAAAATTTCTTTGATATACGGTCAAAGAAAAAAATTCTTTGAATTAAAGAAAATTTTGTTGATTCCATTTTTTTTAAATGTAAACAAATCTATTTTTTGAATTAACATTGATAGTTCTGATTAATTGTGAATTATAAAAATGAATGTTAATAAATAATATTTTGGCATAATTGTAAAAAAAAAAATCTGCCCGCTTCGCGGGCACATTCTCATCGCGCGCTTCGCGCGCAGCTCGCTTCGCTCGCAAGCTTGAGCGCACCTAGGGCGCGCGATTTGATCGTCGCGCTTCGCGCTCCGATCTTTCTGGACCTCGCGCTTCGCATACATTTAAGTTTATTTCTTATAATTTAATACTGAAGCTCAAACCTATTTTATAATATTAAAGATGATGTGAATTACTCATTTTCTCAAATTCACTAAATTTCTTTTCCAGTTTAAGTGAAACAGGAAATTCAATTTACTTAAGGCTCTATCGGCCTTAAGGAACACATTCTCATCATGACAGTCGCGCTTCGCGCTCGATTTTCTGTATACATTTCAGTAACGTTTTAATAAATTACATGATTAAAATAATTTATTTTCTTCCAAATCTCTCAAAAAGAAAAAATAATCGTAGACTTTATTTAAGGTAGTACGATCACGAAAATTAGACCTCAGGCTAAAATAGATAATTTTGCTTTCCAGAATAGCAATATTATTTTTAAAGGGCTAATTTGAAACAGAAAAGATTATTTTCAATGAAAAAAATTTGAAACACAAAAAAATAATGTTATTAATAAATTTCATTTTTGCCCAAATTTATTTTCTTATCGCATCGAGCCAAATTTTTAAAAATGATGCGATTATAATAAATCACGGTTCGTTTTTTTAGGAAAAAGATTCTCTACAACTTGACCGTTTCCGATTTTTGAAAATGAATTGTTTAATGGTTGAAATTATAAAAAAGCAATTTTTCAAAACAAAATTTTTATAAACAAATTGCTGTATTTGATAATAATTAATTCAATTTCAAAAATAGGAAACGGTCAAGTTGTAGAGAATCTTTTTTCTAAAAAAATGAACCATAATTTATTAGAATCGCATCATTTTCAAAAATTTGCCTCGAAGCGATAAGAAAATAAGTTTGGGCAAAAATAAAATTTATTAATAACATTATTTTTTTGTGTTTCAAATTTTTTTTATGACAAATAATCTTTTCTCATTCAAATTGGCCCTTCAATTCTATTGAATTCAATGCTATTCTTGAAAGCAAAATTATCTATTTTTGTCTGAGGTCTAATTTTCGTGATCGTACGTCGTTTTTTTTATCGTTTAAGGAAACGATTTTGCAGAACAACGCTTATTTCGTATCTCACATATTTTGGTGAAAAAAATCGAATTTTTTTTATATTAAAAATCAAAACATAAAATATACATCCCGTCGAGAAATTTCTCAATAAGAATGTGAACCTCATTCAGGGAAATAATTTTTCATTTGAACTTTTTTTTATGTATCTCATATTTTGTCTAAAAAATGGATGTATTGAATTTTAATCATATTTTTTGGAATTGAAACGAAAAATATATTCTTTTTTCATAAACTGTGTAAGACAAAACTTGTAGATCTTTTTGAAACGAACAACTTTGTATTCTTACGTTTTTTTCGTATTTCACATATTATTGTTAAAAAATTGAATTTTGGATTTTCAATAGATTATTTTTTAATTAAAAAAAAATATGCATCTTATGAAAAAATGTTACAATTCAAATTTGTAGGTCTTCATGTAGAAAATAATATAGTATCATAACGTTTTTTCGTATCTCGTATAATTTAACTGGAAAATGGAATTTTGATATTGACTTTTTTCGAATTTGAATATGCTGTAACATTTCTAATTTTGATTTAATTAAAAAATGTTATCAGGATAATTTTCAGAGATTTATGAGAACTATCTAAAACCAGTATTAAAATTTTTGATTTTTTCAAAAAATTATTTTCAAAAACACAAAAGTAGTGCTCAATCCCTCAATTTTGATTGGATGTGGCTGGTTAACGAACTTGTCCTTACTTTTTCGGCTCCAATAAAGTGTGCCAAAGCACAATTCAATCTGATAATTCTATCGAGAGTTATGCCGCACACGACCTACAGACAGACAGACAGACACTTTCGTAAAAACCCTTTTTTCGGACTCAGGGGGTCTCAAAACGTAAAGATTTGATGAAATTTTCGAAAGTCATTTTTCACATAAAACCAATACCTTCTCATCCATGATGAGAATGTAAAAATTATCAGGAAATTAAATTAATAAAAGTTTTAATAAATGTAACTGGAAAAGAAATATGATCAGTGAGTATTGAGCACGCAACCATCCAGTTACAAAGCCAGAGTGTTATCATTATGCTAACCTGACATGTTTTTACTAGTAAAATCGCAGAGTATGAGAGCTACAAGAATTTTTTCCCGAAACTGGCTAAGAAGAGAATCATACTTCTTTGAGAAATTACACGTTAGTTAATACTCTTCAATTGAGGAAAGTATAAATTAAAACTAAAATTCACAATTCATGTACCTGCCTTGTTAATTTTATAGACAGTTGACTAAACCTCCAAATGGTACCGTGCAAAATTCCTATGTAATTCAATATATTGTGGTTCAACATGAAAAATTTATTTGTACATATTTCCATTACCTTTACCACACAACAATAGTATTTATTCGAATAAACTATAGAATACAGAAATGTCTAATTTGAAAAAATTTAACATTGGAAATAATAAAATTGTTCGTTATTTACATTCTTAGTGCGTGAAAAATCCAAATTTTGTTAACTAATGAAAATATTTTAAAAATTATTTTCCTGCATTCTACCTTGGAGTCAAACATAATACAGAAAAGTCTTAAAATTTGAAAAGTGTGTAGTTTCTTGCAAGAATTTTTTGAAAATCAATGTATATCATTGTTTAATGAAATTTGAGGATATTTATTAGAATTTTGGTAGTGTTACGTCACAACTACGTAAATAATTCAATCGAAGGTTCCTCGTTTTAAGTTAGGATCAAATAATCTTCGCTTAGGGATGAGGATAAGTCAGTAAAGAACACAATGTTAATGAAGTAAAAGAATTTTTGTTTATTTTGAATATGATGAATTAATATCATAAGATTATAAGGTTAGTTATAAAAGTCAATCCAAATAGCAAATCGATGCATATAAATATGGCACGGGCAATTGGGAAAAATAACAAACGAGTGAGAAAGAGAGAGAGTGGTTTGGTACCTTATGAATTCTTTAAGTTCCCTTAAGTAAACCTCACAGATGTGACTGAGATGCGATTCCCACTAGTGTGACTGCGATGAAGTGAATATTCCACAGGTGTGACAAGGACACAACAACTATTCTTCTTGACTTCACGCTGTGAATCCTTCTAAGTTTTTAAAAAGGGCATAGCCAGGTTTCCATATGAAATCGGCCTTAAAACCAAATCAAATTTCGCATCAACCATATGGAAGGGGGGTTGGGCAAGAGATTATTCTTCCAAATTTTCAGATTATTATCTGCCATTTTAAGTGAGTAATGGTGGGTTTTACCATTTTCGTTTTTTTAAAAATCAGGGTTCTTTTTTCCAATAGGAAACACATTTGTAAATTTTTGCAGATTTTTTCATGCATAATTCGCGATGCAAAAAATTGCGAAAATTTGTGCACACAATTTTGTTTATGTTTGAATTGCCCGACCACTCTTTTGAATTATTCTATTCATTAGTTACCTATCGATGATTTAAACATAATTTTTGCAGATTTTTGCAAGGTGTGGACGGGGGTAAAAAAAAAAATAAAAACCGTCAAAATACGCATTCTTCCAACATCTTACTATTAAAGCACATTTTATAATAACAGTGTAACGGTGCGTATCTCCTCTGGTCGATTATTAACAAAAACAATAGAATGGTTTATTGTCCTATTCAAACACATTACATATCCAGGGTATAACTACCCATGTCGGTGGTGCCGGTATCGAGGTCGACAGTGATCTTCTGTTATAAAAGATGGCGTTCTGACAATCGCGGCGCGTCACAAATTGGCAGCGTGGCCCCGGAACGAGTTGGGCCGGCGGTGCTGCACCTCAGCTATCGCCGAGTGCCGGAAACCTTCCCTTTCCCACGGTCGGTCAGGTCGGTACGGTGGGGGGAGGGGGGTCGGTTTAGTCGGGTCGGCTGGCCGGGTGAGCGCACTGCCGGGGGTGAGGTGGTCAGGAACGCCTGAAGCCACAACACCCGAAGCCCGTGGGCCGATCATGGGAACGCCCATCCATCGGCACACAGGTCGGCTTGTGTTCTCCCCGGGACGTCGCGTCCTCGTGTCGTCCGCCGCCGAGTGTAGGGTGATCAGGAACGCCTGAAGTCACCGCACCCGAAACCCGTGGGCCGATCATGGAAACGCCCATCCATCGGCACACCGGTCGGCTCGGGTCTCTTGGGTCTCTCGTGGTTGACGCATCGCCGAGGGTGGGGTGATCAGGAACGCCTAAAGTCACCACACCCGAAGCCCGTGGGCCGATCATGGAAACGCCCATCCATCGGCACACAGGTCGGTTAGCGTCGTTTGGGCCTCTAGGAGTCGATACGTCGCCGAGGGTGGGGTGATCAGGAACGCCTGAAGTTACCACACCCGGAACACGTGGACCGATCATGGAAACACCCATCCATCGGCACACCGGTCGACTGGCGTCTCCTTGTAGAGAACGGTACGTCGGGTAGGTCGTCTACAGGTAAGTATGTCGTCCGGGTAAGTATGTCGTCTACAGGTAAGTACGTCATCGTCAGGTAGGTATGTCGTCGTCGGGTAAGTAAGTTGTGGTCCAGGTAGCTCTGCCACGGGAACGCCCGTCCGCAGGGTAACCTGCTGAGTCTAGGTCCGGTGAAAGCTCCTCGATGTTACTCCAGTCGAACGCATCGGACCGTCTGTCGTTCTCACGTCGAGACGTTGCACTTATAGTCTCGACGTGCTGTGCGCGCGCCGTCGAGCAGCGGTCTGAGGGAGACTGGCGCGTGGGGGGTGCGCGCGCCGCGCTAGATGTTCGCAAATTATTTTTGTTGCGCAAAATCGAAATTTTTACACGCATTGTAAACAAATGGTTGATTGTCGTTATTCGCGAATCGAAATAATGCTGCTAAAAATATCTTTTCGTATTCTTGAATAATTTTCGAATATACAGGTTAAATAAATTTCTGTTTGTTAAAAATAACATATTCATTTTACCATACAAGACATTGAAAATATCCTTAAATCGTCCTCCATTCACTTTACTTTTTGAAATTTTAATGAGCACAAATAATAAGAAAAGCTCGTAAATTAAATAAGTAATTAACTTGGATTTCTGGATAACAAACAATTTTTAGTAGTTATTTTGCATTGCAATACATTTTTTTTATAAAGCTTTGCCCGTTAAAAAATTTAGTCCATTCAAAAACTGTCTATTTTAAATAAAAGTGGTATACAAAATGTAAAATTGGTTTTCATACAAAAATAGTATATTATGTACCTAGGCACACAATGAGGGTGATTGCGTGACAAGCGACAATGCTCGCAGGAGATCGAAGCCAAGGCGTAGTCGAGACGTAGCTGAGGCAAAGCCGAGACGAATCCGAGGCGCGATCAGTCCTGCGAGCATTGTCGCGAGTCTCGCAATGTCCCGAATTGTGTGCATTGGTACATATTCTATTTTATGTGACTGTGGTGCGGATACGAGTTTTTATGCGTACATTGGAATCTAATCTAGTACTTATTGTAGTTGTTTGCTGCGCTAGTTGTACGAAGCGGGCGCAAATTGGCGACTAGTCCCGGCCATTTTGATTTTATCGGTCTTGTGTAGTAGTCAGTGCTAACGCTGTACGAAGAAGAAGTGAGAAGAAGAAGAATAAGAAATAGATTGCGTTCCGCTGTAAGACTATAATGCGCATGCGCTGTTCAATTTCTACATTGTATTCCTCTGTAACGGAATATACAACATTGCTTTACTCTCTGCTGTAACGGAAAAACGAGTTTCCGCGGCTGAGGCAAAAAATATTTTTCTAGCATCGAGTTTTTACAAATATAAACGGTTAATTGTACTTTCATAGCACTTTATACTCCATAAGTGGCTGAACATTTGCCTAGCATAAACTTTTTTTTCAATTATAAATTAGTCATCATCGCTGTCTTCGTTTATAACTTTAAGTTTGTAGGAAAACCAATTTTATTTGTTGTGTACCACTTTTATATAAATTGGCAATTTTTTGTACGGACTAAATTTGCAACGCGCAAAACCTGTATATTCGAAAAATATTCAAGAATACAAATAGATAATTTTCGCAACACTCTTTCGACTTGCAAATGATCACAATCAACCATTTGTTCACAATGCATGTGAAAATTTCAATTTTAGCAGTAAACCGTGTTAGAGATTAATTACCAAACAATTTTTTTTTCTTTTGTCTACTGTTACATGAACAAAATTGCGTGCAATATTTTTTCGCAATTTTTTGCATCGCGAATTATGCATGGAAAAAGATCGTAATTTGAAGTCTTTTGTAATATGTTTTTACAAAATTACAATAATATTTTGCTTTTGACTTGGGCCTATTAAAAGCAAAATTGTATTAACTTTCATTCATGCACCAGAAAAATTTATATAAGCTTTTAATATAAAAATTGAGTTGCTGTAACAATAGCTACATTAATAGGTGAACCTTTAATTTCCAATAGTAGTGTATGATGTGTAAAGAAATGGTTTGAATATTAAAAAAAGTATAAATTATGTCTGAATTCGCATACGAATTTGCACATTTAGATTTATTTGGTGTAAAGTTAATTAGAAAAACCATTACTATGGAGTATAATAATTTGGAAAAATTTATAAAATACGTTACATTTTTACATGAGAATTTAAGTATTGTTATACCTGTACTTAGGGGTTTGCTCACTCTGGGATTGCCGCGGTGTTAAGTCGGCCTCCGAATCAGATTACGTGGCCGAGGAAGGGCCAGGATTGAGAGGGAAGAGTGTACGTTTGACCTTTTGTAGGGCCTTCCGTGGGGGTGGCGAGAATTTTTCGGGCGATTCGTTGACCGGAATAAAAATTGTATCCCCGTCAGAGGGGCTTAGCAATTTTTGTCGAAAAAGTTCGATGGCTGCAGGCAGTTCCTTTACAGGTGGCTCGTTCAGGGCCGGAATAGGCGAGGTCCAAGAAGGGACCTTAGGGGGAGCTAAAGTCGGAAGGTTGAAATAACCAGCGCTGCCTGGCGCGGATGGGGGCGAGGGACGATAGCTCACGTCACGCGGGGGTACCTCGGTGGTAGCCTGGCGCCGTTTCTTCTCCCTACGTTTCCGGGGTGGCAACGACGGACTGGACGGCCAAACCTGGCGTGGATGGGGGGGCTAATTCCGCCAGGAACCTGCGTTCTTCACGCGCACGGCGTTCCGGGTTTGGTCGGTTAAAGAGGCGATCGGAGATATTAACGAGTGGTGCGCTCATTGGATTATACTCGCGCGAGGAAACCGGAAATCACTTTGGCGCGTAGCGCGGAATCCAAGCTCTAAATCGACGGTCGTGGCCTCGCAGAGTCCGATGCCCGTCGACTCGCCAGGAATTCGAAACGCGTTGGGGAAAGGAGCGCGGCGAACGAGCGCTAGATCAATGGTCATGGCCCAGCAGGGCCCACGCCCAATCGACCGTAAGGGCAACGCAAATCGACGGTTATAGCCCTGAAAGGTCCGACACCCGTCGACTATCCCGCTGCCCTCTTGACACCCGTTGAGTACGGATCATGATTCGACTGAATTACACACTGCACTACGCGACGCGACACGACACACCACTAGTTGGAAGCAGCACAATCTTGGAGGCGACAACTGGATCAGGCTCAGGAGTCGGGAAGGATCTTGATGAGAGGCTGGAGATGTCCGGGACCGCAGGAATGCTGGTCTCGTCGCTCGTGCTTGTAGGAGAAAGGAACTCAAAAGAAAAACCACTGGGTTAAAGAAGAACTCAACTTTAATTATTAGCACAAATCGTAAAATCAATTTTGCTGTACCAGGTCTCGATCGAGGGTCGACTGACTCCTTTTCGATGATCTCCTATCTCGGCTCGATTTCCTCCTCCTCGAGTTTCGAGTTGAGGCATCCGATTGGCCGCACGTGTCAACGTTGTCATAGCAACGACCAATGCTCGTTGCTCGAAACCCGAGGCGGGGAGTCTTTACTGGTTAAGTCCAGATTGAGGAAATTCTATGAATTCCATTAAAAATATTTGTCATTCAAATAAAATCAATAAAGTAAAATATATATACATATATATAATATACATGAAAGTTAACTATGATGTTAATGAATGTTAATGAATGTTAATTAATTTTTTTAAAGTATCCCCAGGCGAAAGCAGATAACTTTTTATTTGTTTCAAAATAAAATATTAAAGTTTAATTTTGTAAAATTAATTTACCTAAAAATAAAAATACAAGCCTAAGGTATCGGTGGATATCAATATTTAATTTCCACGCCCTTAAATAATTTGCAACTTATTTAAAAACGAAGGAATTTAAAGAATGATTGTCCTGAAGCGCTTTCAATCAAAAGAAAAGTGGAAAAACGAAAGGAGGAGATAAGTAAAGAAGGAGAGTGCGCTCGAGCGAACGAAGGAGACAAGGAGAAGGAAGAAGGCGCGCAAGGGAAAAGCGCTAGCTGGTTACCAACAATACCGTTTGGCTATGTTAGCCGTCGACGGAGTTCCTAGGATTAAAAGGAGCAAGCGACGGTCGTATTAAATGCCAAAATGTTTTATATCAGTATATAGGTTTATATGTGGGGTTAGAATATTCAAAAAATACATAAAGTATACCTAAATTATCACACGACATCGCACAGTAACTTTCTTTGGTATGGAGCAAAATTGACAAATATCACAATAATAAAATAATTGGAAAATACTTTCAAAATACGAAACATTTGTCACGTCCCGCGACGTATTTGAATGCATTCAATACACACAAGCTGGATTGAGTAGAAATCTATGAGAAAATCCATAAACCTTAATCATTATAAACCTTATAATCATTTAAATAAATTCAATTTGTGTTATTTTGATAATTTCATTGACTTATCCTCACCCCTAAGCGAGGATCATTCGATCCTAACTTGAAACGAGTAACCTTTCATCAAAGTAAGTATTAACGCAATTGTGACGTAACATACTTCCTTCTTTCTGGTGCATCGACCGAGAAGGGAGGATAATGTATTTTATGTAAAATCGTTTTTACGCTACAGTTGAGAGTAGCGTAATGTTGTGTATTACGATACACAGGAATGTAATGTAAAAATTGAACGGCGCATGTGCCTATAGTCATACAGTGGAGCACAATCTTCTTCTCCTAATTCTTCTTCTTCTTTGAAAAGTTTTAGCACCCTACTGGCAAAGCCTTGTACATTTGAAATGCACATGCGTCTATTGAAATCCGCTACTACTACACAAGATCGATAAAATCAAAATGGATGGGACTAGTAGCGAAATATCAAGTGTAATGACTAGCGCCGCAACAACTACAATACTAGATTAGATTCGAGTGTACGCATAAAAACTCGTATCCGCACCGGAGTCACATAAAATAGAATACGTGCCAATGCACACAATTCGGGTAATTAAGAGACTCGCTTAAAATGCTCGCAGGCCTGATCGCGCCTCGGCTTGATCTTGGCTTTGCCTCAGCTACGTCTTGGCTTCGTCTCAGCTTCGTCTCAGCTTCGCCTCAGCTACGTCTCGACTACGCCTTGGCTTCGATCTCCTGCGAGCATTGTCGCTCGTCGCGTAATAACATTCATTATGCGCCTAGGCACATAATATACTATCCCAATCCTTATGGAAATCAGGAGCAATGACGTCCTCTGGGTCCGAAGGTATAATGGACAGCAGCCACAAATCTCTTCCCTCGCTAATCCGAGGCTCATTTTCTTCTGGCTCAAATCGAAATAAATAAAAAAATCAATTAAATTTGATTTTACCATCGACATATAAGAATACTAGAAATTTAATACTTACTCCTTCGTCAGGGAAATCTTCTTTTCCCTGTATTAAACGCCTCCGACTTATTGCCCAGTCGTCCAACATTTCATTTGCCCAGTCGGTGTGTAAACAAACCCTCGGAAATAATATATTACGTGCCTAAGCGCACAATGAGGGTTATTGCGCAACGAGCGACAATGCTCGCAGGAGATCGAAGCTGCGACAAATCCGAGGCGCGATCAATTCTGTGAGCATTGTCGCGAGTCTAGTAATTTCCCGAATTGTGTGCATTGGCACGTATTCTATTTTATGTGACTTCGGTGCTTATACGAGTTTGTATGCGTACACTCGAATCTTATCTAGTATTGTAGTTGTTTGCGGCACTAGTCATTACACTTGATATTTCGCGACTAGCCCCGGCCATTTTGATTTTATCGATCTTGTGCAGTAGTAGCAGATTTTAATATACGCATGCGCAGTTCAAATATACAAGGTTTTGTCAGTAGGGTGCTAACACTTTTCGAAGAAGAAGAAGAATAAGAAGAAGAATATTGTACTCCACTGTATGGCTATAGGCACATGCGCAGTTCAATTTTTACATTACATTTCTCTGTAGCGCAATGGACAGCATTGCGTTACTCTTAGCTGTAGCGAAAAAACGAGTTTACGCGCCGGAGGCACATAAAATATGTTTTGAACATCTTCTGGTATGTCATGAACTACATTTCGATCGTCCTTAGCGTCTGTCTCAAAATCAGATGCCTCCTCTGTATCAAACTCCGAATCAGTTGACTCTCCTACTTCAGTCTCAGAACCACTTGATACTAATCCTTGAAGTCGCCGCAAAACTTAAAATAAATTTTTTTTTCTTATTAAAACAAATAAACAATTTTACATTAAACAAATTAATCATTATAATGGTCGTTTTCCTTGATTGCAATAGACTAATTTTGACCCGTCCATTTTAAATCTTCAGGCCTTACCTATATAAAAAAAATAAACAGAAGAATGAAAAAAACATGAATTATCCAGGTTTTATAAACAAATAAACAACATATATTTTTATTACTTACACGAAAAATTTTCTGCTGATGTATTATCCACCTCATTCCCCCCAGAAGAAAAAGGTTGTCCAGGATTTTTATATGGCCTCAACCAATCCTCGATCTTCATTCGACGATTGGTTTACCACTCTTTTGGAAGACGAATTCTTGGTTTTAACCTAAATTAGGCCTCGCCAATCGCCTTACATCCTGCATCCACCGAGTACGCGAAGGATCCACCTGATAATAAAATACACAAAATAACATACTATTTCAAAAATAAGCAACTATCTCAGAAACCATCAAAACCAACTTACCCTTTTTAACACATTGTCTCTGTCAATATTGTAAAATACCCCCTTCATGTAAAAAGCTCCAGAAACCCCATGGAACGTTACCCGCTGCCTCAATTCATATTGAATTTAAAACCCACTGACTCCAATTCTTCTATTACTGTCCTACAGTCACCTCCAGATCGACATTCAATGTTCTCAAAACCAGAATCTAACTCACTTAGCAAAGATCTGAAATAAATTCTGTGTATACGTTCACCTCGTATCACTTCTTCACATAATCCTTCCAAAATCTATATCATCACATAATTGCTTACTTGTTCTCACACTGATATCATAAATCGAATCCGTAATCAAGTCACCAGCCTTTTCAACATTCACATTACTTGATCCCAACAAAGTAAAGTCCATTTCATTTAATAATTCGAAAATTTCTTCCTTGTTTCCTTAGTAACTTATTTCACTTCCAAATATATATCAAGACTAAAAGTCTAAACTACATTGGCTCCTTCATTTCCTCTTTTCAAATTTTTACGAGTATACCAAACACCATCTGAAACTCGTACAGGTTTTCTCAAAGATTTTATTACCCTAATCGTTAGAACTTCCATGGCTCAAACAATCTAAAATTTTTTTCCATCTAGACCAATGCCGCCTAAAAACCCTTGTCAATTCTTGACTTTTACTGCTTTTTTCTTTTTTTTCTTTCTCACCTCTAACCAAGTACAAACCCATATTTTCCTTCCTTTCAACCTTCCTGGTACAGGTAAAATCCATCCCTCTCTTTCTATACTGTAAAGTCACATCATGATTACTGGAAATGTACCCTTAGAAGAACAGTTTTCCTAATGGAGAACCTTCCAATAATGTAGAGCTTCTGTTAGAATCAAATTTTGGTACTTTTGCACGATTTGAATGGATGAAGTATAAAAATTATATAAACAAGAGTACACTTGAGTAAAATTATATCCTTTTCTTTTTTTAAATTTATATAATGATTCCAACTGCGGCAGAACCGATCGTGTTCCACTCAGGACCTGTGAACGGTGTATGTCTACAGGATTATCCAATTACATATATGGACACTTAATAAATAGTTTTTGTTTCAACCTAGAAGCGTCAACCTTATTCATTTATTACAGTCAGGAAACAACAAAGAAATTTTTTCAATTTTGTTTCGAAAAATTACCAATAAAACAACAAAATAAATATGAATTCTGTACCTCATGGCATTCAGTTTGTAAAATACAATGCGTTGGTATGAATTGAAACAGTTGAAGAGAAGCATTAAGAACGCCACGCTGTAGGGCAACAGACTGTAAAGGTTGTACTGAGCAATTTAAAAAAAATAAAACGCAACTTCAGTTAGCAAATGAAGTTATTGTTGAAAATGTTTTTTGATAAAATATAAGAGATTATAAAGTCATAAATAAAATTTCAAACATGTCTGAAAATTCTCTTTAAAGCAGAACACTGTTAAAATCTAATTACAAATTTTTTCATAGAAAAATGCTGCTGCAAGATTTCAAATCCATTGAAGCCGAAAACACAGAAAATGACGAACAATACTACCAACCGTATATCGATCAAATAATTATAAAACATTTTTGTTCTTACTCTTCAGAAAACGAAACATATCAGGGTACTTTAGATCAAAAATCCATATGTAAAAAATTTTACAGGTTTAAAATTACCTTTTTGAATCGGAAATATCTGTACCTTTCCTTAACCGCCATATTGTAACGACGGATCTTACTGAATTAACCCTTTGAGCGCTATGGACGCATATATGCGTCTGGCGAAAGCTATCAGTGTGGACTAAGGACGCATATATGTGTTTTGTCTTAGTCTTAAAACTAAAAAGTAACGCTCTTTAATCATTTAATCCCGTGCAAAAGGATTACTATAACTTATTACTATTTGCGCCTTGAATAGCTAATCAACAGAGTTCAGTCTAGCGAAAAAGTATTCCGTCCACAGCGATCATCAGCGCTGGCCGCTTGTCGTCAATACGGATCGCATAGGCCGCAAGTATTCAGCACTCAAAGGGTTAAAATTTTCTGTCTGCGTTATAGAGCACACCAGTGTTTTCTTTGCACTGAATATCTCTTTGAGTTAGCAAACGCGGAAAACGAATAAATTATGATCCATATACCTAATTATTAATGATAATAATAATTTCCATTTATATTAATTCAATCACCAACAACTCAAATAGATAATTTTTTCGTAGATAAGGACAATGTCAATGCAACAAAAAGATTTGACAAAAGGTAGCGCAGTACAAATGCTTAATGAAATAAGTATTAAATACGATTTTGCAGTACCAAAGTACACAGTAAAATCGCTTGGAATACATCAGGAACTACCGCCATCCGAGGCAACTTGCGAAATTTTTAAAGATAGCTTAACCTATGCTTGTATTGGGGGACCAGTGTCCCAAAAGAAAGTAGCCACGCAGAACGCAGTAGGTAAAGTCTGGGAAACACTTTCCACAAAATATATATTTTTAGAAGAGAAATCAGAAAAATGCTTAATAACGGAATCAAAATTTTTTAATACAATATAAATGATAAAAACAAAAAAAAAGCTTTACAAAAATGGACTAATGCATGTGAAAGGTGTTTTCAAAGAGGACATTTAGCTCATAACTGTCGCAACCCTTTACGTAATAGAAAATATAAAAATAACCCTTAAAAATCATCACTAATCTACGACATTATAAAATTACGTTTTATATAAAAAATGGCAGCATGTTATTTATCATTTACGAAAATGAAATATCTCAATCGCGTATAAAAATTATTGATGTATTTAGATATAATAACAAAAATAAATCATATGTAACCTTATATTCATGTTAAGTTCATACTATTTAAAAAAACTATGTAATAATTTATAACAGTTAATTCTTCGTCTGGTTCGTCTCCTAAATTTTCCTTCAGAATCATCACCAGTCTCGCGACAATAGTTCAGTGTGGTATCGTCAATTTAACTCCGAAAATCTCTTAGTTTGAGATCAATAAAATTCGAGCGGGACAATTTAAAATGCAAGTTCGGGAGTATTTACGCAATTGTGACCTAACACATTATTTACATGACTTTTTATTATAAAAATTAAGACACTTCAATTATAGCTAAAACTACAGGTGAACCTGTAATTTCTGAAGTTAGTGTATATATTGTAATTGTCATGTAAAAGATGTTACGTAATATACATAAAATTTTATTCGAGAGACATATTTCTAAATTTTATTTAATGTTAGAGAAATGGCAAGGTGTAATTTTGTATGCAAATTTAGATATAATTTTGTTTTCTTGAATACTGAAACCTTTTATTCACAGTTATATAATGAAATTCTGATTTAGAAAGTATTATGTATTTCAAAAACTTTTCAAAAAACTTTTTAAAGTGTTTCAGGCGAATGAAATTCATATCAATGTTGCAGTTAATTTACAAAGATAAAAAATATTTAAATTGATATTTTGTTTTGAAACTTTTAACATTTATTGACTTAAATAGTGGGAGCAGATCGTCGCAAATCGGTGGCACCACACATACGAATCGCGAATTGGTGGCCAGGCATGATCTCTGCAAAAGTTCATGGGTTGATCTCTTCTTTCTAAACAGAGAAAAAATCTAACTATTATAGTAAGCTGAGCTTTTCCTATTAAAGCACCGAACTTAATGTGAAAAATTGGTATGAGCTTCTACCAGTATTGGCATCAACTCGTGCATTTCTAGCATGAAATGTCTTATACTATAAAAGAAACAAGTGCATGCTATTATTGCTAGTGTCATATGCTGTCACAGCAAGGTTCTCGCCTGACTACGGTTGTAAGAGAACTCATACTGAAATAGGATGGGTTTCTTGCAATCATAGTAAGGTGAAGTTCGAACTATTTTCGCAAGGCACAGCTGCTCTAAAAGCATGAGACTTGGTACTTTTTTAGCCTGAAGGGATCCCTGCTTAAAATGCATGGTTTTTTTTACTAGGATAGCAAGAACGAAACCTGCTATAGAAGGATGACTAATGTTCTTACTATTATAGTCAGATTTTTTTCTCCGTGTAGTGCCCAATTTTATTTCTGGTTTTCAAATAAATGCAGTATAGATTACTTATTTCTGCATTGATGTTTCCGTAATTTGTATTATTTATTTTATAAACTATGATCAATAATCGATTGCCGATGGTGAATTAAACAATCCTTCATTTATGATCCATGGTCAATAATCGACTTCTATCCATCGATTATAAGTAATTGATTATCGGCAATTAATAAACAGTAATACTAATAATGATCAATGCTAAAATAATAACCAGGATCTTAATAATAGCTATAAAATTATATTAATATGATAATAAATAATAATAATTATTTATAATTTTATGTAATATATAGATATTATATTCAATGAGGCTATGTTGATAACTTTTCATTCTCACATTAGGTTATTAACGCAGCATCACTATTTTATCGACACGCGATGTGAGTTACTGACTCATTGCCATAGTGACAATTACCATATAGACAGAGCGCTGCTTTTCTTTATCACTCATTACCATGTGTCAAACCGATCTTTCGACGTCAGGTAATACATTGGTTCACCTCATACGAACAGTTACTCGGTCCATGTGATAATTTATTATCAGAAAATTACTACATATGAATAGTTAATTGTTCGTTCACCTTAGTGTATGGCGTGTTGCCCTTGCACAGGGGCAATATGAAAATTTAAAGTTACCGGGATGTAATAACGTCTGGTATCGTTCGGCCACGATCGGTAACATACTGGTTTTTGGAAAGCTTCGGTGATGTTCGGTTCAGTTCCTAGGTTTCTGGTATCATTCGGTAACATTTGCGTACTGTCGGGTACGTCTGGTAGACCTATATTTCACTTTTGAGCCACGCCCAGTCAAGGGTATCTGGTCTTATCGGAGCCGAGGTTAGTCAGGGGCACCTGACGTTCAACTCTGTTCTACACCGCGGAACAATCAAGGGGGCACCCATCCATTGGTACTTGACGCGGGCATGGTCACGTCGGTACGTCTGTCCCGTCAGATGTCTGGCATGTCTGACACCCAGTCAGGGGCACCTGACGCTGATTGTCAGCTCCCACCGAGAGTCGAGCACGGTCGAGCACATTTAAAATTTTACCGCGACATTCTACACCCGAGTCACAAACAATAGATAAGTAGGTACACTGGCGTTTGATAAACACCGAGATAGCACGCTCTATCAAACTGACTCATCCTACGATACGGACTCATCCTCTTTAAATTTCCCAATCACAACCACTCTCATGTCTCGAGCACAATCTCCCGTCAGGGCCCAGTCCCCCTCTTACACCACTGACGAATTACTAGTAAGGGTTCTCAGCCAAATGGAAACTCTGACTATCTCATTCAACGCCCTGAAAAAAGAAAACGAAAATAGGATAGATGAAATTTCAAGATTATCAAAGAAATTAGGAGGAGCAGGGACAGTAGAAACAGATAGTGAATCCCAGCAACGACCAGAAGCGACAGACGATCATTCTTCGGTCGAAGAAAAAACATTCCAAAGAAAAGAAACATTTAGACCAAGACAGGAAAATATTTACGGTCAATCACAATTTTTCCCAACAACTGTCCCAACAGCACCACACGAGGAACGGAAAATGGGAGCCAAGTTAGCAATTGAAACAATAAAGCCAATTAACGGTCAGGACGACATGGGAGTAGAAGATTTTATAAAAACGGTAAAGAGAGCTAGAATAAGATGCGAAGAACCAGAAATTCTTTTAGATTTAATTTTAGCAAAGAAAATTACACACGTGGCAGAAAAAGCCATTAGATATATGCAAATAAACTCCTATGAAGATTTATACGCGGCACTCAGGCAAAATTTGAGACAAACCAGTTCATTAATTTCATTAAAATCTAAATTAGAAAGCTGCAAGCAAGGCTTAACAGAAACGGTTCAGAACTTCACGACGAGGTTTCGACAAATAACAAATGAAATAAATTACCTAGTCCAATCCCAGCACGTAAACCCCACTAAACGAAGACTTAAAATAGAATTGGAAGAAGAAGAAGCCGTTAACCGTTACTTATTAAATTTAAAAAGAGAAATTGGAATGCAGGTACGTCTGTTAAAACCGAACACAGTAAACGAGGCTCAAGCATTAGCCATCGAAACTGAAACATGGTTAAAAGACAGCCAACCTGTCAGACAAATTATCAAACCACCAGTAAAAATATGGGCCAAATCACCCGGACCACCTCGACTCAGTGCAAATACTACACCTAGAGCACAGAATAGTACCATACCACTGAGTGACAGATTTAAAATGAATTGCTTCAAGTGCGGCAAAATAGGTCATATATCTTCACAGTGCCAAGTGAAGCAGGGTTTTCCCCCAGGCCATTGTTTCAAGCGACCACCTCCGGTAAGAGCAATCCAAGAGGAAGAAACAGAAGCGGAAAACATGACAGAGGAAGAAATAACGGAGCAACTGATCTTCGAGGAATCAGCCGAATTTCTTCCATATGCGGAAGATTACGAACAATCGATGCCAGAAGAAAAACTGGAAGATACAGATTATTAGTAGACTCAGGAGCTGCTATAAACATAATCAAAGAAGAAATATTGGATGATAGAGACGAAAGGAAATCTACCCACAAAACATTCCTAATGGGTAACGATCGGCATATCTCTAAATATTCTACAAAATTAAACGTTTTTGGACAAGAACACGTTTTCTACATAGTACCCAACGATTTTCCCTTACCAGAAGGAGGTATAATTGGAATTAAATTCTTTGAAAAATATCCAAGATATGCGATCACGAACATTCACCTCGTGCTAAATAAGGTAAAGCTACCTTTGCACCTAAGCAATGATTTCATACCAGGAAAATCCGAAAAGATATGTACCATTTCAACTGACGTAGAAGATCAAGATATTATCATTATAGATGATAAGGAAATCCCCGACGGACTCTACACTATACGAAACAGACAAATAAAAATCCCATTGAAAAATAATGAGGATTACCCTAAAGAAGTAAATCTCCAGATTAGCTACGAACCTATATTAAAAATAATCACAAATGAAAGTAATGGACCTCAAATGACATTTCGACTAAATGAATTATTGAAAGCTTCAAGATTAGATCATTTAGAAAAAGACCAGAGAGAATTCATCAAAAAAATGATAGCCAGATACTCGGAAGTTTTCACGTTAGAATCAGACCCACTTCCATGTACTAACCTTACCGAACATCAAATAGTACTTAAAAATGGAAAAATAATCAATCTAAAATCCCACAAATTACCCGAAAAACACCGATAGTTTGCCCTAGAAGAAACAGAAAAGTTATTAAAAAAGGGAATTATAAGAGAAAGCCAATCACCATACAACTCACCTTTATGGATAGTACCGAAAAAAGGAAATAAATTAAGAATGGTAATTGACTACAGAAAGATTAATGAAGACACGGATCAAGATGCTTACCCATTACCAATGATCGATGATATACTAGATCACTTAGGAAAAGCTAAGTTCTTTTCTGCCTTTGACCTCTCAGCTGGATTCCACCAAATCCCGATGAAGGAAGAAGACAAAAAGTACACTGCGTTTTCTACAACCCAAGGACATTTCGAATACAATCGCATGCCTTTCGGTTTAAAGAACGCACCAGCCACTTTCCAAAGAATGATGGATAATGCATTCAGAGGATTAATCGGAACAAAATGCTTTGCGTACATAGATGACATTGTGATATTCGGAAGCTCAATTCAGGAACATAATGAGAACTTAGTAGCAGTCATGGAAAGAATCTACCAGTTAGGACTAAGATTAGAACCGAGAAAATGTGAATACCTTAAACCAGAACTAGAATACCTTGGACATATAATAACCAAAGAAGGAGTCAAACCCAACCCTGAAAAAAATAAACTGCATAAAAGAATTCAGACCATTGAAAACTGTAAAAGATGTGCAATCATTTTTAGGACTTGCAGGTTACTATAGGAAATTCATCAAGAATTTCTCTACTATAGCGAGACCCTTAACAAAGCTAACTCAGAAAGAGACAATATTCGATTGGACCCCAGACTGCGAAAAAGCATTTTACGATTTGAAGAACTCATTGGTAATCGCACCAGTTTTAAAATTCCCTGATTTTTCCAAACAATTTATACTGACTACGGACGCATCCAACTGTGGATTAGGAGCAGTATTGAGCCAAGACGGGCACCCTTGTCTTTTTATATCAAGAACATTGAACAAAGCCGAAGAAAAATACACCACCTCTGAAAAAGAACTTTTAGCAATTGTATGGGCTATGAAACGCCTCAGACAATATCTTCTCGGAAAGAAATTCAAAATTCAAACAGACCACCGTGCTTTAGTTTGGCTACACAATGTGAAAGACCCTAGCTCAAGACTTTTACGATGGAGACTTCGTATGGAAGAATACGAATACGAAATAGAATATGTAAAAGGAAAAGAAGATAAAGTAGCGGATTGTGTATCCAGACTTTTTCCCATCACTAAGGACACATTACAAGAAGCAATGGAAAAAACCGGAATTAGTACTGAAGAAGAAGAACCAAGCTTGGAAGACCAGTCACCGGAAATAGAAACATTCGACACGCCGCGAATAACAAAAGACGAAATTTTAAAAGAAAAAATCAAATTAACCGCGAGGCGAATGAAAGAACCATCAGAAAATGAAACCACAGAAACGGAAGAAGAAATCACGGAAACACCAGGAGACAATACTAATTTATATACGGATTTTATAAATTGGAAACTACAACCAGTCAAAGGCAAAATTAAAACAAAGCCTAACGCTATCGGCAAACTTTGGAAAGAAGTAACTAAGGATGAAATGCCTATGTACAACGAAAAAGATTGGCTGTATAAATTAAGTTGGTTTATCGAAGAATTCGTTAACAGAAAAGTCTCAATTGTTAGATTATCCTTTGGAGATCCTCTATTTACATTTCTGGAGCGAGAAGTAATTCAAGAAATAATGGAATTCCTATCAAACTATTATCCAGATAAGAATTTCCATATTTGTTTCTCTACAACCCGAGAAATAACTAAGGAAGAACGAAAACAAATTATTAAAGAAGCCCATAGGGATCACACTGGAGAACAAAATACTATCGAAAAAGCCAAGAGAATCGGAATTTGGACCAACATGGACCAAGACATTAAGGACTATGTCAAAAAATGCCCTATATTCCAACTACAAAAGACCACGCGAATTAAGAATCAATCATAAAGTATAATACCCGACATACCACTCAATCCAAATGATAAAAGAGCACTGGATATTTTTGGACCGTTACCCACTACACCTAGAGGTAACAAATACATACTTAGTATTCAGGATAGATTTACCAGATACACCACTTTAATACCGTTTAGAAAGTGAAACCTCAACAGCAATAGTAGAAGCTCTGATAGAACAATATATTTACATTTATGGATCCCCTAAAACTATTCTCACTGATCAAGGGTCTAACTTTCTATCTGAGTTAATGGACCAATTTGAGAAAGCTTTGAAAATCAAACATATTAAAACTACAGCATTCCATCCACAATCCAAGGGAAACATTGAAAGAATGCACTCAACCCTGAATAATCTGATCAAAACAAGCATGGCAGAAAATCAGAATAACTGGGACGAAAATCTAAAATATGTAACATTCGCAATAAATTCAACAGTAAATCAAGCCACGGGATTCACACCCTTTGAACTCACGTTTGGAAGATTACCAAATATACCATCTCAAATTGAAAACTCACCCAATTTAACCCATCAAGATCTGATTAGAAAATGGAGGAAAAAACACGAGGAAAACATCAGAAAAGCTAGAGAGAGAATCCAAGTAGAATTAGAAAAGACTAAGAAAAGATTAGATGAAGGAATAATAAGAACACATCCTTTATACAAGCCTGGAAGCCTAGTCAAAATCATTAACAACACCAAACAAAACAAATTAGAACAATCCTGGAAAGGTCCTTACGAAGTTATAGATTACCTAGATAATAATAATCTACGCATTAGGAATAAAGATAAAATACTGAGAGTACACATAGATCAGTGTATGCCTTATTTTTCAGATGAGGACTCTAGTACTTCTAATAGCGGCAATGGCCAACTGTAAAGCCAACTACACCTTACAACCGTCAAAATTCCCATTATAGAACAGGAAGAGGGTACCATCAAACATATTATAAATATCCCTTATCCTATCCAAAACCTATATTTTGCAGTAATTCCCGACCATGACTATTTAATAAAATTTAGAGACTCATATGTAATTACTGACAAGGAAACAATAAATAAGTGTACGACGATAAGCGAATATAAAATTTGCGAAAGAAGCCAACCAAACCTTAGGCTGACTGACAGTGAAACATGTGAAGCTACGATATCCAAGCGATACTCAGAGAACAAATGTAAAACTTCAACTTTTGCTTTACACAAAGAAACCTTCATACCCGTACTAAACGGATACATAATAGGACTAATGAACGAGGTATATTTAGATATTAGCTGCGAAACAGGAATAGAACACCTAAAGATTAAACAACCCTCACTACTAACGGGCTCAAATTGTAAAATCTATAATGGAATGGACGCACTGTACCTTAGCAAAAATCTAAAGGGACAATTTTACAACGAATTCAATGCGACCTACAACATTAGTTACTCTAACGACGATCTAAAAACCTTAGAAAGTAAATTAATACGTCTCCCTAAAATCATAGATAACAATAAATTACGACAAGCCAAATTAAGCCTAGACGATGCAGAAAATATGTTAAAATCAATAGCCATTAACAGAAGACTAAAAACATGGAGAGAAACAACTATGGATTGGTTAAGCTATTTAGGTTACGCAGCGCTAGGATTAGGATCAGCCTATGTTCTGTACAGATTAGAAATACTCGAATTCATACAAAAGTGTATGCCCAAAAAACTCTGTATATTCTGTGTAAAAACAAAGGTAACAACGCCGACGAACGTCGTCACGTACAATTCTAGCTTGCAACCCTTGGTGATCACCGAAATACCAAAAGTAAGGAGGGTAAGAATTTAGTAAATTAAGAGACTAATTTATGTCTAAAAAGGGGAGTGTTACCAGGCCAGATGATGACCTCCTTCCCCCAGGTTTAGTTATCCATATATGTAGAGGTTGATGACCTCCCCCTCCTAGGTTTAGCTGCCTATATATGTAGAGGTTCAGGCAGGCCTCGTCAGTTCTTCTCTAACATCTCTCAAGAATAAAGACATACAAAGTGATATCAGTTTGATGTCACTACCTTTAAAAATTAGAAAGTTTAGTTTTCACTATAACAACCCACAAAACTGGCTCTTTTTCAAAATGAATTTACGTAGCTGGGGTGAACAGTTAGAGTGCTGACAAGCGATTTCAGTTACCAATAATCCCGCCGGTTGGCATTAGTGATACAGTATTTGATACCGTCGTCTATTGTAAACGCAAAAATAAAAGAGAGATAATGAAAGTGCAGCAAAGTACTGTTGCAATATTTTCTCATCACTCAGTGTTAAAATGTAACATTTCCTCCACTATTTGCATGCGAAGATAGAGCTGCTTTCAATGCATGTCTAATGAAAAGTAATATAACATCAATTCATTCGAAGATATCACTGCAAAACCAACAAAATATACGTTAAACTTTAAAAATCTGCGCCGTCATTTTGCAACAACAATATTACTTTTTATGGTTTTTTTTTACTTTACATCATATGGATAAACACGACTCCAAAATGTAAAAATTCTGAAAAAATGATTGCCTTGTTCCTTTGAAGCGTTCTAAGTAATTTTTCACATTGGAAAATTTCTTGATCATTATTATTTCTAGATAAAAAACATTTCAACAGTCTATTACATAAATACTACTCATGATCACATGATTAATTTGAAAGTACCTAACAATGAAATCAAACTCTCAATAAACATATTTTTTAATTTAAGAGGTTGCAACCGAAAGGATAGAATTTTTTTTTGTAAATCAACAGTACATCTTCTTCGAGGAAGCTAAATTTTAAATTCACATCGTCTACACTCGATTGGTTACCAAGACTTCCAATTGTCATGCAACATATTCCACGTGGATTAGATGCCTAAAGCATACTTGTCTTGAGGAAGTTGGGTTTTAAATCGAAATTGGTTGCACTCAAAAGCTAAATTTCAAATTCAAATTGTCTACACTCGAATGATTACTAAGATGTAATGTTATAGGGACGTCACTTAAATTTTGTTATTTAAAATTTCATTTTTCAAGCCTGAGCTCTTTCTCTATAGCTTGGGATCTTTTAGTAAAAGGTACTTAACATGGGGGACATGATTTGTGATTGAAAGAATAGGTTTTCCCAACACTTTAACCTAGCTGGACTTTAAAAGATTCAATCTTCGCACTTCGCGCTTGGTGGTCTATGTCCTTTACATACAAATTGCTTAATTTTATCATTTCAAATGACATAGAGAATTCCATTTACACAAGGCTCTATCGACCTTGTGTAATTTTCTAATAAAAGACATGATTAAAATAATTTATTTTCTTCCAGATATCTCGAAAAGTAAGAAAATTCGTAGGCTTCATCTTGACAAGTGATTTTTCATTCTAACGCTTTTTTCAAATCTCCCATATTTTGGTTAAAAAATGGAGCTGTTTTATACTCAATAGTGTTTTTTAAAACATAAAACATAATATATATATAAATATCTTATCCCACTGATACCTTGTAAACCTTCTTCAAAGAGATAATTTTCCATCTCAACGTTTTTTTCGTATCATATATTTTGTCTAAAAAATTGAATTTTGTAGAGATTTTTTGAAATTGAAACAAAAAATATATCAGGTCTACAAATAAGTTTGCGCCGTTTTATATCGAAAATTGGGGATTTATTATAAAAGAATGGAACCTTTTGTTTTATTCAAAGTATTGTCCATCGTATTGTTCTTCTTACGTTTGGCTCGAATCTTGATCCAATAATGCTTTCAATTCCATGTCTTCGTACACTTTCAGCCTTCCGATAAATTATTTGTCTTCGATATCAGATTTACCGCTCTTAAGGGGGTCCACCTGTGTAAAATTTTCGAAAAATCGATTTTTTTTTTGACATTTTTTGCATCTTTAAGATATGACTAATGATGTCCTTAAGTAATTTTCATGAATTCAACCTAATTAAAGTGTGACAGGGCGCCAAATGTTACAGGAAACAGATAAGCTGCTGGCGCCTATCGTCTAGGGGCCGCGCGGTTAGAAATAATCTCGTGAAAATGAGTGAAAACTAGTTTTTCAACTGGCTTTCAGCTTGTCGATGATTTTTTATTGTGTCCTATGTTTTTTTATTGTGTTTTTATATATGTCCTGGTATTGCAGATTAAATGTGAGTCTACAATACAAAGTTCTGTTGTGTTTCCAAACTTTAAACGCGTTTTTCTAGAAACCATGTTTTTGAAATTTGTGGGCAGGATTGAAAAAAATCTACTTAACAGATTGACTTGAAATTTTAACTGACTCATTTATAGAGATAACTGAAGGTACCCACGTAGCGGTTTTTTTAAATCTTTTTTTTTTAATTTTACAGCATGTATTATATCGAAAAAAAGCATGAAAATGATTAATTTTTATGAAAAGTACTGCCATTTCTTCAATTTTTAAAATTTCGTCAAAATGCTACGTCAGTACCTCGACAACATAAACAGAAATAATATTTTTTTTACCTTTTGTGTTTTAGATAACTGGTTCGAGCGGAATCTTGCCCACAATTTCGGTATTCCATTTTGAAGGGGTCACTTTCAATGCCCTTAATGAATACAAGCCTTCGGATTACACTATTGGAAAAATTTACTATTATAATAAAACCACAAACCTTCAAAATAATGTTAAACTTATTCTCATTTTCGAATTAGTTCTCCTAACAAACATTCCCGAAAAAGCGTTCGAAATACCGCCCTCACACAGGTGGACCCCCTTAAACTTGATCTCGAATCGGCTTCTTAGCAACTTCTCCTCCGGGCTCACGTTCAGCTTTCTTGTCCGTTTCCGCAGGTCCGGAGCAGACCTTGCTGTTGGCTGTAGGAATGTCTTGCAGCGTTCATCTACAACCTTGCCGCTGCGCTCAGCTTTTAGCTTTCCTGTTCAGTAAGTGCGAAACTTGAGAGTACCTTTAAAAAGTTTATCCTTGAGGCCGCACAGACACAAAAAGTGTCCAATTCTCCAGGTTATGTCATTGGAATTTTTTTCGAGGGCTGATAAACTACAAAATATTGAATTTCTAGCGAAATCTACCGACACCTTCTTTTAATGTATTTGGTGCGGGGTCCTTTACAATTTATTACTCAAATCAGGCAAATAACTTAAATTCTTCAGTTTATGGAAGAAAACAATCCATTTACAATGAATAGAAGAGAATCATTTGAAAAATTTAATTAAATGATTATATCCAGCTGATCATAAATATATTGGAGTCAGTAATTAGTATATTGATGGTAGTTAAAGTATTCAATTAGTTGATTATAATTTTTGAAACAAAAAAATAGATAAAAATATATTTTGATTAAATGAATTTTTAATGACCTTACGATTCCTACGTCCTGTCTTGTCTCAAGGACAGGCGACTGGTGTGTTCTCAGGGTGGTTATCTTGAGTGACCACCCTTGCATCAAGTATAGTATACAGCAACGACGTCACCTAGTAAACACAAAAAGGAAGGAGCCCCTCCCCGAACACAACACGAATCAGCAAAGATAAATATCGAGATTAGTTCGAGGAAACCAGGCTCATATTTGGGGCAAAATTTGTCAAGTGTACCACCGAAAAAACTTCCTTGTTCCAAATTTTTTGAAATTTTTAAAAAATATTCTATTAGATACGAACTCACAATTCTGAAAAAGATTTGCATTAGTACCTACAGTTAATAAATTACAGGGTTTTCCAATCATGTCTTGCGTATATTGGTTTTCGTAGCCTTTTTCTCGTTTATTTCAATGGCTATAATTATTTTGAAAAAAAAAAAATTTTCATATAAATTTTTCAGTTTGAATATTGTTTTTGCATTTTTGTGGAAAAGGACATTTTGAAACAAAATTTTATCTTGCTTTCTGTGAAGCTAGATTCTTTATCTTTCAGAATATGTGAATTACATAATGGGATAAACATTTTTTGATACGCTTAGTTGTATCATTATTACGTGCATTTGAAAAAAAAACACATTTTCCAAACAAAATATGGCCTATCAGTATAGCAAATAATACTAATATTTTAAGTTCTGTACATATAAGCACATTTCATTAGGAAACAGTTTTTGAGATCACGAAAAAGTGATTTATTATTATTATTTATTATTTATTATTAATTATTATTATTATTATTTATTATTATTTCTTATAATTTGATACTGAAGCTCAAGTTAACCAATTTTATAATAATATTACAGATGATGTGAATTACACATTTTCTCAAAGTCACTCAATTTCTTTTTGAATTTAAGTGAAACAGGAAATTCAACTTACTTGAGGCTCTATCAGCCTTAAGGAACACATTCTCATCATGACGCTCGCGCTTCGCGCTCGATTTTCTGTATACATTTCAGTAACTTTTTAATAAATTACATGGTGAAAATAATTCATTTTCTTCCAAATCTCTCAAAAAGAAAAAACAATCGTAGACTTTATTTAAGGAAACGATTTTGCAGAACAACGCTTATTTCGTATCTCACATATTTTGGCGAAAAAAATCGAATTTTTTAAATATTAAAAATCAAACCATAAAATATACATCCTGTCCCGAAATGTCTTAATGAGAATTTGTAGACCTTATTTAGGCAAACAATTTTCCGTCTAAACGTTTTTTTTGTATCTCACATATTTTGTCTAAAAAATGGAATTTTTAAATTTTAATCGTATTTTTTGGAATTGAAACGAAAAATATATGTTTTTTCAGAAACTGTGTGAGACAAAATTTTTAGATCTTTTTGAAACGAACAACTTTGTATTCTTACGTTTTTTTCGTATTTCACATTTTATTGTTAAAAAATTGAATTTTGGATTTTCAATATATTTTTTTTAAATTCAATAGAAAAATATGCATCTTATGAAAAAATGTTACAATCCAAATTTGTAGGTCTTCATTTATTTAATAATATTGTATCATAACGTTTTTTCGTATCTCGTATAATGTAAGTGGAAAATGGAATTTTGATATTGACTTTTTTCGAATTTGAATATGCTGTAACATTTCTAATTTTGATTTAGTCAAAAAATGTTATCAGGATAATTTGTAGAGATTAATGAGCCCTATCAAAAACCAGTATTGAAATTTTTGATTTTTCCAAAAAGTTATTTTCAAAAACACAAAAGTAGTGCTCAATCCCTCAATTTTGATTGGATGTGGCTGGTTAACGAACTTGTCCTTACTTTTTCGGCTCCGATAAAGTGTGCCAAAGCTCAATTCAATCTGACAATTCTATCGAGAGTTATGCCACACACGACCTACTACAGACAGACAGACAGACACAGACAGACAGATAGACACTTTCGTAAAAACCGTTTTTTCTGACTCAGGGGGTCTCAAAACGTAAAGATTTGATGAAAATTTCGAAAGTGATTTTTCACATAAAATCAATACCTTCTCATCCATGATGAGAATGTAAAAATTTGTAAGTATGGTTGTATAGTCTGATGCAGAGAACACTTTTTATTTGTAGGGCTGCGTTATGTTACATTTGTTGCGCGAATTAGGTGCGTAAAATATACTTTACTCAAGGAAATTTGGTTAGAAACGATAGTCAGTTGCGATCAAATAGTGAATCAGACATCCCTCTATTCAAAAACACCTTTTTGATGTACAAGAAGCAAGAAACTACTATCCCATCGTTCACGGCTAAGTATTTGTGTGCAATAAGTTTTCATTTTAATCCCAACTTCTCCGAAAAAGGTGTGTTTTTCGTATCTAATTCATGCAGAATATGTCATGTGATAACTGGAACTTTTGATACCTAATCGAGTTTAGGTGATCTAAATTTGAAACCTATAATACATTCTTCGAGGAATATGCGTTTATTGCATCTAGTGCGTTAGAAAGATGATTTTAATGTCAGGACACCTAAGTGTGTATTTGAATGCGACCAATTTTTATTTGAAATCCATCTTCCTCGAAGAAAGAGTGTTTGTCGCATCTAATTCACGCGAAACACATTGCGTGACAATTGAGTCTCGGTTACCAATTAAGTTCAGGCGATCTGAATACAAAACTACGATTTTTACACAAGAAAATTTGCATGACTTCATTTATAATGCTAATTACAGTTAGTCAGCAAATATTAAGCAATTATAATAAAGATAAACCGAATAATGATGAGGAATCGAGAAATGTTTTAGTAAAACGGAAGACTGGCAATAAATTCAACGAAGCTTCTGAGAAAGTTGAGTATCGCGGCGGGAAAATATTTTAATTTATTACAATTGTTTGAAGCAGTGCTCTCATATTGTGGATGGAATTCACCCTATCCACTTTACCATTTTATTGGAAAAAAGACATTTTTAAAAATAATTCGGAAAAACTTTTTGACATAATCAAAAAAGAATTTAAAAAAGTATTAGGGTCAATCCATCTCAAATCGCACAGGCCATTTAGCTCAAAAATTTGTTTTGTGTTAATACTATCAGGAATGGTACTTTAGACTATTGTATGAGACATGTATTTTTTTCGCTCTTGAAGTCAAGGTTTCGGAAAATTTAATTTTTTCTTTAAGCGTACAAACGCGGATTTTTCGTTTTCTCACAAGCATGGATTTCAGTGCTTTTTTCTTAATTTCCAGGCAATTGCTCAATTTAAAAAACACGTAGGAGAAAAAAATATTTTATGCACATTTTTTTTAAATCGCCAATTAAGTAAAAATTACAATTGTTATTAAATAACTTTTTTGATATTTTATTTGAAAAATTTATTTTTTATTTTTTATCTGTGGATATTTATGTATCTCAGATAGTAGCAAAGAGTGTAGACAGTGTCACGTCCCGCGACACATTAGAATGTACTATAGGCATAGGCTAGGTCTAGAGAAAAAGCTGGGGAAATTAATAAAAGAGAGAGAAAACCACCTATTGAAAAGCGAGGTATAACTACGTCACACACAGCGGGAGACTGCGCAATGCGTGACGTCAGCAAAAAATATAATATACAAAGGGCACGCCAGCAAGGAAAAACTAGTCATGTGAGTAGAATTTAAGTGCGGCATTTCCTAAAAACTGAATAGGACTCTCAGCGTGAGACAATTTTACCGTGCAGATTGAAAGTGTAAAGACCCGAGAGTCATAAATTTACCGTGGTGCGTTTTACTATCCTTGAAGGGATCTTAGACTCAGTGCCAAAAAAGGTGAATAGTTGTTGTACTTGTGTTATTGTATTGACAATATCAAACAAATTATTTAAAGAAAAATTGCAATTTTTACTTAATTGACAATTTAAAAGAGGGGAAAAATATACGTGTCCCCTAAAATAGTTTTCAACAAAACTAGCCTCTGTGATTTGAGATGTATTGATACAATATTATTCAAAAATTGCCCCAAGTTATACTTGGGAAACTGCTTTTTTGCAATAAAATGGTAAAGTGGAGAGGGTGAATTTCATCCACGATCTGAGAGCACTAATTTGAAGAAGGTTCAACTCATTGGCGTGACTCTGAACTGAATAATGATTTATCAAACAGAAATAAATAACAAGTTGAATTCTACTTTTTTAATTTTCAAACCGTGGGTAAATGCATGCAAATTTAACAAATGCTATACTTTACAAGTAGAGAGCAGATGAGAGTAGTTCTAAGTTGGCGATAGAATCTTGCTGGGGCTCCCGTGTTGTGGAGAACCTCTGTGACCGAGCCAGCTGGCTTAGGCGTGCACGGCGACCAATTGTAATGTCTTTCACCCCCACTTTTTCGAGCCGACGGTTCTTTGCAACGTGGGAGCCTGAGTTGCATTCCGTTGCCAAGTTCGGACTACTCTCATCCGCTCTCTATTTATAAGATAGCTACCGACGATAATTCACTTTCAGTGAGCGAAAAATGGGGATTTGGACATCTCATAAATGTAGCAGTACCATTGTTCACGTCCCCCTTCAGAAAAACGGTAACAAAATTGATGGATTACAAATTTCAGACTCTCAGTCAGAAGGTTATAAAAGATATTAAAAAAATCAAAAACCTCTGTCTAGCAACCAACGGTGAAATAGGCACCATACGGAACAGGATGTATTATATGAAGGAAAGATTCAATTTTTTGGCCTCATGAATGACACTCTTCAATCTCTTCATGGTCCCAACAATGTTATAACCACGAAAATCGAAATATTAAAAGAAGCTATGGAACTTCTGAAACCTGTTGAGCACATAACTAGAGAACTTTCCTTCTCAAATGTCACTTGTAGTAAAACCTTTTTTGTAGTAGAATGTTTGCATGCATGTCTAGAGTGTAAAACCTGCAAGTGAAATAAGAGAAGCCCTTCAACAGAAATTGCTAACCGAAATTCACAACATATTAACAAACATTGAGATAAAGAAGCCGATTTTGTCAAAAGCAACTTCTCGATCCTCGCTTTAAGAAGATGTATTTGAAAGCCATGGCTTTGGTGAAAGTACAAAGAGGAATTAAAGCCGAATCAAGTATTTGGAAAATATTGCAAAACCGAAGAATAACCTCAAAAATGATAACAATGGCAATGCTGATGATCTATGAGACTATCATAATTCAAAAGTAGTCATTAAGTATTTGAGTGACTGAGCAACGTTGGTACCTTGTGTACGTCACTTTTAAAAAATATCGCTCACATACAGGGTGAGGCACATAAAGTTTTACAGAGCGATAGCACTCAAACTATTTTTTTAACGGTGGAGGCGCTGAAGCTACGTCAAGGTCAACTCCACTTTTTTAAATGGAACCATGTATTTTTTTTCGATGACATTATTGCCGATTTTAAGTCGAATTCAGCGTCCTACAACACAAGGTCATTCTAGTTACGCAAAGTATGAAAATATTCGAAAAATGGATTTCATTTCTTTTCATTCCTTACCATACCTATGATAATACACATTGATACGGTATTGTTGACATCGGCAGAAAGTAAGCATTTTCTGTTGACATATCAGTTAGTCACGCATTACCTTCTGATGTGAGTACATCGGAACGCGAAAATGAACGATTTTCAAGAATATTTTGATATGTTGATGCTGCTGGGGGACTGCCGTAAACATTACAGAAACGCCCAAGATTTGTATGTGGCTCGTTATCCGGATAGGCAACAAAAATCGCACATGGCTTTTAAGCGATTACCTGACCGTTTCTGTCGCTTCGGTACAGTGAAACAAACACGAGCTAAACGTCGAGCAATTGTTAATGAAAATAATGCGGCTGATATCAAATCCACATGCGAGCAGCAGGCAAATGGAAAAAAGAGTGGAATTAGTCAGCGATCTGTATTGAGAATCTTACATCAACACAAGTTCTATCCGTATGGTATATCATCACATCAGGATTTGTTCAGCAATGATTTCCTGAAATGCGTCAATTTCTGTAATTGGATTCGTAGAAAAATGCGCACAAATGTCTCATTTTTGAGTCATGTGCTTTTTCCTGATGAAGCTAACTTCGCAAATACGGGAAATGTGAATAGGCATAATATGCATTATTGGGCAAATGAGAGTCCTCGATGGTTGAGAAATTTACCATTTCAACATCCGTGGTCCTTTAATTGTTGATGCGGCATTGTCGGCGATCACGTCACTGGTCCATATTTTTTTGAAGGTCGCTTGACTGGGCAAGTTTACGCAAACTTTCTGCAAAAAGTACTGCTTCAATTAATGGAAGACGTGCCCTTACATGTTCGCACGAACATGTGCATGCAACATAACGGTGTATCACTCCATTACGCTCTGTGTTCAAGACAAGTGATGAATGAGATTTTTGACGAAAAGTGGATAGGACGAAGCGGCCCTGTAGTTTGGTCACCTCGTTCATCAGATCTAACATCACCAGATTACTTTTTATGGGGGTTTGTTAAAGAACGCGTAATGGCGGTAGCACCTACCACGCCTGACGACATAGAAGAAACAGTACGCCGCGCATGTACCGAAATCACACCACAAAAGCTGGCTGAAGTTAGACGGTCTTTTCATCAGCGAATTAAGAAGTACTTACAAGTCGAGGGTCATCACTTCGAGCTAGGTAGGTAGGTAGGTAGACCCAAACCAAGGTTAGTGGATCCTTTGAAACTGATTATTTCTATATGTTTCGATTCTCCGACTATTTTCATACTTTGCGTGACGAGAATGACCTTGTATTGTAGGTCGCTGAACTTGTCTTGAAATTGGTAATAATATCATCGAAAAAAAATACATGGTTCTATTTTAAAAAGTGGAGTTTTGTATGTGATCAATAGTTTGAGTGCTATCGCTCTGTAACAATTTATGTGCCTCACCCTGTATACAAAAAGGAGAAATAGACTGCTCCCAGAACGCTTACCTAAAATAATTTTTTTTCTTGTCCTACTACTGAACAGTGGGGGCTGAAAAACAAGTTTTATACCTTCTGTTTCCATAATTTAACCCTAATGCTTCTGTTTCTACCCAGAAATCCTTTACAATAAACTGAAAAAGTCTATTGACGAATTCCCCACAACAATATTGATCAAGATTATCCTTAAGATAGGTTTTCAACTTAGCTATTTCGAACATTTAGAATCCGAGATTCATTTTAATCTTCCTAGCCTCTTTTATAAATTAAATCGTCAATTATAAGAAAATGTGTTTCTTTATGTTTTAGAATTCTTATTTGCACTATGCAACCGGCAAATATAATTATGTTAGCTGCAGTTTTTTGTGTGGCATCTGCACTATTTCCCACAAGTGATCGAAGTCAAGGTACTAGTCAGCCGCAATCAAGAATCACTTCACTTATTTATCTTTCATCATTTATCGTGCATCTTGGATCTCAAATTTGGATGACTTTTGTCTCAGGTAAAATTGATCTGATTTTGCAATTTTATACACGTTACAAGTAGAACTACGAAAGTGCCACTCGCCGATTCGAATGAAACTTTGCAAATTTGTAGAGTTCGGCAAAATAATCGACACGAATTTTTTTATATCGGCGAAGGTTCTAGTTGAAGGGTGGAAACTACCCTTCGCATTTGAGGGGTGGTTTTCATAGCGCTTCACCTGTAGCTTACATTAGTGGTGGTGCCAATGTGCGACTTATGCAGTGATGCAGCTGTTATGAGATGTGCATGGTGCATGAAACAGTTCTTCACTAATTACCATTTTTGTGATCAATATAGCGAATGAAAGATTGCAAATAAAAGAAAATATTCTGAGAATGACACAAAATAATAATAATAATTGTTGTTAAGGATAAGTGATATATGACATTTGTGACGTTTTGAATTTTATAATTTTGTCCCTAAATTTGGATCTGGCGACATCGATAACCCCTTAAAACCTTTTTGGATTTCAAATCACTTGATTGATTTCATTAAACGTAAAAATCACCCTTCACACATAAAGTGCGGGTGCCATTTTTGATCCGCCAGCTTTAATTTTGTAATTTTGACCTCAAATATGGATTCAGCGACATCGAAAATCTCTAAAAAGCATTTCAACTTTTAAATTCCTCAACTGATTCCAATTTAAACGTGAAAACTCAAGTGCGAATGGTTGTTACCACCCTTAAACTTGAACCTTTGTTGATATAAAAAAGTATCTATCGATTGTTTTTCCGAACTCTACAAATTTACAACTTTTCATTCGAATTAGTGAGTGACACTTATTAGTGACTACTAAACACAAACTGCATTTAAGTAACAATAGTGTATGTACTTCATTGCTCACAGGGTGATTCATGTGATGCAAAAAAAATATAAATAAGAAAAATATCTGATTGGAATTTAAATTAGGACTTGTGGCGACATCTCTTAGGTATCAATTGCAAACAACAATGTGAATTGACAGTTTTTAGATGGCAAATTAACGTACAATAATTTGCCATGATTTGTAACACTACAATTTCAACATTATTTTATTTTTTATTACCTTTAGATGGATTCTCAAGTAATAGCCAGCTATTCATATTGCATCATAAAAAATTTAAACGGAAAATGAGATGTTGGATTTGAGAAAACCAATCAACGCATTTATCATAGTAAGTTCTCGGCAAGGCATGCATAAAACGAAGGTTCGATTTCTCCTGGCACGTGCAAGATGCACGCTCCAAACATTTTCGGTTTTCTCAAAGTCAACATCTGATTTGCCGTCCAAATTTTCTACGATACAATATCAATTTCTTCAACCTCTTTAATACCTTGTGTTCATTCCAATAGATCTTGTCATAACATTCGGTCCTTTGAATCGGATCGGAGTTCAAATCAAATAAAATTTCAAATGTTATGATCCTTTCAAAACCATAGTTATTGATAACTGTTAGTTCAACCCAATTATGCTTATGCATTACCTGAGGATGAGATAAAAGAAGAACCAGCTTCCCTCTTGGCTTCGTTTCCACCCTCAGCAGATAACATTAAGCACGCCTGGAAGGTTTTTATGACTCGTTATGATAATATCTTTCTTCTCCTTACTTTTTTTTTTTTTTTTTTTTTTTTTGGTGAGGAGGAAAAATGGCAAAATCTTTTATAGACGTTGTACAGGACTCTCCTAGGACGGGTCTAGGCATACCTGTTAAAACCAAAAAACCCCTCTCTCGAACCAATACACCACCCGCGGAACCGCCTTTCGGCTTTAAACTTCACGAGTGGTTGGTTCCATTAAAGTCGCGTACGACTCATCCGTCATCCGTTCGCTCGGAACTTCCACCCGCGGCCACACGCCCACTAGGATAACCGACTAGCCGCGCCACCCAGGGGAGAAACAAACAGATTCCTCCCCCGAACGACGCGGACAGTCAAGTCTACCCGAGACGCAGGACCGCGGGTGCCGGCCCCGTTGTTTCGCTCTCGACGCCCATCAAGTTCTCTCGTCTTCATCACAAGTGTGACGAATGACTCGATGAGCGTCCAGAACCGTTCAGACTGGAGCATGAGGGGGACCATCGTGTCAGGAGTAAGTTCGGAACCCACCGCCTGACCGAGGACCTCCCTAGCCACACCCCATTTTGCGCAGACGAAGAATGCGTGCTCTGCGTTATCCACCGGGGAATCGCAGTAGCAACACGTCTCCTCGTCTCTCTTCTTAAAGCGCCTCAGGTACGGGTTAAAACAGCCACGGCCCGAGAGCGCTTGTGCCAAGTAAAAGCCGACTTCCCCGTGCTTTCTGTTCAGCCAGGTGGCGAGCTCCGGGATCAGGCGGTAGGTCAATCTCCCTGTCTGCTCACCATGCCATCTCATCTGCCATTTCTCGACGAGTCTGCGCCTTCCATCCTTGCGGATGGCCTCCTTCGCGCGAGCGATTTCCTGCAGGTCGGCGCAGGTAAGCTCCTTGCGAAGCTGAAAGGTTTCCTGCCTTTCCTCCGCCAATAAATCTATTGTCGGGATGCTCGCCAGGACCAGCACAGCGCTCGTCGAGATAGTTCTATATGCCGAAACTATTCTCAGCGCGACAAGTCTCTGCGCCGAGAACAGCTTCTTCTGGATAGCATGGTTTTGCAAGGCATTGGCCCAGACCGGAGCTGCATAAAGCAGCTTCGAATGGACCACGCTCGCCACCAATCTTCTTTTCGCTTCCCTGGGTCCACCAATGTTTGGCATAAGCCGGGCCAAGTTTGCTCCACATTGGATGGCTTTGGCAGCTTCGATCTTTAGGTGTTCGCCAAAGCTAAGCCTACGATCCAGCTGTTCCCCCAGGTACTTAATGCTTGTTTTCCACTCGACTTCATGCTCTCCGAGAACGATCCTCGGGTATTGGAATAAGCATATTGGTCTATACGACGAGGCAACCCCTAGAGGTTTGTTGCCCTTCCTCAGCAGGACCAACCTGTGCTTCTTCCAATCTGCGAAGAACCTGCCCTCCCGAAGACAGGAGTTAAAGGCTTCTAGGAGGATCTCTGGGTACGCCCCGATCACCTCTTTGAGGATCTCGTTCGGCACCCCGTCGATACCCGGCGCTGTATTTGCCTTAAGCCTTCCACCCGCTCTCTTTAGTTCTTCGAGAGTGAAGAGTTCTTCCCGCCGGACCACGCAGGAACTTTGGTCCTGTCTTTGGAACGGCTCCACGTGTGGAAACAAGCTACGCACAATGTACTTGACTCGATCGGGATTATCCTCAGCTAGCCGGATGACTGCAGTCTTCACCCCACCAAAGCGGGTGAAGAGCCTGCAGGACCCCTCAAAAGCCGGTCTGCCCAATGCCAAGCACAGGGCAGACACAACCTCTTCTTTTTCAACGGTCTCGTCGAGGTCCCTAATTTCGAGGGACCTCGTCGTGACCAGGGCTGAAATTTGCGCCCTTTCCCCGACCGCCAGGTCGAGCTCCTTTCGGAAGGCCGAAAAATTAGGCTTATTTTGTGATTTTTTTTTCAACGGAACCATGAAATAAATCGAAATTACAAAATTTGCTTTTTATTATACATGTCATTGACTGTTCTAAATAATTTTTTTGAAGCGATAGGTTTAAAAATGGGGACTGTGCAGCAATTTTCCGATGACGCCTTTATTTTTGAAAGGTCTACGACCGGACAAGCAGCTCCTGTAATTTTTGAGTTATGATAAATCACTGAAATTTTTTCGATTAAATTTCATGGTTTCGCCCAAAAAAAATCACAAAATATTCCTATTTTCGCCTGCCGCTAGTGGCCGAACCCCTTAATATTACCAGGGGTGTTAGTTGAAATTTGCCGGTTTTACTCATAGATGTCGCTAGAGGTATGTATACATTTCTATGATTTGGCATCTATGTCATATTTTTCTATGGACAATAACCTTGAAAAATACACAATTACATTCTGCGAAAATAATAGCATCATAGTTGTTTACCTCAGTGAATATGTCGAGTTTCGTTCCAAGTAAATCGCATTTGCGGCATTCGCTGCTTTTCTTATTTCATCAAAAGAAAAAAGCAGTTGAAGCTCATCGATTTCTGGTAGAAATGTATGGTGAACATGCTCCAGTGATTAGAACATGTGAGACATGGTTTCGTCAATTTAAAAGTGGAGATTTCGATTTAACAGACAATGAACATCCTGGTGCAGCGAAAAAGTTCGAAGACGAGGAATTGCAGGCGTTATTGGATGAAGACCCAACCCAATCGCAACAACAGTTCGCACAAACACTAAATGTGACCCGAGGAGCAATTTGCCAACGTTTAAAAGCCATGGGAAAAATCCAAAAGTATGGAAAATGGGTATCACACCAACTGAACGATAGACAAATGGAAAATCGAAAAACCATTTGTGAAAGCCTGCTTAAGCGCTTCGAAAAGAAATTTTTTCTGCATCGAATTGTCACGGGGGACGAAAAATGGATTAATTTTGAGAACCCGAAGCGGAAAAAATCATGGCTTTCACCTGGTGAGGTCGGCCCATCGACTTCAAGGCCAAATCACTTTGGCCGTAAGACAATGCTCTGTGTTTGGTGGGACCAGTGTGGTGTGGTGTACTTCGAGTTATTAAAACCTGGTGAGACGGTGAATAGGGATCACTACCGACAGCAAATTATCAATTTGAATCATGCGTTGATCGAAAAACGGCCGGAATGGGCCCGAAGACATAGCAAAATTATCCTACAACATGACAACGCACCGTTTCATACCGTTAAAGTCATGAAGAACACATTAAAAGCATTGAATTGGGAAATATTATCGCACCCGCCGTACTCTCCAGACCTCGCTCCGTCCGACTATCACCTCTTCGCATCGATGGGACACTCACTCGCAGAGCAGTGCTTCGCCAATTTTGAAGAAGTCGAAAAATGGCTCGTCGAATGGTTTGCCTTGAAAGAGAAAGAGTTTTTTTGGAATGGTATCCATGATTTGCCTGAAAGATGGGAAAAATGTGTAGAATCCAATGGTCAATACTTTGAATAAAATTGTTTTGAGATTCCCTTGAGAATTAAGTGTTTTCTTTATTGAAAAACCGGCAAACTTCAACTAACACCCCTGGTAGGTGCGCAACTAAGTTCCCGCTATATTTTTAATGAAAATGCAACTTTATTGTGAAAAAATTGTTACAAATGAATCATTCAAAGTATTGCCCATCGTTAGCTACACCTTTTGCCCATCTTTCTGGTAGAGCTCGAATATAATTACGGTAAAAGTGTTCATCTTTTGAGGTTATCCACGAATGAAGCCTTTTTTCGATCTCTTCATATGAGCGGAATTGCTGATCAGCCAGACCTGGGGAATAAGGCGCGTATTTGAGCGTTTCCAGGTAGGTTTCAACGGGTTTGGCTGTGTGAGGCCGAGCGTTGTCATGTTTAGAATCACTTTTTCGTGCCTCTGCTCGTATTGTGGCCGTTTTTCGCGCAGTGCTCAACTCAAACGCATCAACGCCCCTTGGCTTAAAATTATAAGGAACCCAAGTTCCTTGTTTTTGAATCATTCCTAACGGATGAAATCGCTTGGAAATGGCTTGGCGGGTAACTCCTAATACTAAAGCAAGCTCTTCTTGCATTTGGAACGGATCCTCATCGAGCAATGCCTCAATTCAGTGTCTTCGAAGGTTTCTGGCCTTCCTTCACGCGGACGGTCGACAACATCGAAATCACCGTCTTTGAAGCAACTGAACCAATCACCGCCCGTTGTTTCAGTTAGAGCAGCATCTCTGTAAACTTTTTTGGAGCTTTTTATGCACTTCAGCAGCCGATTTCTTCGAATGAAAGAAGAAAATCAACACTTCCCGCAAATGACGATTATTTAGCACAAAATTTTCACACAACCGAATATATATGGCTGGGGCCATCTATTGACAAACAGCGGGAACTTAGTGGCGCATCTAATAAATTTATATAAATATATATTGTTTTATATAGACATATCTATATATTACAAGTATACAATTTTATTCATGTATATTTATCAATACAAATAAAACAATTTATTTAATTTTCTGGGAATCAGTGGTAGAGATGCTAATGAATCAGCAACCGAAAACTACCCGAATTTTATGCTCTGCAGAAATTTTACAAAGATGTTCAACCTCTACTATGAAGCGTGTTGAAAATTCGAATGAAAGCTTGTCTATTTCGCATTTGAATGAAAAAGACTATGTTCTCTGATGGACGCTGATATTTCCGATTCTAATGGCGAAAAACTTAGCAGTACCGAATCCCTACAATCGATAATGAGGTAATCACAAGAAGACAATACCAGTACCCTCATAACTCGACAAAACACGTCATCCTGCAAACATTAAAGTTGTTGTACATCTAGATAACGTTTTCGTTCATTCATAAACACTTGAAGAAAATGACACAAAAGCTAGGGGATTGTTTGTTAGACTAAGAAAAACACATTTGAAGATTCAGCCGGAGATGTGCGAGTTTTTGCGGCCATTCAATAATTTCTATGTCTTTCAGGTTATAACTGGAGATTCATGAAAGGTCATGGAAAATTATCAAAGCCCTTATCTAACCTCTTGAAAGAGGATAAAAAGGGGGAATGTAGACGAACACAACGGAAAAGCACATCCAGAAGTCCTCTGTTTCCTTTGAAAGTGTAACTCACTTTAAGAAAAAAAATCATCTTGAACATCTTTAACTTGTCACTAACACTACAGGAATTTCGTGAATTTATAAACTTAAGGAGGCCGATGACAGATCAAATAAAGCAAATAACATTAGCAGACGAAGTCTTTGAAACCAATGTACTTGTAGATTTTATTACTAAAGATCTAAAACAGTCTCTTTTACCTTGAAAATAAGTAGATTTGTTTTTGTGAGTTTTTAGAAATTCTCAGAACACCAGGAAGAAAAGGTGAATTAGTTTATGAAAAGAAATAACTGCTTGTTTAAGAAGAAGATTCCTTCCACCTTTTGTACTACAAATTCTTTGACATATTTAAAAAAATTGTACACATTCAAGCAGTTTTTATATCTGCAATTAAACAAATTCTCCTACCATTTCTCGAATCTAGTCAGGATATCTGACTTTTCTTGCCATTTGCGGGGAAGGTGGGGTCCGTTTGGCCCCCTGAGAAGGCAATGGTGTGAAATGCTCTGATTTAAGATAATGGCGTGATTAATATACGAGGGTCACTATTTATATTTTTGATACTTCCAATTTAACCGGGAATTCTACTGTCGTCAATAAATTTTTTTGCACTTTGGTTCCAACAGATACATCAGACAGTAAAAACAATTTAATTTTTCTGAGTCTTCAGGAAACTCAGACCAAGAACCAAATTATAATTATCCTAATCAAATACCCCAAGATCTTGATAAATCAATTTCTAATGATCCACAGTTACTAGAACCTCTGATTAAACCAAATAAAAGAGGTTATTCATCGAATTCAAATAAAATTTCACAGGATAAAATAGCTACCAATAACCCACAAGCTAGGAATTTTGCTAGTAGTTAAGTAGTTCTATTGCGTGTTGTATTTGAAGTCGTACCTATATTTACAGGATATTCAACAAAATTAATTGAAACAAAAATAAAAGGAGTAGGTGGAAAATGAATCACTGGAGGACAGTATAACAATGTGGAAGATGTAATAAGTCATCTTGAACGGGTTTATTCACTAAAAAAATCTGTTTGTCAACTTCAAGGAGAATTAGTAAATATATTGTATATCAATAGGATAGAGAAAAAGTGATCTCCTGCGCGACTTGTATTCAGGTACTTGAAGAAAAAATTTAAGAAGCTCATAAAACAAACAATAATGGTAGAATAGATGCAAATTTCCAGGCTGCTCATAATAATGATATTAGGGACTATTTTCTGCGAGGATTAAAAACCGAAATTGAATCCATATTGCAAGGTATAAATAATTTTAAAGATAGGGTAAATAACGCTCTAGAAGTAGAAAGGAGAATAGCCGCAACTGCAGCATTACTGTCCGCACGCTCTTCGTTCAAACAAATAGAAGATAATTTTATGGGAACTTCAGAAAAACGAAATAGAAATAAAATAAATATTACTCAAGAAGAAATTTTATGCCAAATATGTGGAAGAAGAGGTTATACAGCCCCTACCTGCAAGAAATTGAACCAAACAAGTCAACAGAAATTTTCAGGGGCTATTATTATGTCATGATAGCAGGCATAACCAAGATGCATCGTCAGATACTATTATCAGAAGATAATTACAGCTGATATTATGGCGAGATAAACCAGAAAATTCTGAAAGAACCTTCAGTCTAAATACAGTTACTTATGGCACTTCACCAGCACCGTTTTTGGCCATGAGGTGTTTAAAACAACTCGCACAGGACGAAGGAAAAGATTTTCCACCAGGAACAAAAGCTGTCATGAATAATTTTTTTTTGGATGACTTATTAACTGGATCTGATACAATATAGGAAGCAGTTGAACTTTGTCAACAATTGTCACAATTACTTTTACCAGGAGAATTTTTAATATTAGATAATTACGAACCTTCAAAAACATTGGGATTATTATGAAATGCAAAGACGGATACTGTTCTAGGAATGTCTGAAATTTACCTTATTCAAACTCTAATTTATGTTTGTGAATGTAATGGCGTGTTGAGTGCGTGTGTTAGTAAGTAAGCGATAACAGAGTCAATGGGCGACTACTCGTGAACCGCGACGGATTGTCGTTGCCAATCGAACTTTAAATTAAATAAGAAAATTTACTCAGAACTTTCTCCAAGTTGATTCAGGAGCGTTTTAAGAGTAAAACTCTGAGTGAAGGTTAGTCCGCAAAAAAGGGATAAAAATTGAATTATTGTGTAATAAACAATCAGTTCAGAAAAACGATTGAATTATTATTGACTACTTCCCGAATCCGGCAATCTCTAACGTTGAAAGAACTATAAAGGAATTTAAACATGGTCCTTCAAGCTGGATCGTGCGTGGAAAAACGTCTGTAATGCAAAATGCGGAATAACTACCAAAGGACAGTTAATAAAAATTCGAATGTATTCGTAAGTAAGTCGCTGAGGTTGGACTTAATACAATTTTGATCTATTCCATGATTGGAGAAATGCACAATTTAAGACGGTTATCTGGAAAAAGTAAGCATGTGAAATTTATCACTGTATGTGACCTGATCCCTTTTCTGTCATCTGGATAACGCTGTCCTTATCCGAAATTTTGATGTCAACACTTCGTTGCTTGAAGTCTTTGTAAGATTAAAACCTTTCTTCAGTCAAGTGGAGAAATAGCAAGTTCACCAGCTCATCATCGTCTACAGCTTAAGGCTGTTTATTTCTTCTGGAAGGTTTATATTGATGATGACAAGCATTGCTGTATTATAATTTTCTGCATATTGACTGCCTTGATTTTAATTGACTGAAAATTTCAAGGATTCGAAACTAATCGAATCCTCAAAATACAAAAAATACAGCATGATAAGTTATCTCTAGAGACAATGTTCCGCAGTAAATATCCTTGAGGTTTCTAGATTCTGCGAATCAATTTAAAATTTATTGAATGACCCTTGGGGCCTTTCAGGCGCTTGGGAGGGAGGGATGCACGCGGTCTTGTTGCAGTTTTCTGTTGGCGTTCCGTGGAGAAGGATCTGCGTCCCCATGGAGGGTGATAGGAGGCGCAGCATTTATTAAATAATTTTATATTCTGTAGTATTACAGCTTCGAAGAGGGTGCTGGAAGAGCACCGAAACGTCGGAGATAATTTAGGTTTTATTTATGCAAATGGTGGTGGGTAATTAAAAAAAGAGGACGAAAGAAAGCCTTCTTTTTTCTTTCCTCCTTTTTTTTCACGGTTTGTTTTCTAATAGTTTTATTGAGGTGTGGTGATTTTGGTTCAAATTTTGTTGTGTTTTTTGTATTTTGAGGATTCGATTAGTTTCGAATCCTTGAAATTTTTAGTTGTGCTTTTGTTCGGACGTTGAGAGGAGTCCGGGTTGATGCTGATACGGGTTCAGGTTTATGATTTTAATTAAATGGAAGTTTTTTTCGTGAACTCCTTTTAATATTGTACTCATATTCTTAATTCACTTTTCTCAAAAAAGGAGAATTTGAATTAATGATTCCAAGATTTTTTCCGTAAGCGAAATTATATTCAATATTTTTGTTGTACAACTGTAATAAAGTCAATACTTAGAAATGAAATAAATTTCAAAAAGTTAGGTAAGTCAAACATTTCGTTAAATCGAGAATAGGAATTCTAGATCAAAGATGGCATAAATGTGAAAATTTACACTCACAAATTAAAGCTGCAACCACTTCGGCAAGTGACAGTAGAAATCAATCTCGGCTTATTCGACATGATCTCTCGCCTGTCAAATTGCCTCAAATCGTTTCACCTGTATTCTCTGGAGAATTCAAGGTTTGGGAAAACTTCAGAGATTTATTGGACGCTCTTATAATACAAAATGACTCTTTGTCTAACATAACTAGACTACACTATTTAAAGTCCTCTGTAACAGACGAACCTGAGCAATTTCTAAAACATGTATCAATCACTGAAACAATTTTTTTTCCTACTTGGGACTCACTAAAGGTCAGATATGATGATAAAAGAGCGCTTATTACAGCTCACTCACAAGAATTTATTAATGTACCTAATGTGACGAATAATGTCTTGGAAGAGTTAAAAGGTTTACGCGATACCACAAATGAGTCTTTGGCGGCTCTCAAAAATTCAAAATCTCCAGTAGATTCGTGGAGTGATCCATTGGTCTGTTTAACGACCTGGTAACTAGATATTCACTCGTTAAAGGAGTGGGTGATGCAAATTGGTTCTGAATCTGATTATCCTACTTATAAAGAACTCGATTCATTTTTAGAGAAACGCATTCCCGTTGTGGAAGCTATTCAGGCTTCCATGTTTAACACAAAAATTAGTCCACAAGAAATCAAGAAAAGTTCCAAAGATGCGGTCAATTTGAAGCATTGTCAGTTTAAGGGCGAAAGGAAGTAGTCACTCGCTACCATGGTTATTTTAATTTTTTACGCCTGGTCATAGACCCTTTAATTGTTCTAGCAAATTGAAATGTAGTAAATGTGGAAGGAAGCATAATACCTTATTACATGCAAGTAATTTGAAACAAGGCGTAACGTCAATTATTGACACAAATTCACTGCATTTTTAACTGGCAGTTCCAATTTCTCAGGCTCAGCCTGATATCGATAAAGGTAGTGAGTTTCAGGTGATGGGAACGAATCATGTCTCACTTAATAACAAATTAAAAAACGATCTGTCGTTTCATTTTTTGAATAATCACCCACATTTGCCAAGTTCAACATTACTAGCCACTGCAGTTACTACCATATAGGCTGATAACGGGAAAGTCCTTAAGTTTGGAGTTTTACTTGATCAAGGTTCAGAACGTTGCTTTGTTGCAGAAAGAGTAATGAACATTTTGAATCCTACTTCCAAGAAGATTGAGGCTATTGATTATGGAGTCGATGGAATTAATATTGGTTCTTCAAGAAAATCAGCTCAATTACACTTTCTTCTGCCGAAAAGCGCCAATAGATATGGTTCGTGTGATTCCTTTCTTTTTAAAGTAAGTCCCTCTCCAGTCGAGATTGCCACTGGGCGGGTTGTCCTTTCTCTGATATTTAAACTATATGATCCCATGGGTTGGCTAGCTCCAGTTATAGTGGTGTCCAAGTTATTGCTGCAAGAACTTTGGTTATGAAAGCTCGATTGGGATGAAAGATTGCCTGACGAGCTTCAGGGTCAGTGGTTTGAGTATCATAATACCTTCGACAACCTCGAGTCTTTGAAAGTTCCCAGATAAACAGGACAACTACAAACCAGTTTTTGTGACAAATAAGGTATCCTTGATTCATGAGCTAATGCCGTTCGCCAAATGGCGATATATCTTTATCAGGGATAATCCGGCTGATTGTGTCACGCGAGGACTCTCCCCCAAAAAAATGTTAACGTACTCATTATGGTGGCAAGGCCCACCATGGTTGAAATTTCATTCCACTAAATGGCCTAGTGATCTTCAAGCCTCTCCTTCGTCAATTGATTTGGGACTGCGAGTGCAAAAAAGTCATCACATTTCGACCGCGACTACGACTCCAGTCAATTTAATGCAGATATCAGATCAATTTTTTAATTAAAAAAATAAATAAATAAAAATATCAAGCTTAAATATTTAAACTCTAAAAGTGAAAATTGAGATTCAACAACATTTGATTTTGTAAAATTAATTAACCTGAAAAAAAATACATGCCTAGGTATTGTTGGATTTCAATCTTCAACTTTCACGTCTTCAAATAATTTGCAACTTATTTAAAAACGAAGGAATTTGAAGAATGAGTATCCTAAAGCACTTTCAATCAGAAATCGAAAGTTTTCTGGCTGAAATACGGGGAGTTGGATAGGGCCGAGGGGCTGCTAACTCATCTGAATGATTTTTCAGTTACTCGCATCTATTACGAGTTACGCAATTCTTTACAAGAAAAATAAAAGAGTAAACTTATCAGGAAATTGCCTTGAAGTCATTTTCCGTCTACTCAAATCTACGTGAGTCCATATGAGTGATCCCAGATCGTGGGAGCTGGCGGCCCCCACCACGCTCCCATGTGGGAGCACACACAATCAAGCGCGCCGTGTCGGTGTGTCCCCCACTTCCTCGCTTCGATTTCACGCTTTCGTCTGTTGAGCCAAGATCGAAAATTATGTTTCTGTCGACTTCGTGTCAAAGTGGCGCGAAGCAGACGACAAATTTAAAATCTACAAATATATCATTTAAGATATTACCTTTCTTTCTTTGATATTTTTAAAAAAATTTGCCTAAAATGAATATCCAAACATTTTATTTTGAATTTTAGGTTGATTTAAAGACTCAAAAAAATGATTTTCTATTGAAATTTAAACTCAATAAATTTTCAAAGTTTCAAAACAAAATATCAATTTCAATATTTTTTAGGTATGCAAATCAAATAGTTCAATTAGAAAATTATGTAGAGAATATTATATATTAAGGAATGATAAAATATGTATGATATTGGAGTTTAAAAAATAAAATACTAAAATACTCAAGTAATACATAAATTATATCTAATTATACACTCGAAATTATACGATAGAGTTTCTTCTCGGGCATAAGGCAACATTGAAACAAATTTCATTCAAATAAAATACTCTGAAAACTAATACGTAATATTATTCACATATGAATTTCATTATAAAACTGTGAATAAAAGGTTTCAGTATTCAAGAAAACCAAAATTACATCTAAATTTGTATACGAAATTACATTTCACGATTTCTCTTATATAAAATACTAATATAAAATATTTATTTCGAATAAAATAGTTTTAAAAAAGTTTTATAGTACGTGAATCAACTATACCAATTAAAAAATTAGGTCGAAAATATTTTGCATAAAAAAAATAAGAAATAAGAAATTAAGGTTGAAAATCTACATGGTGATAATAGATAAAAATTCTATACGATGTTGTTAATAATTGGCTTTAGGGTCCAGAAATGATAAGTCAGGAAGTCACATACTTTCAAACATTTCGACTCTTATCTGAGTTCTCATCAGAGATCTTTATTTCTAAAATTTTAAAACAGTGGATAAAATATTGCACAAATGAGCTCTATTTTGAAATAAACTTTGGTAATGTAAAAAATGTAAAAAACTGTAAAATATAGTGAGAAAATTTACATATAATTTTACAGAAAGCATCGGTAAATTATCTAAAAACTTCCTTTGGAATAACAATAGAATTCTAACACATAACTCTAACGTAAGTGAACTAAAAAATTTAGGCAGAATTCCAGGAAATTCTGTTACTTTTTAGTAAATTTATGAAAAAAATTTTTTTTTAAATTTCAGTTCCAAAGTGTTGAATATTCTGTATATCTTTCCCTGGAAATACTGATACTTGTAATAGAAATAATTTTACGTTTTGGTAACTGAATTTCAATGCACTTACATGCAACTGAAAATTCATCCACATGCAACTGAAACTCAGTTACAGTGACGCAATTTTATGATAATTTTATAAAAGTTCTGTTACAGTTTGGTAGTTTTTAAGATACATTTTTTGAAAATTCAGTTGAGATCCATATAATATTAAGAGAACTTTTTTTTATCTATATATATATAAATTCAGTACATTTCCAAGAATTTCACATAATCTCAAAAATGTTTATATTAGGCGAATGTTTTTCAGATATCAATAAAATTCCATAGTCAATAAATGTTTAGAATTTCAAGTTAAGTTAGGTATTGATGGGAAATTTAGTAGCTTTGTTAGTTGACTATTTTAATCATAAAATTCTTCATTTTCGTAGATTTTTCAATTTTTTAATTAAAAATCTATGCATAGGCCACAAAAACGTGAGGTGAAAATTTTAAATCATCAGCTACAATAAAACAGAAATTTTAATTCTATTGTGGTAGGGCCCTAGTTCTTTTGCCCTGTCAGTAATTAGGTGCTGATCCACTTTTTCAAAAATTTGCAATAAGACGAAAGCGAAAAAATAGAAGAAGATATATTTGGGATGCTTAATTAACGTGAGTCCCCTTGCCTCTCACATAACTCAAGGCACATAAAAAGAAATACACCTTTGGTCACTTGTAAATGGATGCTAATAGATGTCTTTTACCAAGAAATTACACATGATAGATAAGATCAATTAAACAATTTTTTGGATGTGCAGGGGTTTGAACTCGCATATGCTGCGTATCAGCCAATTACCTTCACCATTCTAATAAGATCGTTAATGAATACTATTAATTTACGGACATTATATAATTAGGACGACATGTTTGCCCAAATTTCTGAAAAATGATTATTTATACATTGCATTCAGAGAAATATGTTTCAGAATTGGCTACAATCTTGCATACAATTTTAAAGTGAGATGTTTGATAACATGTTTGCTATTATATTGACCCAAATTCATAGAATTATTTTCATTTCTCATTATTTTGGCATAGGGTCAGATTCTTTTTATTTTCTTTGAATAAAATTTTCACTATTAGGTACAAAAATACTCAAAAATTAAGCAAGGCAAACGTTTCGGCCACATATGGGGGCCCTCTTCAGTGCCATAAATTCAAAGATTAATTCAAAATTTCTGTAAAACGCAGATAATTAAAATAAGCATTATCATAGAATTAAAAAACTTATCTCATAGCTTGCAATTCAAAATGAAGTAGTCCAGTATGCAGCATCACGATCATTCTGTGAGAGATTCCGGTAACAAAGTCTCCACGTAAAGTTTTTAAAAATGTAAACCTAGTTCGCGTTTTGCCATTGATTACCAATTTGGCATCGTTCTTTAATAAAAAAAATTTTTCAAATTGCGGTCGGTTCGTGTGAAATTTTTTTATGTTTTCCGCGGTTTATTTGTTATACGGTTTTTTATTCACAGTGAACTCTAAATATTTTTTCAATTCGTGATGCTGCATACTGGACTACTTCATTTTGAATTGCAAGCTATGAGATAAGTTTTTTAATTCTATGATAATGCTTATTTTAATTATCTGCGTTTTACAGAAATTTTGAATTAATCTTTGAATTTATGGCACTGAAGAGGGCTCCTATATGTGGCCGAAACGTTTGCCTTGTTTAATTTTTGAGTATTTTTGTGCCTAATAGTGAAAATTTTATTCAAAGAAAATAAAAAGAATCTGACCCTATGCCAAAATAATGAGAAATGAAAATAATTCTTGCATACAATGTTATACATTATATAATGAGAATTATTATTTTTCGCTTTCGTCTTATTGCAAATTTTTGAAAAAGTGGATCAGCACCTAATTACTGACAGGGAAAAACAGCTAGGGCCCTACCACAATAGAATTAAAATGTCTGTTTTATTGTAGCTGATGATTCAAAATTTTCATCTCGCGTTTTTGTGGCCTATGCATAGATTTTTAATTAAAAAATTGAAAAATCTACAAAAATGAAGAATTTTATGATTAAAATAGTCAACTAACAAAGCTACTAAATTTCCAATCAATACCTAAGTTAACTTGAAATTTTAAACATTTATTGACTATGGAATTTTATTGATATCTGTAAAACATTCGCCTAAGATAAACATTTTTGAGATTACGTGAAATTCTTGGAAAATTCTCAGTAAAATTTGAAGTCAATAAATATTTGAAGATTTGGATCAATATATTAATTAAAACATGTTTCGGTTTTATAACTTTGATCAACTGCATCAATTAGAAAATGTTGCCTATGTGTAAGGCATTGCTTTTTTTCATTGAAAAGTCTATGCATATAAGCCACTAAAACGTAAAATGAGAACATTTTTATCTATTATCACCATGTAATTATGAATCTAGATTTTCAATCTTAATTTCTTATTTCTTATTTTTTTTAAATAAAATATTTTCCACTTAATTTTTTAATTGATATAGTTGATTCACGTACTATAAAAAATTTTTAAAACTATTTTATTCGACATAAATATTTAATATTTGTATTTTATATAAGAGAAATCGTAAAATGTAATTTCGTATACAAATTTAGATGTAATTTTGGTTTTTTTGAATACTGAAACCTTTTATTCACAGTTTTATAATGAAATTCATATGCGAATAATATTACGTATTAGTTTTCTGAGTATTTTATTTGAATGAAATTTTTTTCAATGTTGCCTTATGCCCGAGAACAAACTCTATTTTATAATTTCGATTGTATAATTAGATATAATTTATGTATTACTTAATTATATCAATATTTTATTTTTCAAACTCCAATATCATATTTTATCATTCCTCAATATATAATATTCTCGACATAATTTTGTAATTGAATTATTTGATTTGCATAGCTAACACATATAGAAATTGATATTTCGTTTTGAAACTTTGAAAATTTATTGAGTTTAAATTTCAATAGAAAATCATTTTTTAAGTCTTTAAATTATCCTTAAATTCAAAATAAAATGTTTAGATATTCATTTTGAGTGAATGTTTTCAAAAATATCAAAGAAAGAAAGGTAATATCTTAAATGATATATTTGTAGATTTTAAATTTGTCGTCTGCTTCGCGCCACTTTGACACGAAGTCGACAGAAACATAATTTTCGATCTTGGCTCAACAGACGAAAGCGTGAAATCGAAGCGAGGAAGTGGGGGACACACCGACACGGCGCGCTTGATTGTGTGTGCTCCCACATGGGAGCGTGGTGGGGGCCGCCAGCTCCCACGATCTGGGATCACTGGTCCATATGAGTCATGGAAAATCAACGCGAGTACCCTCGAATCTAATAAAGAGTCGACGCGAGTCCCACTCTTTGCATTCCGACCTACTCAAGTATATCAGAGTCAATAGAATTATTTGTCATTTAATCAAATATTCCAGTTACTCAAAAGCATCACCAATCTTTACAAATTATATAAAATTATCGGATATTATCGGATGCATTCGAGAGTGAACAGCCCCTCGGATAGGGCCGATCTGTATCGTTTCGATTCAGGGGGGGGGGGGGGGGGTAGAAACGAACCAGTATAATCATTCATCAAAACCGATGTTTTCATTCCGTTCCGTTTTCTACCTTCCAGTTCTCATTGTTCTTCTTTATGCCAATAACGTCACACGTGTTATTCAGGAATTCCAAATTCAAAATGGGAAAAAAGAAGCAGGAAGATCGCTCTCTGGATAAAAATAGTGAGAATTACGATCTCAAGAAGCAAATTGAATTTTGAGAGAAAGGAATATTAAAGCAGAAATCAGAAAGACAAGAAAATCGACGCAGTAATCAGGATTGCCACAAATTTCAGTATCCTAATTTCCCCGACTTTTCCCTGGCATTTCCCTTATTTTCAAGCTGATTTCCCTGACCAAAATCTATTGTCAGAGGACTCATCTCGGTGGAACTATGTTCCTATTATAGAATATTTGCGTGTTTTTCCCTGTTATTTTTCAACAGAGAGGATATTAAATAAGAGAAGGTAAGATAGAAACAACGTATTTTTATTTATTCATTTTGAGATGCAGGTTTTACCCGTGACCTGTCAACTCGTTAAGCTGGCTAGCCCAACTAATTTTATTTCGGCTCGGAACGACTCGAAATAAAATGTTTTCTTAAAGACTTGTTGAGCGCCAGCCACTCTCTTGAGTGACGAAATTTCCACATACAAAGGCAATGATAATATTAACACTATTCACAATAATAACGGCGAGACTCGAAATTCCTAAAATTAACACAAGGCGGGGTCAAAGTAGGGTCACAACAGCTTACCGGGTAAATATGTGAAACACCAGAATTTAATTAGTAAAATAAGAGGCTGAACAATATTTATTTAAGTTATTTATCGACTCTATACAAATAAAAATGAAAATTAATCAAAGCCCAAAACATCTGTATTAAAATCAGTAAGTATAAATAAAATGACAGAAATCTCTGAATATTTCCGAGCCACGCGACAATATGGCGGAATCAATTTATTGGCGCGCGTCACCACCAGAGAGAACTAGGATTCCAAAATAGACAAAATTCAACAATTATTTTTCCCCACCTCGAGAGAAAGAACAGAGCTAATCGCGTAATTTATAAACTCAATGTGAAAGCACTCGCGATTATAAGAGAGGAAAGAGAGAGGCAAAGTGGTCTCGGTAGATGTGATGGACGCCATGAAGCGTCAATGTTCGGTTTAGATTGTCCGGTAATTCCGGACCACTTTCCAAAAGAATTCAATTAAAAATCAAGCTTGCGCTACCTGAACAACATCCTGTAACTCTGGATCAAATCTCAAAATGAATTCTCCTTCCATTTCGTTGGAGCAAGAAAAGAACGATTCCAAATTTTCCTTCGGGAGACAAAGTGCGTCACCTATCACTAATAGCCGCAGGACGAGAGTGATGATGGCCAACGCGACGCTGGCAAAATTACCGGCCTGCCCCAGGAATCACATGCGTGACCCAATCGCAGACCCGGAAACAGGTCACATGTCATACATCCAGTAGACGACTAGGCAACCCGTGCCTAGCACAATAGTTGCCCTCGAAAATTAATTTCTACAAACAAGCGGTCCTCTCAATTGCAGCCAACGGCGCGTGTGGTACAATGGCACTATTGCAATCGGTGTCCATTAATATCATACGACGTAAATTTAGTATCACCAAATGTCTAAAATACTAAATGTCAAGTCCCAGGGTCTATGCGCCCCAGGGTACGTTTTCCGGGTCACTTGGTGGCATCTGGTCGTCTCGTGCATCGCTCTCCAACGATCGATGGCGGCGATTATCAAAATGTCGATATATCGTGGCCCGAAAGTCGACATGGCGGCCAGTGTTGACATCGACTCGGTAGCCGGCTGTGCCTCATCTCCGACGCTGCTGTCCTCCGGTGCTGCTGTCCTCGTATCGCTCATGGAACAGACGGGGTGGAAGCGTAAGTGCGTGCGGTGCGTGATAGTGTTTTTGGAGTGCTCTCGGGTGGCGACGAAGTGCGATCTCTCGTCACACGACATTTTCCCCGGGACATAACCCGACCTGTCATACCGGTGAGTTTAACAAATTAACTCTTTTTAATGTGACGGGTAAATTTTACCACGTTACAATTTTTTATTAAAACTTAAAAAGAAACGAACTGGTATGCCATAACTTGCATGCTGCTATCGAACGTCAAACATAAAACATGGCATCATAGGAAATTTATAACTTTTTGGTTATATCAATTACATCGGGGTCAACTTAAAGAGATCAATCTTATATAATAGTAGTTTCATTGTTCAAACAATTTTCGCATGTTTACCCCTTCTGTGAAAAAATGTGGAAAAATATTTAATATCTTCCGATCTAATTGATTTTCCACATTTATTAAATATGCGCTAATTACATTGTGACATAGCGCATACGATACTTCTTTTTCCGCATTTTTTCACCGAGGGGCAAACATGCGAAAATTGTTTAAACAATTAAACTACTAATATCTAGTTAATTAACAAAATAAAAATTATAAAAATATTTATCTGAAAACCTAACGTATTAAGCTAAAAAATGAAACGAACCCGAAATCGATTTAATTATTTCAATCGGAGATAATAAATTTTATGCACAAGAGACTTTAGCATTTTGTCCAATTTTATCAAAAGTTTAAATTAATATATCTCTCAAAAAAAGTTTTCTTTCGAAAATCCTGATATGCGTGTCGATTAAATTAATAAAAAGATGCCACAGAATAAAATTTAAGACTTTTAAAAATTTGAACAATCTTTTTTTTGAAATCCGATTTACCGAATTACGGTAAGAAATTACCAGTGACCAAAAAATGGCGGTATCGGCACATCACTAGTCCAGAAGCAAAGGCTGAACCATGTTTGCCTAGCAAAAGGAGCACTTACTGTCACTTAGCCGTAAGAATGTGAAACCACGCGAGTATACGCAGAACGTGGACGTTTTCGGCGTCCACCACTGAACTGTGTGGATCTGCACACAATCAAACTTCGTTCAAACGTGGCGCGAAGCAGACGACATATTTAAAATGATTAATTAGATAATTTAAGAAATTACCCTCCTTTTTTAGATACTTTGAAAAACCTTCACCTAAAATGAATATCTAAAAGATTTTTATCAAATTTTAGGATGATTTTAACACTTGAGAAAAAAAATATTCAGTAAAATGTATAGTTCAATAAATTTTTAAAAGCTTCAAAACAAAATATAGATTTATATATTTTTTATTATTGTAAATAAACTATTTCAAATAAAAAATTATTTCTGAAATACTTTATATTAAAATCTTATAAATATAAAGAACATAAATTGTATTACGTATATTACACACAAAATTACACAATAAGATTTTTTTGATAGAAAGCAACATGAAAAAACATTAAATTCCAATAAAATATTTTTTTAATTTTTTGAAATATATAACATTTTTTATGAAATGTCGTTTTCGAATCCCAAATGCGAATAAAAGGTTTCATTGTTTGAAAAGAAATCATACATAAATTTGTATACGAAATTACATCATGAGATTTCTCTGCTGTGAAGTAAAGTTGAAGAATATTTCGTTCGAATAAAGTTCTTCGAAACAAATTTTTTAATATATATTTTATTATATTTTGTCAATATATTAGTGTAAATAAAGGGTTAAAATATTTAATAAATATATATACACTATATTTAAGCATACATACAAAATAAAACTGAAATTTCTTTGGCATGAAGCAAAATTATTAATTATTTAACGCGTTTTTTTGAATGATAGTTTTATCGATGAACATTATGGAAATCCCTGTTAAAATTAACATTTTGAAGAAAATTTCTTATTTTATTAGTTTAACAGGCATTCCTCAGCGTATTTATAAGTTGCACACGCAGAAAAAAGTTTAGTAAAATTTACAGGAAGTTCAGTACTTATTTTTACAAATCGAATTTTGAGTAGATATATTACCAGAAATCTGGTCCAATTAACAGTTTTTTTGTACAGTCCACTTTACTTCCAGTGAAATCTACCAAACTTGATATTTTTCGTATCTGAAAGATTTCACTGGATGCTAAGGGAAACGTACAGAAAATATGTATACATGTACATGCATCAACTTTTGTTTTCAAAATTTTGGAAATGTTAAAGAAGATAGAAGCGGACATAGATAGACTACTTCTGGTTTTGACAATGAAACGAAATTTTCTGATACATATGTTTTTTTTTAATTTAACTTTTTTTAATTTCGAAACCACAGTAGTCTATCTACGTCCGCTATTATCGTCTTTATCATTTCCCAAATTTTGAGCAGAAAATACCTAGCTCTTAAATACTTCAATGCATTTCCTAAAAAGCTATTTTTTCCTTTCTATAGAATTTTTGAATTTTCAAATTAAGAGTCTCTGCATATACAACAAAAACACAATATTAATTTTAAACTTGAACCTCATATTTATTGTAAAACACAATTTTGTGCATAACTTTTAAATTACAATAATAGATTCAAAAGCTAAACAAAGTTTAAATCGATATAGATTTTTTTAATTATTAACATTTATTGACTTTCAAATGTTAATGCAAATGTATTTTTCAAGTGTCTAAACCATTCTAAGAATTTAACAAAATTTTCCAGGTATTTTTTTTGGGCAAATATTTGTCAAAATATTTGTAATCAAATAATTCAAGTTATTATTAAATAATTTAAATTTAAATTAAATATTCCGTAAATAATGAATTGGCGTACCTTTTGCGCTTTTTTTGCGCGGAGTCAGGAAAAAGATACATAATTTTACCGAGTCAACAATTTTAAATAGTTATAGCACAAAATTTTTGCAAATTTATTAGATATTTTAATACAATTCACCACTTTTTGGAAAGTATAATACATTTGCGGATAATTATTACCAAAATGCCAGTAAAATTAATGAAATAAGCAATTTTCTTCAAAATGTTGATTTTAATAGGCATTTCCGTAATATTTATCGACAAAACTATTATTTAAACAAAATTTGTTTCGAAGCATTTTATTCAAACGAAATAGTCTTCAACTTTACTTTACAGCAGAGAAATCTCATGATGTAATTTCGTATACAAATTTAGGCATGATTTCTTTTTAAACAATGACACCTTTTATTCGCACTTGGGATTCAAAAACGACATTTCATAAAAAATGTTTCATATTTCTAAAACTTACATAAATATTTTATTCGAATTTAATGTTTTTTAATGTTTCTTTCTACGAAAAAAAACCTTATTGTGTAATTGTGTGTGTAAATTTAAATACAATTTATGTTCTTTATATTTATAACATTCTAATATAAAGCATTTTAGGCATATTTTTTATTTGAAATAGTTTATTTACAATACTAAAAATAGTATATTATGTGCCGAGGCACATAATACGGGTTATTACGCGACGAGCGACAATGCTCGCAGGAAATCGAAGCCAAGGCGTAGTCGAGACGTAGCTGAGGCAAAGCCGAGACGAAGCGGAGGCGCGATCAGTCCTGCGAGCATTTTAAGCGAGTCTCGTAATCACCCGAATTGTGTGCATTGACACATATTCTATTTTTTGTGACTTCAGTGCATATACAAGTTTTTATGCGTACACTCGAATCCAATCTGAAAGGTCGAAATTGCTGTGATTATCGCCCATCCGACTTGACATTTCGCGAGTACTTCCGGCTATTTTGATTTTCTCGATCTTGTGTAGTAGTAGGAGTAGCGTATCGTAATAGGCGCACGCGCAGTTCAATTTTTACATTACATTCCATTGCATTATATTTCCATTACATTACATTGCGCTTCTCTTAACTGTAGCGTAAAAACGAGTTTACGCACCGGAGGCACATAAAATATATTAATCTATATTTTGTTTCGAAGCTTTTAACATTTATTAAACTATAAATTTTACTGAAATTTTTTTCTTAAGTGTTTGAATTATCCTATAATTCGAAAAAAATGTTTAAGATATTTATTTTAGGCGAAGGTTTTTCAAAATATCTAAAAAAGGAAGGTAATTTCTCAAATTATTTATTTAGTCATATCAAATATGTCGTCTACTTCGCGCCACGTTTGTACGAACTCGAGAGAAACATAATTTCTCGATCTTAGCTCAACAGCCGACAGCGTGAAATCGAAGCGTGGAAATGGGGTTACGTCGAGTTTGGTTGTGTGAGGTTCCACACGGGTCAGTAGTGGGGGGGCCGAAAAGTTCCGCGATCTGAGAACACTTTTGCTAGCCTGTGTCTGCTGGCGGCGAGTTAACCGAGCAGGAAGGAAGAAGAGTTGGAAAAACTAACCGCGGCACAGTGAAACGCAGTAACGCACGATCTGGCCATAGCGATTCCCTGACTAAACCTTAAATTCCCTGATTTGGCCCTGACTTTTCCAGACCACTACGATTCCCCTGACTTCCCTGACTTGTGGCAACCCTGAGTAAGTAATTGTGGCCACTGTTTATGGCAGGAAGCTATGATCTAGTTGTACACATAATCTCTTATGCAATATTCCATCGTGTCTAACGATGGGGAACCTAGCACGCCATTTTAGCAATGCAATGAATTGCGCCACACTTTGATTTAATCAACTTGTGAGAGCACATAACCCTCATAGGGTATTAAATATAGGCATTATTTCATAAGGGATAGAAATGAAAGGCTTCTTAACCAGTTAACTGTGGCGACCATGGAGAGTTCCATGTATTTATGACGAGTGTACTCGTCAATCACAGTTAACTGGTTAATAGTTTTGTTATGCCGCATTCGTTTGAATTTGACAGGTGAGTACAGACACCGATCAAGAAGGCCCTCTTCTGATAAGTCCAGGAATTGCTTTAGAATCCGAATCCACACGTATGTCTTTCTCTAATGACTTACAAGTTGACTTCGAATGGTGGAAATCACACATTACTAAGGCAATATGCCCTCTTACGCAATTTCAAGCAGCAGTTGAAATTTTTTCTGACCTATCAGGCCAAAACCAGAAGTGGGTAACGATCCTCAAGTAAGAAGATTGTTTATGGATATTGCTAATTTGAGACTAGGAAAACCCAAGTATGAAGCAAAGTGGGACCCACAACTTGTATTGAATCATGTAAGTCAGTTGGGCCCTGATGATGCAACATATGCAAACGCCTGCCTTAATTGACGTACAAAATCTTCAAAGAAGTACTAAGCTGGTTGATTGAAATTACGATTCTTGACAGGATAAGAACTTCCAGATTTAATAAAACACAGCCAACACTGACCATTTCCTATTATAATGAAAACAAAATTATTTGCCCAGGAAAACATTGGACGCATATTTAAATAGAACCGATATTCAGCATTTCACTATTGCTCGCATTATTTTCCTTTAAAAAAACAGGTTCATTGAATTTCTAAAATAATTATTCTGTCGTAACGTACTTTAAACAACTACACCTTGGTCTTGAGGAAGAGGCGCGCAATACAATTTAATGATTAAACGAACTTACCTGTAAGTGAAGTTCTATCATAATTGTATGAAACGCCTCTTCCGAAAAGATCAGTCCCTCCCATTTTAATTCCCTTAGTTTAATATTTATGAGACATAAAATTAAAACCCCCAACTCGCAACAGCAGCACTTTGAAAAATATAAGTATGGGAAGGTAAAAACTGAATGGAATAAAAAGTTTTCAGACTTTTAAGATGGTGGCGACATCGGTGCATCGTTGAGGCACTACACCATGATCTTTTCGGAAGAGGAGCTTCATACAATTATGATAGAACTTCACTTACACGTAAATTCGTTTAATCATTAAATCTTGCTCTTTCTATTTTGGTGAAATTTTAAAATCAATTCAATGTGTGTTCAGAAAAACAATTTACTGACAGTTTTTGGGGTTACATTTTGATTTTCCAGCGCCCGTAGGATTTCAGGGAATCTTACACATTTCCAAAATAATGAAAAAAATAAGAATTTTAACACTTGATTTTATATTACTATAATTTTCTGTTTTAGGCCTGTCTTTGTATTTTGCCTTACCTAGACATGCTTTTAGCGAAGTGCAACGAATACTGTTTCCAAGATATTTTGCACTAAATGCGTGTCTCAGTTTAACCACCCTTCTGATTTTCGTCAAGCACCATCCTGTACATTCGTGGGATGCTGAAATAGCAATGCAGGTTTGTTTACTTTTTATTCTGCTTTTTCTATACAATTTCCACAAGCAGCAAATTTGAATAGAAGTATAGTTAAATAAATCACAAACAAGAAAAATTCTTGATAATAAAAATAATTTATTTATTTGAAAGTCTCTGGAATCTCTAAAATATTTTTCTAAAGTAATTTGAAATATTTCAAGTTCTAAAACTGAAAATCTAAAGAATAATTCAGAAGATATTGACACTGCAAGAAAGATAGAAATTTCATTGTATTTTTAGAACTTCCAGACAGTTTATTATTGAGCTCAATTTGCTAACATTATCAATAGTCATGTATTATAATTCGTCTATTTTTAAAAAACCATAAAATCAGTCAAAATTAAGGTTTACAATACATTAAATGTAATAAGATCATTTAGTGAGAGCGACAGTTCAAGTGTCATGTTTCGCTCTGAAGTTAAATTTTAAATTTACTTCACTAATAGTATAATATAACATTTTTAATATCAGGGCCGTGTAAATGTTTTGTTGATTGTATTAATTTACATAACTAATTATTATAAGTATGATCCAGAAGCAATTTTATATTTCCTACGAAAGTATTCAAAATTGTAAAGGTTTTGATTTTGCATGTTAAAAGATCAGAAGTAATGTTATTTAAATCGTATGAATATCCAATGCCTGCAATATTAAAGTTACTATTAAATATTTTTTCCTATAAACAATTTGTGCAAAGTTTACTAATTTTTCCAAATCATTTCAGTTGATTATGTCGATCATTAGAAAAGTGTATCACTATATGTGATAACGGAACTCTTACTATATCGACCTTAACAACCTATGATTTAGAATTAACTTAGAGTAATTTAAGACTTGATGTAACTTTCGATATATTTTGAAAAAAATGTATGTGAAAAAAGGAATGCTTCCACCCTGCTAGGTATCGAGGCCAGGATCTTTCGATTGCCGGTTGAATTCTCTATTACCCATTCATATTCTCTATTCCACACAACTTTTCTCTCAGAATCTATTTACGCCTATTTGGCTAAGGATATATCCTGAACGACATAATCTACTGAAATGCTTCGGAAAAATTAGTAAATAGTTCAGAAAATACCCTTAATCAAATAGGCGTGAATAGATTCTGTGACAAAAGTTTTGTGGAACCTCCGTAGCTCAGATGATAGAGCATTCAACCGGCAATTGAAAGGTTCTGCGCTCGATACCCAGCGGAGTAGAAGCGTCCCTTTTTCACAGGGAATTTTTACAAAACGTATTGAAAGTCTCTGTAAAGGTTCTTTTATAATAATTATTTTTGTGATGCAGTACTTTTATTTTGTTCCATTAGGAATATTGTTTATCAATATTATTATTAGGTGCGCAACTGAGTTCCCACTGTTTTTTTTATGTAAATTGTGAAAAAATGGTTACGAATAAATCATTCAAAGTATTGCCGATCGTTAGATACACCTTTTGCTGATCAGCCAGACCATATTCCATCAACCGGAACAAGTAATAATCGGACGGCGCAATATCTAGGGAATACGGCAGATGGGGTAGGACTTCCCATTTCAGAGTTTCCAGGTAGGTTTTAACGGGTTTGGCAACGTGAGGCCGAGCGTTGTACTGCTGGAGAATCATTTTTTCCTGCCTCTGCTCGTGTTCTGGCCATTTCTCGCGCAGTGCTTGGCTCAAACGCATCAATTGCGTTCTACACCGTTCCCCAGTGATGGTTTCGTTCGGTTTCAACAGTTCATAATAAATAACATCAGCGTCTTCGAAGGTTTTTGGCCTTCCTTCACGCGGACGGTCGTCAACATCGAAATCACCGTCTTTGAAGCGATGGAACGAATCACCGCATGTTGTTTCACTCAGAGCAGCATCTCCGTAAACTTCTTGAAGCTTTCAATACACTTGATTCGCTGTTTTCTTCGAATGGAAGAAGAAAATCAACACTCCGCAAATGACGATTATTTTGCACAAAATCAGATATTCCCACGCAATCAAAAGTATATGACGCCAAAAGAAATCACTAATGTGTCAGAACGGTTTGTTTACCATATGTCGAAGCCTGGTTCATGACGTTTCGGATATATCAAAATGGACCAACATTTACTGCTGGACCCTTCTATTGACAAACAGCGGGAACTTAGTTGCGCACCTAATATCATTAGAATAAAGGAGCAGATGGATAACATCAAAGTTAACAAGAAAAATAACAACGTCATAACTAAACATTTGTAATTTATCACTCACGAGTGATGTTAACACAAATCTAAGAAAGCACCTTGGGGTGACTAAATATAAATTCAAATCAAATGATTGAGTTTAAAATTTTTGTCACCGTCTACATTACCGGAGGATCACTAGTCAAGTATTAGATAGGATACGTTCCCGACAAATGTCCTCGTTAGCAATTTCAAACTGAGGATCCTCTAGTGAAGGACGGGACAAACCCCGTGCCTCATACAAATTGGTAGAGCGGAGTTTGTTGGAGAGTTCCGGTGAAGTGTTAAGTGGTTATTTTTTTGTTCAGTAATTTATAACGAATGTGAGTATATTCGTTTAATAAGTATCTAATTATGATATGTGCATCATAACTGATACATTGTGATTGATATTATATACGGGAAAATGTATTCGCTCCCAAAACTAACCTGAAAACGTGTTGTTGTTTTAGACAATCAAGAATGCGTATGACGTCACTTCCGATTCAATTGTTATAGTTGAGGGCTCAGTGGGGGAACATTGTCCTATCCTTCCCTAGAGGATCCTTATTTCAAACTCTTATATTGCAGTAATGCCGGCCGGTATCCTGGTGTTCGAGCGAACCTCGTGGTGTGTCATGAACATGTAGTGCATAAAGTAGTATTTAAAAAAAAGATAGTAATAAATGTGAAAGAAACCTCCAGTTTGGCTGATAGGAATAAGCAGGGGGTTCCAACTCCGGCAAAATCATGCTAGAGTTCCTTCTCCCCGCTTTTCTCTACCTCTCCCACACGCCCCTCACAACGAGCCCATATTGCTCCAAGTTTCACCTCTCCGGCGCGAGAAAGTGAGGGCAAGTAGGGACCGGCAGCGAGGTATATTAACTTTTAACTTTGACCTAAAATGCTAATACTAAAGTAACATTAAAATTTAAAATGCATCGAAATCATTAACTTTCGGGTGCCGGCTCCGATATTCTCGTTGAGTGAACGTCACTTTCGCTTGCTCCAATATACTCTATTTCGCTTCGTGTACATGCCCAAGCTCGGCGTGTACGCGCCCTCTTTTCAACGTATTCGTTTCGGTATTTTGCTCCCACCACTCGGATGTACGCAGATATACGCGGGAGTGGAATTGAGTGGAATAAGGTGCAGTGCGGTGGTGGGACGGTGGAGTAAGGCGGAGTAGCTAGTTCATCGGGAGGGCGCCACTAAAATTTCATGTTACACGGGGTCTTATGAGAGTTGGAACCCCCTGGGAATAAGTGTCCGGGGAACATAACCTCTCTTCTTAGGTAATCCGTCGAAATTTAATTTCTGGAGGGTAAAACTGGTTAGAGTTAGGAGCTTATTAAACACATTTTTCTCGAACCCTGACTCTCGATTGTCACATACAGCATCTGGCATGCTTATAAGTATTGTAACCTTTATTTTGTAAAATATCAATTTGAAAATTAGTTTGAAGGTTAGATTATATTGTCTGAAATTGGAATTAAGGGGGAAACCTGGTTTAGAGGGTAAAAAAAATAAATTTTTTGAAATTCATCTCACTTTTGGCTCTGTTCCATCCTGCATAATTTTAAGTTGTTAATATTTTAAGTAGAATAGGAAATTTAAACAACAATTTGTTACATCCTACATAAATCTTAGATATTTTATTTTTATTTTTTAAGTAGTAAATAGAAAATAGTAATCCGTGAGAAAATTCTAATCCAGTATTATAACGGGTGACCTCCGCTGAAACGTCAAAAGGAAATTGAACTTATCCAAGCGGACCCGAGGACTCGGGATTACCCTCGGTGTCACCTGCGTTACTTAGGCGGCTTCTAATATGAGCGCCTGGCGTCTCTCGACGCCATATTTATAAAATGATGAACCTGAAAATAAGAACTTAGCATGCAAAAAAAAAAGCGAAGACAAGCAAGGGTTCCGGCTACGGTTATTATGGATTCGGGAGTCCGGATCAGGAAAGGTTTTAGGTTAGGAAAGGAATCTTAACCTAAACATAGAAGCTCTTGTGCAAATAAAATAACAAAATAAATTAAGCAAATAAAACTAAACTACAATTTATTTTGTTATCGGGTAATGCCCTGGCTCGATATAAATACAAGAGATCTCAGATGAGATTAATAAAATATCGTGGCCAACATGGCTCGTGATATAGTAAAAGAGGCAGAGCTCTGAGAGAGCCTGAGAGCGACGCGGTTCAAAGAAAATAATAACTTCAATACAGCCCGGAATAGAGTCTCAAAGACTTACCGAGGATCTGGCCGCGATCTCTCGCCTAACTTCTTCCAGGTTGAATTCAATGTTGGCGTCCATTAGATTTATTTTTCTTTTTTTGAGGTTGATTAACTCCCTTAGGACAACGACAGAATAGAGCTTCGCGCCAAAGGTGTCGCGCAGTTTTATTACATCAGCTGGAAAGGCTAGCGCACGCGCGTGAAGCTCAGGTTTGCGCGGGCGACTCGTCTTGTGAGGACGACGGCGCCAGGCAACCAATGAGCTGAAGCGTCTATCGGTCAGCTTGCCCCATTGGCTTAAAACGTAGAGGGGTGCGTTTAAACTACGTTGAGTTTGTACTGCACAACACAGCAGTTACAAATAGACAAGGCTAAATTAAAATGTATAATACAATTTCTAATTGTTCCAACCCGTCATGCCCTCTCTATATTAATTATAATAATAATGGTGCGACGGTGTTGGAAACCATCGGCTGCAGCACGTGGTCGTTTCAGATGCCATGCCTGCTGGATGATGCCCTCTGTGGCTTGCCTGTGAACCCTTCTGCGTGCGATGGTAACACAGCGATCTCCTTGGCGGCGCCTTTCAAGCTGGTGTTTTTCAATGAAACAAATAAAAAAAGAAAACGGCCAGAAAAACAATAAAAAAAATAAAAGAATTTTATGAGCAGCTCTCAGACTATCCCTGACAGTTTTGAGTTTTAATTAAAAGGTGGCTTGGGCTCGATCCTGTCGTTGCCGGTCGAGGTAAAAAAAGTTAACGTAATTTACCACGTTACAGTATATACAGGAAATGAGCATTCGTATGCGAATGACCTGGAGTGCAGAGAGCAATAAAATATCAAATATACAGGAAGGGCCGCTTTCCCAAACTCAAGGCACTGCATTTACAATGACTATAGATTTTAGAATTTCCTTTTAATATACTTAAGTTGAATTTAAAATATAACAACAAACAGGAAATTAAAAGAATAGAAAATCGAACTAGATTTAAATTTTGTAAAGGGGAAGTGATTATGAGGTCACTTGGATCAAACCCTACATCCTCATACTCACTTCGTCTTACTTATGGTGAAAAAACCATATAAATACAGCGACAATTTTCATGAAAAGTCAGTTCAGTTCAGTGATCCCAGAATGCGTAAGATTTTTTCTCCCACCACGTTCCCGCGTGTAAGCAATACATATAAACGTGGCGTGTCGATGTATCCCCACTCCATCGCTTGTTAGCACGCTCGCAAATCGAGAATTGGATGATAGCCACTGCTTCTTCGTTTTCTCTCGGCTTCGCTTCGGCTGTTGGGTTCGGTACTGTTGGTCCGACGAATGTCGAGGATTGTCTAGAATGCACGATTGCAACTTGTATTTTTTCACGGCTTAGCTAATTTCAAGATTTCAAGATTTGGAGGATTTAGAAGTTGGGGTCGTATTCTGTCACTTTTGTTTACAAAATTTGATAACTCCAAAAAAGGCTTGAAAACATTGACGTTTGAAGTCTTGAAATATGATATGTTAATTACTTTCAGGACATTTTACAGGATGTTTTCGAGTGTGTAATCTGCAGACAATATATGATAAGTTACTGGAGGTCTATAAAGTTGTTATATATTCAATATATTACATAAGAAAAGTGGAGGTTAGGTTTAAAGTATATATTTCATTCTCAAGTCTCAAGTGGTTTTAAATTTTGAAATTTCGTGTTTCATTTTTCAATTGATTTAAAATATTGCAAATTTAGAATAATACTAATTATTTTAATTATACATTTATTCAGTTAGTCTACATTTATTTTAATGATATTTTCGTAAAGAAGAATGAAAATTAAAAAATTTGTAATTTATAACAATCTATTAATATTTAAAAATTTTTTTTGCATTAGTACTTTCTTAAATTTTCATTAAATTAAATATTAAATATTTATAATATTTTCAATGAAAATAGAGCATATATATGAAATAATAAAAACCACAACTTTGAGAGGAAAACTTATTAATATAACTACAAGTTTTTTTATTAAAACTTTACAAAACTATTAATTGCTTAAAATTCTTATATCAGTATAGGGATAAACAATATTATATTTCATATATATGCTCTATTTTCATTGAAAATCTTATGTAATATATTGAATATATAACAACTTTATAAACCTCCAGTAACTTATAATATATTGTCTGTAGATTACACACTCGAAAACATCCTGTAAAATGTCCTGAAAGTAATTAACATATCATATTTCAAGACTTCAAACGTCAATGTTTTCAAGCCTTTGTTGGAGTTGTCAAATTTTGTAAACAAAAGTGACAGAATACGACCTCAACCTCCAAATCCTCCAAATCTTGAAATCTTAAAATTAGCCAAGCTGGCGAACAAATACAAGTTGCAATCGTGCATTCTCGACAATCCTCGACTTTCTACGAACCAACAATACCGAACCGAAGAGCCGAAGCTAAGCCGACAGAATTCGAAGTGAGAATGGCAATCATATTCCATACAATCATGAATAAATTAAAGTACAGCAATTAATTTTTTTAATTAAAAATTTGTACTTAGACCACATTAAATTAATATTAAATTTAAATGCAAATCCGGTGTAAACTATATTGTTTTTCGACCTGAGCAACATTTCTTGACTGAATTTCATTGGAAGATTTTTCGATTAACGTTCAAATTTTTCAACAAATTTGCCAGATCAGATAATTGCAAAAGTTTTCAAAGTATCTAATTAAAATAATTACACGTATTTCTCGAATATTTCAAAACAAAAATGGCCTAAAATAAAGATTTATAAGATTTTGTAAAATTGTGGGAAAATTTGAAATGTCTTATTGAATAAGTGGTTGATCTCTAGAGCTTGAAAATCTTTCACTTAATATTTCGATTAGAGACATTGAAAATTTATAGACTGAATTAAGCATAAAAATTTGTTTTGGAGTTTTAAAATCTTTTTACAATGTAACAAGATGAACCAAATACTTTAATTTTTCTGCATATAGCCGCAGAATGAGTATGTTTGTAGTTAAATAATAGTTTGGACACTACAATAATTTTTTCAAATTCCAAACAGCAAGACATTTATTTTAAAAGGTTCGCATACAAAAAATTTGCTTCTGGTATATATACAAAGGATTTAGTCTACTGAAATTATAGTTTTCAAAACTGTCGAATATACAGAATTTTTTTTGTACAAAAACAGATAGAATATATAGGATATACATTTTTATCTGCAAAATCTACGACATAGCCCGTAAACTGACTAACTGTATTTGTAAAATTAATAGATTGAACGAAAAGAAAATACATTTTCCATTTGTATAATTTGTATATTTAATCTGCAGAATTTACCGATATTATCTGCGAAATTTACAGGTTTTTATTTGCAATTAGGCTACTAAAACTTGAGATGAAAATATTTCTAACATAAAACTAAGAATGTAAATTTCAAACATAAATTTTATGTAAATCTCTTCTCAATGAAAAATAACTTGCCAACTGAAAATTGTTTAAATGTACGAATTTGTTAAGAAGTATGGAAATTCGTAATTACTAATTGAAGCTTTGATTTTTGAAAAGCTAAAAATGTTTTAAATGTATATATTGATTCAAATTTTTCACATTTAACGTGTTAAAACCCTTAAATAATTTGACAGGATTTTTCAGATATTTATTTTAGGGATATTTTCTAAAAATTTCAAAAAAAGAAATAAATATCTTAAACAACATATTTCATATATTTAAAATTGTCGTATGTTTCGCGCCTCTATTGCACGATGTCGAGAAAGTTGAGAGAAACACAATTTTCAATTTCCACTCAATAACCGACAGCATGAAATCTGAAAATATACGTAATACAATCGTGCATCCTCGGCAATTCTCGACTTTCGACGAACCCAAGAGCCGAAGCGAAGCCGAGAGAAAACGAAGAAGCAGTGGCAATCATCCAATTCTCTATTTGCAAGCGTGCAAACAAGCGATGGAGCGGGGATACATCGACAAGACGCGTTTATATGTGTTGCTTACACGCGGGAACGTGGTGGGAGAAAAAATCTTACGCATTCTGGGATCACTGGTTCAGTTCGACTGGGCTCTCGTCCCAGTTCGATTTGGGCTCTCGCCCCAGTTCGACTCGGGATTTGGCCATCACTCAAGTTTTACAATTCAACGGTCCCTTGTAACTCGAAAAGGGCTTTAGACCCATATCAAGCCCTTTTCAATTTTGTACCATAGAAACCTCATTGACGAGAATAAAATTGTGTATCAGAAAACTTCTACATATTAAAAATATCCAAGTAAGTAAAAATTTGTCTATTTCTTTAAACTGAATTTCCAACAATTTTTCCATTTTTATCATTTAAGTCGTTTAACGCATTCAATTTTGATCAAATACTTAAAGATTATTTTGAAGTTTTATTCCAACATTGAGCAATCAATTTAGTTCAGTGTTGAAGATTGTTTGATTATTTTAAAGTTTTGTTTAAACATTGAGCAATCATTTTAGTTCAGTGTTGAAGTTTGTTTGATTATTTCCAAGTTTTGTTTAAACATTCAGCAATCAATTTAGTTCAGTGTTGAAGTTTGTTTGATTATTTTGAAGTTTGGTTTAAACATTGAGCAATCATTTTAGTTCAGTGTTGAAGTTTGTTTGATTATTTTGAAGTTTTATTTCAACATTTAGCAATCAATTTAGTTCAGTGTTGAAGTTTGTTTGATTATTTTGAAGTTTGGTTTAAACATTGAGCAATCATTTTAGTTCAGTGTTGAAGTTTGTTTGATTATTTTGAAGTTTTATTTCAACATTTAGCAATCATTTTAGTTAAGTGTTGAAGTTTGTTTGATTTTTTTGAAGTTTTATTTAACATTGAACAATCATCTTAGTTCAGTGATGAAGTTTGATTGATTATTTCTAAAGTATGTTTAAACATTGAGCAATCATTTTAGTTCAGTGTTGAAGTTTGTTTAATTAGTTTGGAGTTTTATTTAAACATTGAGCAATCATTTTAGTTCAGTGTTGAAGTTTGATTGATTATTTTGAAGTTTTGTTTAAGCATTGAGCAATCATTTTAGTTCAGTGTTGAAGTTTGTTTGATTATTTTGAAGTTTTATTTCAACATTGAGCAATCTATTTAGTTTAGTGTTGAAGTTTGTTTGATTATTTCCAAGTTTTGTTTAAACATTGAGCAATCATTTTGGTTCAGTGTTGAAGTTTGTTTGATTATTTTGAAGTTTTATTTAAACATTGAGCAGTCAATTTAGTTCAGTGTTGAAGTTTGTTTGATTATTTTGAAGTTTTATTTAAACATTGAACAATCATCTTAGTTCAGTGATGAAGTTTGATTGATTATTTCTAAAGTATGTTTAAACATTGAGCAATCATTTTAGTTCAGTGTTGAAGTTTGTTTGATTCTTTTGAAGTTTTATTTAAACATTGAGCAATCATTTTAGTTCAGTGTTGAAGTTTGATTGATTATTTTGAAGTTTTATTTCAACATTGAGCAATCATTTTAGTTCAGTGTTGAAGTTTGTTTGATTATTTCCAAGTTTTGTTTAAACATTGAGCAATCAATTTAGTTCAGTGTTGAAGTTTGTTTAATTATTTTGGAGTTTTATTTAAACATTGAGCAATCATTTTAGTTCAGTGTTGAAGTTTGTTTGATTATTTTGAAGTTTTATTTCAACATTGAGCAATCTATTTAGTTTAGTGTTGAAGTTTGTTTGATTATTTCCAAGTTTTGTTTAAACATTGAGCAGTCAATTTGGTTCAGTGTTGAAGTTTGTTTGATTATTTTGAAGTTTGGTTTAAACATTGAGCAATCATTTTAGTTCAGTGTTGAAGTTTGTTTGATTATTTCGAAGTTTTATTTAAACATTGAGCAATCATTATGGTTCAGTGTTGAAGTTTGTATGATTATTTCCAAGTTTTGTTTAAACATTGCAATCATTTTAGTTCAGTTTTGAAGTTTGTTTGATTATTTTGAAGTTTTATTTAAACATTGAGCAATCATTTTAGTTCAGGGTTGAAGTTTGTTTGATTATTTTGAAGTTCTATTTAAACATTGAGCAATCATTTTAGATCAGTGTTGAAGTTCGTTTGATTATTTTGAAGTTTTATTTAAACATTGAGCAATCATTTAAGTTCAGTGTTGAAGTTTGTTTGATTATTTCGAAGTTTTATTTAAACATTGAGTAATCATTTTAGTTCAGTGTTGAAGTTTGTATGATTATTTCCAAGTTTTGTTTAAACATTGCAATCATTTTAGATCAGTGTTGGTTTTGTCTGATTATTACGAAGTTTTATTTAACATTGAGCAATTATCTTAGTTCAGTGTTGAAGTTTGTTTGATTATTTCCAAGTTATGTTTAAACATTGAGCAATCACTTTAGTTCAGTGTTGAAGTTTGTTTGATTATTTTGAAGTTTTATTTCAACATTGAACAATCATCTTAGTTCAGTGTTGAAGTTTGATTGATTATTTCTAAAGTATGTTTAAACATTGAGCAATCATCTTAGTTCAGTGTTGAAGTTTGTTTGATTATTTCTAAAGTATGTTTAAACATTGAGCAATCATTTTAGTTCAGTGTTGAAGTTTGTATGATTATTTCCAAGTTTTGTTTAAACATTGCAATCTTTTAGTTCAGTGTTGGTTATGTCTCATTATTAAGAAGTTTTATTTAACATTGAGCAATCATCTTAGTTCAGTGTTGAAGTTTGTTTGATTATTTCCAAGTTATGTTTAAACTTTGAGTAATCATTTTAGTTCAGTGTTGAAGTTTGTTTGATTATTTACAAGTTTTGTTTAAACATTGGGCAATCATTTTAGTTCAGTGTTGAAGTTTGTTTGATTTTTTTGAAGTTTTATTTAACATTGAACAATCATCTTAGTTCAGTGATGAAGTTTGATTGATTATTTCTAAAGTATGTTTAAACATTGAGCAATCATTTTAGTTCAGTGTTGAAGTTTGTTTAATTATTTTGGAGTTTTATTTAAACATTGAGCAATCATTTTAGTTCAGTGTTGAAGTTTGATTGATTATTTTGAAGTTTTGTTTAAGCATTGAGCAATCATTTTAGTTCAGTGTTGAAGTTTGTTTGATTATTTTGAAGTTTTATTTCAACATTGAGCAATCTATTTAGTTTAGTGTTGAAGTTTGTTTGATTATTTCCAAGTTTTGTTTAAACATTGAGCAATCATTTTGGTTCAGTGTTGAAGTTTGTTTGATTATTTTGAAGTTTTATTTAAACATTGAGCAGTCAATTTAGTTCAGTGTTGAAGTTTGTTTGATTATTTTGAAGTTTGGTTTAAACATTGAGCAATCATTTTAGTTCAGTGTTGAAGTTTGTTTGATTATTTCGAAGTTTTATTTGAACATTGAGCAATCATTTTAGTTCAGTGTTGAAGTTTGTATGATTATTTCCAAGTTTTGTTTAAACATTGCAATCATTTTAGTTCAGTGTTGGTTTTGTCTCATTATTAAGAAGTTTTATTTAACATTGAGCAATCATCTTAGTTCAGTGTTGAAGTTTGTTTGATTATTTTGAAGTTTGGTTTAAACATTGAGCAATCATTTTAGTTCAGTGTTGAAGTTTGTTAGATTATTTCGAAGTTTTATTTAAACATTGAGCAATCATTTTAGTTCAGTGTTGAAGTTTGTATGATTATTTCCAAGATATGTTTAAACATTGCAATCATTTTAGTTCAGTGTTGGTTTTGTCTCATTATTAAGAAGTTTTATTTAACATTGAGCAATCATCTTAGTTCAGTGTTGAAGTTTGTTTGATTATTTCCAAGTTATGTTTAAACATTGAGCAATCATTTTAGTTCAGTGTTGAAGTTTGTTTGATTATTTTGAAATTTTGTTGAAGCATTGAGCAATCATTTTAGTTCAGTGTTGAAGTTTGGTTTATTATTTTGAAGTTTTATTTCAACATTGAGCAATCTATTTAGTTTAGTGTTGAAGTTTGTTTGATTATTTTGAAGTTTGGTTTAAACATTGAGCAATCATTTTAGTTCAGTGTTGAAGTTTGTTTAATTATTTTGAAGATTTATTTAAACATTGCAATCATTTTACTTCAGTGTTGGTTTTGTCTGATTATTACGAAGTTTTATTTAACATTGAGCAATCATCTTAGTTCAGAGTTGAAGTTTGTTTGATTATTTTGAAATTTGTTTAAACATTGAGCAATCATTTTAGTTCAGTGTTGAAGTTTGTTTGATTATTTTGAAGTTTTATTTAAACATTGAGCAATCATTTTAGTTCAGTGTTGAAGTTTGTATGATTATTTCCAAGTTTTGTTTAAACATTGCAATCATTTTACTTCAGTGTTGGTTTTGTCTGATTATTACGAAGTTTTATTTAACATTGAGCAATCATCTTAGTTCAGTGCTGAAGTTTGTTTGATTATTTTGAAGTTTTCTTTAAACATTGAGCAATCATTTTAGTTCAGTGTTGAAGTTTGTTTGATTATTTTGAAGTTTTATTTCAACATTGAGCAATCATCTTAGTTCAGTGTTGAAGTTTGTTTGATTATTTCCAAGTTATGTTTAAACATTGAGCAATCATTTTAGTTCAGTGTTGAAGTTTGTTTGATTATTTCGAAGTTTTATTTAAACATTGAGCAATCATTTTAGTTCAGTGTTGAAGTTTGTTTGATTATTTTGAAGTTTTACTTAAACATTGAGGAATCATTTTAGTTCAGTGTTGAAGTTTGTTTAATTATTTTGAAGATTTATTTAAAGATTGAGCAATCATTTTAGTTCAGAGTTGAAGTTTGTTTGATTATTTTGAAGTTTTATTTAAACATTGAGCAATCATTTTAGTTCAGTGTTGAAGTTTGTTTGATTATTTTGAAGTTTTACTTAAACATTGAGGAATCATTTTAGTTCAGTGTTGAAGTTTGTTTGATTATTTTGAAGTTTTACTTAAACATTGAGGAATCATTTTAGTTCAGTGTTGAAGTTTGTTCGATTATTTTGAAGTTTTATTTAAACATTGAGCAATCATTTTAGTTCAGAGTTGTTTTTTTTTTGATTATTTTGAAGTTTTATTTAAACATTGAGCAATCATTTTAGTTCAGAGGTGAAGTTTGTTTGATTATTTCCAAGTTTGTTTAAACATTGAGCAATCATTTTAGTTCAGTGTTGAAGTTTGTTTGATTATTTTGAAGTTTTATTTAAACATTGAGCAATCATTTTAGTTCAGTGTTGAAGTTTGTTTGATTATTTTGAAGTTTTACTTAAACATTGAGGAATCATTTTAGTTCAGTGTTGAAGTTTGTTTGATTATTTTGAAGTTTTATTTAAACATTGAGCAATCATTTTAGTTCAGTGTTGAAGTTTGTTTGATTATTTTGAAGTTTTACTTAAACATTGAGGAATCATTTTAGTTCAGTGTTGAAGTTTGTTTGATTATTTCCAAGTTTTATTTAACATTGAGCAATCATTTTAGTTCAGTGTTGGTTTTGTCCGATTATTACGAAGTTTTATTTAAACATTGAGCAATCATTTTAGTTCAGTGTTGAAGTTTGTTTGATTATTTCCAAGTTATGTTTAAACATTGAGCAATCATTTTAGTTCAGTGTTGAAGTTTGTTTGATTATTTTGAAGTTTTATTTAAACATTGAGCAATCATTTTAGTTCAGTGTTGAAGTTTGTTTGATTATTTTGAAGTTTTACTTAAACATTGAGGAATCATTTTAGTTCAGTGTTGAAGTTTGTTTGATTATTTTGAAGTTTTATTTAAACATTGAGCAATCATTTTAGTTCAGTGTTGAAGTTTGTTTGATTATTTTGAAGTTTTACTTAAACATTGAGGAATCATTTTAGTTCAGTGTTGAAGTTTGTTCGATTATTTTGAAGTTTTATTTAAACATTGAGCAATCATTTTAGTTCAGTGTTGAAGTTTGTTTGATTATTTTGAAGTTTTATTTAAACATTGAGCAATCATTTTAGTTCAGTGTTGAAGTTTGTTTGATTATTTTGAAGTTTTACTTAAACATTGAGGAATCATTTTAGTTCAGTGTTGAAGTTTGTTTGATTATTTCCAAGTTATGTTTAAACATTGAGCAATCATTTTAGTTCAGTGTTGAAGTTTGTTTGATTATTTTGAAGTTTTATTTAAACATTGAGCAATCAATTTAGTTCAGTGTTGAAGTTTGTTTGATTATTTTGAAGTTTGGTTTAAACATTGAGCAATCATTTTAGTTCAGTGTTGAAGTTTGTTTGATTATTTCGAAGTTTTATTTAAACATTGAGCAATCATTATGGTTCAGTGTTGAAGTTTGTATGATTATTTCCAAGTTTTGTTTAAACATTGCAATCATTTTAGTTCAGTGTTGGTTATGTCTCATTATTAAGAAGTTTTATTTAACATTGAGCAATCATCTTAGTTCAGTATTGAAGTTTGTTTGATTATTTTGAAGTTTGTTTAAACATTGAGCAATCATTTTAGTTCAGTGTTGAAGTTTGTTTGATTATTTCGAAGTTTTATTTAAACATTGAGCAATCATTATGGTTCAGTGTTGAAGTTTGTATGATTATTTCCAAGTTTTGTTTAAACATTGCAATCATTTTAGTTCAGTGTTGGTTATGTCTCATTATTAAGAAGTTTTATTTAACATTGAGCAATCATCTTAGTTCAGTGTTGAAGTTTGTTTGATTATTTCGAAGTTTGTTTAAACATTGAGCAATCATTTTAGTTCAGTGTTGAAGTTTGTTTGATTATTTTGAAGTTTTGTTTAAACATTGAGCAATCATTTTAGTTCAGTGTTGAAGTTTGTTTGATTATTTTGAAGTTTTATTTCAACATTGAGCAATCAATTTAGTTCAGTGTTGAAGTTTGTCTGATTATTTCCAAGTTTGTTTAAACATTGAGCAATCATTTTAGTTCAGTGATGAAGTTTGATTGATTATTTCTAAAGTATGTTTAAACATTGCAATCATTTTACTTCAGTGTTGGTTTTGTCTGATTATTACGAAGTTTTATTTAACATTGAGCAATCATCTTAGTTCAGTGTTGAAGTTTGTTTGATTATTTCCAAGTTTGTTTAAACATTGAGCAATCATTTTAGTTCAGTGTTGAAGTTTGTTTGATTATTTCGAAGTTTTATTTAAACATTGAGCAATCATTATGGTTCAGTGTTGAAGTTTGTATGATTATTTCCAAGTTTTGTTTAAACATTGCAATCATTTTACTTCAGTGTTGGTTTTGTCTGATTATTACGAAGTTTTATTTAACATTGAGCAATCATCTTAGTTCAGTGTTGAAGTTTTTTTGATTATTTTGAAGTTTTGTTTAAACACTGAGCAATCATTTTAGTTCAGTTTTGAAGTTTGTTTGATTATTTTGAAGTTTTATGTAACATTGAGCAATCATCTTAGTTCAGTGTTGAAGTTTGTTTGATTATTTCCAAGTTATGTTTAAACATTGAGCAATCATTTTAGTTCAGTGTTGAAGTTTGTTTGATTATTTCGAAGTTTTATTTAAACATTGAGCAATCATTTTAGTTCAGTGTTCAAGTTTGTTTGATTATTTTGAAGTTTTACTTAAACATTGAGGAATCATTTTAGTTCAGTGTTGAAGTTTGTTTAATTATTTTGAAGATTTATTTAAAGATTGAGCAATCATTTTAGTTCAGTGTTGAAGTTTGTTTGATTATTTTGAAGTTTTACTTAAACATTGAGGAATCATTTTAGTTCAGTGTTGAAGTTTGTTTAATTATTTTGAAGATTTATTTAAAGATTGAGCAATCATTTTAGTTCAGTGTTGGTTTTGTCTGATTATTACGAAGTTTTATTTAACATTGAGCAATCATCTTAGTTCAATGTTGAAGTTTGTTTGATTATTTCCAAGTTATGTTTAAACATTGAGCAATCATTTTAGTTCAGTGTTGAAGTTTGTTTGATTATTTTGAAGTTTTATTTAAACATTGAGCAATCATTTTAGTTCAGTGTTGAAGTTTGTTTGATTATTTTGAAGTTTTACTTAAACATTGAGGAATCATTTTAGTTCAGTGTTGAAGTTTGTTTGATTATTTTGAAGTTTTATTTAAACATTGAGCAATCATTTTAGTTCAGTGTTGAAGTTTGTTTGATTATTTTGAAGTTTTATTTAAACATTGAGCAATCATTTTAGTTCAGTGTTGAAGTTTGTTTGATTATTTTGAAGTTTTACTTAAACATTGAGGAATCATTTTAGTTCAGTGTTGAAGTTTGTTTGATTATTTCCAAGTTATGTTTAAACATTGAGCAATCATTTTAGTTCAGTGTTGAAGTTTGTTTGATTATTTTGAAGTTTTATTTAAACATTGAGCAATCAATTTAGTTCAGTGTTGAAGTTTGTTTGATTATTTTGAAGTTTGGTTTAAACATTGAGCAATCATTTTAGTTCAGTGTTGAAGTTTGTTTGATTATTTCGAAGTTTTATTTAAACATTGAGCAATCATTATGGTTCAGTGTTGAAGTTTGTATGATTATTTCCAAGTTTTGTTTAAACATTGCAATCATTTTAGTTCAGTGTTGGTTTTGTCTCATTATTAAGAAGTTTTATTTAACATTGAGCAATCATCTTAGTTCAGTGTTGAAGTTTGTTTGATTATTTTGAAGTTTATTTAAACATTGAGCAATCATTTTAGTTCAGTGTTGAAGTTTGTTTGATTATTTCGAAGTTTTATTTAAACATTGAGCAATCATTATGGTTCAGTGTTGAAGTTTGTATGATTATTTCCAAGTTTTGTTTAAACATTGCAATCATTTTAGTTCAGTGTTGGTTTTGTCTCATTATTAAGAAGTTTTATTTAACATTGAGCAATCATCTTAGTTCAGTGTTGAAGTTTGTTTGATTATTTCCAAGTTTTATTTAAACATTGAGCAATCATTTTAGTTCAGTGTTGAAGTTTGTTTGATTATTTTGAAGTTTTGTTTAAACCTTGAGCAATAATTTTAGTTCAGTGTTGAAGTTTGTTTGATTATTTTGACATTTTATTTCAACATTGAGCAATCAATTTAGTTCAGTGTTGAAGTTTGTTTGATTATTTTGAAGTTATGTTTAAACATTGAGCAATCATTTTAGTTCAGTGATGAAGTTTGATTGATTATTTCTAAAGTATGTTTAAACATTGCAATCATTTTACTTCAGTGTTGGTTTTGTCTGATTATTACGAAGTTTTATTTAACATTGAGCAATCATCTTAGTTCAGTGTTGAAGTTTGTTTGATTTTTTCCAAGTTTTGTTTAAACATTGAGCAATCATTTTAGTTCAGTGTTGAAGTTTGTTTGATTATTTTGAAGTTTTATTTAAACATTGAGCAATCATTTTAGTTCAGTGTTGAAGTTTGATTGATTATTTCTAAAGTATGTTTAAACATTGCAATCATTTTACTTCAGTGTTGGTTTTGTCTGATTATTACGAAGTTTTATTTAACATTGAGCAATCATCTTAGTTCAGTGTTGAAGTTTTTTTGATTATTTTGAAGTTTTGTTTAAACACTGAGCAATCATTTTAGTTCAGTTTTGAAGTTTGTTTGATTATTTTGAAGTTTTATTTAAACATTGAGCAATCATTTTAGTTCAGTGTTGAAGTTTGTTTGATTATTTCCAAGTTATGTTTAAACATTGAGCAATCATTTTAGTTCAGTGTTGAAGTTTGTTTGATTATTTCGAAGTTTTATTTAAACATTGAGCAATCATTTTAGTTCAGTGTTGAAGTTTGTTTGATTATTTTGAAGTTTTACTTAAACATTGAGGAATCATTTTAGTTCAGTGTTGAAGTTTGTTTAATTATTTTGAAGATTTATTTAAAGATTGAGCAATCATTTTAGTTCAGTGTTGAAGTTTGTTTGATTATTTCGAAGTTTTATTTAAACATTGAGCAATCATTTTAGTTCAGTGTTGAAGTTTGTTTGATTATTTTGAAGTTTTACTTAAACATTGAGGAATCATTTTAGTTCAGTGTTGAAGTTTGTTTGATTATTTTGAAGTTTTACTTAAACATTGAGGAATCATTTTAGTTCAGTGTTGAAGTTTGTTCGATTATTTTGAAGTTTTATTTAAACATTGAGCAATCATTTTAGTTCAGAGTTGAGGTTTGTTTGATTATTTCCAAGTTTGTTTAAACATTGAGCAATCATTTTAGTTCAGTGTTGAAGTTTGTTTGATTATTTTGAAGTTTTATTTAAACATTGAGCAATCATTTTAGTTCAGTGTTGAAGTTTGTTTGATTATTTTGAAGTTTTACTTAAACATTGAGGAATCATTTTAGTTCAGTGTTGAAGTTTGTCTGATTATTACGAAGTTTTATTTAACATTGAGCAATCATTTTAGTTCAGTGTTGGTTTTGTCTGATTATTACGAAGTTTTATTTAACATTGAGCAATCATCTTAGTTCAGTGTTGAAGTTTGTTTGATTATTTCCAAGTTATGTTTAAACATTGAGCAATCATTTTAGTTCAGTGTTGAAGTTTGTTTGATTATTTTGAAGTTTTATTTAAACATTGAGCAATCATTTTAGTTCAGTGTTGAAGTTTGTTTGATTATTTTGAAGTTTTACTTAAACATTGAGGAATCATTTTAGTTCAGTGTTGAAGTTTGTTTGATTATTTTGAAGTTTTATTTAAACATTGAGCAATCATTTTAGTTCAGTGTTGAAGTTTGTTTGATTATTTTGAAGTTTTACTTAAACATTGAGGAATCATTTTAGTTCAGTGTTGAAGTTTGTTCGATTATTTTGAAGTTTTATTTAAACATTGAGCAATCATTTTAGTTCAGAGTTGTTTTTTTTTTTTTTATTTTGAAGTTTTATTTAAACATTGAGCAATCATTTTAGTTCAGGGTTGAAGTTTGTTTGATTATTTCGAAGTTTGTTTAAACATTGAGCAATCATTTTAGTTCAGTGTTGAAGTTTGTTTGATTATTTTGAAGTTTTATTTAAACATTGAGCAATCATTTTAGTTCAGTGTTGAAGTTTGTTTGATTATTTTGAAGTTTTATTTAAACATTGAGCAATCATTTTAGTTCAGAGTTGTTTTTTTTTTTGATTATTTTGAAGTTTTATTTAAACATTGAGCAATCATTTTAGTTCAGTGTTGAAGTTTGTTTGATTATTTCCAAGTTTTGTTTAAACATTGCAATCATTTTAGATCAGTGTTGGTTTTGTCTGATTATTACGAAGTTTTATTTAACATTGAGCAATCATCTTAGTTCAGTGTTGAAGTTTGTTTGATTATTTCCAAGTTATGTTTAAACATTGAGCAATCATTTTAGTTCAGTGTTGAAGTTTGTTTGATTATTTCGAAGTTTTATTTAAACATTGAGCAATCATTTTAGTTCAGTGTTGAAGTTTGTATGATTATTTCCAAGTTTTGTTTAAACATTGCAATCATTTTAGTTCAGTGTTGGTTTTGTCTCATTATTAAGAAGTTTTATTTAACATTGAGCAATCATCTTAGTTCAGTGTTGAAGTTTGTTTGATTATTTCCAAGTTATGTTTAAACATTGAGCAATCATTTTAGTTCAGTGTTGAAGTTTGTTTGATTATTTCCAAGTTTTGTTTAAACATTGGGCAATCATTTTAGTTCAGTGTTGAAGTTTGTTTGATTATTTTGAAGTTTTATTTCAACATTGAGCAATCTATTTAGTTTAGTGTTGAAGTTTGTTTGATTATTTCCAAGTTTTGTTTAAACATTGGGCAATCAATTTAGTTCAGTGTTGAAGTTTGTTTGATTATTTTGAAGTTTGGTTTAAACATTGAGCAATCATTTTAGTTCAGTGTTGCAGTTTGTTTGATTATTTTGAAGTTTTATTTAAACATTGAGCAATCATTTTAGTTCAGTGTTGAAGTTTGTTTGATTATTTTGAAGTTTCACGTAAACATTGAGGAATCATTTTAGTTCAGTGTTGAAGTTTGTATGATTATTTCCAAGTTTTGTTTAAACATTGCAATCATTTTAGATCAGTGTTGGTTTTGTCTGATTATTACGAAGTTTTATTTAACATTGAGCAATCATCTTAGTTCAGTGTTGAAGTTTGTTTGATTATTTCCAAGTTATGTTTAAACATTGAGCAATCATTTTAGTTCAGTGTTGAAGTTTGTTTGATTATTTCGAAGTTTTATTTGAACATTGAGCAATCATTTTAGTTCAGTGTTGAAGTTTGTATGATTATTTCCAAGTTTTGTTTAAACATTGCAATCATTTTAGTTCAGTGTTGGTTTTGTCTCATTATTAAGAAGTTTTATTTAACATTGAGCAATCATCTTAGTTCAGTGTTGAAGTTTGTTTGATTATTTCCAAGTTATGTTTAAACATTGAGCAATCATTTTAGTTCAGTGTTGAAGTTTGTTTGATTATTTCCAAGTTATGTTTAAACATTGAGGAATCATTTTAGTTCAGTGTTGAAGTTTGTTTGATTTTTTTGAAGTTTTATTTAACATTGAACAATCATCTTAGTTCAGTGATGAAGTTTGATTGATTATTTCTAAAGTATGTTTAAACATTGAGCAATCATCTTAGTTCAGTGATGAAGTTTGATTGATTATTTCTAAAGTATGTTTAAACATTGAGGAATCATTTTAGTTCAGTGTTGAAGTTTGTTTGATTATTTTGAAGTTTTACTTAAACATTGAGGAATCATTTTAGTTCAGTGTTGAAGTTTGTTTGATTTTTTTGAAGTTTTATTTAACATTGAACAATCATCTTAGTTCAGTGATGAAGTTTGATTGATTATTTCTAAAGTATGTTTAAACATTGAGCAATCATTTTAGTTCAGTGTTGAAGTTTGTTTGATTATTTTGAAGTTTTATTTAAACATTGAGCAATCATTTTAGTTCAGTGTTGAAGATTGATTGTTTATTTTGAGGTTTTGTTTAAACATTGAGCAATCATTTTAGTTCAGTGTTGAAGTTTGTTTGATTATTTTGAAGTTTTATTTCAACATTGAGCAATCAATTTAGTTTAGTGTTGAAGTTTGTTTGATTATTTCCAAGTTTTGTAGAAACATTGAGCAATCATTTTAGTTCAGTGTTGAAGTTTGTTTGATTATTTTGAAGTTTTGTTTAAACCTTGAGCAATAATTTTAGTTCAGTGTTGAAGTTTGTTTGATTATTTTGACATTTTATTTAACATTGAACAATCATCTTAGTTCAGTGATGAAGTTTGATTGATTATTTCTAAAGTATGTTTAAACATTGAGCAATCATTTTAGTTCAGTGTTGAAGTTTGTTTGATTATTTTGAAGTTTTATTTAAACATTGAGCAATCATTTTAGTTCAGTGTTGAAGTTTGTTTGATTATTTTGAAGTTTTATTTAAACATTGAGCAATCATTTTAGTTCAGTGTTGAAGTTTGTTTGATTATTTCCAAGTTTTGTTTAAACATTGAGCAATCATTTTAGTTCAGTGTTGAAGTTTGTTTTATTATTTTGAAGATTTCTTTAAACATTGAGCAATCATTTTAGTTCAGTGTTGAAGTTTGTTTGATTATTTTGAAGTTTTATTTCAACATTGAGCAATCTATTTAGTTCAGTGTTGAAGTTTTTTTGATTATTTCCAAGTTTTGTTTAAACATTGAGCAATCATTTTAGTTCAGGGTTGAAGTTTGTTTGATTATTTTGAAATTTGTTTAAACATTGAGCAGTCATTTCAGTTCAGTGTTGAAGTTTGTTTGATTATTTTGAAGTTTTATTTAAACATTGAGCAATCATTTTAGTTCAGTGTTGAAGTTTGTTTGATTATTTCCAAGTTTTGTTTAAACATTGAGCAACAATCATTTTAGTTCAGTGTTGGTTTTGTCTGATTATTACGAAGTTTTATTTAACATTGAGCAATCATCTTAGTTCAGTGTTGAAGTTTGTTTGATTATTTTGAAGTTTTATTTAAACATTGAGCAATCATTTTAGTTCAGTGTTGAAGTTTGTTTGATTATTTTGAAGTTTTATTTAAACATTGAGCAATCATTTTAGTTCAGTGTTGAAGTTTGTTTGATTATTTCGAAGTTTTATTTAAACATTGAGCAATCATTATGGTTCAGTGTTGAAGTTTGTATGATTATTTCCAAGTTTTGTTTAAACATTGCAATCATTTTAGTTCAGTGTTGGTTTTGTCTGATTATTACGAAGTTTTATTTAACATTGAGCAATCATCTTAGTTCAGTGTTGAAGTTTGATTGATTATTTCTAAAGTATGTTTAAACATTGAGGAATCATTTTAGTTCAGTGTTGAAGTTTGTTTGATTTTTTTGAAGTTTTATTTAACATTGAACAATCATCTTAGTTCAGTGATGAAGTTTGATTGATTATTTCTAAAGTATGTTTAAACATTGAGCAATCATTTTAGTTCAGTGTTGAAGTTTGTTTGATTATTTCTGAAAGTATGTTTAAACATTGAGCAATCATTTTAGTTCAGTGTTGAAGTTTGTTTAATTAGTTTGGAGTTTTGTTTAAACATTGAGCAATCATTTTAGTTCAGTGTTGGTTTTGTCCGATTATTACGAAGTTTTATTTAACATTGAGCAATCATCTTAGTTCAGTGTTGAAGTTTGTATGATTATTTCCAAGTTTTGTTTAAACATTGCAATCATTTTAGTTCAGTTTTGAAGTTTGTTTGATTATTTCCAAGTTTTGTTTAAACATTGCAATCATTTTAGTTCAGTTTTGAAGTTTGTTTGATTATTTTGAAGTTTTATTTAAACATTGAGCAATCATTTTAGTTCAGTGATGAAGTTTGATTGATTATTTCTAAAGTATGTTTAAACATTGAGCAATCATTTTAGTTCAGTGTTGAAGTTTGTTTAATTATTTTGAAGTTTTATTTAAACATTGAGCAATCATTTTAGTTCAGTGTTGAAGTTTGTTTGATTATTTTGAAGTTTTGTTTAAACATTGAGCAATCATTTTAGTTCAGTGTTGAAGTTTGTTTGATTATTTTGAAGTTTTATTTTAACATTAAGTAATCAATTTAGTTCAGTGTTGAAGTTTGTTTGATTATTTCCAAGTTTTGTTTAAACATTGAGCAATCATTTTAGTTCAGTGTTGAAGTTTGTTTGATTATTTTGAAGTTTTATTTAAACATTGAGCAATCATTTTAGTTCAGTGTTGAAGTTTGTTTGATTATTTTGAAGTTTTATTTAAACATTGAGCAATCATTTTAGTTCAGTGTTGAAGTTTGTATGATTATTTCCAAGTTTTGTTTAAACATTGCAATCATTTTAGTTCAGTGTTGGTTTTGTCTCATTATTAAGAAGTTTTATTTAACATTGAGCAATAATTTTAGTTCAGTGTTGAAGTTTGTTTGATTATTTTGAAGTTTGGTTTAAACATTGAGCAATCATTTTAGTTCAGTGTTGAAGTTTGTTTGATTATTTCGAAGTTTTATTTGAACATTGAGCAATCATTTTAGTTCAGTGTTGAAGTTTGTATGATTATTTCCAAGTTTTGTTTAAACATTGCAATCATTTTAGTTCAGTGTTGGTTTTGTCTCATTATTAAGAAGTTTTATTTAACATTGAGCAATCATCTTAGTTCAGTGTTGAAGTTTGTTTGATTATTTCCAAGTTATGTTTAAACATTGAGCAATCATTTTAGTTCAGTGTTGAAGTTTGTTTGATTATTTCCAAGTTATGTTTAAACATTGAGCAATCATTTTAGTTCAGTGTTGAAGTTTGTTTGATTATTTTGAAGTTTTATTTCAACATTGAGCAATCTATTTAGTTTAGTGTTGAAGTTTGTTTGATTATTTCCAAGTTTTGTTTAAACATTGAGCAATCATTTTAGTTCAGTGTTGAAGTTTGTTTGATTATTTTGAATTTTTGTTTAAACATTGAGCAATCATTTTAGTTCAGTGTTGGTTTTGTCTGATTATTACGAAGTTTTATTTAACATTGAGCAATCATCTTAGTTCAGTGTTGAAGTTTGTTTGATTATTTTGAAGTTTTGTTTAAACATTGAGCAATCATTTTAGTTCAGTGTTGAAGTTTGTTTGATTATTTTGAAGTTTTATTTAAACATTGAGCAATCATTTTAGTTCAGTGTTGAAGTTTGTATGATTATTTCCAAGTTTTGTTTAAACATTGCAATAATTTTAGTTCAGTGTTGGTTTTGTCTGGTTATTACGAAGTTTTATTTAACTTTGAGCAATCAGTTTAGTTCATTGTTGAAGTTTGTTTTATTATTTTGAAGCTTTGTTTGAACATCGAGCAATCATTTTAGTTCAGTTCTGAAGCTTGTTTGATTACTTTGAAGTTTTATTTAAACATTGAGCAATCATTTTAGTTCAGTGTTGAAGTTTGTTTGATTATTTCCAAGTTTTGTTTAAACATTGAGCAATCATTTTAGTTCAGTGTTGAAGTTTGTTTGATTATTTTGAAGTTTTATTTAAACATTGAGCAATCATTTTAGTTCAGTGTTGAAGTTTGTTTGATTATTTTGAAGTTTTACTTAAACATTGAGGAATCATTTTAGTTCAGTGTTGAAGTTTGTTTAATTATTTTGAAGATTTCTTGAAACATTGAGCAATCATTTTAGTTCAGTGTTGAAGTTTGTTTGATTATTTTGAAGTTTTATTTAAACATTGAGCAATCATTTTAGTTCAGTGTTGAAGTTTGTTTGATTATTTTGAAGTTTTACTTAAACATTGAGGAATCATTTTAGTTCAGTGTTGAAGTTTGTTTGATTATTTTGAAGTTTTATTTAAACATTGAGGAATCATTTTAGTTCAGTGTTGAAGTTTGTTCGATTATTTTGAAGTTTTATTTAAACATTGAGCAATCATTTTAGTTCATAGTTGTTTTTTTTTTGATTATTTTGAAGTTTTCTTTAAACATTGAGCAATCATTTTAGTTCAGTGATGAAGTTTGTTTGATTATTTCGAAGTTTGTTTAAACATTGAGCAATCATTTTAGTTCAGTGTTGAAGTTTGTTTGATTATTTTGAAGTTTTATTTAAACATTGAGCAATCATTTTAGTTCAGTGTTGAAGTTTGTTTGATTATTTTGAAGTTTTACTTAAACATTGAGGAATCATTTTAGTTCAGTGTTGAAGTTTGTCTGATTATTTCCAAGTTTGTTTAAACATTGAGCAATCATTTTAGTTCAGTGTTGGTTTTGTCTGATTATTACGAAGTTTTATTTAACATTGAGCAATCATCTTAGTTCAGTGTTGAAGTTTTTTTGATTATTTCCAAGTTTTGTTTAAACATTGAGCAATCATTTTAGTTCAGTGTTGAAGTTTGTTTGATTATTTTGAAGTTTTATTTAAACATTGAGCAATCATTTTAGTTCAGTGTTGAAGTTTGTTTGATTATTTTGAAGTTTTACTTAAACATTGAGGAATCATTTTAGTTCAGTGTTGAAGTTTGTTTGATTATTTTGAAGTTTTATTTAAACATTGAGCAATCATTTTAGTTCAGTGTTGAAGTTTGTTTGATTATTTTGAAGTTTTACTTAAACATTGAGGAATCATTTTAGTTCAGTGTTGAAGTTTGTTCGATTATTTTGAAGTTTTATTTAAACATTGAGCAATCATTTTAGTTCAGTGTTGAAGTTTGTTTGATTATTTTGAAGTTTTATTTAAACATTGAGCAATCATTTTAGTTCAGTGTTGAAGTTTGTTTGATTATTTCCAAGTTTGTTTAAACATTGAGCAATCATTTTAGTTCAGTGTTGAAGTTTGTTTGATTATTTTGAAGTTTTATTTAAACATTGAGCAATCATTTTAGTTCAGTGTTGAAGTTTGTTTGATTATTTTGAAGTTTTATTTAAACATTGAGCAATCATTTTAGTTCAGTGTTGAAGTTTGTTTGATTATTTCCAAGTTTTGTTTAAACATTGAGCAATCATTTTAGTTCAGTGTTGGTTTTGTCTGATTATTACGAAGTTTTATTTAACATTGAGCAATCATCTTAGTTCAGTGTTGAAGTTTGTTTGATTATTTCCAAGTTTTGTTTAAACATTGAGCAATCATTTTAGTTCAGTGTTGAAGTTTGTTTGATTATTTCGAAGTTTTATTTAAACATTGAGCAATCATTATGGTTCAGTGTTGAAGTTTGTATGATTATTTCCAAGTTTTGTTTAAACATTGCAATCATTTTAGTTCAGTGTTGGTTTTGTCTCATTATTAAGAAGTTTTATTTAACATTGAGCAATCATCTTAGTTCAGTGTTGAAGTTTGTTTGATTATTTCCAAGTTATGTTTAAACATTGAGCAATCATTTTAGTTCAGTGTTGAAGTTTGTTTGATTATTTCCAAGTTTTGTTTAAACATTGGGCAATCATTTTAGTTCAGTGTTGAAGTTTGTTTGATTATTTTGAAGTTTTATTTCAACATTGAGCAATCTATTTAGTTCAGTGTTGAAGTTTGTTTGATTATTTTGAAATTTGTTTAAACATTGAGCAGTCATTTCAGTTCAGTGTTGAAGTTTGTTTGATTATTTTGAAGTTTTATTTAAACATTGAGCAATCATTTTAGTTCAGTGTTGAAGTTTGTTTGATTATTTTGAAGTTTTATTTAAACATTGAGCAATCATTTTAGTTCAGTGTTGAAGTTTGTTTGATTATTTTGAAGTTTTATTTAAACATTGAGCAATCATTTTAGTTCAGTGTTGAAGTTTGTTTGATTATTTTGAAGTTTTATTTAAACATTGAGCAATCATTTTAGTTCAGTGTTGAAGTTTGTTTGATTATTTTGAAGTTTTATTTAAACATTGAGCAATCATTTTAGTTCAGTGTTGAAGTTTGTTTGATTATTTCCAAGTTTTGTTTAAACATTGAGCAATCATTTTAGTTCAGTGTTGGTTTTGTCTGATTATTACGAAGTTTTATTTAACATTGAGCAATCATCTTAGTTCAGTGTTGAAGTTTGTTTGATTATTTTGAAGTTTTGTTTAAACATTGAGCAATCATTTTAGTTCAGTGTTGAAGTTTGTTTGATTATTTTGAAGTTTTATTTAAACATTGAGCAATCATTTTAGTTCAGTGTTGAAGTTTGTTTGATTATTTTGAAGTTTTATTTAAACATTGAGCAATCATTTTAGTTCAGTGTTGAAGTTTGTTTGATTATTTTGAAGTTTTATTTAAACATTGAGCAATCATTTTAGTTCAGTGTTGAAGTTTGTTTGATTATTTTGAAGTTTTGTTTAAACATTGAGCAATCATTTTAGTTCAGTGTTGAAGTTTGTTTGATTATTTTGAAGTTTTGTTTAAACATTGAGCAATCATTTTAGTTCAGTGTTGAAGTTTGTTTGATTATTTTGAAGTTTTATTTCAACATTGAGCAATCTATTTAGTTCAGTGTTGAAGTTTTTTTGATTATTTCCAAGTTTTGTTTAAACATTGAGCAATCATTTTAGTTCAGTGTTGAAGTTTGTTTGATTATTTTGAAGTTTTATTTAAACATTGAGCAATCATTTTAGTTCAGTGTTGAAGTTTGTTTGATTATTTTGAAGTTTTATTTAAACATTGAGCAATCATTTTAGTTCAGTGTTGAAGTTTGTTTGATTATTTCCAAGTTTTGTTTAAACATTGAGCAATCATTTTAGTTCAGTGTTGGTTTTGTCTGATTATTACGAAGTTTTATTTAACATTGAGCAATCATCTTAGTTCAGTGTTGAAGTTTGTTTGATTATTTTGAAGTTTTATTTAAACATTGAGCAATCATTTTAGTTCAGTGTTGAAGTTTGTTTGATTATTTTGAAGTTTTATTTAAACATTGAGCAATCATTTTAGTTCAGTGTTGAAGTTTGTTTGATTATTTTGAAGTTTTATTTAAACATTGAGCAATCATTTTAGTTCAGTGTTGAAGTTTGTTTGATTATTTCCAAGTTTTGTTTAAACATTGAGCAATCATTTTAGTTCAGTGTTGGTTTTGTCTGATTATTACGAAGTTTTATTTAACATTGAGCAATCATCTTAGTTCAGTGTTGAAGTTTGTTTGATTATTTTGAAGTTTTATTTAAACATTGAGCAATCATTTTAGTTCAGTGTTGAAGTTTGTTTGATTATTTTGAAGTTTTATTTAAACATTGAGCAATCATTTTAGTTCAGTGTTGAAGTTTGTTTGATTATTTTGAAGTTTTATTTAAACATTGAGCAATCATTTTAGTTCAGTGTTGAAGTTTGTTTGATTATTTCCAAGTTTTGTTTAAACATTGAGCAATCATTTTAGTTCAGTGTTGAAGTTTGTTTGATTATTTTGAAGTTTTATTTAAACATTGAGCAATCATTTTAGTTCAGGGTTGAAGTTTGTTTGATTATTTTGAAATTTGTTTAAACATTGAGCAATCATTTTAGTTCAGTGTTGAAGTTTGTTTGATTATTTTGAAGTTTTATTTTAACATTGAGCAATCATTTTAGTTCAGTGTTGAAGTTTGTATGATTATTTCCAAGTTTTGTTTAAACATTGCAATCATTTTAGTTCAGTGTTGGTTTTGTCTCATTATTAAGAAGTTTTATTTAACATTGAGCAATCATCTTAGTTCAGTGTTGAAGTTTGTTTGATTATTTCCAAGTTATGTTTAAACATTGAGCAATCATTTTAGTTCAGTGTTGAAGTTTGTTTGATTATTTCCAAGTTTTGTTTAAACATTGAGCAATCATTTTAGTTCAGTGTTGAAGTTTGTTTGATTATTTTGAAGTTTTATTTCAACATTGAGCAATCTATTTTAGTTCAGTGTTGAAGTTTGTTTGATTATTTCCAAGTTTTGTTTAAACATTGAGCAATCATTTTAGTTCAGTGTTGAAGTTTGTTTGATTATTTTGAAGTTTGTTTAAACATTGAGCAATCATTTTAGTTCAGTGTTGAAGTTTGTTTGATTATTTCGAAGTTTTATTTAAACATTGAGCAATCATTATGGTTCAGTGTTGAAGTTTGTATGATTATTTCCAAGTTTTGTTTAAACATTGCAATCATTTTAGTTCAGTGTTGGTTTTGTCTGATTATTACGAAGTTTTATTTAACATTGAGCAATCATCTTAGTTCAGTGTTGAAGGTTGTTTGATTATTTCCAAGTTATTTTTAAACATTGAGCAATCATTTTAGTTCAGTGTTGAAGTTTGTTTGATTACTTTGAAGTTTATTTAAACATTGGGCAATCATTTTAGTTCAGTGTTGAAGTTTGTTTGATTATTTTGAAGTTTTATTTCAACATTGAGCAATCTATTTAGTTTAGTGTTGAAGTTTGTTTGATTATTTCCAAGTTTTGTTTAAACATTGAGCAATCATTTTAGTTCAGTGTTGAAGTTTGTTTGATTATTTTGAAGTTTTATTTAAACATTGAGCAATCATTTTAGTTCAGTGTTGAAGTTTGTTTGATTATTTTGAAGTTTTATTTCAACATTGAGCAATCATTTTAGTTCAGTGTTGAAGTTTGTTTGATTATTTCCAAGTTTTGTTTAAACCTTGAGCAATAATTTTAGTTCAGTGTTGGTTTTGTCTGGTTATTACGAAGTTTTATTTAACTTTGAGCAATCAGTTTAGTTCATTGTTGAAGTTTGTTTTATTATTTTGAAGCTTTGTTTGAACATCGAGCAATCATTTTAGTTCATTGTTGAAGTTTGTTTGATTATTTTGAAGTTTTATTTAAACATTGAGCAATCATTTTAGTTCAGTGTTGAAGTTTGTTTGATTATTTCCAAGTTTGTTTAAACATTGAGCAATCATTTTAGTTCAGTGTTGAAGTTTGTTTGATTATTTCGAAGTTTTATTTAAACATTGAGCAATCATTTTAGTTCAGTGTTGAAGTTTGTTTGATTATTTTGAAGTTTTACTTAAACATTGAGGAATCATTTTAGTTCAGTGTTGAAGTTTGTTTAATTATTTTGAAGTTTTATTTAAACATTGAGCAATCATTTTAGTTCAGAGTTGAAGTTTGTTTGATTATTTTGAAGTTTTATTTAAACATTGAGCAATCATTTTAGTTCAGTGTTGAAGTTTGTTTGATTATTTTGAAGTTTTACTTAAACATTGAGGAATCATTTTAGTTCAGTGTTGAAGTTTGTTCGATTATTTTGAAGTTTTATTTAAACATTGAGGAATCATTTTAGTTCAGTGTTGAAGTTTGTTCGATTATTTTGAAGTTTTATTTAAACATTGAGCAATCATTTTAGTTCAGAGTTGTTTTTTTTTTGATTATTTTGAAGTTTTATTTAAACATTGAGCAATCATTTTAGTTCAGAGTTGAAGTTTGTTTGATTATTTCCAAGTTTGTTTAAACATTGAGCAATCATTTTAGTTCAGTGTTGGTTTTGTCCGATTATTACGAAGTTTTATTTAACATTGAGCAATCATTTTAGTTCGGTGTTGAAGTTTGTTTGATTATTTTGAAGTTTTATTTAAACATTGAGCAATCATTTTAGTTCAGTGTTGCAGTTTGTTTGATTATTTTGAAGTTTTATTTAAACATTGAGCAATCATTTTAGTTCAGTGTTGAAGTCTGTTCGATTATTTTGAAGTTTTACTTAAACATTGAGGAATCATTTTAGTTCAGTGTTGAAGTTTGTCTGATTATTTCCAAGTTTGTTTAAACATTGAGCAATCATTTTAGTTCAGTGATGAAGTTTGATTGATTATTTCTAAAGTATGTTTAAACATTGCAATCATTTTACTTCAGTGTTGGTTTTGTCTGATTATTACGAAGTTTTATTTAACATTGAGCAATCATCTTAGTTCAGTGTTGAAGTTTGTTTGATTATTTCCAAGTTTTGTTTAAACATTGAGCAATCATTTTAGTTCAGTGTTGAAGTTTGTTTGATTATTTCGAAGTTTTATTTAAACATTGAGCAATCATTATGGTTCAGTGTTGAAGTTTGTATGATTATTTCCAAGTTTTGTTTAAACATTGAGCAATCATTTTAGTTCAGTGTCGGTTTTGTCTGATTATTACGAAGTTTTATTTAAACATTGAGCAATCATCTTAGTTCAGTGTTGAAGTTTGTTTGATTATTTTGAAGTTTTATTTAAACATTGAGCAATCATTTTAGTTCAGTGTTGAAGTTTGTTTGATTATTTTGAAGTTTGTTTAAACATTGAGCAATCATTTTAGTTCAGTGTTGAAGTTTGTTTGATTATTTTGAAGTTTTATTTAAACATTGAGCAATCATTTTAGTTCAGTGTTGAAGTTTGTTTGATTATTTCCAAGTTTTGTTTAAACATTGAGCAATCATTTTAGTTCAGTGTTGAAGTTTGTTTGATTATTTCCAAGTTTTGTTTAAACATTGAGCAATCATTTTAGTTCAGTGTTGAAGTTTGTTTGATTATTTTGAAGTTTTATTTAAACATTGAGCAATCATTTTAGTTCAGTGTTGAAGTTTGTTTGATTATTTTGAAGTTTTATTTAAACATTGAGCAATCATTTTAGTTCAGTGTTGAAGTTTGTTTGATTATTTCCAAGTTTGTTTAAACATTGAGCAATCATTTTAGTTCAGTGTTGAAGTTTGTTTGATTATTTTGAAGTTTTATTTAAACATTGAGCAATCATTTTAGTTCAGTGTTGAAGTTTGTTTGATTATTTTGAAGTTTTACTTAAACATTGAGGAATCATTTTAGTTCAGTGTTGAAGTTTGTTTGATTATTTTGAAGTTTTATTTAAACATTGAGCAATCATTTTAGTTCAGAGTTGAAGTTTGTTTGATTATTTTGAAGTTTTATTTAAACATTGAGCAATCATTTTAGTTCAGTGTTGAAGTTTGTTTGATTATTTTGAAGTTTTACTTAAACATTGAGGAATCATTTTAGTTCAGTGTTGAAGTTTGTCTGATTATTTCCAAGTTTGTTTAAACATTGAGCAATCATTTTAGTTCAGTGTTGAAGTTTGTTTGATTATTTTGAAGTTTTGTTTAAACATTGAGCAATCATTTTAGTTCAGTGTTGGTTTTGTCTGATTATTACGAAGTTTTATTTAACATTGAGCAATCATCTTAGTTCAGTGTTGAAGTTTGTTTGATTATTTTGAAGTTTCTTTAAACATTGAGCAATCATTTTAGTTCAGTGTTGAAGTTTGTTTGATTATTTCGAAGTTTTATTTAAACATTGAGCAATCATTATGGTTCAGTGTTGAAGTTTGTATGATTATTTCCAAGTTTTGTTTAAACATTGCAATCATTTTAGTTCAGTTTTGAAGTTTGTTTGATTATTTTGAAGTTTTATTTAACATTGAGCAATCATTTTAGTTCAGTGTTGAAGTTTGTTTGATTATTTTGAAGTTTTGTTTAAACATTGAGCAATCATTTTAGTTCAGTGTTGAAGTTTGTTTGATTATTTCCAAGTTTTGTTTAAACATTGAGCAATCATTTTAGTTCAGTGTTGAAGTTTGTTTGATTATTTTGAAGTTTTATTTAAACATTGAGCAATCTATTTAGTTTAGTGTTGAAGTTTGTTTGATTATTTCCAAGTTTTGTTTAAACATTGAGCAATCATTTTAGTTCAGTGTTGAAGTTTGTTTGATTATTTCCAAGTTTTGTTTAAACATTGCAATCATTTTAGTTCAGTGTTGAAGTTTGTTTGATTATTTTGAAGTTTTATTTAAACATTGAGCAATCATTTTAGTTCAGTGTTGAAGTTTGTTTGATTATTTTGAAGTTTTATTTAAACATTGAGCAATCATTTTAGTTCAGTGTTGAAGTTTGTTCGATTATTTCGAAGTTTTGTTTAAACATTGAGCAATCATTTTACTTCAGTGTTGAAGTTTTGTCTGACTATTACGAAGTTTTATTTCAACATTGAGCAATAAATTTAGTTCAGTGTTGAAGTTTGTTTGATTACTTTGAAGTTTCCTTTAAACATTGAGCCATCATTGTAGTTCAGTTTTGAAGTTTGTTTGATTATTTTGAAGTTTTATGTAAACATTGAGCAATCTATTTAGTTCAGTGTTGAAGTTTTTTTGATTATTTCCAAGTTTTGTTTAAACATTGAGCAATCATTTTAGTTCAGTGTTGAAGTTTGTTTGATTATTTTGAAGTTTTATTTAAACATTGAGCAATCATTTTAGTTCAGTGTTGAAGTTTGTTTGATTATTTTGAAGTTTTACTTAAACATTGAGGAATCATTTTAGTTCAGTGTTGAAGTTTGTTTAATTATTTTGAAGATTTATTTAAACATTGAGCAATCATTTTAGTTCAGAGTTGAAGTTTGTTTGATTATTTTGAAGTTTTATTTCAACATTGAGCAATCATTTTAGTTCAGTGTTGAAGTTTGTTTGATTATTTTGAAGTTTTACTTAAACATTGAAGAATCATTTTAGTTCAGTGTTTAAGTTTGTTCGATTATTTTTAATTTTTATTTAAACATTGAGGAATCATTTTAGTTCAGTGTTGAAGTTTGTTTGATTATTTTGAAGTTTTATTTAAACATTGAGCAATCATTTTAGTTCAGAGTTGTTTTTTTTTTGATTATTTTGAAGTTTTATTTAAACATTGAGCAATCATTTTAGTTCAGAGTTGAAGTTTGTTTGATTATTTCCAAGTTTGTTTAAACATTGAGCAATCATTTTAGTTCAGTGTTGCAGTTTGTTTGATTATTTTGAAGTTTTATTTAAACATTGAGCAATCATTTTAGTTCAGTGTTGAAGTTTGTTTGATTATTTTGAAGTTTTACTTAAACATTGAGGAATCATTTTAGTTCAGTGTTGAAGTTTGTCTGATTATTTACAAGTTTTATTAAACATTGAGCAATCATTTTAGTTCAGTGTTGGTTTTGTCCGATTATTACGAAGTTTTATTTAAACATTGAGGAATCATTTTAGTTCAGTGTGAAGTTTGTTTGATTATTTCCAAGTTATGTTTAAACATTGAGCAATCATTTTAGTTCAGTGTTGAAGTTTGTTTGATTATTTTGAAGTTTTATTTAAACATTGAGCAATCATTTTAGTTCAGTGTTGAAGTTTGTTTGATTATTTTGAAGTTTTACTTAAACATTGAGGAATCATTTTAGTTCAGTGTTGAAGTTTGTTTGATTATTTTGAAGTTTTATTTAAACATTGAGCAATCATTTTAGTTCAGTGTTGAAGTTTGTTTGATTATTTTGAAGTTTTACTTAAACATTGAGCAATCATTTTAGTTCAGTGTTGAAGTTTGTTTGATTATTTTGAAGTTTTACTTAAACATTGAGGAATCATTTTAGTTCAGTGTTGAAGTTTGTTTAATTATTTTGAAGATTTATTTAAAGATTGAGCAATCATTTTAGTTCAGGGTTGAAGTTTGTTTGATTATTTTGAAGTTTTATTTAAACATTGAGCAATCATTTTAGTTCAGTGTTGAAGTTTGTTTGATTATTTTGAAGTTTTACTTAAACATTGAGGAATCATTTTAGTTCAGTGTTGAAGTTTGTTTAATTATTTTGAAGTTTTATTTAAACATTGAGCAATCATTTTAGTTCAGAGTTGTTTTTTGTTTGATTATTTTGAAGTTTTATTTAAACATTGAGCAATCATTTTAGTTCAGAGTTGAAGTTTGTTTGATTATTTCCAAGTTTGTTTAAACATTGAGCAATCATTTTAGTTCAGTGTTGCAGTTTGTTTGATTATTTTGAAGTTTTATTTAAACATTGAGCAATCATTTTAGTTCAGTGTTGAAGTCTGTTCGATTATTTTGAAGTTTTACTTAAACATTGAGGAATCATTTTAGTTCAGTGTTGAAGTTTGTCTGATTATTTCCAAAGTATGTTTAAACATTGCAATCATTTTACTTCAGTGTTGGTTTTGTCTGATTATTACGAAGTTTTATTTAACATTGAGCAATCATCTTAGTTCAGTGTTGAAGTTTGTTTGATTATTTCCAAGTTATGTTTAAACATTGAGCAATCATTTTAGTTCAGTGTTGAAGTTTGTTTGATTATTTCGAAGTTTTATTTGAACATTGAGCAATCATTTTAGTTCAGTGTTGAAGTTTGTATGATTATTTCCAAGTTTTGTTTAAACATTGCAATCATTTTAGTTCAGTGTTGGTTTTGTCTCATTATTAAGAAGTTTTATTTAACATTGAGCAATCATCTTAGTTCAGTGTTGAAGTTTGTTTGATTATTTCCAAGTTATGTTTAAACATTGAGCAATCATTTTAGTTCAGTGTTGAAGTTTGTTTGATTATTTCCAAGTTTTGTTTAAACATTGGGCAATCATTTTAGTTCAGTGTTGAAGTTTGTTTGATTATTTTGAAGTTTTATTTCAACATTGAGCAATCTATTTAGTTTAGTGTTGAAGTTTGTTTGATTATTTCCAAGTTTTGTTTAAACATTGGGCAATCAATTTAGTTCAGTGTTGAAGTTTGTTTGATTATTTCCAAGTTATGTTTAAACATTGAGCAATCACTTTAGTTCAGTGTTGAAGTTTGTTTGATTATTTTGAAGTTTTATTTCAACATTGAGCAATCTATTTAGTTTAGTGTTGAAGTTTGTTTGATTATTTCCAAGTTTTGTTTAAACATTGGGCAATCAATTTAGTTCAGTGTTGAAGTTTGTTTGATTATTTTGAAGTTTGGTTTAAACATTGAGCAATCATTTTAGTTCAGTGTTGAAGTTTGTTTGATTATTTCGAAGTTTTATTTAAACATTGAGCAATCATTTTAGTTCAGTGTTGAAGTTTGTATGATTATTTCCAAGTTTTGTTTAAACATTGCAATCATTTTAGATCAGTGTTGGTTTTGTCTGATTATTACGAAGTTTTATTTAACATTGAGCAATCATCTTAGTTCAGTGTTGAGGTTTGTTTGATTATTTTGAAGTTTTACTTAAACATTGAGCAATCAATTTAGTTCAGTGTTGAAGTTTGTTTGATTATTTTGAAGTTTTATTTAAACATTGAGCAATCATTTTAGTTCAGTGTTGAAGTTTGTTTGATTATTTCCAAGTTTTGTTTAAACATTGGGCAATCATTTTAGTTCAGTGTTGAAGTTTGTTTGATTATTTTGAAGTTTTATTTCAACATTGAGCAATCTATTTAGTTTAGTGTTGAAGTTTGTTTGATTATTTCCAAGTTTTGTTTAAACATTGGGCAATCATTTTAGTTCAGTGTTGAAGTTTGTTTGATTATTTCCAAGTTTTGTTTAAACATTGAGAAATCATTTTAGTTCAGTGTTGAAGTTTGTTTGATTATTTTGAAGTTTTATTTCAACATTGAGCAATCAATGTAGTTCAGTTTTGAAGTTTGTTTGGTTATTTCCAAGTTTTGTAGAAACATTGAGCAATCATTTCAGTTCAGTGTTGAAGTTTGTTTGATTATTTTGAAGTTTTGTTTAAACCTTGAGCAATAATTTTAGTTCAGTGTTGAAGTTTGTTTGATTATTTTGACATTTTATTTAAACATTGAGCAATCATTTTAGTTCAGTGTTGAAGTTTGTATGATTATTTCCAAGTTTTGTTTAAACATTGCAATCATTTTAGTTCAGTGTTGGTTTTGTCTGATTATTACGAAGTTTTATTTAACATTGAGCAATCATCTTAGTTCAGTGTTGAAGTTTGTTTGATTATTTTGAAGTTTTATTTAAACATTGAGCAAACATTTTAGTTCAGTGTTGAAGTTTGTTTGATTATTTTGAAGTTTTATTTAAACATTGAGCAATCATTTTAGTTCAGTGTTGAAGTTTGTTTGATTATTTCGAAGTTTTATTTAAACATTGAGTAATCATTTATTTCAGTGTTGAAGTTTGTTTGATTATTTTGAAGTATTGTTTAAACATTGCAATCATTTTAGATCAGTGTTGGTTTTGTCTGATTATTTCGAAGTTTTATTTAAACATTGAGCAATCATTTTAGTTCAGTGTTGAAGTTTGTATGATTATTTCCAAGTTATGTTTAAACTTTGAGTAATCATTTTAGTTCAGTGTTGAAGTTTGTTTGATTATTTCCAAGTTTTGTTTAAACATTGGGCAATCATTTTAGTTCAGTGTTGAAGTTTGTTTGATTTTTTTGAAGTTTTATTTAACATTGAACAATCATCTTAGTTCAGTGATGAAGTTTGATTGATTATTTCTAAAGTATGTTTAAACATTGAGCAATCATTTTAGTTCAGTGTTGAAGTTTGTTTGATTATTTTGAAGTTTTATTTAAACATTGAGCAATCATTTTAGTTCAGTGTTGAAGTTTGATTGATTATTTTGAAGTTTTGTTTAAACATTGAGCAATCATTTTAGTTCAGTGTTGAAGTTTGTTTGATTATTTTGAAGTTTTGTTTAAACATTGAGCAATCATTTTAGTTCAGTGTTGAAGTTTGTTTGATTATTTTGAAGTTTTATTTAACATTGAGCAATCATCTTAGTTCAGTGATGAAGTTTGTTTGATTATTTCTAAAGTATGTTTAAACATTGAGCAATCATTTTAGTTCAGTGTTGAAGTTTGTTTGATTATTTCCAAGTTTTGTTTAAACATTGAGCAATCATTTTAGTTCAGTGTTGAAGTTTGTTTGATTATTTTGAAGTTTTGTTTAAACATTGAGCAATCATCTTAGTTCAGTGTTGAAGTTTGTTTGATTATTTTGAAGTTTTATTTAAACATTGAGCAATCATTTTAGTTCAGTGTTGAAGTTTGTTTGATTATTTTGAAGTTTTATTTAAACATTGAGCAATCATTTTAGTTCAGTGTTGAAGTTTGTTTGATTATTTCCAAGTTTTGTTTAAACATTGAGCAATCATTTTAGTTCAGTGTTGAAGTTTGTTTGATTATTTTGAAGTTTTATTTAAACATTGAGCAATCATTTTAGTTCAGGGTTGAAGTTTGTTTGATTATTTTGAAATTTGTTTAAACATTGAGCAGTCATTTCAGTTCAGTGTTGAAGTTTGTTTGATTATTTTGAAGTTTTGTTTAAACATTGAGCAATCATTTTAGTTCAGTGTTGAAGTTTGTATGATTATTTCCAAGTTTTGTTTAAACATTGCAATCATTTTAGTTCAGTGTTGGTTTTGTCTCATTATTAAGAAGTTTTATTTAACATTGAGCAATCATCTTAGTTCAGTGTTGAAGTTTGTTTGATTATTTCCAAGTTATGTTTAAACATTGAGCAATCATTTTAGTTCAGTGTTGAAGTTTGTTTGATTATTTCCAAGTTTTGTTTAAACATTGGGCAATCATTTTAGTTCAGTGTTGAAGTTTGTTTGATTATTTTGAAGTTTTATTTAAACATTGAGCAATCATTTTAGTTCAGTGTTGAAGTTTGTTTGATTATTTTGAAGTTTTACTTAAACATTGAGGAATCATTTTAGTTCAGTGTTGAAGTTTGTTCGATTATTTTGAAGTTTTATTTAAACATTGAGGAATCATTTTAGTTCAGTGTTGAAGTTTGTTCGATTATTTTGAAGTTTTATTTAAACATTGAGCAATCATTTTAGTTCAGAGTTGTTTTTTTTTTGATTATTTTGAAGTTTTATTTAAACATTGAGCAATCATTTTAGTTCAGAGTTGAAGTTTGTTTGATTATTTCCAAGTTTGTTTAAACATTGAGCAATCATTTTAGTTCAGTGTTGGTTTTGTCCGATTATTACGAAGTTTTATTTAACATTGAGCAATCATTTTAGTTCGGTGTTGAAGTTTGTTTGATTATTTTGAAGTTTTATTTAAACATTGAGCAATCATTTTAGTTCAGTGTTGAAGTTTGTTTGATTATTTTGAAGTTTTATTTAAACATTGAGCAATCATTTTAGTTCAGTGTTGAAGTTTGTTTGATTATTTTGAAGTTTTACTTAAACATTGAGGAATCATTTTAGTTCAGTGTTGAAGTTTGTCTGATTATTTCCAAGTTTGTTTAAACATTGAGCAATCATTTTAGTTCAGTGATGAAGTTTGATTGATTATTTCCAAGTTTTGTTTAAACATTGCAATCATTTTAGTTCAGTGTTGAAGTTTTGTCTCATTATTAAGAAGTTTTATTTAACATTGAGCAATCATTTTAGTTCAGTGTTGAAGTTTGTTTGATTATTTCCAAGTTTTGTTTAAACATTGAGCAATCATTTTAGTTCAGTGTTGAAGTTTGTTTGATTATTTCGAAGTTTTATTTAAACATTGAGCAATCATTATGGTTCAGTGTTGAAGTTTGTATGATTATTTCCAAGTTTTGTTTAAACATTGCAATCATTTTAGTTCAGTGTTGGTTTTGTCTGATTATTACGAAGTTTTATTTAACATTGAGCAATCATCTTAGTTCAGTGTTGAAGTTTGTTTGATTATTTTGAAGTTTTATTTAAACATTGAGCAATCATTTTAGTTCAGTGTTGAAGTTTGTTTGATTATTTTGAAGTTTGTTTAAACATTGAGCAATCATTTTAGTTCAGTGTTGAAGTTTGTTTGATTATTTTGAAGTTTTATTTAAACATTGAGCAATCATTTTAGTTCAGTGTTGAAGTTTGTTTGATTATTTCCAAGTTTTGTTTAAACATTGAGCAATCATTTTAGTTCAGTGTTGAAGTTTGTTTGATTATTTCCAAGTTTTGTTTAAACATTGAGCAATCAATTTAGTTCAGTGTTGAAGTTTGTTTGATTATTTTGAAGTTTTGTTTAAACATTGAGCAATCATTTTAGTTCAGTGTTGAAGTTTGTTTGATTATTTTGAAGTTTTATTTAAACATTGAGCAATCATTTTAGTTCAGTGTTGAAGTTTGTTTGATTATTTCCAAGTTATGTTTAAACATTGAGCAATCATTTTAGTTCAGTGTTGAAGTTTGTTTGATTATTTTGAAGTTTTATTTAAACATTGAGCAATCATTTTAGTTCAGTGTTGAAGTTTGTTTGATTATTTTGAAGTTTTACTTAAACATTGAGGAATCATTTTAGTTCAGTGTTGAAGTTTGTTTAATTATTTTGAAGATTTATTTAAAGATTGAGCAATCATTTTAGTTCAGTGTTGAAGTTTGTTTGATTATTTCGAAGTTTTATTTAAACATTGAGCAATCATTTTAGTTCAGTGTTGAAGTTTGTTTGATTATTTTGAAGTTTTACTTAAACATTGAGGAATCATTTTAGTTCAGTGTTGAAGTTTGTTTGATTATTTCCAAGTTATGTTTAAACATTGAGCAATCATTTTAGTTCAGTGTTGAAGTTTGTTTGATTATTTTGAAGTTTTGTTTAAACATTGAGCAATCATTTTAGTTCAGTGTTGGTTTTGTCTGATTATTTTGAAGTTTTATTTAAACATTGAGCAATCATTTTAGTTCAGTGTTGAAGTTTGTTTGATTATTTTGAAGTTTGTTTAAACATTGAGCAATCATTTTAGTTCAGTGTTGAAGTTTGTTTGATTATTTCGAAGTTTTATTTAAACATTGAGCAATCATTATGGTTCAGTGTTGAAGTTTGTATGATTATTTCCAAGTTTTGTTTAAACATTGAGCAATCATTTTAGTTCAGTGTTGGGTTTGACTTATTATTACGAAGTTTTATTTAAACATTGAGCAATCATCTTAGTTCAGTGTTGAAGTTTGTTTGATTATTTTGAAGTTTTATTTAAACATTGAGCAATCATTTTAGTTCAGTGTTGAAGTTTGTTTGATTATTTTGAAGTATTATTTAAACATTGAGCAATCATTTTAGTTCAGTGTTGAAGTTTGTTTGATTATTTTGAAGTTTTATTTCAACATTGAGCAATCTATTTAGTTCAGTGTTGAAGTTTTTTTGATTATTTCCAAGTTTTGTTTAAACATTGAGCAATCATTTTAGTTCAGTGTTGAAGTTTGTTTGATTATTTTGAAGTTTTATTTAAACATTGAGCAATCATTTTAGTTCAGTGTTGAAGTTTGTTTGATTATTTTGAAGTTTTATTTAAACATTGAGCAATCATTTTAGTTCAGTGTTGAAGTTTGTTTGATTATTTTGAAGTTTTATTTAAACATTGAGCAATCATTTTAGTTCAGTGTTGAAGTTTGTATGATTATTTCCAAGTTATGTTTAAACATTGAGCAATCATTTTAGTTCAGTGCTGAAGTTTGTCTGATTATTACGAAGTTTTATTTAACATTGAGCAATCATCTTAGTTCAGTGTTGAAGTTTTTTTGATTATTTTGAAGTTTTGTTTAAACACTGAGCAATCATTTTAGTTCAGTTTTGAAGTTTGTTTGATTATTTTGAAGTTTTATGTAACATTGAGCAATCATCTTAGTTCAGTGTTGAAGTTTGTTTGATTATTTCCAAGTTATGTTTAAACATTGAGCAATCATTTTAGTTCAGTGTTGAAGTTTGTTTGATTATTTCGAAGTTTTATTTAAACATTGAGCAATCATTTTAGTTCAGTGTTGAAGTTTGTTTGATTATTTTGAAGTTTTACTTAAACATTGAGGAATCATTTTAGTTCAGTGTTGAAGTTTGTTTAATTATTTTGAAGTTTTATTTAAACATTGAGCAATCATTTTAGTTCAGAGGTGAAGTTTGTTTGATTATTTTGAAGTTTTATTTAAACATTGAGCAATCATTTTAGTTCAGTGTTGAAGTTTGTTTGATTATTTTGAAGTTTTACTTAAACATTGAGGAATCATTTTAGTTCAGTGTTGAAGTTTGTTTGATTATTTTGAAGTTTTACTTAAACATTGAGGAATCATTTTAGTTCAGTGTTGAAGTTTGTTCGATTATTTTGAAGTTTTATTTAAACATTGAGCAATCATTTTAGTTCAGAGTTGTTTTTTTTTTGATTATTTTGAAGTTTTATTTAAACATTGAGCAATCATTTTAGTTCAGAGTTGAAGTTTGTTTGATTATTTCCAAGTTTGTTTAAACATTGAGCAATCATTTTAGTTCAGTGTTGCAGTTTGTTTGATTATTTTGAAGTTTTATTTAAACATTGAGCAATCATTTTAGTTCAGTGTTGAAGTCTGTTCGATTATTTTGAAGTTTTACTTAAACATTGAGGAATCATTTTAGTTCAGTGTTGAAGTTTGTCTGATTATTTCCAAGTTTGTTTAAACATTGAGCAATCATTTTAGTTCAGTGTTGGTTTTGTCTGATTATTACGAAGTTTTATTTAACATTGAGCAATCATCTTAGTTCAGTGTTGAAGTTTGTTTGATTATTTCCAAGTTATGTTTAAACATTGAGCAATCATTTTAGTTCAGTGTTGAAGTTTGTTTGATTATTTTGAAGTTTTATTTAAACATTGAGCAATCATTTTAGTTCAGTGTTGAAGTTTGTTTGATTATTTTGAAGTTTTACTTAAACATTGAGGAATCATTTTAGTTCAGTGTTGAAGTTTGTTTGATTATTTTGAAGTTTTATTTAAACATTGAGCAATCATTTTAGTTCAGTGTTGAAGTTTGTTTGATTATTTTGAAGTTTTACTTAAACATTGAGGAATCATTTTAGTTCAGTGTTGAAGTTTGTTTGATTATTTTGAAGTTTTACTTAAACATTGAGGAATCATTTTAGTTCAGTGTTGAAGTTTGTTTAATTATTTTGAAGATTTATTTAAAGATTGAGCAATCATTTTAGTTCAGGGTTGAAGTTTGTTTTATTATTTTGAAGTTTTATTTAAACATTGAGCAATCATTTTAGTTCAGTGTTGAAGTTTGTTTGATTATTTTGAAGTTTTACTTAAACATTGAGGAATCATTTTAGTTCAGTGTTGAAGTTTGTTTGATTATTTTGAAGTTTTATTTAAACATTGAGCAATCATTTTAGTTCAGTGTTGAAGTTTGTTTGATTATTTTGAAGTTTTACTTAAACATTGAGGAATCATTTTAGTTCAGTGTTGAAGTTTGATTGATTATTTTGAACTTTTGTTTAAGCATTGAGCAATCATTTTAGTTCAGTTTTGAAGTTTGTTTGATTATTTTGAAGTTTTATGTAACATTGAGCAATCATCTTAGTTCAGTGTTGAAGTTTGTTTGATTATTTCCAAGTTATGTTTAAACATTGAGCAATCATTTTAGTTCAGTGTTGAAGTTTGTTTGATTATTTTGAAGTTTTATTTAAACATTGAGCAATCATTTTAGTTCAGTGTTGAAGTTTGTTTGATTATTTTGAAGTTTTACTTAAACATTGAGGAATCATTTTAGTTCAGTGTTGAAGTTTGTTTAATTATTTTGAAGATTTATTTAAAGATTGAGCAATCATTTTAGTTCAGGGTTGAAGTTTGTTTTATTATTTTGAAGTTTTATTTAAACATTGAGCAATCATTTTAGTTCAGTGTTGAAGTTTGTTTGATTATTTTGAAGTTTTACTTAAACATTGAGGAATCATTTTAGTTCAGTGTTGAAGTTTGTTCGATTATTTTGAAGTTTTATTTAAACATTGAGGAATCATTTTAGTTCAGTGTTGAAGTTTGTTCGATTATTTTGAAGTTTTATTTAAACATTGAGCAATCATTTTAGTTCAGAGTTGTTTTTTTTTTGATTATTTTGAAGTTTTATTTAAACATTGAGCAATCATTTTAGTTCAGAGTTGAAGTTTGTTTGATTATTTCCAAGTTTGTTTAAACATTGAGCAATCATTTTAGTTCAGTGTTGCAGTTTGTTTGATTATTTTGAAGTTTTATTTAAACATTGAGCAATCATTTTAGTTCAGTGTTGAAGTTTGTTTGATTATTTTGAAGTTTTACTTAAACATTGAGGAATCATTTTAGTTCAGTGTTGAAGTTTGTCTGATTATTTCCAAGTTTGTTTAAACATTGAGCAATCATTTTAGTTCAGTGTTGGTTTTGTCTGATTATTACGAAGTTTTATTTAACATTGAGCAATCATCTTAGTTCAATGTTGAAGTTTGTTTGATTATTTCCAAGTTATGTTTAAACATTGAGCAATCATTTTAGTTCAGTGTTGAAGTTTGTTTGATTATTTTGAAGTTTTATTTAAACATTGAGCAATCATTTTAGTTCAGTGTTGAAGTTTGTTTGATTATTTTGAAGTTTTACTTAAACATTGAGGAATCATTTTAGTTCAGTGTTGAAGTTTGTTTGATTATTTTGAAGTTTTATTTAAACATTGAGCAATCATTTTAGTTCAGTGTTGAAGTTTGTTTGATTATTTTGAAGTTTTACTTAAACATTGAGGAATCATTTTAGTTCAGTGTTGAAGTTTGAGTTTTATTTAAACATTGAGCAATCGTTTAAGTTCAGTGTTGAAGTTTGTTTGATTATTTTGAAGTTTTACTTAAACATTGAGGAATCATTTTAGTTCAGTGTTGAAGTTTGTTCGATTATTTTGAAGTTTTATTTAAACATTGAGCAATCATTTTAGTTCAGAGTTGTATTTTGTTTGATTATTTTGAAGTTTTACTTAAACATTGAGGAATCATTTTAGTTCAAAGGTGAAGTTTGTTTGATTATTTCCAAGTTTGTTTAAACATTGAGCAATCATTTTAGTTCAGTGTTGAAGTTTGTTTGATTATTTTGAAGTTTTACTTAAACATTGAGGAATCATTTTAGTTCAGTGTTGAAGTTTGTCTGATTATTTCCAAGTTTGTTTAAACATTGAGCAATCATTTTAGTTCAGTGTTGGTTTTGTCTGATTATTATGAAGTTTTATTTGACATTGAGCAACCATTTTAGTTCAGTGTTGAAGTTTGTTTGATTATTTCCAAGTTTTGTTTAAACATTGAGCAATCATTTTAGTTCAGTGTTGAAGTTTGTTTTATTATTTTGAAGATTTCTTGAAACATTGAGCAATCATTTTAGTTCAGTGTTGAAGTTTGTTTGATTATTTTGAAGTTTTATTTCAACATTGAGCAATAAATATAGTTCAGTGTTGAAGTTTGTTTGATTATTTCCAAGTTTTGTTTAAACATTGAGCAATCATTTTAGTTCAGTGTTGAAGTTTGTTTGATTATTTTGAAGTTTTATTTAAACATTGAGCAATCATTTTAGTTCAGTGTTGAAGTTTGTTTGATTATTTTGAATTTTTATTTAAACATTGAGCAATCATTTTAGTTCAGTGTTGAAGTTTGTTTGATTATTTCCAAGTTTGTTTAAACATTGAGCTATCATTTTAGTTCATTGTTGGTTTTGTCTGATTATTACGAAGTTTTATTTAACATTGAGCAATCATCTTAGTTCAGTGTTGAAGTTTGTTTGATTATTACGAAGTTTTATTTAACATAGAGGAATCATCTTAGTTCAGTGTTGAAGTTTGTTTCATTATTTTGAAGTTTTATTTAAACATTGAGCAATCATTTTAGTTCAGTGTTGAAGTTTGTTTGATTATTTTGAAGTTTTATTAAAAATTGAGCAATCATTTTAGTTCAGTGTTGAAGTTTGTTTGATTATTTTGAAGTTTTATTTAAACATTGAGCAATCATTTTAGTTCAGTGTTGAAGTTTGTTTGATTACTTTGAAGTTTATTTAAACATTGAGCAATCATTTTAGTTCAGTGTTGAAGTTTGTTTGATTATTTCCAAGTTTTGTTTAAACATTGAGCAATCATTTTAGTTCAGTGTTGAAGTTTGTTTGATTATTTTGAAGTTTTATTTAAACATTGAGCAATCATTTTAGTTCAGTGTTGAAGTTTGTTTGATTATTTTGAAGTTTTCTTTAAACATTGAGCAATCATTTTAGTTCAGTGTTGAAGTTTGTTTGATTATTTCGAAGTTTGTTTAAACATTGAGCAATCATTTTAGTTCAGTGTTGAAGTTTGTTTGATTATTTTGAAGTTTTATTTAAACATTGAGCAATCATTTTAGTTCAGTGTTGAAGTTTGTTTGATTATTTTGAAGTTTTATTTAAACATTGAGCAATCATTTTAGTTCAGTGTTGAAGTTTGTTTGATTATTTTGAAGTTTTATTTAAACATTGAGCAATCATTTTAGTTCAGTGTTGAAGTTTGTTTGATTATTTTGAAGTTTTATTTAAACATTGAGCAATCATTTTATTTCAGGGTTGAAGTTTGTTTGATTATTTTGAAATTTGTTTAAACATTGAGCAGTCATTTCAGTTCAGTGTTGAAGTTTGTTTGATTATTTTGAAGTTTTATTTAAACATTGAGCAATCATTTTAGTTCAGTGTTGAAGTTTGTTTGATTATTTTGAAGTTTTATTTAAACATTGAGCAATCATTTTAGTTCAGTGTTGAAGTTTGTTTGATTATTTTGAAGTTTTACTTAAACATTGAGGAATCATTTTAGTTCAGTGTTGAAGTTTGTTTAATTATTTTGAAGATTTATTTAAAGATTGAGCAATCATTTTAGTTCAGAGTTGAAGTTTGTTTGATTATTTTGAAGTTTTATTTAAACATTGAGCAATCATTTTAGTTCAGTGTTGAAGTTTGTTTGATTATTTTGAAGTTTTACTTAAACATTGAGGAATCATTTTAGTTCAGTGTTGAAGTTTGTTCGATTATTTTGAAGTTTTATTTAAACATTGAGGAATCATTTTAGTTCAGTGTTGAAGTTTGTTCGATTATTTTGAAGTTTTATTTAAACATTGAGCAATCATTTTAGTTCAGAGTTGTTTTTTTTTTGATTATTTTGAAGTTTTATTTAAACATTGAGCAATCATTTTAGTTCAGAGTTGAAGTTTGTTTGATTATTTCCAAGTTTGTTTAAACATTGAGCAATCATTTTAGTTCAGTGTTGAAGTTTGTTTGATTATTTCCAAGTTTTGTTTAAACATTGAGCAATCATTTTAGTTCAGTGTTGGTTTTGTCTGATTATTACGAAGTTTTATTTAACATTGAGCAATCATCTTAGTTCAGTGTTGAAGTTTGTTTGATTATTTCCAAGTTATGTTTAAACATTGAGCAATCATTTTAGTTCAGTGTTGAAGTTTGTTTGATTATTTCGAAGTTTTATTTAAACATTGAGCAATCATTTTAGTTCAGTGTTGAAGTTTGTTTGATTATTTTGAAGTTTTACTTAAACATTGAGGAATCATTTTAGTTCAGTGTTGAAGTTTGTTCGATTATTTTGAAGATTTATTTAAAGATTGAGCAATCATTTTATTTCAGGGTTGAAGTTTGTTTTATTATTTTGAAGTTTTATTTAAACATTGAGCAATCATTTTAGTTCAGTGTTGAAGTTTGTTTGATTATTTCGAAGTTTTATTTAAACATTGAGCAATCATTTTAGTTCAGTGTTGAAGTTTGTATGATTATTTCCAAGTTTTGTTTAAACATTGCAATCATTTTAGATCAGTGTTGGTTTTGTCTGATTATTACGAAGTTTTATTTAACATTGAGCAATCATCTTAGTTCAGTGTTGAAGTTTGTTTGATTATTTCCAAGTTATGTTTAAACATTGAGCAATCATTTTAGTTCAGTGTTGAAGTTTGTTTGATTATTTTGAAGTTTTATTTAAACATTGAGCAATCATTTTAGTTCAGTGTTGAAGTTTGTTTGATTATTTTGAAGTTTTATTTAAACATTGAGCAATCATTTTAGTTCAGTGTTGAAGTTTGTTTGATTATTTCCAAGTTTGTTTAAACATTGAGCAATCATTTTAGTTCAGTGTTGAAGTTTGTTTGATTATTTCGAAGTTTTATTTAAACATTGAGCAATCATTTTAGTTCAGTGTTGAAGTTTGTATGATTATTTCCAAGTTTTGTTTAAACATTGCAATCATTTTAGTTCAGTGTTGGTTTTGTCTCATTATTAAGAAGTTTTATTTAACATTGAGCAATCATCTTAGTTCAGTGTTGAAGTTTGTTTGATTATTTCCAAGTTATGTTTAAACATTGAGCAATCATTTTAGTTCAGTGTTGAAGTTTGTATGATTATTTCCAAGTTTTGTTTAAACATTGCAATCATTTTAGTTCAGTTTTGAAGTTTGTTTGATTATTTTGAAGTTTTATTTAAACATTGAGCAATCATTTTAGTTCAGTGTTGAAGTTTGTTTGATTATTTTGAAGTTTTATTTAAACATTGAGCAATCATTTTAGTTCAGAGTTGAAGTTTGTTTGATTATTTCCAAGTTTGTTTAAACATTGAGCAATCATTTTAGTTCAGTGTTGGTTTTGTCCGATTATTACGAAGTTTTATTTAACATTGAGCAATCATTTTAGTTCAGTGTTGAAGTTTGTTTGATTATTTTGAAGTTTTATTTAAACATTGAGCAATCATTTTAGTTCAGTGTTGAAGTTTGTTTGATTATTTTGAAGTTTTATTTAAACATTGAGCAATCATTTTAGTTCAGTGTTGAAGTTTGTTTGATTATTTTGAAGTTTTATTTAAACATTGAGCAATCATTTTAGTTCAGTGATGAAGTTTGTTTGATTATTTCGAAGTTTGTTTAAACATTGAGCAATCATTTTAGTTCATTGTTGGTTTTGTCTGACTATTACGAAGTTTTATTTCAACATTGAGCAATAAATTTTGTTCAGTGTTGAAGTTTGTTTGATTATTTTGAAGTTTTATTTAAACATTGAGCAATCATTTTAGTTCAGTGTTGAAGTTTGTTTGATTATTTTGAAGTTTTATTTAAACATTGAGCAATCATTTTAGTTCAGTGTTGAAGTTTGTTTGATTATTTCCAAGTTTTGTTTAAACATTGAGCAATCATTTTAGTTCAGTGTTGAAGTTTGTTTGATTATTTTGAAGTTTTATTTAAACATTGAGCAATCATTTTAGTTCAGTGTTGAAGTTTGTTTGATTATTTTGAAGTTTTATTTAAACATTGAGCAATCATTTTAGTTCAGTGTTGAAGTTTGTTTGATTATTTTGAAGTTTTATTTAAACATTGAGCAATCATTTTAGTTCAGTGTTGAAGTTTGTTTGATTATTTTGAAGTTTTATTTAAACATTGAGCAATCATTTTAGTTCAGTGTTGAAGTTTGTTTGATTATTTTGAAGTTTTATTTAAACATTGAGCAATCATTTTAGTTCAGTGTTGAAGTTTGTTTGATTATTTTGAAGTTTTATTTAAACATTGAGCAATCATTTTAGTTCAGTGTTGAAGTTTGTTTGATTATTTTGAAGTTTTATTTAAACATTGAGCAATCATTTTAGTTCAGTGTTGAAGTTTGTTTGATTATTTTGAAGTTTTATTTAAACATTGAGCAATCATTTTAGTTCAGTGTTGAAGTTTGTTTGATTATTTTGAAGTTTTATTTAAACATTGAGCAATCATTTTAGTTCAGTGTTGGTTTTGTCTGATTATTACGAAGTTTTATTTAACATTGAGCAATCATCTTAGTTCAGTGTTGAAGTTTGTTTGATTATTTCCAAGTTTTGTTTAAACATTGAGCAATCATTTTAGTTCAGTGTTGAAGTTTGTTTGATTATTTTGAAGTTTTATTTAAACATTGAGCAATCATTTTAGTTCAGTGTTGAAGTTTGTTTGATTATTTTGAAGTTTTACTTAAACATTGAGGAATCATTTTAGTTCAGTGTTGAAGTTTGTTTGATTATTTTGAAGTTTTATTTAAACATTGAGCAATCATTTTAGTTCAGTGTTGAAGTTTGTTTGATTATTTTGAAGATTTATTTAAAGATTGAGCAATCATTTTAGTTCAGTGTTGAAGTTTGTTTGATTATTTTGAAGTTTTATTTAAACATTGAGCAATCATTTTAGTTCAGTGTTGAAGTTTGTTTGATTATTTCGAAGTTTTATTTAAACATTGAGCAATCATTATGGTTCAGTGTTGAAGTTTGTATGATTATTTCCAAGTTTTGTTTAAACATTGCAATCATTTTAGTTCAGTGTTGGTTTTGTCTGATTATTACGAAGTTTTATTTAAACATTGAGCAATCATTTTAGTTCAGTGTTGAAGTTTGTTTGATTATTTCCAAGTTACGTTTAAACATTGAGCAATCATTTTAGTTCAGTGTTGAAGTTTGTTTGATTATTTTGAAGTTTTATTTAAACATTGAGCAATCATTTTAGTTCAGTGTTGAAGTTTGTTTGATTATTTTGAAGTTTTACTTAAACATTGAGGAATCATTTTAGTTCAGTGTTGAAGTTTGTTTGATTATTTCCAAGTTATGTTTAAACATTGAGCAATCATTTTAGTTCAGTGTTGAAGTTTGTTTGATTATTTCGAAGTTTTATTTGAACATTGAGCAATCATTTTAGTTCAGTGTTGAAGTTTGTATGATTATTTCCAAGTTTTGTTTAAACATTGCAATCTTTTAGTTCAGTGTTGGTTATGTCTCATTATTAAGAAGTTTTATTTAACATTGAGCAATCATCTTAGTTCAGTGTTGAAGTTTGTTTGATTATTTCCAAGTTATGTTTAAACTTTGAGTAATCATTATGGTTCAGTGTTGAAGTTTGTATGATTATTTCCAAGTTTTGTTTAAACATTGCAATCATTTTAGTTCAGTGTTGAAGTTTGTTTGATTATTTTGAAGTTTTATTTCAACATTGAGCAATCATTTTAGTTCAGTGTTGAAGTTTGTTTGATTATTTTGAATTTTTATTTAAACATTGAGCAATCATTTTAGTTCAGTGTTGAAGTTTGTTTGATTATTTCCAAGTTTGTTTAAACATTGAGCTATCATTTTAGTTCATTGTTGGTTTTGTCTGATTATTACGAAGTTTTATTTAACATTGAGCAATCATTTTAGTTCATTGTTGAAGTTTGTTTGATTATTTTGAAGTTTTATTTAAACATTGAGCAATCATTTTAGTTCAGTGTTGAAGTTTGTTTGATTATTTTGAAGTTTTATTTAAACATTGAGCAATCATTTTAGTTCAGTGTTGAAGTTTGTTTGATTATTTTGAAGTTTTATTTAAACATTGAGAAATCATTTTAGTTCAGTGTTGGTTTTGTCTGATTATTACGAAGTTTTATTTAACATTGAGCAATCATTTTAGTTCAGTGTTGGTTTTGTCTGATTATTACGAAGTTTTATTTAACATTGAGCAATCATCTTAGTTCAGTGTTGAAGTTTGTTTGATTATTTTGAAGTTTTATTTAAACATTGAGCAATCATTTTAGTTCAGTGTTGAAGTTTGTTTGATTATTTTGAAGTTTTATTTAAACATTGAGCAATCATTTTAGTTCAGTGTTGAAGTTTGTTTGATTATTTCCAAGTTTTGTTTAAACATTGAGCAATCATTTTAGTTCAGTGTTGAAGTTTGTTTGATTATTTTGAAGTTTTATTTAAACATTGAGCAATCATTTTAGTTCAGTGTTGAAGTTTGTTTGATTATTTTGAAGTTTTATTTAAACATTGAGCAATCATTTTAGTTCAGTGTTGAAGTTTGTTTGATTATTTTGAAGTTTTATTTAAACATTGAGCAATCATTTTAGTTCAGTGTTGAAGTTTGTTTGATTATTTTGAAGTTTTATTTAAACATTGAGCAATCATTTTAGTTCAGTGTTGAAGTTTGTTTGATTATTTTGAAGTTTTATTTAAACATTGAGCAATCATTTTAGTTCAGTGTTGAAGTTTGTTTGATTATTTTGAAGTTTTATTTAAACATTGAGCAATCATTTTAGTTCAGTGTTGAAGTTTGTTTGATTATTTTGAAGTTTTATTTAAACATTGAGCAATCATTTTAGTTCAGTGTTGAAGTTTGTTTGATTATTTTGAAGTTTTACTTAAACATTGAGGAATCATTTTAGTTCAGTGTTGAAGTTTGTTTAATTATTTTGAAGATTTATTTAAAGATTGAGCAATCATTTTAGTTCAGAGTTGAAGTTTGTTTGATTATTTTGAAGTTTTATTTAAACATTGAGCAATCATTTTAGTTCAGTGTTGAAGTTTGTTTGATTATTTTGAAGTTTTACTTAAACATTGAGGAATCATTTTAGTTCAGTGTTGAAGTTTGTTCGATTATTTTGAAGTTTTATTTAAACATTGAGGAATCATTTTAGTTCAGTGTTGAAGTTTGTTCGATTATTTTGAAGTTTTATTTAAACATTGAGCAATCATTTTAGTTCAGAGTTGTTTTTTTTTTGATTATTTTGAAGTTTTATTTAAACATTGAGCAATCATTTTAGTTCAGAGGTGAAGTTTGTTTGATTATTTCCAAGTTTGTTTAAACATTGAGCAATCATTTTAGTTCAGAGGTGAAGTTTGTTTGATTATTTCCAAGTTTGTTTAAACATTGAGCAATCATTTTAGTTCAGTGTTGGTTTTGTCTGATTATTACGAAGTTTTATTTAACATTGAGCAATCATCTTAGTTCAGTGTTGAAGTTTGTTTGATTATTTCCAAGTTTTGTTTAAACATTGAGCAATCATTTTAGTTCAGTGTTGAAGTTTGTTTGATTATTTTGAAGTTTTATTTAAACATTGAGCAATCATTTTAGTTCAGTGTTGAAGTTTGTTTGATTATTTTGAAGTTTTACTTAAACATTGAGGAATCATTTTAGTTCAGTGTTGAAGTTTGTTTGATTATTTTGAAGTTTTACTTAAACATTGAGGAATCATTTTAGTTCAGTGTTGAAGTTTGTTTAATTATTTTGAAGATTTATTTAAAGATTGAGCAATCATCTTAGTTCAGAGTTGAAGTTTGTTTGATTATTTTGCAGTATAATTTAAACATTGAGCAATCATTTTAGTTCAGTGTTGAAGTTTGTTTGATTATTTTGAAGTTTTATTTAAACATTGAGCAATCATTTTAGTTCAGTGTTGAAGTTTGTTTGATTATTTCCAAGTTTTCTTTAAACATTGAGCAATCATTTTAGTTCATTGTTGGTTTTGTCTGACTATTACGAAGTTTTATTTAACATTGAGCAATCATCTTAGTTCAGTGTTGAAGTTTGTTTGATTATTTCCAAGTTTTGTTTAAACATTGAGCAATCATTTTAGTTCAGTGTTGAAGTTTGTTTGATTATTTTGAAGTTTTATTTAAACATTGAGCAATCATTTTAGTTCAGTGTTGAAGTTTGTTTGATTATTTTGAAGTTTTACTTAAACATTGAGGAATCATTTTAGTTCAGTGTTGAAGTTTGTCTGATTATTTCCAAGTTTGTTTAAACATTGAGCAATCATTTTAGTTCAGTGTTGGTTTTGTCTGATTATTACGAAGTTTTATTTAACATTGAGCAATCATCTTAGTTCAGTGTTGAAGTTTGTTTGATTATTTCCAAGTTATGTTTAAACATTGAGCAATCATTTTAGTTCAGTGTTGAAGTTTGTTTGATTATTTCGAAGTTTTATTTAAACATTGAGCAATCATTTTAGTTCAGTGTTGAAGTTTGTATGATTATTTCCAAGTTTTGTTTAAACATTGCAATCATTTTAGTTCAGTGTTGGTTTTGTCTCATTATTAAGAAGTTTTATTTAACATTGAGCAATCATCTTAGTTCAGTGTTGAAGTTTGTTTGATTATTTCCAAGTTATGTTTAAACATTGAGCAATCATTTTAGTTCAGTGTTGAAGTTTGTTTGATTATTTCCAAGTTATGTTTAAACATTGAGCAATCACTTTAGTTCAGTGTTGAAGTTTGTTTGATTATTTTGAAGTTTTATTTCAACATTGAGCAATCTATTTAGTTTAGTGTTGAAGTTTGTTTGATTATTTCCAAGTTTTGTTTAAACATTGGGCAATCAATTTAGTTCAGTGTTGAAGTTTGTTTGATTATTTCCAAGTTATGTTTAAACATTGAGCAATCACTTTAGTTCAGTGTTGAAGTTTGTTTGATTATTTTGAAGTTTGGTTTAAACATTGAGCATTCATTTTAGTTCAGTGTTGAAGTTTATTTGATTATTTCCAAGTTTTGTTTAAACATTGGGCAATCAATTTAGTTCAGTGTTGAAGTTTGTCTGATTATTACGAAGTTTTATTTAACATTGAGCAATCATCTTAGTTCAGTGTTGAAGTTTTTTTGATTATTTTGAAGTTTTGTTTAAACACTGAGCAATCATTTTAGTTCAGTTTTGAAGTTTGTTTGATTATTTTGAAGTTTTATGTAACATTGAGCAATCATCTTAGTTCAGTGTTGAAGTTTGTTTGATTATTTCCAAGTTATGTTTAAACATTGAGCAATCATTTTAGTTCAGTGTTGAAGTTTGTTTGATTATTTTGAAGTTTTATTTAAACATTGAGCAATCATTTTAGTTCAGTGTTGAAGTTTGTTTGATTATTTTGAAGTTTTATTTAAACATTGAGGAATCATTTTAGTTCAGTGTTGAAGTTTGTTTAATTATTTTGAAGATTTATTTAAAGATTGAGCAATCATTTTAGTTCAGAGTTGAAGTTTGTTTGATTATTTTGAAGTTTTATTTAAACATTGAGCAATCATTTTAGTTCAGTGTTGAAGTTTGTTTGATTATTTTGAAGTTTTACTTAAACATTGAGGAATCATTTTAGTTCAGTGTTGAAGTTTGTTCGATTATTTTGAAGTTTTATTTAAACATTGAGCAATCATTTTAGTTCAGTGTTGAAGTTTGTTTAATTATTTTGAAGTTTTATTTAAACATTGAGCAATCATTTTAGTTCAGAGTTGAAGTTTGTTTGATTATTTCCAAGTTTGTTTAAACATTGAGCAATCATTTTAGTTCAGTGTTGGTTTTGTCCGATTATTACGAAGTTTTATTTAACATTGAGCAATCATTTTAGTTCGGTGTTGAAGTTTGTTTGATTATTTTGAAGTTTTATTTAAACATTGAGCAATCATTTTAGTTCAGTGTTGCAGTTTGTTTGATTATTTTGAAGTTTTATTTAAACATTGAGCAATCATTTTAGTTCAGTGTTGAAGTCTGTTCGATTATTTTGAAGTTTTACTTAAACATTGAGGAATCATTTTAGTTCAGTGTTGAAGTTTGTCTGATTATTTCCAAGTTTGTTTAAACATTGAGCAATCATTTTAGTTCAGTGTTGGTTTTGTCTGATTATTACGAAGTTTTATTTAACATTGAGCAATCATCTTAGTTCAGTGTTGAAGTTTGTTTGATTATTTCCAAGTTATGTTTAAACATTGAGCAATCATTTTAGTTCAGTGTTGAAGTTTGTTTGATTATTTTGAAGTTTTATTTAAACATTGAGCAATCATTTTAGTTCAGTGTTGAAGTTTGTTTGATTATTTTGAAGTTTTACTTAAACATTGAGGAATCATTTTAGTTCAGTGTTGAAGTATGTTTGAATATTTTGAAGTTTAATTTAAACATTGAGCAATCTATTTAGTTTAGTGTTGAAGTTTGTTTGATTATTTTGAAGTTTTACTTAAACATTGAGGAATCATTTTAGTTCAGTGTTGAAGTTTGTTTGATTATTTTGAAGTTTTACTTAAACATTGAGGAATCATTTTAGTTCAGTGTTGAAGTTTGTTTAATTATTTTGAAGATTTATTTAAAGATTGAGCAATCATTTTAGTTCAGAGTTGAAGTTTGTTTGATTATTTTGAAGTTTTATTTAAACATTGAGCAATCGTTTAACTTCAGTGTTGAAGTTTGTTTGATTATTTTGAAGTTTTACTTAAACATTGAGGAATCATTTTAGTTCAGTGTTGAAGTTTGTTCGATTATTTTGAAGTTTTATTTAAACATTGAGCAATCATTTTAGTTCAGAGTTGTTTTTTTTTGATTATTTTGAAGTTTTATTTAAACATTGAGCAATCATTTTAGTTCAGAGGTGAAGTTTGTTTGATTATTTCCAAGTTTGTTTAAACATTGAGCAATCATTTTAGTTCAGTGTTGAAGTTTGTTTGATTATTTTGAAGTTTTACTTAAACATTGAGGAATCATTTTAGTTCAGTGTTGAAGTTTGTTTAATTATTTTGAAGATTTATTTAAAGATTGAGCAATCATTTTAGTTCAGTGTTGAAGTTTGTTTGATTATTTTGAAGTTTTATTTAAACATTGAGCAATCATTTTAGTTCAGTGTTGAAGTTTGTTTGATTATTTTGAAGTTTTACTTAAACATTGAGGAATCATTTTAGTTCAGTGTTGAAGTTTGTTCGATTATTTTGAAGTTTTATTTAAACATTGAGCAATCATTTTAGTTCAGTGTTGAAGTTTGTTTGATTATTTTGAAGTTTTATTTAAACATTGAGCAATCATTTTAGTTCAGAGTTGAAGTTTGTTTGATTATTTCCAAGTTTGTTTAAACATTGAGCAATCATTTTAGTTCAGTGTTGGTTTTGTCCGATTATTACGAAGTTTTATTTAACATTGAGCAATCATTTTAGTTCGGTGTTGAAGTTTGTTTGATTATTTTGAAGTTTTATTTAAACATTGAGCAATCATTTTAGTTCAGTGTTGCAGTTTGTTTGATTATTTTGAAGTTTTATTTAAACATTGAGCAATCATTTTAGTTCAGTGTTGAAGTCTGTTCGATTATTTTGAAGTTTTACTTAAACATTGAGGAATCATTTTAGTTCAGTGTTGAAGTTTGTCTGATTATTTCCAAGTTTGTTTAAACATTGAGCAATCATTTTAGTTCAGTGTTGGTTTTGTCTGATTATTACGAAGTTTTATTTAACATTGAGCAATCATCTTAGTTCAGTGTTGAAGTTTGTTTGATTATTTCCAAGTTATGTTTAAACATTGAGCAATCATTTTAGTTCAGTGTTGAAGTTTGTTTGATTATTTTGAAGTTTTATTTAAACATTGAGCAATCATTTTAGTTCAGTGTTGAAGTTTGTTTGATTATTTTGAAGTTTTACTTAAACATTGAGGAATCATTTTAGTTCAGTGTTGAAGTTTGTTTGATTATTTTGCAGTATAATTTAAACATTGAGCAATCATTTTAGTTCAGTGTTGAAGTTTGTTTTATTAATTTGAAGTATTATTTAAAAATTGATAAATAATTTTAGTTCAGTTTTGAAGTTTGTTTGATTATTTTGAAGTTTTATGTAACATTGAGCAATCATCTTAGTTCAGTGTTGAAGTTTGTTTAATTATTTTGAAGATTTATTTAAAGATTGAGCAATCATTTTAGTTCAGTGTTGAAGTTTGTTTGATTATTTCGAAGTTTTATTTAAACATTGAGCAATCATTTTAGTTCAGTGTTGAAGTTTGTTTGATTATTTTGAAGTTTTACTTAAACATTGAGGAATCATTTTAGTTCAGTGTTGAAGTTTGTTCGATTATTTTGAAGTTTTATTTAAACATTGAGCAATCATTTTAGTTCAGAGTTGTATTTTTTTTTAATATTTTTAAAATTTATTTAAACATTGAGCAATCATTTTAGTTCAGAGGTGAAGTTTGTTTGATTATTTCCAAGTTTGTTTAAACATTGAGCAATCATTTTAGTTCAGTGTTGAAGTTTGTTTGATTATTTTGAAGTTTTACTTAAACATTGAGCAATCATTTTAGTTCAGTGTTGAAGTTTGTTTGATTATTTCCAAGTTTGTTTAAACATTGAGCTATCTTTTTAGTTCATTGTTGGTTTTGTCTGATTATTACGAAGTTTTATTTAACATTGAGCAATCATCTTAGTTCAGTGTTGAAGTTTGTTTGATTATTTCCAAGTTTGTTTAAACATTGAGCAATCATTTTAGTTCAGTGTTGAAGTTTGTTTGATTATTTTGAAGTTTTATTTAAACATTGAGCAATCATTTTAGTTCAGTGTTGAAGTTTGTTTGATTATTTTGAAGTTTTCTTTAAACATTGAGCAATCATTTTAGTTCAGTGTTGAAGTTTGTTTGATTATTTTGAAGTTTTATTTAAACATTGAGCAATCAATTTAGTTCAGTGTTGAAGTTTTTTTGATTATTTCCAAGTTTTGTTTAAACATTGAGCAATCATTTTAGTTCAGTGTTGAAGTTTGTTTGATTATTTTGAAGTTTTATTTAAACATTGAGCAATCATTTTAGTTCAGTGTTGAAGTTTGTTTGATTATTTTGAAGTTTTATTTAAACATTGAGCAATCATTTTAGTTCAGTGTTGAAGTTTGTTTGATTATTTTGAAGTTTTACTTAAACATTGAGGAATCATTTTAGTTCAGTGTTGAAGTTTGTTTGATTATTTTGAAGTTTTACTTAAACATTGAGGAATCATTTTAGTTCAGTGTTGAAGTTTGTTTAATTATTTTGAAGATTTATTTAAAGATTGAGCAATCATTTTAGTTCAGTGTTGAAGTTTTTTTAATTATTGTGAAGTTTTATTTAAACATTGAGCAATCGTTTAACTTCAGTGTTGAAGTTTGTTCGATTATTTCGAAGTTTTATTTAAACATTGAGCAATCATTTTAGTTCAGTGTTGAAGTTTGTTTGATTATTTTGAAGTTTTATTTAAACATTGAGCAATCATTTTAGTTCAGTGTTGAAGTTTGTTTGATTATTTTGAATTTTTATTTAAACATTGAGCAACCATTTTAGTTCAGTGTTGAAGTTTGTTTGATTATTTCCAAGTTTGTTTAAACATTGAGCTATCATTTTAGTTCATTGTTGGTTTTGTCTGATTATTACGAAGTTTTATTTAACATTGAGCAATCATCTTAGTTCAGAGTTGAAGTTTGTTTGATTATTTTGCAGTATAATTTAAACATTGAGCAATCATTTTAGTTCAGTGTTGAAGTTTGTTTGATTATTTTGAAGTTTTATTTAAACATTGAGCAATCATTTTAGTTCAGTGTTGAAGTTTGTTTGATTATTTCCAAGTTTTGTTTAAACATTGAGCAATCATTTTAGTTCAGTGTTGGTTTTGTCTGATTATTAAGAAGTTTTATTTAACATTGAGCAATCATCTTAGTTCAGTGTTGAAGTTTGTTTGATTATTTCCAAGTTTTGTTTAAACATTGAGCAATCATTTTAGTTCAGTGTTGAAGTTTGTTTGATTACTTTGAAGTATTATTTAAACATTGAGCAATCATTTTAGTTCAGTGTTGAAGTTTGTTTGATTATTTTGAAGTTTTATTTCAACATTGAGCAATCTATTTAGTTCAGTGTTGAAGTTTTTTTGATTATTTCCAAGTTTTGTTTAAACATTGAGCAATCATTTTAGTTCAGTGTTGAAGTTTGTTTGATTATTTTGAAGTTTTATTTAAACATTGAGCAATCATTTTAGTTCAGGGTTGAAGTTTGTTTGATTATTTTGAAATTTGTTTAAACATTGAGCAATCATTTTTGTTCAGTGTTGAAGTTTGTTTGATTATTTCCAAGTTTTGTTTAAACATTGAGCAATCATTTTAGTTCAGTGTTGGTTTTGTCTGATTATTACGAAGTTTTATTTAACATTGAGCAATCATCTTAGTTCAGTGTTGAAGTTTTTTTGATTATTTCCAAGTTTTGTTTAAACATTGAGCAATCATTTTAGTTCAGTGTTGAAGTTTGTTTGATTATTTTGAAGTTTTATGTAACATTGAGCAATCATCTTAGTTCAGTGTTGAAGTTTGTTTGATTATTTCCAAGTTATGTTTAAACATTGAGCAATCATTTTAGTTCAGTGTTGAAGTTTGTTTGATTATTTTGAAGTTTTATTTAAACATTGAGCAATCATTTTAGTTCAGTGTTGAAGTTTGTTTGATTATTTTGAAGTTTTATTTAAACATTGAGCAATCATTTTAGTTCAGTGTTGAAGTTTGTTTGATTATTTTGAAGTTTTATTTAAACATTGAGCAATCATTTTAGTTCAGTGTTGAAGTTTGTTTGATTATTTTGAAGTTTTATTTAAACATTGAGCAATCATTTTAGTTCAGTGTTGAAGTTTGTTCGATTATTTTGAAGTTTTATTTAAACATTGAGCAATCATTTTAGTTCAGTGTTGAAGTTTGTTTGATTATTTTGAAGTTTTATTTAAACATTGAGCAATCATTTTAGTTCAGAGTTGAAGTTTGTTTGATTATTTCCAAGTTTGTTTAAACATTGAGCAATCATTTTAGTTCAGTGTTGGTTTTGTCCGATTATTACGAAGTTTTATTTAACATTGAGCAATCATTTTAGTTCGGTGTTGAAGTTTGTTTGATTATTTTGAAGTTTTATTTAAACATTGAGCAATCATTTTAGTTCAGTGTTGCAGTTTGTTTGATTATTTTGAAGTTTTATTTAAACATTGAGCAATCATTTTAGTTCAGTGTTGAAGTCTGTTCGATTATTTTGAAGTTTTACTTAAACATTGAGGAATCATTTTAGTTCAGTGTTGAAGTTTGTCTGATTATTTCCAAGTTTGTTTAAACATTGAGCAATCATTTTAGTTCAGTGTTGGTTTTGTCTGATTATTACGAAGTTTTATTTAATATTGAGCAATCATCTTAGTTCAATGTTGAAGTTTGTTTGATTATTTCCAAGTTATGTTTAAACATTGAGCAATCATTTTAGTTCAGTGTTGAAGTTTGTTTGATTATTTTGAAGTTTTATTTAAACATTGAGCAATCATTTTAGTTCAGTGTTGAAGTTTGTTTGATTATTTTGAAGCTTTACTTAAACATTGAGGAATCATTTTAGTTCGGTGTTGAAGTTTGTTTGATTATTTTGAAGTTTAATTTAACATTGAGCAATCATTTTAGTTCAGTGTTGAAGTTTGTTTGATTTTCTTGCAGTTTTACTTAAAAATTGAGGAATCATTTTAGTTCAGTGTTGAAGTTTGTTTGATTATTTTGAAGTTTTACTTAAACATTGAGGAATCATTTTAGTTCAGTGTTGAAGTTTGTTCGATTATTTTGAAGTTTTATTTAAACATTGAGCAATCATTTTAGTTCAGTGTTGAAGTTTGTTTGATTATTTTGAAGTTTTATTTAAACATTGAGCAATCATTTTATTTCAGGGTTGAAGTTTGATTGATTATTTTGAAATTTGTTTAAACATTGAGCAGTCATTTCAGTTCAGTGTTGAAGTTTGTTTGATTATTTTGAAGTTTTATTTAAACATTGAGCAATCATTTTAGTTCAGTGTTGAAGTTTGTCTGATTATTTCCAAGTTTGTTTAAACATTGAGCAATCATTTTAGTTCAGTGTTGGTTTTGTCTGATTATTACGAAGTTTTATTTAATATTGAGCAATCATCTTAGTTCAATGTTGAAGTTTGTTTGATTATTTCCAAGTTTTGTTTAAACATTGAGCAATCATTTTAGTTCAGTGTTGAAGTTTGTTTGATTATTTTGAAGTTTTATTTAAACATTGAGCAATCATTTTAGTTCAGTGTTGAAGTTTGTTTGATTATTTTGAAGTTTTCTTTAAACATTGAGCCATCATTTTAGTTCAGTTTTGAAGTTTGTTTGATTATTCTGAAGTTTTATTTCAACATTGAGCAATCAATTTAGTTCAGTGTTGAAGTTTTTTTGATTATTTCCAAGTTTTGTTTAAACATTGAGCAATCATTTTAGTTCATTGTTGAAGTTTGTTTGATTATTTTGAAGTTTTATTTAAACATTGAGCAATCATTTTAGTTCAGTGTTGAAGTTTGTTTGATTATTTTGAAGTTTTATTTAAACATTGAGCAATCATTTTAGTTCAGTGTTGAAGTTTGTTTGATTATTTTGAAGTTTTATTTAAACATTGAGCAATCATTTTAGTTCAGTGTTGAAGTTTGTTTGATTATTTTGAAGTTTTACTTAAACATTGAGGAATCATTTTAGTTCAGTGTTGAAGTTTGTTTGATTATTTTGAAGTTTTATTTAAACATTGAGCAATCATTTTAGTTCAGTGTTGAAGTTTGTTTGATTATTTTGAAGTTTTATTTAAACATTGAGCAATCATTTTAGTTCAGTGTTGAAGTTTGTTTGATTATTTTGAAGTTTTACTTAAACATTGAGGAATCATTTTAGTTCAGTGTTGAAGTTTGTTTGATTATTTTGAAGTTTTATTTAAACATTGAGCAATCATTTTAGTTCAGTGTTGAAGTTTGTTTGATTATTTTGAAGTTTTACTTAAACATTGAGGAATCATTTTAGTTCAGTGTTGAAGTTTGTTTGATTATTTCCAAGTTTGTTTAAACATTGAGCAATCATTTTAGTTCAGTGTTGGTTTTGTCTGATTATTACGAAGTTTTATTTAACATTGAGCAATCATCTTAGTTCAGTGCTGAAGTTTGTTTGATTATTTCCAAGTTTTGTTTAAACATTGAGCAGTCATTTCAGTTCAGTGTTGAAGTTTGTTTGATTATTTTGAAGTTTTATTTAAACATTGAGCAATCATTTTAGTTCAGTGTTGAAGTTTGTTTGATTATTTTGAAGTTTTCTTTAAACATTGAGCCATCATTTTAGTTCAGTTTTGAAGTTTGTTTGATTATTCTGAAGTTTTATTTCAACATTGAGCAATCAATTTAGTTCAGTGTTGAAGTTTTTTTGATTATTTCCAAGTTTTGTTTAAACATTGAGCAATCATTTTAGTTCATTGTTGAAGTTTGTTTGATTATTTTGAAGTTTTATTTAAACATTGAGCAATCATTTTAGTTCAGTGTTGAAGTTTGTTTGATTATTTTGAAGTTTTATTTAAACATTGAGCAATCATTTTAGTTCAGGGTTGAAGTTTGTTTGATTATTTTGAAATTTGTTTAAACATTGAGCAGTCATTTTAGTTCATTGTTGGTTTTGTCTGATTATTACGAAGTTTTATTTAACATTGAGCAATCATCTTAGTTCAGTGTTGAAGTTTGTTTGATTATTTTGAAGTTTTATTTAAACATTGAGCAATCATTTTAGTTCAGTGTTGAAGTTTGTTTGATTATTTTGAAGTTTTATTTAAACATTGAACAATCATTTTAGTTCATTGTTGAAGTTTGTTTGATTATTTTGAAGTTTTATTTAAACATTGAGCAATCATTTTAGTTCAGTGTTGAAGTTTGTTTGATTATTTTGAAGTTTTATTTAAACATTGAGCAATCATTTTAGTTCAGTGTTGAAGTTTGTTTGATTATTTTGAAGTTTTATTTAAACATTGAGCAATCATCTTAGTTCAGTGTTGAAGTTTGTTTGATTATTTCGAAGTTTGTTTAAACATTGAGCAATCATTGTAGTTCAGTGTTGAAGTTTTCTTTAAACATTGAGCCATCATTTTAGTTCAGTTTTGAAGTTTGTTTGATTATTTTGAAGTGTTATTTAAACATTGAGCAATCATTTTAGTTCAGTGATAAAGTTTGTTTGATTATTTCGAAGTTTGTTTAAACATTGAGCAATCATTTTAGTTCAGTGTTGAAGTTTGTTTGATTATTTTGAAGTTTTATTTAAACATTGAGCAATCATTTTAGTTCAGTGTTGAAGTTTGTTTGATTATTTTGAAGTTTTATTTAAACATTGAGCAATCATTTTAGTTCAGTGTTGAAGTTTGTTTGATTATTTTGAAGTTTTATTTAAACATTGAGCAATCATTTTAGTTCAGTGTTGAAGTTTGTTTGATTATTTTGAAGTTTTATTTAAACATTGAGCAATCATTTTAGTTCAGTGTTGAAGTTTGTTTGATTATTTTGAAGTTTTATTTAAACATTGAGCAATCATTTTAGTTCAGTGTTGAAGTTTGTTTGATTATTTTGAAGTTTTATTTAAACATTGAGCAATCATTTTAGTTCAGTGTTGAAGTTTGTTTGATTATTTTGAAGTTTTATTTAAACATTGAGCAATCATTTTAGTTCAGTGTTGAAGTTTGTTTGATTATTTTGAAGTTTTACTTAAACATTGAGGAATCATTTTAGTTCAGTGTTGAAGTTTGTTTAATTATTTTGAAGATTTATTTAAAGATTGAGCAATCATTTTAGTTCAGAGTTGAAGTTTGTTTGATTATTTTGAAGTTTTATTTAAACATTGAGCAATCATTTTAGTTCAGTGTTGAAGTTTGTTTGATTATTTTGAAGTTTTACTTAAACATTGAGGAATCATTTTAGTTCAGTGTTGAAGTTTGTTCGATTATTTTGAAGTTTTATTTAAACATTGAGGAATCATTTTAGTTCAGTGTTGAAGTTTGTTCGATTATTTTGAAGTTTTATTTAAACATTGAGCAATCATTTTAGTTCAGAGTTGTTTTTTTTTTGATTATTTTGAAGTTTTATTTAAACATTGAGCAATCATTTTAGTTCAGAGTTGAAGTTTGTTTGATTATTTCCAAGTTTGTTTAAACATTGAGCAATCATTTTAGTTCAGTGTTGGTTTTGTCCGATTATTACGAAGTTTTATTTAACATTGAGCAATCATTTTAGTTCGGTGTTGAAGTTTGTTTGATTATTTTGAAGTTTTATTTAAACATTGAGCAATCATTTTAGTTCAGTGTTGCAGTTTGTTTGATTATTTTGAAGTTTTATTTAAACATTGAGCAATCATTTTAGTTCAGTGTTGAAGTTTGTCTGATTATTTCCAAGTTTGTTTAAACATTGAGCAATCATTTTAGTTCAGTGTTGGTTTTGTCTGATTATTACGAAGTTTTATTTAACATTGAGCAATTATCTTAGTTCAGTGTTGAAGTTTGTTTGATTATTTCCAAGTTATGTTTAAACATTGAGCAATCACTTTAGTTCAGTGTTGAAGTTTGTTTGATTATTTTGAAGTTTGGTTTAAACATTGAGCATTCATTTTAGTTCAGTGATGAAGTTTGATTGATTATTTCTAAAGTATGTTTAAACATTGCAATCATTTTACTTCAGTGTTGGTTTTGTCTGATTATTACGAAGTTTTATTTAACATTGAGCAATCATCTTAGTTCAGTGTTGAAGTTTTTTTGATTATTTTGAAGTTTTGTTTAAACACTGAGCAATCATTTTAGTTCAGTTTTGAAGTTTGTTTGATTATTTTGAAGTTTTATGTAACATTGAGCAATCATCTTAGTTCAGTGTTGAAGTTTGTTTGATTATTTCCAAGTTATGTTTAAACATTGAGCAATCATTTTAGTTCAGTGTTGAAGTTTGTTTGATTATTTCGAAGTTTTATTTAAACATTGAGCAATCATTTTAGTTCAGTGTTGAAGTTTGTTTGATTATTTTGAAGTTTTATTTAAACATTGAGCAATCATTTTAGTTCAGTGTTGAAGTTTGTTTGATTATTTTGAAGTTTTATTTAAACATTGAGCAATCATTTTAGTTCAGTGTTGAAGTTTGTTTGATTATTTTGAAGTTTTACTTAAACATTGAGGAATCATTTTAGTTCAGTGTTGAAGTTTGTTTGATTATTTTGAAGTTTTACTTAAACATTGAGGAATCATTTTAGTTCAGTGTTGAAGTTTGTTTAATTATTTTGAAGTTTTATTTAAACATTGAGCAATCATTTTAGTTCAGAGGTGAAGTTTGTTTGATTATTTCCAAGTTTGTTTAAACATTGAGCAATCATTTTAGTTCAGTGTTGGTTTTGTCCGATTATTACGAAGTTTTATTTAACATTGAGCAATCATTTTAGTTCGGTGTTGAAGTTTGTTTGATTATTTTGAAGTTTTATTTAAACATTGAGCAATCATTTTAGTTCAGTGTTGCAGTTTGTTTGATTATTTTGAAGTTTTATTTAAACATTGAGCAATCATTTTAGTTCAGTGTTGAAGTTTGTTTGATTATTTTGAAGTTTTACTTAAACATTGAGGAATCATTTTAGTTCAGTGTTGAAGTTTGTCTGATTATTTCCAAGTTTGTTTAAACATTGAGCAATCATTTTAGTTCAGTGTTGGTTTTGTCTGATTATTACGAAGTTTTATTTAACATTGAGCAATCATCTTAGTTCAATGTTGAAGTTTGTTTGATTATTTCCAAGTTATGTTTAAACATTGAGCAATCATTTTAGTTCAGTGTTGAAGTTTGTTTGATTATTTTGAAGTTTTATTTAAACATTGAGCAATCATTTTAGTTCAGTGTTGAAGTTTGTTTGATTATTTTGAAGTTTTACTTAAACATTGAGGAATCATTTTAGTTCAGTGTTGAAGTTTGTTTGATTATTTTGAAGTTTTATTTAAACATTGAGCAATCATTTTAGTTCAGTGTTGAAGTTTGTTTGATTATTTTGAAGTTTTACTTAAACATTGAGGAATCATTTTAGTTCAGTGTTGAAGTTTGTTTGATTATTTTGAAGTTTTACTTAAACATTGAGGAATCATTTTAGTTCAGTGTTGAAGTTTGTTTGATTATTTTGAAGTTTTATTTAAACATTGAGCAATCATTTTAGTTCAGAGTTGAAGTTTGTTTGATTATTTTGAAGTTTTACTTAAACATTGAGGAATCATTTTAGTTCAAAGGTGAAGTTTGTTTGATTATTTCCAAGTTTGTTTAAACATTGAGCAATCATTTTAGTTCAGTGTTGAAGTTTGTTTGATTATTTTGAAGTTTTACTTAAACATTGAGGAATCATTTTAGTTCAGTGTTGAAGTTTGTCTGATTATTTCCAAGTTTGTTTAAACATTGAGCAATCATTTTAGTTCAGTGTTGGTTTTGTCTGATTATTACGAAGTTTTATTTAACATTGAGCAATCATCTTAGTTCAGTGTTGAAGTTTGTTTGATTATTTCCAAGTTTTGTTTAAACATTGAGCAATCATTTTAGTTCAGTGTTGAAGTTTGTTTGATTATTTTGAAGTTTTATTTAAACATTGAGCAATCATTTTAGTTCAGTGTTGAAGTTTGTTTGATTATTTTGAAGTTTTCTTTAAACATTGAGCCATCATTTTAGTTCAGTTTTGAAGTTTGTTTGATTATTCTGAAGTTTTATTTCAACATTGAGCAATCAATTTAGTTCAGTGTTGAAGTTTTTTTGATTATTTCCAAGTTTTGTTTAAACATTGAGCAATCATTTTAGTTCATTGTTGAAGTTTGTTTGATTATTTTGAAGTTTTATTTAAACATTGAGCAATCATTTTAGTTCAGTGTTGAAGTTTGTTTGATTATTTTGAAGTTTTATTTAAACATTGAGCAATCATTTTAGTTCAGTGTTGAAGTTTGTTTGATTATTTTGAAGTTTTACTTAAACATTGAGGAATCATTTTAGTTCAGTGTTGAAGTTTGTTTGATTATTTTGAAGTTTTACTTAAACATTGAGGAATCATTTTAGTTCAGTGTTGAAGTTTGTTTGATTTTTTTGAAGTTTTATTTAAACATTGAGAAATCACTTTAGTTCAGAGTTGAAGTTTGTTTGATTATTTTGAAGTTTTATTTAAACATTGAGCAATCATTTTAGTTCAGTGTTGAAGTTTGTTTGATTATTTTGAAGTTTTACTTAAACATTGAGGAATCATTTTAGTTCAGTGTTGAAGTTTGTTCGATTATTTTGAAGTTTTATTTAAACATTGAGCAATCATTTTAGTTCAGTGTTGAAGTTTGTTTGATTATTTTGAAGTTTTACTTAAACATTGAGGAATCATTTTAGTTCAGTGTTGAAGTTTGTTTGATTATTTCCAAGTTTGTTTAAACATTGAGCAATCATTTTAGTTCAGTGTTGGTTTTGTCTGACTATTACGAAGTTTTCTTTAAACATTGAGCCATCATTTTAGTTCAGTGATGAAGTTTGTTTGATTATTTCGAAGTTTGTTTAAACATTGAGCAATCATTTTAGTTCAGTGTTGAAGTTTGTTTGATTATTTTGAAGTTTTATTTAAACATTGAGCAATCATTTTAGTTCAGTGTTGAAGTTTGTTTGATTATTTTGAAGTTTTCTTTAAACATTGAGCCATCATTTTAGTTCAGTTTTGAAGTTTGTTTGATTATTCTGAAGTTTTATTTCAACATTGAGCAATCAATTTAGTTCAGTGTTGAAGTTTTTTTGATTATTTCCAAGTTTTGTTTAAACATTGAGCAATCATTTTAGTTCATTGTTGAAGTTTGTTTGATTATTTTGAAGTTTTATTTAAACATTGAGCAATCATTTTAGTTCAGTGTTGAAGTTTGTTTGATTATTTTGAATTTTTATTTAAACATTGAGCAATCATTTTAGTTCAGTGTTGAAGTTTGTTTGATTATTTCCAAGTTTGTTTAAACATTGAGCTATCATTTTAGTTCATTGTTGGTTTTGTCTGATTATTACGAAGTTTTATTTAACATTGAGCAATCATCTTAGTTCAGAGTTGAAGTTTGTTTGATTATTTTGCAGTATTATTTAAACATTGAGCAATCATTTTAGTTCAGTGTTGAAGTTTGTTTGATTATTTTGAAGTTTTATTTAAACATTGAACAATCATTTTAGTTCATTGTTGAAGTTTGTTTGATTATTTTGAAGTTTTATTTAAACATTGAGCAATCATTTTAGTTCAGTGTTGAAGTTTGTTTGATTATTTTGAAGTTTTATTTAAACATTGAGCAATCATTTTAGTTCAGTGTTGAAGTTTGTTTGATTACTTTGAAGTTTATTTAAACATTGAGCAATCATCTTAGTTCAGTGTTGAAGTTTGTTTGATTATTTCCAAGTTTTGTTGAAACATTGAGCAATCATTTTAGTTCAGTGTTGAAGTTTTGTTTAAACATTGCAATCATTTTAGTTCAGTTTTGAAGTTTGTTTGATTATTTTGAAGTTTTATTTAAACATTGAGCAATCATTTTAGTTCAGTGTTGAAGTTTGTTTGATTATTTCCAAGTTTGTTTAAACATTGAGCAATCATTTTAGTTCAGTGTTGAAGTTTGTTTGATTATTTTGAAGTTTTATTTAAACATTGAGCAATCATTTTAGTTCAGTGTTGAAGTTTGTTTGATTATTTTGAAGTTTTATTTAAACATTGAGCAATCATTTTAGTTCAGTGTTGAAGTTTGTTTGATTATTTTGAAGTTTTATTTAAACATTGAGCAATCATTTTAGTTCAGTGTTGAAGTTTGTTTGATTATTTTGAAGTTTTATTTAAACATTAAGCAATCATTTTAGTTCAGTGTTGAAGTTTGTTTGATTATTTTGAAGTTTTATTTAAACATTGAGCAATCATTTTAGTTCAGTGTTGAAGTTTGTTTGATTATTTTGAAGTTTTATTTAAACATTGAGCAATCATTTTAGTTCAGTGTTGAAGTTTGTTTGATTATTTTGAAGTTTTATTTAAACATTGAGCAATCATTTTAGTTCAGTGTTGAAGTTTGTTTGATTATTTTGAAGTTTTACTTAAACATTGAGGAATCATTTTAGTTCAGTGTTGAAGTTTGTTTAATTATTTTGAAGATTTATTTAAAGATTGAGCAATCATTTTAGTTCAGAGTTGAAGTTTGTTTGATTATTTTGAAGTTTTATTTAAACATTGAGCAATCATTTTAGTTCTGTGTTGAAGTTTGTTTGATTATTTTGAAGTTTTACTTAAACATTGAGGAATCATTTTAGTTCAGTGTTGAAGTTTGTTCGATTATTTTGAAGTTTTATTTAAACATTGAGGAATCATTTTAGTTCAGTGTTGAAGTTTGTTCGATTATTTTGAAGTTTTATTTAAACATTGAGCAATCATTTTAGTTCAGAGTTGTTTTTTTTTTGATTATTTTGAAGTTTTATTTAAACATTGAGCAATCATTTTAGTTCAGAGTTGAAGTTTGTTTGATTATTTCCAAGTTTGTTTAAACATTGAGCAATCATTTTAGTTCAGTGTTGGTTTTGTCCGATTATTACGAAGTTTTATTTAACATTGAGCAATCATTTTAGTTCGGTGTTGAAGTTTGTTTGATTATTTTGAAGTTTTATTTAAACATTGAGCAATCATTTTAGTTCAGTGTTGCAGTTTGTTTGATTATTTTGAAGTTTTATTTAAACATTGAGCAATCATTTTAGTTCAGTGTTGAAGTTTGTCTGATTATTTCCAAGTTTGTTTAAACATTGAGCAATCATTTTAGTTCAGTGTTGGTTTTGTCTGATTATTACGAAGTTTTATTTAACATTGAGCAATCATCTTAGTTCAGTGTTGAAGTTTGTTTGATTATTTCCAAGTTATGTTTAAACATTGAGCAATCATTTTAGTTCAGTGTTGAAGTTTGTTTGATTATTTTGAAGTTTTATTTAAACATTGAGCAATCATTTTAGTTCAGTGTTGAAGTTTGTTTGATTATTTTGAAGTTTTACTTAAACATTGAGGAATCATTTTAGTTCAGTGTTGAAGTTTGTTTGATTATTTTGAAGTTTTATTTAAACATTGAGCAATCATTTTAGTTCAGTGTTGAAGTTTGTTTGATTATTTTGAAGTTTTACTTAAACATTGAGGAATCATTTTAGTTCAGTGTTGAAGTTTGTTTGATTATTTTGAAGTTTTACTTAAACATTGAGGAATCATTTTAGTTCAGTGTTGAAGTTTGTTCGATTATTTTGAAGATTTATTTAAAGATTGAGCAATCATTTTATTTCAGGGTTGAAGTTTGTTTTATTATTTTGAAGTTTTATTTAAACATTGAGCAATCATTTTAGTTCAGTGTTGAAGTTTGTTTGATTATTTTGAAGTTTTACTTAAACATTGAGGAATCATTTTAGTTCAGAGGTGAAGTTTGTTTGATTATTTCCAAGTTTGTTTAAACATTGAGCAATCATTTTAGTTCAGTGTTGGTTTTGTCTGATTATTACGAAGTTTTATTTAACATTGAGCAATCATCTTAGTTCAGTGTTGAAGTTTGTTTGATTATTTCGAAGTTTGTTTAAACATTGAGCAATCATTTTAGTTCAGTGTTGAAGTTTGTTTGATTATTTTGAAGTTTTATTTAAACATTGAGCAATCATTTTAGTTCAGTGTTGAAGTTTGTTTGATTATTTTGAAGTTTTCTTTAAACATTGAGCCATCATTTTAGTTCAGTTTTGAAGTTTGTTTGATTATTCTGAAGTTTTATTCAAACATTGAGCAATCAATTTAGTTCAGTGTTGAAGTTTGTTTGATTATTTCCATGTTTTGTTTAAACATTGAGCAATCATTTTAGTTCATTGTTGAAGTTTGTTTGATTATTTTGAAGTTTTATTTAAACATTGAGCAATCATTTTAGTTCAGTGTTGAAGTTTGTTTGATTATTTTGAATTTTTATTTAAACATTGAGCAATCATTTTAGTTCAGCGTTGAAGTTTGTTTGATTATTTCCAAGTTTATTTAAACATTGAGCAACAATCATTTTAGTTCAGTGTTGGTTTTGTCTGATTATTACGAAGTTTTATTTAACATTGAGCAATCATCTTAGTTCAGTGTTGAAGTTTGTTTGATTATTACGAAGTTTTATTTAACATTGAGCAATCATCTTAGTTCAGTGTTGAAGTTTGTTTGATTATTTTGAATTTTTATTTAAACATTGAGCAATCATTTTAGTTCAGTGTTGAAGTTTGTTTGATTATTTGGAAGTTTTATTTAAACATTGAGCAATCATTTTAGTTCAGTGTTGAAGTTTGTTTGATTATTTTGAAGTTTTATTTAAACATTGAGCAATCATTTTAGTTCAGTGTTGAAGTTTGTTTGATTATTTTGAAGTTTTATTTAAACATTGAGCAATCATTTTAGTTCAGTGTTGAAGTTTGTTTGATTATTTCCAAGTTTTGTTTAAACATTGAGCAATCATTTTAGTTCAGTGTTGAAGTTTGTTTGATTATTTTGAAGTTTTATTTAAACATTGAGCAATCATTTTAGTTCAGTGTTGAAGTTTGTTTGATTATTTTGAAGTTTTATTTAAACATTGAGCAATCATTTTAGTTCAGTGTTGAAGTTTGTTTGATTATTTTGAAGTTTTACTTAAACATTGAGGAATCATTTTAGTTCAGTGTTGAAGTTTGTCTGATTATTTCCAAGTTTGTTTAAACATTGAGCAATCATTTTAGTTCAGTGTTGGTTTTGTCTGATTATTACGAAGTTTTATTTCAACATTGAGCAATCAATTTAGTTCAGTGTTGAAGTTTGTTTGATTATTTCAATGTTTTGTTTAAACATTGAGCAATCATTTTAGTTCAGTGTTGAAGTTTGTTTGATTACTTTGAAGTTTATTCAAACATTGAGCAATCAATTTAGTTCAGTGTTGAAGCTTTTTTGATTATTTCCATGTTTTGTTTAAACATTGAGCAACAATCATTTTAGTTCAGTGTTGAAGTTTTTTTGATTATTTTCAAAGTTTTATTTAAACATTGAGCAATCATCTTAGTCCAGAGTAGAAGTTTGTTTGATTATTTTGAATTTTTATTTAAACATTGAGCAATCATCTTAGTTCAGTGTTGAAGTTTGTTTGATTATTTTGAAGTTTTATTTAAACATTGAGCAATCATTTTAGTTCATTGTTGAAGTTTGTTTGATTATTTTGAAGTTTTATTTAAACATTGAGCAATCATTTTAGTTCAGTGTTGAAGTTTGTTTGATTATTTTGAAGTTTTATTTAAACATTGAGCAATCATTTTAGTTCAGTGTTGAAGTTTGTTTGATTATTTTGAAGTTTTATTTAAACATTGAGCAATCATTTTAGTTCAGTGTTGAAGTTTGTTTGATTATTTCCAAGTTTTGTTTAAACATTGAGCAATCATTTTAGTTCAGTGTTGAAGTTTGTTTGATTATTTTGAAGTTTTCTTTAAACATTGAGCAATCATTTTAGTTCAGTGTTGAAGTTTGTTTGATTACTTTGAAGTTTGTTTAAACATTGAGCAATCATCTTAGTTCAGTGTAGAAGTTTGTTTGATTATTTTGAAGTTTTATTTAAACATTGAGCAATCATTTTAGTTCAGTGTTGAAGTTTGTTTGATTATTTTGAAGTTTTATTTAAACATTGAGCAATCATTTTAGTTCAGTGTTGAAGTTTGTTTGATTATTTTGAAGTTTTATTTAAACATTGAGCAATCATTTTAGTTCAGTGTTGAAGTTTGTTTGATTATTTTGAAGTTTTATTTAAACATTGAGCAATCATCTTAGTTCAGTGTTGAAGTTTGTTTGATTATTTCCAAGTTTTGTTTAAACATTGAGCAATCATTTTAGTTCAGTGTTGAAGTTTGTTTGATTATTTTGAAGTTTTATTTAAACATTGAGCAATCATTTTAGTTCAGTGTTGAAGTTTGTTTGATTATTTTGAAGTTTTATTTAAACATTGAGCAATCATTTTAGTTCAGTGTTGAAGTTTGTTTGATTATTTTGAAGTTTTATTTAAACATTGAGCAATCAATTTAGTTCAGTGTTGAAGTTTGTTTGATTATTTTGAAGTTTTCTTTAAACATTGAGCAATCATTTTAGTTCAGTGTTGAAGTTTGTTTGATTATTTCCAAGTTTTGTTTAAACATTGAGCAATCATTTTAGTTCAGTGTTGGTTTTGTCTGATTATTACGAAGTTTTATTTAACATTGAGCAATCATCTTAGTTCAGTGTTGAAGTTTGTTTGATTATTTTGAAGTTTTATTTAAACATTGAGCAATCATTTTAGTTCAGTGTTGAAGTTTGTTTGATTATTTTGAAGTTTTATTTAAACATTGAGCAATCATCTTAGTTCAGTGTTGAAGTTTGTTTGATTATTTCCAAGTTTTGTTTAAACATTGAGCAATCATTTTAGTTCAGTGTTGAAGTTTGTTTGATTATTTTGAAGTTTTATTTAAACATTGAGCAATCATTTTAGTTCAGTGTTGAAGTTTGTTTGATTACTTTGAAGTTTATTTAAACATTGAGCAATCATCTTAGTTCAGTGTTGAAGTTTGTTTGATTATTTTGAAGTTTTATTTAAACATTGAGCAATCATTTTAGTTCAGTGTTGAAGTTTGTTTGATTATTTTGAAGTTTTATTTAAACATTGAGCAATCATTTTAGTTCAGTGTTGAAGTTTGTTTGATTATTTTGAAGTTTTATTTAAACATTGAGCAATCATTTTAGTTCAGTGTTTGTTTTGTCTGATTATTTTGAAGTTTTATTTAAACATTGAGCAATCATTTTAGTTCAGTGTTGAAGTTTGTTTGATTATTTCCAAGTTTTGTTTAAACATTGAGCAATCATTTTAGTTCATTGTTGGTTTTGTCTGACTATTACGAAGTTTTATTTCAACATTGAGCAATCATTTTAGTTCAGTGTTGAAGTTTGTTTGATTATTTTGAAGTTTTATTTAAACATTGAGCAATCATTTTAGTTCAGTGTTGAAGTTTGTTTGATTATCTCCAAATTTTGTTTAAACATTGAGCAATCATTTTATTTAAGTGTTGGTTTTGTCTGATTATTACGAAGTTTTATTTAAACATTGAGCAATCATCTTAGTTCAGTGTTGAAGTTTGTTTGATTATTTTGAAGTTTTATTTAAACATTGAGCAATCATCTTAGTTCAGTGTTGAAGTTTGTTTGATTATTTTGAAGTTTTATTTAAACATTGAGCAATCATTTTAGTTCAGTGTTGAAGTTTGTTTGATTATTTCCAAGTTTGTTTAAACATTGAGCAATCATTTTAGTTCAGTGTTGGTTTTGTCTGATTATTACGAAGTTTTATTTAACATTGAGCAATCATCTTAGTTCAGTGTTGAAGTTTGTTTGATTATTTTGAAGTTTTATTTAAACATTGAGCAATCATTTTAGTTCAGTGTTGAAGTTTGTTTGATTATTTTGAAGTTTTATTTAAACATTGAGCAATCATTTTAGTTCAGGGTTGAAGTTTGTTTGATTATTTTGAAGTTTTATTTAAACATTGAGCAATCATTTTAGTTCAGTGTTGGTTTTGTCTGATTATTACGAAGTTTTATTTAACATTGAGCAATCATCTTAGTTCAGTGTTGAAGTTTGTTTGATTATTTTGAAGTTTTATTTAAACATTGAGCAATCATTTTAGTTCAGTGTTGAAGTTTGTTTGATTATTTTGAAGTTTTATTTAAACATTGAGCAATCATTTTAGTTCAGTGTTGAAGTTTGTTTGATTACTTTGAAGTTTTATTTAACATTGAGCAATCATCTTAGTTCAGAGTTGAAGTTTGTTTGATTATTTTGCAGTATTATTTAAACATTGAGCAATCATTTTAGTTCAGTGTTGAAGTTTGTTTGATTACTTTGAAGTATTATTTAAACATTGAGCAATCATCTTAGTTCAGTGTTGAAGTTTGTTTGATTATTTTGAAGTTTTATTTAAACATTGAGCAATCATTTTAGTTCAGTGTTGAAGTTTGTTTGATTATTTTGAAGTTTTATTTAAACATTGAGCAATCATTTTAGTTCAGTGTTGAAGTTTGTTTGATTACTTTGAAGTTTATTTAAACATTGAGCAATCATTTTAGTTCAGTGTTGAAGTTTGTTTGATTATTTTGAAGTTTTATTTTAACATTGAGCAATCAATTTAGTTCAGTGTTGAAGTTTGTTTGATTATTTCCAAGTTTTGTTTAAACATTGAGCAATCATTTTAGTTCAGTGTTGAAGTTTGTTTGATTACTTCGAAGTTTGTTTAAACATTGAGCAATCATCTTAGTTCAGTGTAGAAGTTTGTTTGATTATTTTGAAGTTTTATTTAAACATTGAGCAATCATTTTAGTTCAGTGTTGAAGTTTGTTTGATTACTTTGAAGTTTGTTTAAACATTGAGCAATCATCTTAGTTCAGTGTTGAAGTTTGTTTGATTATTTTGCAGTATTATTTAAACATTGAGCAATCATTTTAGTTCAGTGTTGAAGTTTGTTTGATTATTTTGAAGTTTTATTTAAACATTGAGCAATCATCTTAGTTCAGTGTTGAAGTTTGTTTGATTATTTTGAAGTTTTATTTAAACATTGAGCAATCATTTTAGTTCAGTGTTGAAGTTTGTTTGATTATTTTGAAGTTTTATTTAAACATTGAGCAATCATTTTAGTTCAGTGTTGAAGTTTGTTTGATTACTTTGAAGTTTTCTTTAAACATTGAGCAATCATTTTAGTTCAGTGTTGAAGTTTGTTTGATTATTTTGAAGTTTTATTTTAACATTGAGCAATCAATTTAGTTCAGTGTTGAAGTTTGTTTGATTATTTCCAAGTTTTGTTTAAACATTGAGCAATCATTTTAGTTCAGTGTTGAAGTTTGTTTGATTACTTTGAAGTTTGTTTAAACATTGAGCAATCATCTTAGTTCAGTGTAGAAGTTTGTTTGATTATTTTGAAGTTTTATTTAAACATTGAGCAATCATTTTAGTTCAGGGTTGAAGTTTGTTTGATTATTTTGAAATTTGTTTAAACATTGAGCAGTCATTTCAGTTCAGTGTTGAAGTTTGTTTGATTATTTTGAAGTTTTATTTAAACATTGAGCAACAATCATTTTAGTTCAGTGTTGGTTTTGTCTGATTATTACGAAGTTTTATTTAACATTGAGCAATCATCTTAGTTCAGTGTTGAAGTTTGTTTGATTATTTCGAAGTTTGTTTAAACATTGAGCAATCATTTTAGTTCAGTGTTGAAGTTTGTTTGATTATTTTGAAGTTTTATTTCAACATTGAGCAATCAATTTAGTTCAGTGTTGAAGTTTGTTTGATTATTTTGAAGTTTTGTTTAAACATTGAGCAATCATTTTAGTTCAGTGTTGAAGTTTGTTTGATTATTTTGAAGTTTTATTTCAACATTGAGCAATAAATTTAGTTCAGTGTTGAAGTTTGTTTGATTATTTTGAAGTTTTCTTTAAACATTGAGCAATCATTTTAGTTCAGTGTTGAAGTTTGTTTGATTACTTCGAAGTTTGTTTAAACATTGAGCAATCATTATAGTCTAGTGTTGAAGTTTGTTTGATTATTTTGAATTTTTATTTAAACATTGAGCAATCATTTTAGTTCAGTGTTGAAGTTTGTTTGATTACTTTGAAGTTTATTTAAACATTGAGCAACAATCATTTTAGTTCAGTGTTGGTTTTGTCTGATTATTACGAAGTTTTATTTAACATTGAGCAATCATCTTAGTTCAGTGTTGAAGTTTGTTTGATTATTTTGAAGTTTTATTTAAACATTGAGCAATCATTTTAGTTCAGTGTTGAAGTTTGTTTGATTATTTTGAAGTTTTATTTAAACCTTGATCAATCATTTTAGTTCAGTGTTGATGTTTGTTTGATTACTTTGAAGTTTATTTAAACATTCAGCAATCATTTTAGTTCAGTGTTGGTTTTGTCTGATTATTACGAAGTTTTATTTAACATAGAGGAATCATCTTAGTTCAGTGTTGAAGTTTGTTTCATTATTTTGAAGTTTTATTTAAACATTGAGCAATCATTTTAGTTCAGTGTTGAAGTTTGGTTGATTATTTTAAAGTTTTATTTCAACATTGAGCAATCAATTTAGTTCAGTGTTGAAGTTTGTTTGATTATTTTGAAGTTTTGTTTAAACATTGAGCAATCATCTTAGTTCAGTGTTGAAGTTTGTTTGATTATTTGAAGTTTATTCAAACATTGAGCTACAATCATTTTAGTTCAGTGTTGAAGTTTGTTTGATTATTTTGAAGTTTTATTTAAACATTGAGCAATCATTTTAGTTCAGTGTTGAAGTTTGTTTGATTATTTTGAAGTTTTATTTAAACATTGAGCAATCATTTTAGTTCAGTGTTGAAGTTTGTTTGATTACTTTGAAGTTTATTTAAACATTGAGCAATCATTTTAGTTCAGTGTTGAAGTTTGTTTGATTATTTTGAAGTTTTATGTAAACATTGAGCAATCATTTTAGTTCAGTGTTGAAGTATGTTTGATTATTTTGAAGTTTTATTTAAACATTGAGCAATCATTTTAGTTCAGTGTTGAAGTTTGTTTGATTATTTCCAAGTTTTGTTTAAACATTGAGCAATCATTTTAGTTCAGTGTTGAAGTTTGTTTGATTATTACGAAGTTTTATTTAACATTGAGCAATCATCTTTGTTCAGTGTTGAAGTTTGTTTGATTACATGGAGGTTTATTTAAACATTGAGCTACAATCATTTAAGTTCAGTGTTGAAGTTTGTTTGATTATTTTGAAGTTTTATTTAAACATTGAGCAATCATTTTAGTTCAGTGTTGAAGTTTGTTTGATTATTTTGAAGTTTTATTTCAACATTGAGCAATCAATTTAGTTCAGTGTTGAAGTTTGTTTGATTATTTTGAAGTTTTATTTAAACATTGAGCAATCATTTTAGTTCAGTGTTGAAGTTTGTTTGATTATTTTGAAGTTTTATTTAAACATTGAGCAATCATTTTAGTTCAGTGTTGAAGTTTGTTTGATTACTTTGAAGTTTATTTAAACATTGAGCAATCATTTTAGTTCAGTGTTGAAGTTTGTTTGATTATTTTGAAGTTTTATTTAAACATTGAGCAATCATTTTAGTTCAGTGTTGAAGTTTGTTTGATTATTTTGAAGTTTTATTTAAACATTGAGCAATCATTTTAGTTCAGTGTTGAAGTTTGTTTGATTATTTCCAAGTTTTGTTTAAACATTGAGCAATCATTTTAGTTCAGTGTTGAAGTTTGTTTGATTATTTTGAAGTTTTATTTAAACATTGAGCAATCATTTTAGTTCAGTGTTGAAGTTTGTTTGATTACTTTGAAGTTTATTTAAACATTGAGCAATCATTTTAGTTCAGTGTTGAAGTTTGTTTGATTATTTTGAACTTTTATTTAAACATTGAGCAATCATTTTAGTTCAGTGTTGAAGTTTGTTTGATTATTTTGAAGTTTTATTTAAACATTGAGCAATCATTTTAGTTCAGTGTTGAAGTTTGTTTGATTATTTCCAAGTTTTGTTTAAACATTGAGCAATCATTTTAGTTCAGTGTTGAAGTTTGTTTGATTATTACGAAGTTTTATTTAACATTGAGCAATCATCTTTGTTCAGTGTTGAAGTTTGTTTGATTACATGGAGGTTTATTTAAACATTGAGCTACAATCATTTAAGTTCAGTGTTGAAGTTTGTTTGATTATTTTGAAGTTTTATTTAAACATTGAGCAATCATTTTAGTTCAGTGTTGAAGTTTGTTTGATTATTTTGAAGTTTTATTTCAACATTGAGCAATCAATTTAGTTCAGTGTTGAAGTTTGTTTGATTATTTCCAAGTTTTGTTTAAACATTGAGCAACAATCATTTTAGTTCAGTGTTGGTTTTGTCTGATTATTACGAAGTTTTATTTAACATTGAGCAATCATCTTAGTTCAGTGTTGAAGTTTGTTTGATTATTTTGAAGTTTTATTTAAACATTGAGCAATCATTTTAGTTCAATGTTGAAGTTTGTTTGATTATTTTGAAGTTTTATTTAAACATTGAGCAATCATTTTAGTTCAGTGTTGAAGTTTGTTTGATTATTTTGAAGTTTTATTTAAACATTGAGCAATCATTTTAGTTCAGGGTTGAAGTTTGTTTGATTATTTTGAAATTTGTTTAAACATTGAGTAGTCATTTCAGCTCAGTGTTGAAGTTTGTTTGATTATTTTGAGGTTTTATTTAAACATTGAGCAATCATTTTAGTTCAGTGTTGAAGTTTGTTTGATTATTTTGAAGTTTTATTTAAACATTGAGCAATCATTTTAGTTCAGTGTTGAAGTTTGTTTGATTATTTTGAAGTTTTATTTAAACATTGAGCAATCATTTTAGTTCAGTGTTGAAGTTTGTTTGATTATTTCCAAGTTTTATTTAAACATTGAGCAATCATTTTAGTTCAGTGTTGAAGTTTGTTTGATTACTTTGAAGTTTTCTTTAAACATTGAGCCATCATTTTAGTTCAGTTTTGAAGTTTGTTTGATTATTTTGAAGTGTTATTTAAACATTGAGCAATCATTTTAGTTCAGTGATAAAGTTTGTTTGATTATTTCGAAGTTTGTTTAAACATTGAGCAATCATTTTAGTTCAGTGTTGAAGTTTGTTTGATTATTTTGAAGTTTTGTTTAAACATTGAGCAATCATTTTTGTTCAGTTTTGAAGTTTGTTTGATTATTTCCAAGTTTTGTTTAAACATTGAGCAATCATTTTAGTTCATTGTTGAAGTTTGTTTGATTACTTTGAAGTTTATTTAAACATTGAGCAATCATATTAGTTCAGTGTTGAATTTTGTTTTTTTCCAAGTTTTATTTCAACATTGAGCAATCATTTAAGTTCAGTGTTGGAGTTGTTTATCACGAAGTTTAATTAAACAATCAGCAATTTATTTAGTTCAGTATAAATTGTCTATCGTTTATTGTAAAATAAGTAGTTAAAACATTGAGCAATTCATCTTAGTTCAGTGTAACTTTATTGTTTAATATAAAATTATTAATGAAAACATTGAGCAATTCATCTTAGTTCAATGTAACTTGCCTTATTTGTTTAGTACAATATCATTTATTAGAAACATTGAGCATTCCAATTAGTTCAATGTCATTTGGTTCAATTTAAGGTTCTTTAGTTACACTTTGAGCAAATCATAGTTCAGAGTTGGGATACTTAGGTTATGTATCTAGAATTTTCAACAAACATTGAACATTATTGTCGTTCAGCATTAATTGTATTGGTCTACAACCTAAATTTTCTCAAGGATCATTGACATTGTACCTTAATCAGTTAGTTAACTGATTTTCCACATTGCAAATAATTAGAAATGCTTGCATCAAGTTCACTCAAACTCACTTATTTAACCAGTCAAAATATTAGGAAATTAATAGAATTCTCTTTGCGTTATTCAAAAGGTTTTATCGTGACATAAGAGTTTAGGGTTTACTCGCTGATTTCGATTTGAAGGACCGTTTTGCGAAATACTCTCTTCTCATAGTTAGGTCTGATTCCCAGGTTATAGAGCGCGAGCTCTGACCTAAAAATCATTTTTTCTATTCAAAATCTATCTGTTCAAAATGAGTTTTACGAAGAAGTTGAAGGACTAATGTGTGGAGCAAAAATAGCAGACTAGCATTTGGTGTTGGTGAGTTTGAAATATATACAATTAACTTTTGCAAAAAACTTTGAACGCGATTTTCTCGAAAAAGCGTTTTCCTGCACTGCGTAAACGATTAAGAATGTTGTAATTGCCGCATTTTTATAAGTGATAGCTCTTCTTAGAGCTAAAAGTGTAATCTTCTATGAGAACCTAAGAAATCACATAAAATTTTTTTCATTAACTATTTTTTGTTAATTTTCTCAAAATTTTGTCAGTAAAACGCGATTTTTTTTAAACACTCATAAAATTTGCATATTTTAACATTTCAATAAATTTCTTAGGTTTAAATAGAAGATAAACTCCTAAAGTGCAAAAAAAATTTTGATTTTAATGTTTCAGATAAAAAGGACGATCGCTATCATGTACGCAGTGGAGAATCTTCAAGCGAGTAGTACCCCAAACAAATAAGAATTTCCATTGCTAAACATTATCGAATAAAATAAAAATAAAATTTTTCTACAAGATTTGTGTATCTATGACCTACTTCAACAATACTTGAAACATTTCATAAGTTAGGCAGCCTAAAAAACTGTGCCGAATATCATGCAATTTTCGGCGTTCTATACCAGGTTCCCCCCTTAATATGAGACCAAATTGTCGTTTATAATAGCAGTAAGATGATTCGAAATTTTACCGCTTGTCACATTGGCTTCTTTTTCCTCGTCTACAGCTTTTCGCAAAACTATATCGTAAACTGCAAATGTCGTAATTTGGATGCTTTCAAGACTTGCGTAATAAGATTCATTTAACATCCCTTCACAAAGGTCCATTAGGCCACAAAATTTATTGAACCCTCTGATGCCTATCCCCAGAAAACGAAGCACGAAAATTAAATGACGGTTGATTTCATAAGTCTTATTTTGAATTTTTGAACTTGACGGAATAAATCTTTCAGCGCAGTTGCATTTCATCAAAAGCTTGAATCCGACACCTTCTTTGTTACTTCGTGAGAATGTAACATTTCCATTGCAGTCCTTACATACAACATAGTTCGATAGCGCAGAAAAAGCAGCGAAAAACTCGAGGATGCAATATTGAAAGTTCGAAGTGATCGAGGTTTCTAGTGACGGTTCATTCAGATGCTTCTGAGCTGACGTACTTGCGAACAATGAGTTTGATTGACTCAAGTTTTGTGGTTTGCATTTTTTTGTTCGATACGCGTACGTGCGTTTATTTCGCGAGATTTTACGATCCATTTGACATAAAAAGATTGTTCAAATCAAATGGAAATCATGAGCACAGACGACTTGTAACGATCGAGATGTTTTCAACGTGAAAATCGGTTTGAAACTGAATTTCTAGGCGATTTTTTTGTTTTGAAAATAGCCCTCGATACACTAACACGCATAAAGAAAAGAAAATAGTGTATATTTTGTGTTGAGGGTAGGCGTTTTCCCTAGAGAAAATCTGACAGCGCTGTGACGGAGCTGGACGCTTAAAGGTGTGTTTACGGATCGCAAGAAAGTTATGCTCGACGGACAATAATTCTTGAATCATGAAATATTTTGCTGAATCCTTTGACCACGGCATTCTTGAGACTTCAGAGATTGAAAAAATATGAAAAAATCGATTTTTTGAAACTGACAAATCGGAAGACCCCCTTTAATGATGTCGTGAACATAGTTTATTGTTCTCGCTTGCATTTCCTAAAATTTCAGGGTGATATTTTAATTTTAAAAAGTTATGTAGGACATGGCCTTGATAATGATCAATAACCCGGATTAGAGCATGTCTTAGAAGCGTCATGCCCCTACTGCACACGCACCAGAAATTCTTTTGGTCCGACTACCCTATATTGCTCCCACGACCTGTTCTAGGCCACGTACTGTGGCAAGGTTGAGCCACTAGGCGATATAAAGAGGTCTTCCTGTGGGGAAGGAGATGTCGGACGCCTTGTAGCTCAGTTGGTTACAGCAGTCGACCGGCAATCGAAAGACCTGGGCTCGTATTATAGCGCATTCGAAAGCGCCTTTTTTCCACGGAAAGATTTCAAATTCTTTGAATATTATAATTATTATTATATATATCTAGATGAGCATTTCTCCCTTTATTACACATCAAAATATCCAATGTTTATTCTGTCAGAAGTTTTATTTTGTCCTATAGTACTGGCACATACGAGTATGTAGAGTAAAGCCTAATGTTTGGAAACGATCGAATATTTAGAAAATAATGCATTATAGAAACAAATTCGATCGTTTCTAGACTTTTGGGACCCTTTATATGCACATGTATAGACGGTACTTGTGAGACGATGAAACGGTTTCATATCGTGGGGAATAGGATACTAGGAGGATGAAGATTTGAATAATATTCAGGTACGGTAGGAAGGTTATCTGCTTATTAAATCGAGGGACAGTCGAAAGGAGTTCAGATAATAAAGGTTATAAATGAGATTTCAGGTCACGATGTTAATTCTCGCACTGGTAAATTTATACCGCTATTTAATTGTTTGGAAAAGGCGAGAAAAAAGCATGTGTTAAACCGTCAGATTATGCAAAAATGCAAATAATCATCATTTTTTACTTTTGTTAACATTTGTCATTCTATTTTTTAATCTTTTTGTTCAATAGTAACAAGTAATAAGAATTTTTGAAAAAATCGCATTGTATAATATGAGCATAACGTTCGTTCGCGGACCCTATTTGACCGAAATTTCTTGAAATCATTATAGCTTCAATCCATAATTCTCCAATCCTGTTTAGAATTTTTCAATTTTCCTACAAAGTCCACCAGAGATCATAATTTTATGTGCCTCAGCCGCGGAAACTCGTTTTTCCGTTACAGCTGAGAGTAAAGCAATGTTGTATATTCCGTTACAGAGGAATACAATGTAGAAATTGAACCGTGCATGCGCATTATAGTCATACAGCGGAACGCAATCTATTTCTTATTCTTCTTCTTCTCACTTCTTCTTCGTACAGCGTTAGCACTGACTACTACACAAGACCGATAAAATCAAAATGGCCGGGACTAGTCGCCAATTTGCGCCCGCTTCGTACAACTAGCGCAGCAAACAACTACAATAAGTACTAGATTAAATTCCAATCTACGCATAAAAACTCGTACCCGCACCACAGTCACATTGTGATAATAACTTTTTTTTTTCTTAAATCACCTTCGGCACAAAAATTATTCTTTAATTAGCATAATTCAAAATTAATATTATACTAATTTGTTAAATTTTTTTTTTTAGGGCGCCAGATCTTTCGCGGATCAAGAATAATCAAGAAGCTAAATCAAATAAATTTTGTGACGGATCTTAATTGAAAATTAATTGCTAGCTCAGTCCCTATCTGGATAATGGAGAGGGGCTGGTTCTTTAAAAAATAAGTAAATTTTATTGGATATATTGAATTAAATTCAATGAAAAGATTTTAATACTTTACAAATAGTTATTTATTTATCAAGTTGAAGTTGTAACAATTTATGCAATTAGAAGCATAGCCTCATTGGTAATTTCACAATATAATATCTAACAATACTTTGTCACAAAAAATTTACAATAAAACATGAAGGAGTTTCGATCTTAAAGTATTGATCTTTTCGTCTGGTATTTCCAAGACTAGACGAAATGGCCACAATGTATGGATCTAAATTTACTTTAATGGGTGATTCTCAATATTAAATCAAACTAATTTAGGGAACACTGGGATAATTCGGATCTTAATCTTTAATTCCAACTATTTTATTTTACACATTGATTAAATCAGGGAGAATCCAATTAAAAAAAAAATTCAACTTCTGAATTTCTCACAGAAAAACCATACCTTATCAATTCTGCAATATCTCTTGTAGATCCTCAATCTTCACAGGAGAGACAATATTAAAAGATAACTTCTAATTGACACTTTAACTATTAATGTTTTTAATAATAAACTAGAGAAGACCTGCTTGCTCCGAAAGCTGCTGACGAAAAGATAGATATTCTTTCTTCTTCTTGATTCCGTTAACAACGAAGATCTTCATTTCTTTAAATAAAATATTGGATCAATGTTGCTATGGTTATTATTATTTTTTTTTTGAATTTTATTGATTAATCCATGAATGTAGCAAGAAAGGGTGCAGTTGTCCAATCAAATATTCTACTTCTGAATATAGTGATTTCAATGGTTCAACTAATTCGGTCCAATAGATGGTAGAAATCATTCTTCCTCTCCGTAGTATTTGCCAAACCACAAGCTGGCTATCCAGATTTCTGACAATTCGCAAAAGGGAATCTGGCAGTATTCTTTATCCAGACACACAGAAATGTTGACAGTAATACCAGGGCCGTAGCTATAGAGGTCCCACTCGGCATGCCGGGGAATTAACGATAAACCTTCTCAGATTTTACTTTATCTTGAATTTCTCACCAAGGAGAATAAGTTATTCAGGTAATACAGGGCCAAGAAAACGCAACAAGAATCCTGGTAGCATTTCAAGATGAACAAATAACTCTGAGGTACAACCAGAAGGATGGGATTGGATTCACTGCAGTTTAGGTTGGACATAATGATTTGGGTACTCTTCCAAGTTTCTTCAAGTAACAAAAGGCGTCCCAAATGCTTACTAAAGTCTCTTGAAGTCTCTGAGTCTCAGTTGAATTTCATAAATAAACGGACAAAAATAGGCAAAAATCAATTCTTAAATTTAAAGGATCTTAATTAATAACCTAAGTCTTGGAAAACCGTGCAGCTTCCGGAACTTATAAAACGCGAAATTACTAATATTCAAAATTGTAGTATCATAAGTTTTCTAAATTCCGAAATACCTTAACTTGTGACTTGCAAGGATTTTTCAACGTCACAACATAAAATAGAATATGTGCCAATGCACACAATTCGGGACATTTCGAGACTCGCGACAATGCTCGCAGGACTGATCGCGCCTCGGATTCGTCTCGGCTTTGTCTCAACTTCGTCTCGGCTTTGCCTCAGCTACGTCTCGACTATGCCTCACCTACGCCTCGACTACTCCTTGGCTTCGATCTCCTGCGAGCATTGTCGCTCGTCACGCAATCACCCTCATTGTGTGCCTAGGCACATAATATACTATTATTAACCACTTTGAAATGTTGCTATTTTGTTTGAGATTTTTTTAGAGCTTTTCTTACTTAATTATACAAATGTTGCAAATGCATCTAAACAGGCCAATAGTGTTGTGACTCGTGTGGCGTCACCATCGGAAGAAACGCGAAACTTTGTATTTACGCTTTATATTTGGTTAATGTCATTAAAAGCTAATTTTACTAATATGTAGCATACAAATGTGATTATGTGAAGTGAAATTCCATTTCAAACTAAGGTAAGTACAAATAGTTTGTGAGAAATTGAACAAATTACAAGGGACGATAATATTTATGAAAAAATGACATTTTTGTATAGGTTCCGTTACTAGAAATCACATCTTCCGTTACTAGAATCACAGCTTCCGTCTGCTGTTCACATTGAATTGTGAACTGGATTTAACGCGATCACTCATTCGATTGATTTCCGTGTTACAATCAAAGGAAAAGATTTTCAAATTCAAAGTAGTGGCAATTCACGTGAGATTTATCCAAATTTCAATTGTGAAGGCGAAAGTTGTTTATGAAGGTGGATCGGTCTCTTCCCGTTAGAACGCCAAGTCCACGATGCGGTTTGTTTTAGGAGTGTTCACTGACGCTCCCAATTTTAAGCGAATTTAAGACTTATGACGTAATATATGCCCAGGAAACAAAAACCGGTAAGCTAAAATCGCCGTGAATTGTGTATTTTAAAATACGCAATTCACAGAAATTTCAATCAATTGTTTCTTTTTTCCTGAGTAATGCAATATCGGAAGATAATGTATTCCTTCTTTTCTTGTGTCTCTTTTAAAGAGCTCACTTATTATTTATCAATACATTTATAACATGCATTGACAGACATATATGGTACATTCTATTGCAAATCGTATGGATTTCAAAAAAAAAATTGTCCACATTTTTTTCTATGGCATCTTTTTATTAATTTTATCGACACTTATTTCGGGATTTTCGAAAACAAAAATTTTGAGAGATATATTAATTTAAACTTTTGATAAAATTGGATAAAATGCTAAATTATCTTGTGCTTATAGTGAAATTCATTAACTCCGGTTGAAATAATCAAATCGATTTCAGGTTTGTTGTATTTTTTAGCTTATTACCTTAGGTTTTCAGATAAATATTTTTATAATTTTTATTTTGTTAACTAACTACAGATATTAGTAGATTAATTTTTTAAACAATTGTCGCATGTTTGCTCCCTCAGTGAAAAAATTTGGAAAAAATACTATCTTATGCGCTATGTCTCAATACAACTAGCGCATATTCAATAAAAGTTCAGACTCAATTAGATCGGAAGATATTAAATATTTTTGAGCGAGCGACGTGTTTAATCATGCCCGATTCGAGCCACAACTAGCCTTCCTCGAAACATTTACGATTTTAGTCGTTGAATAATAGTCTTGACTAATTGGTCGTTTAAATAGAGACATATAAGGTACAAAGATATTTGAAAATAATCATTAAAACAAATAAATTAAGATATTGAACAATATAATATTAAGTACATGTATTCGGAGTAATTTAGCATAATACAGCAAATTTTTCGAAGATGTATAAGAAAAAGAGTACTTATTTCATAACTTTGACTACTGCTGAATGTACGTTTATTATTTTATGTGCCTCCGGCGCGGAAAGTCGTTTTTCCGTTACAGCTGAGAGTAACGGAATGTTGTGTATTCCGTTACAGAGGAATATAATGCGAAAATTGAACTGCGCATGCGCATATAGTCTTACAGCGGAGCAGAATCTTCTTCTTATTCTTCTTCCTCTTCGTACACGTTAACACCCTACTGACAAAGCTTTGTACATTTTAACTGCGCATGCTCTATTACAAGAAGCTACTACTACACAAGATCGATAAAATCAAAATGTCTGGGACAGGTCGCGAAATATCAAGTATAATGACTAGCGCCACAAACAACTACAATACTAGATTAGATTCGAGTGTACGCATAAAAACTCGTATCCGCACCGAAGTCACATAAAATAGAATACGTGCCAATTCACGCAATAACCCTCATTGTGCGCCTAGGCACGTAATATACTATTGCTTCATAGTCAAATTATGCATTTTACTTTTTTCCCGGAAAGATTATACGTATAACCAAATGCGTATTTTTATTAAGAATATAAAAATAAAATCATCTGTTACTCTGGAGTCGAAATTATAATAAAAACTAATATTTAATGTTTAAAAGTAAGAAATAGTCAAAACTCTTATTAGTTTTAATGTTCTTTGAATGCCGAAAAGAAACTTGCTGCTGGAAAAAATACGATTTTTTTTATTCGAAAATTTTAATCGAATGTTATAGATTTGTTTACATTTGAATGCATTTATTTGGATAAAGTAATTTTAAATTCAGTTCCGTTTTCCTTAGTAAAATAGAAATATTTTTTTATCATGAAAAAGTTGCGGAGTTTAACGCTCCAAATGATAAAATTATTAAAAAAGATTTTAAGGATATGCATAATGTCGGAGATGATCCTGTGTGGTTTGAAAGAGATAAAAAATCACGTCTGGAGCAATCGATTCAATTAATAAGGGTTTGCGATTAATCGGTGCATCGCCTACTAACAAGGATGAAGTTTCTCACAAGCTCTATTCGGTTGCAAAAATTGAAAACATATCTAAAGCACTTTCAGAAAACATCTTTCATACTTCTTTTGATGTAAGTGATCCTAGCGTTGTGGAAGAAGATGGGAATAGTATTATACAAGTCTTGAAAGACGAGTTCAACACAACTAAAGATCATGCAAAACAAATACAAATTTTTGATAATTTTCAAAAGACTGGTCTTTTCGAAAAATTACGCATCATTTTCCTTCCGCTACGTTTCACATGATAACAGTTTCAAAGAAAACTGCTACGAATTTAGGAGTCTTAGCTGTTCCTGGTTTCAAGAAGTATCCATCTTTAGAAAAAGAAGTAATTGATTTGATTGTCAGCTTTTACGAACTTAATGAGAATAGTCGTATGTTGCCCGGAAAAAAAGATTTTGTTTATGTAAAAAGTAAATTTGATTTTCCAGATTCAATAAAAAGTTATCATGCCTGTTTGAATCGTATAATTTGTGCTGAAGCAACGACCGATTGTTATTTTGGGACGTGCTCTGATTATCCTGGTGCAACACAACTGATAGAAGAATTGGAAAGAATTTTTTTTCTTGATCTCCTAGCCGAGAGTACGGTTCTCACGGCCGCATTGCATTCCAGAAATCGACTTTTGTGGCCTTCTTTTGTTTTTTGCGGCTCAGTAGTGCCGCTAAATTCATCGTATAGATCGTTTGTTTGCTTTAATTTAATGTGACTGTATGCAATTGCATGAAAGAGTAACTCTTAAAGAGAAAAACAAAAAATTTATGTACACGGTTTATTTTTTATAAATAATTATATTCATAAAATTAATAATAATTATTGTAATAAGATTAGTATTACTGGATGTGTGATGTTAAAGTTACTGTTGATCAATATTAATATTGTTATCTAAGAATAAATTTTCTTTGGTATTTGTTTAATGTAAAAAAAAATTCATTTTCATTTTTTTTTGCAGTTATTGTATGATTGCATTCTATTTTAAATTTGTTTCTAATGACCGCCTATCCAGCAAAAACCTCGTCTCGCTTCGTCTCGTGCGGTGCAGAGATAGCAACGCGGTTGCCTAGAGCAGGACGCCGCCGCGTGTCCCTCCTCGCCTCACCTCCAGCAAGATCTGCTGCGATCCGGCCCCCGGCAGTCCGCCGCCATGTGTCCAAAGCGCAGGCAGCGGTAACACCTACTAATCTCCGTTTTCTTGCGGACTCTACAGGAGACCCACCCAATCTTGATGTGAGTCGCCTTGAGTAAAGTCAGAGCACGCGCTTCCTCAAGTCTGACGAAGGCCTTCCGAGTGCCTCTGAAGGGCTTCCTCGTCAGAGATACCTTTACCTCCGAAGACGGTTCCTCCCGTAGGTAACTCCGGATTGCTTCTGCCACTTCTTTTTCCTTTACGGTGGAATCGACGTCCAATATCTCCACCTCGACCGTTGGGACGAGATGGCGGACTGATCCAGACTCACCGACTACGCCACGGAAAGCAGAGTCAAGTCTCCCTCTATTTTTGCTGCGCATTTCACCTCGACCAGGAGACTTTTCGTCCTGGTTTCACGGATACCACCACCAATCCTAGATGTCCTAGGCCTCTTCTCCGCCGGCTTCTTGGCAGCCCTCAGCGGCCATTTATCATGAACGAACTTGAAAAAAATATTTTCTGTACTTCATTACTAGTATTAAAAATCGCATTTTACAGAATTTCAATTAATCTCTTTTATTGCGCAAAAAGAAATTCCCGAAATATGTCTATTTTTCCGTATTCGGCAGTAACCCTCAGTACAGGGCCCCTCTATCCGCAACCCTAGAGCGCGCCCGGTGGCCTGTTCTAAGGCCCTCTGTTCGGTTTTCGAATAAACCAATGCAGGACCGGGGCGTGCGATGGCTTGGGTGGGACATTAAAAGGGTTGGCAGCTGGAGCCAGTCTCAAAAGAACAACCAATCCAATCCAAACGCCAAAAAAATAATTTGAATGGGCAACTAAGGCTCTCAATAGCATTTCATTACAATTCGTAGCAAGCAAAGATTATATAAAAGAAGAAAAAAAGTTAGAAATATGATTCAAAATGGCTTTGACAGTAAAAGGGACGTTTAAATAACATTGTATGATACCAATCACGGACAAAAAGGCGACAGCGAAGCTAAACTCGCTAATAACTTCAGTAATGTTGGCTTCCAATGCCTCAATAGTAGCTGGTTTATCCACAAAACATTTAGACTTTACATACCCACACAAATAAAAGTCGAAAGGTGTGATATCACACGATTTTGGAGGCCAATCCACCGGTCCGAGACGAGAGATAAATTGCTCACCGAAACGACTACGCAGTAAATTCATTGTTTCACGGGTTGTGTGACATGTCGCGCCGTCTTGTTGGAACCAAATGTCGTGGAGATTACGGGCTTCAATGTCCGGCATAAAAAATCGCCCAAATAGTGCCATAAAATAGGCCAAGTTGTTGAGATCGGCGCCGAATCGATTCTTCCGGGTCTTCGGTAAAACTCTCATTTACAACCGCATTATTCTCTACAGTAATGTTAAATTATTCTCGAGTTCGCTGATGGTATGCCGAATAGTGCGTTCGGTAGGACGATTATGTACACCATAAACTGGCCTGAGCGCGCGATAATCACTTTTCACAGAGCGTCCATTTTCGTAATATAATTGTATGATTTGTAAATGTTGTTGAGGCGTCAGTATTTCTATGATGAAATGTCAATAAAAAATGAATAAAATTGTGTATTTAGTTTGACAGTAGTCACGCGTGACATGTCAATAAAACCCTACTGGAAAAAGTACCTCCAATTTGATCACACTTTGCATCTTCGAAAATTCAACGACTAAAATCGTAAATGTCTCGAAGAATGCTAGTTGTGGCTCGACTCGGACAAGATTAAACACGTCACACGTTCAAAAATATTTAATAGCTTCCGATCTGATTGAGTCTCAACTTTTATTAAATATAGCGCATAAGATAGTATTTTTTCCAAATTTTTTCACTGAGGGGGCAAACATGCGAAAATTGTTTGAACAATTAAACTACTAATATCTGTAGTTGTTACGAGCGACCAAAAATAAAAATAAAATAACTTCTTTCTCAATCAGGACAATTAACAGGGGTCATTAAACTATTTCCATCGAAATTAGCTACTACAGGTGAACGCGACGAATTTTTATTCTTGGTGCTCGTAACCTGAGTATGTTATAGGCTCAGCACAAAATGTAATGAAAAGGAGGTCAGTTCACAAGACCGAAGGGGAATAATATAAAAACTTTAAGGAATTCCTTTCTTCCTTTTTTTTTATTATATATATATATATATATATGTGTGTATGTGTGTGCATATGTATGTATATATATTACCTGACACCTAATTATAAATCTATAAAATACGGGAAAATTAAGAAATGTACCTCACATCACGATGCCCAAATTTGATTAGAAACAGAATGTAATATAATAGGATGAAGGATGAGGAGTGAGATGGATGAACAAAAACATACACGCACGTAACAACTGCCGCCGATTTCATAAAAAGCTTGGACTCGTCACACGTGTACTCACAGACCATATACGTGTTTACATATTTTATATAACAAACATTAAATTTCGCAACTACTGGTATCGATGTCATGCCTTCAGAACATTTCCTATCATACCTATCCATACCTAACAGAAGTACAATACATAGATAATGGATATGGATTATTTGAAACTTGGATAGCCACGTCTTGTCATTGCCAGTGAGTAAAATGTTAGGAGATCTGAACCACTATCTTCTTAATATGAGAAATACGTAAAAAGAAGAAGGAGGGTTCAGAATCAAAACTAAAAAACCTAAAGGGTTAAAATTAACATCGACCTCTTATTCAGTAATTCTACGGATCGAAAAGAAAAGAAAACGATTACGTAGCAGAAAGAGGAAAAATTTCTCAGTTTGGAAATAAACATGAAAGTAATTAAGGCTACCAAGTATTTAGACATCATTATTTCCAAATTTCTGGTCAGCACGTTCCACATAAAATCCTAAGTCATCAAAATTCCCTTCTCCAAGTGACATCGATACAAGTGTATAATAAAGAATCAATTTCAAATCAGAAAACGCAGTCTTACAAGCTTCTTGACTCGATCAAGAAGTTTAAAGGAGTAAAGCACGGTCTTTGCTTTTGCCCGTCCGCGGTTCGGAACAGGTTCAGTAAATCGAACGAAGTCTTGTGAGTACACAGTGGGCAGACGTGAATAATATTCAATCTTCTCTCCGACGGAAGCCTTTCGGGGGTTGCCACGCAGGGAAAACATTATATTTTTTAGAAAAATATTTTTTCTCACCACTACGATTCGCGCCCTAGCGTTAGGGCACGCCGGTGGTCGGTTAGTAGAGTAAACTAATAGTGCGTTGGCAGCTTGGGATCGAACACAAAAAGAGAACTTCATTCCTTCGAATCTTAAAACGACGGGGAGATTTTCCTTTTTTTTTAAAAACCAGCACTAGGGTTTGCGAAGAAAGCAAGAGTGGAGAGAACAAACAATTTAAAGGTACTGTTTGTTCTCTGGTTGAAAACCATCCACTTTATTCTTTTCCCAAAACTAGGGTGTAAAAAGGTGATAGAGATAACGTGCATGTGTGTGTGCGGCAAAAAAGAAAAAAAACTTGAGCGACTTTTCTTAGAGTCACCATCCTGAAAGGAATCTAAGGCCCAGTCGTCATCCTTCTCGACAGGTAGGATTAAGTATCAAATAAGGTGATATCATTATCAGTATCATTCATAATTTTTGTAATAATTAATTTCAAATCCAATAAAACTGCCATATACAATTGGGAATCTTTTTAACAAACTTTCGTCTATAAATTTATTTCCTATCACCATAGCATTAAGAAAAATTGGTGGAGATAAGGCACCCTCAGCCGAGGGTAGAAATATCGCGGAACCACATAGAAAAATTAAAAAGACACATTCGTGTGTTGCGGTTTGTGTAGCTTCCACGTACGCAAATCAAATATAATTAATTTTTCTTTTAATTATTTTTTTTTGAGTCGTACGTAACAGTAGTTAGTTAACAAAATAAAAATTATAAAAATATTTATCTGCAACCCTAACGTAATATGCTAAAAAATAAAACAAACCCGAAATCGATTTGATTATTTCAACCGGAGATAATGAATTTCAAGCACAAGAGAATTTAGCATTTTACCCAATTTAATCAAAAGTTTAAATTAATATCTCTCGAAAAAAAAAATTTTTTTTGAAAATTCCGAAATACGTGTTGGTTAATTTATTAAAAAGAAGCTATACAAAAATTTTCATGCAAATCTAAATTCTGAACTCATTGTTTTGCAAATCTTTACGATTTGCAAAACAATGTCCCATATACAAAGTTCCTCGCTGTAATCAAAGTAACAGCTGTTTTTAAATTTATCACGAAGCCTATAGCTGGACGCGATTCTCTGTCTTGGTTCACATGACAAGTGATAGCTTTGTGTTCATTTTTCCATAAATAAAAAAAATCTTTTATTTTGATAATCCAACTCAAATCACTGCATTTTGAAATTAATCTAAATGAACTTTGCAAGTATGATTTTTAATTTTAAAAACTTCTGTTTTTGTTTTATGTGCCTTTATTTCTTACGGTAAATATTCTTACTGCATTATTCATTTATTTATTAATTTAACATTGTTTCAGGAAATACATGACACATCTCAAGTTTTTCATTGTTCCATCAAGTTTCCTCACTTGAAAATGTTATGCATGAAATATTATTTACAATTTGAATAATGCTTTTACATTAATCTGCAGTATAAAATGACGATAAAAATTATTTTATTAATTTATTTTCTGAAAAAGCGAAATAACAATCACGCTGCCACTTAAGCAGCTGATGCTGAAAGCCGAGTCACGTGATTGGTAAAGTTCTGCTTACGCAGAATAATCTATTTATTTTTATTTTTGGTTCATTAAAATAATAGACATGTTTTCGAATATGTCACGTTATGAAATAATAAAATTGGAATCATCTTCCAACCCTAAAAAGGATTGATTATAGGGAAAATTCATTTTAATATTACTTCAAATATATGAATGTAATGTCCTTAATCTGAAGGAAGATGCAAACGTTTCAATAAAACGCTCAGTCACCGGCAGCACCAATAAATGCTTGGCACCTCTGAGGAATTTTCGGCTGAGTTGACTGGATATTTGTGGGGAATATCTCTCCAACTGCTACGAATTTGTCAACACAACTGCTTCAAAGTGTGCAATTTATTGCTCGAAGCTTTTGCTTAATATAGGCCCACACATTCTCAATGGCGTTTGCGTCAGAAGATTCTGACGGTCAATCAAGTTTCGCAATTCCAGGCTGCGCCTTCCAGGTCACACGCAGCTTTCTTCGTTGCTTTGGGTCCTTATCCTCCTGCAAGATCTTACAGGTCAATGGCAAATAATATTTTTTTTACATTGCATCAAGAACAGAGAATCCTTCTATACGACTGCGAATGAATAATTTATTTTCCGACTGTTATTAGGTTTTTTGCTAGAATCTGGCTTACCTAACCTAGCCTACCGAAAAAAAATGAATTGTGCATCATTCGAGAATTTTTTGATTTTTTTTATCAATGCAATTATCAATTCAATTTACATCGAAAAATTCCATCTAGCCTTAAATGACGTGAAATTAATTCTAAATCACTGGTTGATAAGGTCGATATAGTAGAGTTCCGTTTTCACGGTGAGTGATACACTCTTCTCATAATCGACATAATCAACTGAAATAATTTGGAAAAATTAGTATATAGTTCAAGGTGTATCCGTAGCCGCATGAGGCGTATATAGATTCTGTGAGAAAACTTGTGTGGAACCTTCGTAGCTCAGATGATAGAGCATTCGACCGGTAATCGAAAGGTCTTGGGCTCGATACCCAGCGGAGTGGAAGGGTTCCTTTTTCATGGAAAATTTGTCCAATAAAAGAAATTGCTCTAGAACTTACAATATTATAATTCATTTGATAGATCAGCACTCTCAATTAAAATCAACATTTTAGATAAACAGACAAAAGATAATAAATATCCCAGGCACGGCAATTCTGCATCTTACATTTTTGAATAAAGTTTAAAAATGGCATTATGAATTTTTGAGTTGTAGCTTTCAAATTTTTCGTGGACCATGTGACGCCCTCGTGAATGACTCATCTGTCGCTTGGATAGTTATCTATTATTCACAATAGGTAGTTTGAAATATTCTTAGGCATCATCGACTCAATGCAGTTCTTGCATTTCGCGGAATCGAATGCATTTTGTATGTCCATGTTGATTAACGTGCAGAATCCCTTTCGCCTACTAATTTTCCTTCCTGCTTGAGTGGCGATGTCCACTACTGCTAGGATGGCGTTCCTGAGAGCCGGACAATTTACCGGTCCCCATCTGCTTCTACGGAGTTGCTTTTCTTCTCGAAAATAACATTTTTTAATATGGATAATTTTTCGTCAGATGCGTATTTCTAGTTTTTTCCACGTTTCTAGATATTAAAACACCTTGTATGCTGAGATACAGGTTTTACCCGCGACCTGGCAACTCTTTAAACGAGCTGGCCCAACTAATTTTATTGATATAAAATTTACCTGAAAAATAAAATATTCACTTAAGGACTTGTTGGGCGCCAGTCAACCTGGTTGGTGACGAAATTTATTTCAAAATAACGATGAGACTCGAAACTGAAAACAAGGCAGAGTCAAGATAAGGTCACAATAGCTTACCGGGTAAATAAGTATAACACCAGAATAAAATTAACATAATAAGAGGCTGAACACGATTTATTAGCTTCAACATTGACTTTATACAAAATAAAGCGGAAACTAAGAAAAGCCTAAAACACTTGTATCAAAATTAGTGTGCATAAATAAAATGACAGAAGTCTCGGAATATTTCCGAGCCACACGACAATATGGCGGATTTAATCTACTGACGCGCTTCGTCACCCACGAGAACTAGAATTTATTTACCATTAAATGGAAAGTTAAGCTCTACGTCTACAATTACGAGAGAGAAGAAAGAAACACTCACGAGCACAAGAGAGGGGCGAAGTGGCCTCGGCGTGTGTGACAGACGCCATAAAGCGTCAATGTTCGTTCTAGGTTATCCGGTAATTCCGGCCCACTTGCCAAAAGAATTTAATTAGAACCAAACTTACGCTACCTGTACTACGTCTCCTAATTCCGGGACGAATCGCAGAATAAATTCTCCTTCCATCTTTCGTTAGTCGGTATTCTCAAATATTTATTTCTTTCCTTTAATCAATTTGGCACCTGCCTCAACGAGTGGCAGGACGAGAGTGATGATGGCCGACGCGACGCTGAAAAATTCCCGACCTGACCCACGAATTACATGCGGGACCCAATCGCGGACCCGGAAGCAGGTCACATGTCATACATCTAATAGACGACTAGACAACCCGTCCCTAGTATAGTAGTTGCCCTTGGCAAATATTTTCTACGAACACGCGGTTCTCTCAATTACAACGAACGGCGCGTGTAATGGATTGGCACTATTATGATTAGTGTCCATTTACATCCTACGACGTAAATTTAGTATCACAAAATGTCTAAAATACTAAATATCAAGTCCCGGGGACTATGTGCCCCAGGGTACGTCTCCCGGGTCACGTGGTGGCATCCGGTCGTCTCGTGCGTCGCTCTCCCGACGATCGATGGTGGCGATAATCGAGGCATCGATGTATCGATGCTCGCAAGTCGTCATGGCGGCCAGTGTTTACGTTGACTCGGTAGCCGGTTGTGCCTCATCTCCGACGCTGCTGTCCTCCTGTGCTGCTGTCTTCGTAACGCTCATGTAACAGACGGGACAGGAAGCGTAAGTTCGTGCCGTGCGTGATAGTGTTTTTCGAGTGCTCTCGGGTGTCGACGAAGCGCGGTTTTTCGTCACACGACTATTTCCCCAGGGACATAACCCCACCTGTCATATCGGTGAGTTTATGAAATTAAATCTCTTTAATGTGACGGATAAATTTTACCACGTCACAATGTATATTTATGTGTAACTTGCATAAATAGAAATAAATACGCGACAGTTGTGAATACTAGCTTTTTGGATCGCTTATGAAAGTAGGAGTATAGAGAAATAATATAAAAGTGCGTGAAGTAAAATTAAGAGAGGGACAGAGCGTAAAGCATGAGAAAACATGAACAGATCACCTGCACTTGAACGAATCAGTCACAATGACATTTTTTTAAGCTTCGATTTCGCAAAGCTGAACAGTTTTCCATTCGCGAACACATAAACAAATAAATTTTAAAAATATGTGAGGGGCTTGGTGTATTCATACATGTACTTCGAAGTGCATATATATATGGTTTTCTTCACCGAATTCCGAGATAAATGTTCAAATTATAACTTTCATGCAATCACACGTGCACTAATCGATTTTGTCTTGTACTCCCAAATCAACTTCTGAAAAATTTCCAGCTTTCCCGCACCAAAATCTGGCACCACGCTCTGGACGCCCAACTGAAGTTGACGAAGTCAAAATAAAAGCAATGATAGAAAATAACCGGCGTACTACGACACCAGAGATCGCAGAGAAGCTTAACATATCATATACATGCGTTGAAAGATATCTAAAACAACTTGGTTACGTTAATAAGCTCGATATTTGGGTTTCTCACAAATTGAACGAAATTCAACTCACCAAACAAATTTTCATTTGCGATTCACTGCTGAAACGTAACGAAACCGATCCATTCTAAAAGCGAATCATAACAGACGATGACAATTGGGTTGTTTACGATAACGTCGTGCGAAAATGATCATGGAACAAGCGAGATGAGCATGGAAAATTGACATTCAAAGCTGATATTTTTCCAAAGAAGGTTATGCTGAGTGTTTGGTGGGATTTCAAAGGTTTTGTTTATTCTGAGCTGCTCCTAAGGAACCAAACTATCAATTGCGCTTTGTTTATACTTTATCGGAGCCAAAAATAAGGACAAGTTCGTTAACCAATCAGATCCGACCAAAATTATGAAAATAAAAGAATTTTTTGTTTTCGATAGAAACTTTTTGAAAGAACCTCAAATTCCAATACTAGTTTCTGATAGCGGTCATAAATCTCTACTAATTATCCTAATAAAATTTTTCGATTAAAACAAAATTAGGAACGTTACAGTATGTTAAAACTTGAAGAGAGTCAATATCTAAATTTTATTTTCCAGTTAAATTATACGAGATACAAAAAATATTATGGCACAAAATTATTTTCTACATTGAGATCTACAAATTTGAATCACATTATTTTTTCATTGAATGTATATTTTTCTTTTTAATTTGAAAAAATACTATTAAAAATACAAAATTCAATTTTTTTAACAATAAAATTTGAAATACGGTTACAATATTTTAGCAGAAAACCCAGATTGATGTTCTGTTGTGCTTGATGTATATTTTCAAAAGCCGTTTTCAAAATAAAAATCGGACCACTTCTGCGGCTAGCAGACATTTTACAATTAACGCATTAAATAAATGAAAGTGTCAATAGCGCAGAAACGTATTATCTTGAAGTGTCCGTTTTGTTACACATTTGAAGAGCATAAAGTCTGCTACTTTTCCACCAAACCTCAACCTAAAAAGTTAAAAATTAACTGAGATATTAATTTCCTTAACAAAAGCTAAATTCCCCGGTTTTTCCAAATTTTCTCCACTTCTAATTATCCAATCAGATCAAGTGACATCTCATTTTATTCGCAATTCAATTTTTCTTCAACTTTAAAATTCATGTCATTAAGATTGGATAATTACCTTTAATGTTATAAACAAAAAACTAAAAAATGTGCGATTTTTAGTCTTAAATGTTAATAAAAAATTTATAAATCATAATTCGTGGCCCAAAACATGACACAATTACTCCATGACCAATCTTTATTCTGATGTCGCAGTCCGTTTTCTGAAATAAATAATATCTTAACAAATTCCTTGTTGCTTGGACTAAATGTATATTATGGGAACAAATGAGCACCTGGATTCTAAAACTCGCCGCGCTCTCGGAAACATGTAAAAGTATTGTCCACTCGGTCTAAATGAAGGTTTGAAAAAAATTTTTTTAATAAAAAAAATAGATATATATTCGAGTAGAGCATGTTCAACCCCATATTTTTCCCAAGTGAAATTTTTTTATCCGTTCATTATTTTCTTCAATAAAAAATAAAAACACAAAATTCTTCCTTCGAGAAAAAGTGTTTTTTTAAACATTTAACTCGTCATTTCTCAGCAAAAAATGTATGAAATGATTTGAGACTTCCAGGACGTATGTAAAACATACCACTGAAGCCGGTAAGATCCTTTAAATAAATAAAATATGCAATTGTTTATAGATATTTAATAACAAATTGATGCGCACCGTATTTCGTGTTTTTCTAACTTCGCCGACAAAAAGTATCTGGGGAAGTTTAACCTACAAAAAAGTTCCAGCGAGAAAGTTGTTCCCATATGTACAAAGAAATTTTTTCTTAAAATTTGAGATTATTCGGATGAAAACTACAGGAGTTCTATGGATTATTATTAAAAACTTCTCGGCAGCCGCATCTCGCCTCGGGCATCGAGCACGTGCCAAAGTGCAAGTTGCCGGTCGCATCTCTTTTGTTTTGATGTTTTTGTTTACATACATTCAAGAACACTTTTAAAGAAGCAGAGAGTATAAAAGCATTATTTTGAAGATTCATGTTTTTTTCGGCTCCTACAAATTGTGATATTTGAGCCCTGAAGGTAAAACTTTTTTTGAAAATTTGATAGAAAATGCCTCAATCAAAGAAAAGTCAATAAAAACTTCCAAAAAAGGTAGTAAAAACGCAGATATAGTTGAAAAAGAAAATGAAACAGAATGCTCTATTGTGAAACAAAAGTGTCAAACATCGTCACTAAAAAAGACATCTGTAAAAAAAACCGTGAAAAAACGCGCAAAGAAGGGTGTTAAGAAAACATAGAAATAAAAATACAGGATAATGTACACGATATTGTATTAAAAAAGCCAAATGTGTTAGTATTTCAGTGATACACTAAGAGGAATGTTCGGATTCCAGTTTAGAAAGTAAGCAATGCAAAAAAAATTATTGTAGAAACGAGAAATAAATATATAATCCTTGTTGAATTTTGAATCAACGTTACTTTATTAATAACCCTTACAAGGTTCGATTAAAAAAAAGCCTTTTAGGTGGAAGGTTGCGTGCTCGATGCTCGCTGACTGCATTTTATTTTTTTTTTTATTTTTAAAAATATTTATTTATATAAAAATATTAAAAAAAATTAAAAAAAAAGAATGAATAATTTTAGTAGGAGAAAAGATTTTTTGCGAAAAGGTAATAAAATAGTCGAAAAAGCGAATTTAAAATAAAAAATTAGTGTTAAAAAGTATTATATTTGCATAATTCTAAAAACTTTTATCAGAGAAGTGAAGTAATAAACATTTTAATAAATAAAATTTAAAAAAAAATAATGCAGTCAACGAGTATCAAGCACGCAACTTCGAATAATTACAAAGCTGGAGCACTACCACTATCCTAACAGATCCATTGTGAATCGTTAACATAGCAAAGGATAAGAGATACCAGGATTTTTTTAAAAGATTTTCCTTTTCGAAATTGGCTATGAAGCGGGTTTTACTGTTTTGTTAAATTACACGCTAGGTAACGATCCTGTAAATAGAAACATTGAAAAAAGGAGATGCGACCGGCAACTTGCACTTTGGCACGTGCTCGATGCCCGAGGCGAGATGCGGCTGCCGAGAAGTTTTTAATAATAATCCATAGAACTACTGTAGTTTTCATCCGAATAATCTCAAATTTTCAGAAAAATTTCAAATTTCAAACAATTTTCTCGCTGGAACTTTTTTGTAGGTTAAACTTCCCCAGATACTTTTTGTCGGCGAAGTTAGAAAAACACGAAATACGGTGCGCATCAATTTGTTATTAAATATCTATGAACAATTGCATATTTTATTTATTTAAAGGATCTTACCGGCTTCAGTGGTATGTTTTACATAAGTCCTGGAAGTCTCAAATCATTTCATACATTTTTTGCTGAGAAATGACGAGTTAAATGTTTAAAAAACCACTTTTTCTCGAAGGAAAAATGTTTTGTTTTTATTTTTTATTGAAGAAAATAATGAACGGATAAAAAAATTTCACTTAGGAAAAATATGGGGCTGAACATGCTCTACTCGAATATATATTTATTTTTTTTATTAAAAAACATTTTTTTCAAACCTTCATTTTGACCCAGTGGACAATACTTTTACCTGTTTCCGAGAGCGCGGCGAGTTTTAGAATCCAGGTGCTCAAATGTGAAAACCTAAAACTTATTGTAAGTTTAAAATGTACATAGGAAAAATAACTAATTTCTTTACTGAGATTTTTTTTAAACAATCCTTTTTCGCGACGGAAATTGTACTTACAGAAGACCACAGATATAACAATCTCACAAAAAAGACTTCGCATGCAAAAACTTCGCCTACTCCGTACTTAATATTTCAATATTCACTTTTCACATATACTAAACATAATTAAATTTGTGATCCGAAATAAGCCAAGAACCAGTATGAGATAGCAGTATAAAATAAAATTTACTCTTATACAATAATAATAGAAAATAATTTAAACTACACTATAAGAAAGCTTTTGCTCAAATAGTAAATGAAAATATTTTATAATTTCATTTAGTTTTGTCAGTAATAACAGGCCCTCTATTATGTATTTTTCAAAAATTTGGCCAAATGGACATTTTATTGATTTATATCCATAAAATAGCACTGAATGATATATCTCGAATTGCAACCATCGTCATATTTAAGAATGTCAAGAATTCAAAAAGCTTTTCGCTTGCAATCGTTACAAAAAAATTTAAATCCATATCCACTATTCATACATCAGTTACATTATAGAAATAATTTGAAATACTTCCATCCATTTGTCTGATAAAAATTAATAAATTTGTTTCTTCAAATATTGTTCTGTTCCTGAAATTAAACAAAAAAATTTAGTTTAAAACGAAAATTTTTAAGAGGGGCTCTAGTGTAAATTTATATTCAGCAATAACATGAGCAATAAATTTAAGGACTTATATTGATGTGAGGGAGGAATACAAAAAATTAATTTTATGACCTTCTCCCTCATTGGCAAAGCTACACAGTGTGTCTCAAAAATAACCGAACTTTATATTTAAATCATACAACATGCAGCGCCATCTATTGAAAATTTGCAGCATTAAAAAGATACATTCATCCTCTTTCAAACGCACCTTAATTCATGTAAATCAGATGACAGATGTGAAATTTACAGCCATTTGAATAAAAGTAAAAGTTTGCTAATGTTACAAAACAAAAATGGAACAAAGAGCAAATATAAAATTTCGTATTAAACTTGAAAAAAATTCGCTGAGATATACGAATTGATGGGAAAAGTTTATGGTGATGATTGTATGAATCGTACTCAAGTTTATACGTGGTTTACACGATTTGAAAATGGCCGTGAGGATTTAAATGACGACCTAAGGCCAGGTCGTCCAGAAGTTAGTAATCGTGCTGAATTGGTATAAAAAGTCCGTGAAATCATTGGTATCGATGCAAACTTTACTACGAGAATGTTGGCTGAGGAATTAAATATGAGTAAAAACACTATTTGGAGAATTTTAACTGAAGATTTGGGTAAAAGAAAGGTCTGTGCACGTTTTGTTCCACATCAGTTAAGTGTACCACCTCACAAGACCAAAAAAAGTGAACGAATCTTTGATGAAAAAACAGATTTCTCTCATCAACCACCCTCCGTATTCGCCTGATCTATCGCCATGTGACTATTTTCTCTTTCCAAAACTGAAAACCAAGATGAAAGGAGCATTTTATGATAATATCCCAGCCATTCAAGCAGCCGTAACCGAGGTGCTGAAGAACATTCCTATAAATGACATAAAAAAATCTATGCATGCGCTGGTTGATCGTTCCAAACGTTGCATTGAGACTAATGGAACCTATTTTGGATAAATAATTTCTTTCAAAGATAATATAATGTATATCTTATTCTATATCAAAAAGTTCGATTATTTTTGGGACACACTGTGTATGAAAGAAAGGTAGTTGAATGAATCAAATCGAGAAGTACAAAAGAACTTGTTCCTTTATGTTTATGTTTATAATTCTATGAATCCTATCGGTACAGATTCCTGCTTGCCTTCACATACCATATACATATATAAGAGTAAGGGAATTACTGTTTGCTCATAGAATTTCATTTTTGGCGAGTAATTTAAAATGAAACTTCAAAATGCCCTAAGCTGTCCTTTTTTAATTTTGAAGGTAGGACAATCGTTCAAAGGTTTATCTTGAGCCGAAAATGAGCCGAAAATTCTTGCAGTAGATTTTGAAAAAAGCAATTTTTGAGCAGTGTTTCCGGATGGTGCTGCTGATATGATTTAGAGATAGACAACGCTCTGCATGTTTTTGGAAAAGGGCTCTAGTAGAAATTTATATTCAGCCAGAATATGAACATGAAATGCAAGGACTTATGAAGAAGAATAACAAAAAATTAATGTTATGGCCCTCTGCTCTTGGCTGCCTTTCTTTTAATTTGAAGGTAGGGCAATCGTTCAAAGGGTTATCTTTAGCCGAAAATTCCTGCATTAGTAGAATTTCGAATTAGCAATTTTTTGGTGTGTACGTGGGTGGCGCTGCCGACTGGATGTAAAGTTGGCAGCAGCTTTGCATATCATATAAAAAGGGCAACGTACTAAAGTTTATAGTTGGACAGAAAGTGAGCCCTAAATTGGCCTGTATTGATTTTAGAATGAAAAAGCAAAATTTAATATTTTGTCCCTTCACCCTTTGTGGCCCTTTTTTATTTATGAAGGTAGGACAATGGTTCAATGCGATACCTGGAGCCGAAAATGAGCCGAAAATTCCTGTGACAGGGGGAATTTGATATAAACATTACATTACATTAAATTAGCCCTAAATGAGCCCTTAATTATAAAATAAGAGACATCATGATTCGATGCTTTGGTTCTGTTAACTTTACGTAGGTTACTTGGCATGCCACCCCTAGCGAATTATAACTAGCTAGCATTATAACTCATGAACGAGGTAAAATAAATAATTAACATGTTTTTATCCTTATTCTACGTTAGAAATAACGTTAACTGGTAATGAAAATATGCAATAATTTTATTTATCAACGCTAAAAATTAAAAAAACATAATAACTGTCATTGAATGCAGTGCATAGTCAATCCTGACGGTGAAGACATGGAAAGGGATGAACCACTGCACTGCCTTTAATGACAGGTATTATGTTTTTTTAATTTTTAGCGTTAATAAATGAAATTATTACATATTTCAATTACCAGTTAACGTTATTTTTAACGTAGAATAAAGATAAAATCATTTTGAATGTTTATTTTGCTTTATTCATGAGTTATAATGGTACTTTACGATAGCTTTACGATAGCTTTATGCTACAGCGTAAAGCTAGCGTCTAGGCAGTTCGCTAGGGACAGTGCCTAGTAAATTTTTATTCCCTTAAGGTTGTATGTAAAAAAATCGATCTCCGGTAGAATTTTTCAAAAAAGGAGCTGATATTTAAATATAATAATTATTTATACGCTAAATTAATTTCAAATTTTTCAACCATACCGATGCAGAGATAATTAAGGTCAAAGGTGACTATTTTAACACGTAATTCATGGGCAATGCATAGGCACTCTCCACATTTTAATTTTTAGTAATTAAACGCCCTGGTAGAGAAATTTAAAAAATGTCGGTATTTGTGCTGCTTGAAAATAAGTAAATAAACGTAACAATATCGCAACCCGGCAACACTGTTCCCTTTCTTCAGCTTGTCTGATGTAGGTCTCGGCACACACACACACACACACACACACACATAACCAGCTTGGAAGCATACGTGAAATTACCGGCAAAATATTTTCTTTTCCTCACTTCAACCAGTCCCGAATTTCGACGCACTTCATAGTCTAAAGTTTTGTTCTTTATAAATCTTCTCTTCCATCTCACTTCACCTCACTTTTTTGTAACTGTTAACAATTACCTTCGACATCCAGCTATTCAAACGCATATCACAGTTAGGTTTAAATTGCAGTGTTGCACGATCTACGAGTCGGCCGCTGGCATAGCATTGGTGACAATAATTATACACACATAGGGGAGAAGCGGCGAAATTGGCGCACCTAATAGAGAGTGCGAGTTTAAAAAGAAAGTATATGACTAAAAATTATGAAAAAATATTTATTTAATAGCTGGATATATTTTCTATACTTTCCAATGGATAAAGATTGCATTGAAAAATATTAAAGCAGGTTTTTATTCAGATTTCCCGCCATGTCGGGCAAATTGACGCACTAATATTATAATCTTCTCTTGCCACGTATTAGTTTTTTTTCATAGATTTAGAATTACATTTCAGTAGCAAAGGTTGATGAAAAGAGGTAGTTATAATTTGAAACTAAATTTGAGATAGTATATCAAGATATGTGAAGTTTTTTATACCTTTATTCACATAAGCCAGCCAAAGTTAAAATATATTTTATATTTGTACAATAAAATACTGGCAATTGTGGATATTTAAGTGAATATTCAAATTGAAATCATTTTTATAGAGAATTATTTGAATTTGTAATCAGAAGTATATACAATTATTAACTTTAGAAGACTTATAATTAATAGAAAAAATCAATCAAAAATACAAATTTTTTACTTACATTGCTTTCACATCTTAAAATCGAGAAAACTTTCAAAACACTGTCAGACTGCAAATTAATTATTGAAAATCGCTTTTAAAACGCCCTAATACCTCAAACTTAAAAAAAAAATTAACCACTGATAGTTCAAATGAATATAACCTTACAAAGTCGTTACATCAGTTTTGCGAACCACATTACCTCCCGTCACAAAAAATCGTAAGAAAAAGATTAGCAGAAATGTCCAGCAACATTCAAATGTATATATCTATATATTAATAATTGTGTACTTACTATCTTCTTTATATTTTCAATCATAAACATCCGAGCACTTGACTTCAGTCACCGGTTTCCAGAAACCCAACACGTGTGCCAACTTCGCCTCTGATTTAAATCTCGTATGCGCCAATTTTGCCGCAAGTGTATCGTGCATTAATTAAATACTTTTTACGTAAAATGCTTATTTTTTCATACAAATATTCTATCCTAATCGTAAGATTAAATATCAAAGGTTACAAAATCGTGGCATTAATCTAATTCAGCTTGAATTACTATTATTTAACGATTTAACTCAATGACTTCGAACATAACCATTATGCCAAAAAACGATTAATCGCAATAAAACTGTATTAAGCAATTAGATGTTTATAATTTTTTCTATCAAATACATATCATACAAGAATGCACACGATAGAACTATTTTTATTTTTTGTTATGTTATCATTTTCTGAAAAATAGGGTGCGCCAATTTAGACGACGCGCCAATTTCGCCGCTTCTCCCCTACTACGAATTCTAAGCCAGTAGCGCACTAAAATTTTCACCATGCGAGCACATGAAATTTTTGAAAAACAGCATAGCTCGACGGCGCCCCACGGGACTCTACTATTTGTACGGGGATGCAACTTACATTCAACCTTAAGAGGGGCACTCTATGAAACGCTAAAAAAAATGATCAATTTTCTATATTTTATTGTACAAAAACAGAAAAAGGCAGCGAAATTCCGTATGAAATATCTGTAGATATTAGTTTAAGGTTAAAGAAAAAAAATTTATAAATAAAAAAATTCAAAACGGCGAACATATTGAACATCTCCCAAGGCTGGTCATTTTGTAGGATATTGAACACAGAAGTGCATCAACCTCGAAAATGTGTTAAAAAAAATTTTTTTAACTGCTTTTTTAATAAAAAAAAGTAAGCAAAGACCAACCTTTTTTTGGTTTATATGGTTTTGTTGCTAAATTTCGGAAATTTATATAGTTTTTGAGGTTCACGCACTTGAGACAAGCCTGCTAGTTAATTTGATATATCATTTGTATGTTTCAGACTTCATCTTCGGACGGCATCGTGTGAACGAGAAGACGTCTTTTTTAAAACCAGCCTTGGGAGATGCTAAATATGTCCGCCATTAAAATTTTTTTTATTTCTAACCTTAAACTAATATCTACAAATATTTTAAACGGAATTTCCCTGTCTTTTTCTGTTTCTGTACAATAAAATAAAGAAAATTGACCATTTTTTAGCGTTTCATAGAGTACCCCCCATAAATTGCCCAGAAGCCACCTTTATTCCATCCTGTGTTTAAAAAATTATAAAATATTTAAAAATCTTTTAAATCTTTTAAATCCTATTGAAGTATTTTGGAGTCTAATTTGATTATTTAAATTTTAATTTTCAGGTTGGTGGAATGTTCAGTACTTTCTTCTTGGAACTACTGATTCGTCTCTACTTAACACCACCACTTCTAAGCTTAATAACACAGAAGTTAACTTTGGAGCAAGCTGCAGGTGTTGGAAACGAAATAGTTTGTCACAATATAGGACATTTGAAACATTGCCCACACTACTTGAAAATTCACGGTGCGTTTCGTCGAGTTCACAGTATTATTGCAGTTGGCAACATGTTCACTGTGGCTGGTACCGTTCTGCATTTACATTATGTAGCAACTAAACTATGTGTACTGTAATCTTTTTAGAAGGAGAATTGTAAAACTTTTTCGATTTTGAATGTAGTCTAACTCTAATTTGTTTCATAATATAGCGATTATGGTTGAGAATTAAATAGAAGAATATCATAACATAAGTAGAATCAGCATTATTTTTTCCTTATTTTTACATCCATTATCCAGGGATTAAAAATTATCAGTTGTATTTATTTAGGAAATAATTTTATTTATTTTACTAAGGTATTTATATATAAAGAGAAATATAAAATAAAAGAATCAAATCTTATTTATCAACTTTATAATAAAATGTAAAAACAACCATGTGCATCTGAGTCATTTTACTGTTGAATTGATAGAAATAAATTCAATTCAAAAAGTTTATACAGTTCGATAAAAATTTGGATACAAAAACTATCTAAAATTTCTACTATGTGATCAATATACTACGTTGTTCAAAAAGTTTTGAAAGCGACATCTATAGAGCAGTAGAAGAACCAAAATTTCTACGCCATTTTAAGATTTCATCTTTCATATGAACATACCCAAAGTGTCATTCCACTCTGTCAATTCATTGTTCATTGTTGAAAGTCGCTGTTTCAACCCGCTCCACAGTTACAGCCAATCAGATTCTCAAATGAGTTGCTATGAAAAATAGTATACATTACTCGAAACAAAACACAGCGAAAGCATTTCGTGTGATTGCAGCCCTCGTTTCACTCGGGCAGCAAACTTCACACACATGCAATCGCTCTGTTTCGCCCCTTGTAATGTAATATACTATTATATTTCAAAGCAGTTTGTTCTATAAGCAATTTCGACTTATAATATGTGAATTTCACTTTTACCATAGAGGGTTCAAACATTTTGAGCCTTAACATGAATATGGTATTACTGGCTTTTTCCACTCCAATACTACAATTAATATAGCCATTTTGGACACTTAGTTTTTATGCGACGTTGTTCATGTGAGTATTTTCGTAGAAGTGGAAAAAATCTAATATCATGCCACAATTAAATACTTTTGCATTTTAAAGGCAAAACGCCTGCGTAAATAAAGCCAAGTTGAACTATAAGATGAGTGGCTGAATAAATCCAATCTACATCAAATGTAAATTGAGCTTATTTAAAAGCACATACTTAATGTGACATACACTTTTCTATAATCTGACATTTACATTTGTCAACTCAATGAATTGTATGAAAAAATGATTAAATGTAGTGTAGAAATGGTAGTGTCACCCTCCATATTAATATAATAAAAGAAGCTGGTTTGCGATCAATGAGGGTCAAATATAAAGAAGAAAACTCTTTATAGTGTCAAAATTGTTGCTACGTTTCGTTGGCTATGGGTTTGCCAACCTCATCAGGCTTTATTAAATTAAAAAAAAACACCAAATATTAATATTCTCACACACAAGAAAAATAAAAATTAAATTAACTTAACATCCAGAACATACACAAAATTGTTAAAATTTTACATTTATAAAAGAAGGTTAACTCATGATGAGTAAGGTCGAGAAAATAAAATTATAATAAAAGTCATGATTTACTTAATAAAATGACGACACTTTGTCTACTAAATTATTACATTCAAACAGTTAACTTTAAATATTGACAACAGTTATTGTAAACACAGAATTTGAAATGTAAACAGACATCAGCTGGAAAGCTATCATGAATTTAATTTATTAAGTAATGAAAAATAAATTCTATTCAAAGTAAATATGTCTTCTTTTTTATTTATACTAAATTTATTAAATTTTATATGGATCGGCTCTGATGTTAATCTTTTCCAATAGTCAGAGACATAATCAACAATCTTGGTATTTTCCCAATCAAATTCATGGTTGAATTCCAATTGATGTTCACAGATTACGGATTCACTGTTTTTTTCATTTTTGTGTTCATTAATACGAACTCTTAATGCTCTCTTAGATTCACCAATATAAGTCGCAGTGCAATTTTTACAATTAAATTGGATGATTGGAAAAGTAATTAATTGTTCTATTTGATGAGGTAGGTTTTTGAAACCAATCAGAAATAATTTTATTATCTTTTATAATTAATGACACGTCCAGAAAGTTAATTTGATTATTTTGTTGAACTTCAAAGGTGAATTGTAAGTTCTTATCTTGTGAATTAAAATTGCCAGTCTTGTGTTGGTTGTCAAAAGAGCAAAAAAAAATAAATTTTTTAATTGTCCGATCGTCTTGAAGTGGGGTCAATTTGAGTCGTCGAGTTATGTCAAACCATTTATCTATTGCTTATTTGTAATTTCTAGTTTAAGATCGTTTATATTATATTCCGCTACGATTTTTCCTTTGAGGTTTTTCAATTCATAGATTGTGGGGGAGATTTTTTTCTTAATTATACAGGGACCTTCGTATTTATTGAAGAGTTTCCCTGCTTTATTATCCGCTTCATTTGATATTTTGGTTTCCATTTTTAAGACCCTATCGCCTACCTTAAATTCTATAGGTTGTCTGCGTAGGGTATAGTGAGTGGCCTGTTTTTTGTTTGCCTCATCCAAATTCTCTTGGACTTCTTCCGTAATTATGTCTAATCTTCTCAACCTATCTGTCCACTTATTTTCGTCTTGGCATACAATCTCGTCATCCTTTTCGATACTTTTTCACAGAGATTGTAATGGTTGCAGTTCGCGGCCTAGGTTTTAAAATTCCGGGGTATACTGTGTTGATGCATTTTTACTAGTGTTAGTCCAGGGTCCAGGGCTCCTCGATGAGTCTCTTACCCATTAGTCCTATTTTTGCCTAGTTGTTCGTTTTCGTCCTCTGACAGGTTTTGCAGTTTTTTACATACCTAATTACCTCCGAATACAACCCTAGCCAATAGTAGCACTCGGATATTCTTGCGTACGTCTTTTGGGATCCTAAGTATCCTGCTTGAACTTCGTCATGGTTTTCTTTCAGGACTTGTGGTCATAAACTTTTAGGCACAACCAATTTCCATGGGTTTATTTCTGGTAAAAGGGAGGATTTGAGTGGGTCTGGTCTAAAGAAATACAATTCTTCACTTTTCATGGTCTTCCGGTCTTTTCCTGACTTGTCTCATTTTTGTTGAATACAAGTCATCTGTTTCGTCATCTACCTCTGCTTTTGGTTTTTCTACACTACATGCTATCGCGAATGCTGTTGGTTTTGTTGCTTTATTGGAACGTGACAGGGCGTCTGGGACTAGGTTTCAACTTCCCTTTCTATAGACTACTTCATAGTCGAACTCGAGTAGTTCCAACGCCCAACTAGCTAATCGTCCTGTAGGGTTTTTTAGGTTGTGTAGCCATTTTAGTGCCATGTGATCTGTTATTACCTTGAAACTATAACCCTCAAGGTATGGTCTGAACTTCCTAATCGCCCATACCACTGCTATACATTCCTTTTCTGAGGCTGAGTATCGTGACTGCACTATTCAGATTTCTGCTTGCGTAAGCGATTACATGGTTTGTTCCGTTTATTGTTTAAATTGACACCGCTCCCAATCCAGTGTCACTAGTGTCTGTTTCTAGCTGGAACGGTTGTACAAAATCTGGGCAGGTTAAAATAGGTGCTAATGTTAAGAGTTTCTTTATTTTCTCGAACGCTTCTGTTTGTTGTATTTCCCAATCCCACTTTTTATTCATTTTTAATAATCTGTTTAATTTTCGGCAAAGTGTGGTATGAACTTTCTATACCAACATACCATTCCTATTAATCTTTGTAACTGTTTGATATTTTTGAGTATGGGGAATTCCAAGATTGGTTGGATTTTATCGTCGTCAATTTGAAGTCCTTTTTCGTTAACTTTGAAACCAAGGTATTTGCTTTCTGAACAACCGACTTCACATTTATTTAGTCCTATTGTTAAGTTTGCTTTTTTAATTTTATCCAATACGAGAATCAAATATTTCAGGTGATCGTCAAAATTTTTGGTAACAATGATTATATCGTCTAAGTAACAAAAAACATTCGGCTTTAAATCTGGGGTTATAACCTTATCCATCAGTCTCTGGAAAGTAGCCGGAGAATTAGTATGACCAAATGGGATCCGTATGAATTGGTACATCCCCTTTCCAGGAACTGTGAACGCTGTGACAGGTTTAGAATTTTCCTCTAGTCGTACCTGCAAATATGCCGACTTCAAATCTATTTATGAAATAAATTTGTCCTGTTTCTAAAATTAATCCACGAGTTTTTATTCCTAATCTCGGTTGTATCATTTGAAGTTTGAATTTTTCTAGATTCTAATTGTTTATTAAGGTCCTTTTTTTAACTCTTCTGGTACTTCGCCATTATAAACAATTCTTGTCGTTATTATTTCCTCCTTTTCTTGATTTTCGTTATTGTCCTGCGTCTATAGGGTGGGGTTTTCCAGGATTTGGAATCTGCTGTATATAGGAATGCTGAACACGCTCGGGATTTCTTTATTGGGGTTGTCTTTGGGATTTTGGACGTTTTTCGTTTTTTGGGATGGGCCTGGGTTCTCTTTAGCTTAATTGGAATTTCTGGAATTGGAGTTTCTTCCTATCGTGGTTTTACCATTTTATCTTTCGCTTTTTAATTTTATTTTACCCCCGAATTCCGGTTTTAGTTCTTTGTTATTATTTTCTATCTCTTTCGTTTCTGTCTAAATCCGATTGTTTACGCTGGTTTAAATTTTACTATTTAGTTTATTTTCACTTATTCCGCCTTTTTCTCGTCTAAAGCAACTTTTTCAATGATTGGTCTGGGTAGGAAATAGGGCCTTACCTCCATTTGGTGGTAGCGAGTCGGTGGGCTATCTGTTAGCCACCACGTTCCGGTATCATAATTTAGGGTCATTTTAAGGTTTGTAATCATGTTTTTCCCTAAAATGCTTGTGGATCTCAATTTAGGGACTAGTCGAAACGACAGATGTTTAATGTCCTTACCAATCATAATAGAGATAATTATTTGTCCAATTATTTCTACTGATTCTCCGTTTGTTACTACTAGACTTTGGGAAGTTGGTTTAGAAATCGGGTAATTCAAACTTAGGATTTTTTCTAGAAATTCTTTGCCAACATATGAATGTGTGGCCCCTGTATCGACTAATATTCTATATAGGTTGTTTTCAAATTTTATCATTGAATAAAACCTTTTTTCATTTAATTCCTCGGTATCCGAATTTAGGTATTCTGGCGTTCTGGTAATGGGTTTTGTTACCGTTGTCTTCATTACCCGCCCTTTTAGTTTCCCTGATTCTGACTCATATATGGACATTCTCTTTTGAAGTGTCCTGGTTCTTTGCAGTTGTAACAGTTTAACTGTATTGAATTTTCACTTGCGCTCGCGTTCTGCAACTGCGTACTTCGTCTTTACCAATTTGGATTTTCTTGTATTTTGTCGTTCCAATTTCTGCTTTCTTGGTTTCGGTTCACGTTGTTCGCAACTTGTTTTTGGAAATTTTGTTGCATATTTTCTGCTGGGCTTTCTCGGTTTTCCGCTGGAAATTCTATCGTGGGTTGTGTTTGACCTGGTGCTGTATTTAACGTTAATTGGTTCATCCTGGGTATTATCTGATTATAAAAGTTATACTGGAATCTGTTTTGATTATTTCGGGGTCTGGGTTAGAATTCTTGCAAAAATCTGGGTTGAGGGGTGTTTAGGAATTTGTAATATGGGTTGGATCTTCGTGGATAAGGTGTTTGGTATTGTGATCCATTATGTCCTTGAGGTGTCCATGAAACTGCAGGTATTTTTTGTTGTCTCTCCTTTTGAATATTTTTGTTCTTGTTATTTTCTGTCTTCGGTTCTGTTATTTGTGACACTTGTCCTTTTATTTCCAGTTCGATTTCCCATTTCTTGCCCAAGTCTTCGAGTTCTTCAAATGTGTTAAAATCGTTACGTTTAATGTACACTTTATATTCAATTTTCAAGTACTCATAAGCGTGACGTAATTCCCATTCCAGACTTTCCTGGGGTGGAGTTTTGTAAGAAGTTTCCTGTTTTTAATTAAATAAGAGTGAATGTCCTGGTTCTGTCTGGTTGCAGAGTTTAATTTTTTGTTCTATCTCTTCCAAAAATTTTTCTTCTATATATGTTCTCGTGAATTCTCTAACAAATTCTGATAAGGTTCTCCACGAATTTCTATTTAATAATTACCAATCTTTAGCGTCCTTAATTAACAACGCATCCAGGTTTTCTAAAATATCCCTACTACTTATTTGGTACCCCCTTTTGAATCTTTTAGGTCGTCCAAAAAATGAGCTGGGATGTCTTCTTTATTGTTCCTAAATTTCAGTGGCCAATTGCTAATAACCTGAAACGGGGTTTGGGTCATTCCAAAGGAAAAGTGTGTTGTTGACCTTGGGTGATTGCCGACGTTCTCATTTAATTCTGAATTGTCCTCTGATTCTTGATCATATCGGTCCCAGTCGTGAACGTCTGGTTGGACTATTCCGAATCGTTGCTCGGCGTGTTCTATTTCGATTGAAATTTTCTCCAAATTCCAGTGGTTCACTGTCGTCTGTATCAGAACTTTGATGGACGCTCCTTCTCCTATTTCTTAAATTTATCGAATGTTTATTTACTGTTTTGTTTTTATTTCCTATTTTTCCACATTTCGATTTTTCTTGGTTCCCAAATTCTCTTTCAAACGAGCTATGGGCTGTAGGTCTAGTTATTTTATTTAAGTCTTTATTTTTGCATTTCCCTTCTATTTCTCTAATAAATTTGTCTCACTCCCTAATTATTTGTTCATCATAATGTCTTAGCAGTTCATTCGCTTCTGCTAAGAATCGATTATTATCCTCAAAAACGGAGTCTATCTGGAATGTCTCATTACTGTCTGGTTGGGGATTGGCTTACTTTGAGGCGTCTGAAGAAGGAAAATCTATACCGTCCCAGAGAAGGGATTGGTTGGAGGTATTTGGGACTGTTCTTCTATTTTGTAAAGTTTCTACATTTGTTCGCGTAAATCCTCTGCCACGTCCTGCAGAGCGGTTTATTATTTTAGGAATTGTTCCTCTACTACTCTGAGTTGCCGATTGTCTTCCTTTTGTGTTACTGACAGTTGTTTCGGCGTTTAGAAGCCCTGTTGCTTGCTCTAAATTAAAATGTTCCTGATCGGGTTACATTTCCTGGTCAGGTTCCACTTGTTTATTATTAGCTATCTTGTTTTTTGTTCGGCCCGATCTAAGCAACATTAATATATAATACTAAAACAAAATTCTATTTTTGATCAAATTAATTTCGGTTCCTACTATGGTTACTATTATCTCTTTTGTACGCGTGTAGTTGTTTGGGGTTTACAACTACTCACAGTGTCTATTCTGGACTTTTCTGAATCGACTGTGCTTCGAATAAAATTTCTTCTGTCAAATAATATTCCAATTTATAGTATCTATAAATTCTTTGAATGTTTATATCTTTGCCGAGGGACGCTTTGTTTATTAGATACCGCTCGACCTTATGATTGTTGACGGTCGAAGGCGTATCGCCTATCCACGCGCTTCTGACTTCCACTACCTACGCTTCGCAAATTCCTCTACTTCTACTATTATTTTATTTCTATTCTAGCTTAATTATTTTATTTCTATCACTTTCTTATTCCTATTTTTTCATTAAAGCCAACCATTTCAGGACTAATTTTCTCAATCTTTAGACTACACTTAGCAAACAGTTATTTATTTTCGTTAAATTTCAATTTAATTTTTTAGAGGATTTTTTTCCGAAGTAATTTTCTAATCACTTAAGAAACTAACTATTTTCATTTTTATTAAATCCTACACAAGGTTAATTTTAAAATTAAACACCTTCACAAGCTAACAAGCAATAGATAAATGATATTCAAGAAAGTACTTACAATCAACACAAGCGTCGGAGTTTCTGTCAAGTAGTTTGTAAAATATCCTTTTTTATTTTTGTCCTTAAACTCGGCAGGTTTTTCACTAATTTTTAGGAAAAGGTTTATGGGTTTTTTTCGTTGGGCGCCAGGTATAACGAGGTTGTTATCCGAGTGGGGGAAATGAGTATACAACGTGTAATCCAAAATTTTAAACCCGTACCGAGTACAGTAATCGCCCTCGGCAAATAATTTTTATAAACACACGGTTTTCTTTTATATGGCGAACAGCGCGTGTAGTACATTGGCACTATGTTAGGTAGTATCCAATAATATTATTTAACATAAATTTAGCATTTCTAATGCTGATAATACTAAATATAAACTTCTGAGGTGTGGTAAAGGTAGTATATTGGCGAGATTCCGGGGACATTGGGATCTGCCAGTAACCGTTTTTCAAATCTAAGGTTGAAAATATCCGTGCATTTCCAAAATCTTTAAGTTTAAGTCTTGTGAATGCGCGGAAGACATTGTGGCGCGTTGGCCCTAATTTCGTTTAAACGGCGATAATCCACGCAAAACCTGTAGTCTCCGTCCTTTTTGTCCGCAATCACTACAGTGGAGCTGAACTCAGAGTAAGTTGGTTCAATAATCCCGTCTCTGAGCATCTCGCGCACTTGAGTATCGATGTAATGGCGTTTTTCGTCCGAGTACAGGCGAGGCGGCTCGATAAAAAGTTTATAAGTTTCGACAAGGCGAATCTCGTGCAGGACCGCGGCAAGGATATGTCGGAGACGACCTCCATTATGAAAACGGCAAGCATGGTCGAGAATGAAGTAAAGGAATCGTTCTTTGAAGGCCGGCGGAAAATCGTGTTTGACCTCGAACTCCGTGTTGGATTGCGTCACTTCGTAGTCGTAAGGGAGATAGCTCAGATAAACGCGCGGACGAAAATACTATCGGCGACATGATCATGAATGACCTGATGATTTCTTAATCAGGGCTGAAGAACAGGGGTAAGACAGATGGTGCTAAGAAGTCTGAAAGTGGTACATACGGCCGCTAACATAGCGTGATGTGGATCAGCTTGGAGAGCGGAAAGCTCGTTTTAATTTAATATCGCGCTATTCACGAAATTCTCGGAGGCCAGTGTTGATTTCTGTCATAACTTCCCGATCGCCTAAGGAGACGCGAACGCGAGATAAACTGATAGTATCTTGGTAAACTGCATTCAGGATTGGGGTGCGCCAGGAGCGACGAGGACGGGCAAAACATTTTTTTCGACTGCCCGGATTTCTTCAGTATTCCAGAATATTTTCACTACGACGGCTGTGCAATAACGCAGGGATTACGATCGCGGAAGAGGTTTCTTTGGAAGAGAAAGAGGCGCGATGGTTGATAATAAAACTGCTTCCTCGGGGTCGTACAAAGTGGGTGTCGCGGAGAAATTTGATGAGGGCCTCTCGGGATCGTAATCCATGTGCCGGGCCGTTAACGTGGGAAGAGGCGAGACGGGCACCGTGGTTATAATGGTGAGTCAGGCAGCAGCGCGGTCGCAATGGCGTTTTCCCGGAAGAGGCTTGCTGCGGCGCTGACGGGCGCTTGGCTCCCGCGGTGGGGCAGAAGGGGTGGAGGTCATAAACGCGAATGGAGAAGCGACGTGAGACGCGGACACCAAGTTGTCGAACATTAACTGTCGGAGCTGAACACCCACGACTTACTGCGGATACGCGGCAACCGTTTCGCGATCGTTGGACGCTCGACGCAGAGGTCGGCACCCACGACTCAACACAAAACGATCGTTAGTCGCGGTCGTCGGACACTCAACCCTGGAGTTGAACGCCCACGACTCGCCACGAACACGCAGGCTTCCCGCGGTCGTCGGTCACTCGACACAGGAGTCGAGCACTCACAACTCGGCATGAGTAACCACGATTTGGCGATGTAAGGCAGTTACCGGAACTGCAAACCAATACCAGAGATGAGTTGGGAGATTGCTAAAGTAATGTATTTAATTTCGAGTGATTTTCCGCAGCGCGCCCTATTGCGAAATGCTCTTGAGAACTAAAATGAAAGGTTTTTTATTTTTATAATAGGTAACATCTTTTGTATGAAAATTTCGATAAATAAATGTAAATGAAGTGTTTGCTGATTTAAGAAAATACGTAAATTATATGTGAATTTACACCTCAAACTTTTCTTGATATGAAGCGAAGTCGACAAACGGTTACTAAAAAATAAAATACATTGAATACAATTTTTTGGAATTTAACATCTTTTACATGACAATTCGTATGTGTACATATATATAAACTACCATCGGAAATTACAGATTGACTTGGAGTTTCAACTTTCGTCAAAGTGTTTTATTTTATAGAAAGATATTACAAAAGAAATTTTAATTTAGATTTCAAAAGGTTTTTTCAGTATGTCTTCATAGTGATTTCTTAACCTAATCAAAATATTTTTAGAAATTCTTTTCTGGATTCTATCTTGGGGTTGAACAGAATTCAAAAAAGTCATGCAATTTTTAAAATATGTAGCTTCTTCAAGAAGTTTTTAAAAATCGATGTATATCATATTTTAATAAATTTAGAAATTTTTATCAAAATATTGATAGTTTGGATTTTTTGAATTCTTCAAATGGATGTAAGTAGTGCAATCATCATTTGAAATTTGACGATTTTTCATTACCATCTTTGATTCTAGAGCAGAATTTAGCAGAAAAATTCCAAAAACATCTTAATTAGTTAGAAAAATACTATGAAAACTTACCTTTGGAATGAGACTACAGACTTTTCACAATGTTAATTAATTTTAGTTATTAATATTATTAAGAAAGATCTAAATTTGATGTCTTTTAGATTCTCATCATATGAGAATTAAGGTTTCGGTTTTATGTGAAAAATAATTTTCGGAATTTTCGTCAAATCTTTACGTTTTGAGATCCCCTGAGTCAGAAAAAACGGTTTTTACGAAAGTGTCTGTCTGTCTGTCTGTCTGTCTGTCCGTCTGCAGTAGTAATAAGTCATATACTCGATAACTCTGGATGGAAAAAAATTGTCGGATTGAATTGAGCTTATGCATACATTATCGCAGCTGAAAAAGTAAAGACAAGTTCGTTAACCAGCTACATCCGACAAAAATTGTCAAAATAGGAGCATTTTTTGTGTTTTTGAAAAAAACTTTATGAAAAAATAAAAAATTTTAAGACTGCTTTCTGATAATTCTCGTAAATCTCTACTAATTATCCTGATAATATTTTGCAATTAAAATAAATTTAAGAAAGTTACAGTATATTAAAACTTGAAAAAAGTCAATATCCATTTTCCAGTTAAATTATACGAGAATTATATACATAATTTTGGTTAATTTCTCATTTTTTTGGCATTGGGTCAGCCTCTTTTTATTTTCTTCTATTAATATTATCAATGCTACTTACGATAAAAAACGCAAAAAAAGAGAGAAAGCAAACGTTTCGGCCACATATGGGGGCCCTCTTCAGTGCCATAAATTAAAAGATTAATTCAAAATTTTCGTAAAAGATAAAAATGTAGAAGATAGTTAAAATAAGGATAATAATGATACTCAAAAACTTATCTCATTGCTTGCAATTCAAAATGAAGAAGTCCAGTAAGCAACAACACGAATTGGAAAAAATATGTAGAATTCACTGTATATAGAAAACCGGATAAAATGAACGAAAAACTTAGAAATTTGTAAACAACAGGCCAGAATTTTTGTTTGTTTTTTTTCCTTTATAAAGAACAGATGACCATTTCTTCGACCGTTATATTATTATATCATATAGGTTTGGTTTCGTCGGTCTTAAGGTCAATAAAACAACATTAAAGAAAAATTATTGAATCAATTTATATCAATAAAAATATTAATATTTCAATAAATTGTAAGGATGAAATTATGAGTATTAATCGAATTTGCCATGGCATTAATTAACATATGATTTTCAAGTTTGTGTTCTCAAAAGCTTTAGCACACTTTTCATTGGTGAATTTAATTCAATTTATCGTATCTTCGTCTCTCTATCCTACAGTTTGCGTTGCTTCATCGGATTGTACACACCAGTGTTCGCAGAACGTGGACGTAAACGGTCCCCACCATAGATGCTTCAAGCTCATTGTGTCTTCCTCATTCAACCAACCTATGGCAGTGGAGCGAGAAAGAAGCCATGAGCTGGTAGGGTCCATGGTGGGGGCCGTTTACGTCCACGTTCTGCGAACACTGGTACACACCGTATTATAATGTAATTTTAAATTATTGAAGGCCTTAATCTTTGAGGCTTTAATTTTAATAACATTTTCAAGAATAAAACTGAATCTTCATGTGTGCTTTCGTTTTTTTGTAATTTATGTAAGTACTTATTTATTATATCAAGACAACATAAAATAGTTCTCTTTGGAAAAAGAAATTTGATGGTAAATTGATTTGTTCAATTTTTAGTGACATATATATTCCTTGAAAAAGACCCGCAGTGAGGTTGAAACATAGGAGAATTTTTGACCAAATATAATGGAGTTTTTTATGGAATGGTGTTTTAATGACCGCAAGACCGACGAAACCAAACCTATATGATATAAAGATCTACAAGTTGGAACTGCAACATTTTTTCATAAGATGTATATTTGTCCTTTTAATTAAAAAAAAATACCATTGAAAATCCGAAATTCAATTTTTTAACTAAAATATGTGAAATACGAAAAAAACGTAAGAATGGAAAATTGTTGGTTTCAATAATATATACAAATATTTTCAGATATAGTTTCTAATGAAACGTATATTTTTCAATATAATTTTAAAAAAACGATTAAAATTCAAAAATTCCATTATTTGAACAAAATATGTGACATGCGAAAAAAACGTTGAGATAGAAAATTATTTGCCTAACTGAGGTCTACAAATTCTCAGTAAGACATTTTTTGACAAGATGTATATTTCATGTTTTGGTTTTAAAAAATACAATATTGAAAATAAAAAATTCCATTTTTGAACCAAAATATGTGTGATACAAAATAAGCGATAATACAAAAAATCGTTTTCTCTGAAAGAGTCTATAAATTCTCCTCCTTTTTTAAATATTTGGAAGAAAATAGATTTTTTGTAATCTTGTAAATTATTAGAAAGTTACAGAAATGTATACAGAAAATCGAGCGCGAAGCGCAAGTTTCATAATAAGAATGTGTTCCTTAAGGCTGATAGAGCTTTAAGTAAATTGAATTTCTTTTTTCATTTGAAATCAAAAACAAATTTAGTAACTTTGAGAAAATGTAATTCACATCGATAATATTATAAAATTGACATGAACTTAAGTATCATATTACAAGTAATAAATTTAAATAATAATGAAACAGGACTTATATCGACCCTTGGTATTAATATTCAAATATTGTTCATGTTCTTAGTTGGCTTTAGGGTCCGAAGAATATAAGACCGAGTGCGACGATCGAATTGCGCGCCCCAGGCGCGCTCAAACTTGCAAGCGAAGCGCGCGATGAGAATGTGCCCACGAAGCGGGCAGATTTTTTGTAGTATATTTTTACAAAATTAATATTATGCTCTTAACTTGGGCTTATTAGAAGCAAAACTGTGTTAACTTTTATTTTAGCATCATGAAAAAATGTTACCCTTTTATTATAAAAATTATGTTACTTTTTTTTTTTTTTTTTTTTTTGGTGAGGAGGAAAAATGGCAAAATCTTTTATAGACGTTGTACAGGACTCTCCTAGGACGGGTCTAGGCATACCTGTTAAAACCAGAAAACCCCCTCTCTCGAACCAATACACCACCCGCGGAACCGCCTTTCGGCTTTGAACTTCACGGGTGGTTGGTTCCATTAAAGTCGCGTGCGACTCTTCCGTCATCCGTTCGCTCGGAACTTCCACCCGCGGCCACCCGCCCACTAGGACAACCGACCAGCCGCGCCACCCAGGGGAGAAACAAACAGATTCCTCCCCCGAACGACGCGGACAGTCAAGTCTACCCGAGACGCAGGACCGCGGGCGCAGGCCCCGATGCGATTTCTACTGGCCCTCCCCGTTGTTTCGCTCCCGACGCCCATCAAGCTCCCTCGTCTTCATCACAAGTGTGACGAATGACTCGATGAGCGTCCAGAACCGCTCAGACTGGAGCATGAGGGGGACCATCGTGTCAGGAGTAAGTTCGGAACCCACCGCCTGACCGAGGACCCCCCTAGCCACACCCCATTTTGCGCAGACGAAGAGTGCGTGCTCTGCGTTATCCACCGGGGAATCGCAGTAGCAACACGTCTCCTCGTCTCTCTTCTTAAAGCGCCTCAGGTACGCGTTAAAACAGCCATGGCCCGAGAGCGCTTGTGCCAAGTAAAAGCCGACTTCCCCGTGCTTTCTGTTCAGCCAGGTGGCGAGCTCCGAGATCAGGCGGTAGGTCCATCTCCCTGTCTGCTCACCATGCCATCTCATCTGCCATTTCTCGACGAGTCTGCGCCTTCCATCCTTGCGGATGGCCTCCTTCGCGCGAGCGATTTTCTGCAGGTCGGCGCAGGTAAGCTCCTTGCGAAGCTGAAAGGTTTCCTGCCTTTCCTCCGCCAATAAATCTATTGGCGGGACGCTCGCCAGGACCAGCACAGCGCTCGTCGAGATAGTTCTATATGCCGAAACTATTCTCAGCGCTACAAGTCTCTGCGCCGAGAACAGCTTCTTCTGAATAGCATGGTTTTGCAAGGCATTGGCCCAGACCGGAGCTGCATAAAGCAGCTTCGAATGGACCACGCTCGCCACCAATCTTCTTTTCGCTTCCCTGGGTCCACCAATGTTTGGCATAAGCCGGGCCAAGTTTGCTCCACATTGGATGGCTTTGGCGGCTGCGATCTTTAGGTGTTCGCCAAAGCTAAGCCTACGATCCAGCTGCACCCCCAGGTACTTAATGCTTGTTTTCCACTCGACTTCATGCTCTCCGAGAACGATCCTCGGGTATTGGAAGGATCTCCTGTCCGTAACGAGCAAAGCCTCGGTTTTCTCAGGGGCCAATTTAAGACCTCTGCCATCCAACCAGCGTTTCGCTCCCCACAGACTTTCATTGATCCTCAGCTCTAGGATTCCGACGTCTTCAGCGGCGCACACGACAAGTGCGTCATCCGCGAAGCCGACGATGCTCGTTCCAGCAGGCAGGTCCATGCGCAGGAAATCGTCGTACATGACGTTCCAAACGGGTGGACCCACCCGCGACCCTTGAGGGGCGCCACATGTCATCTCCTCCTTGAGAGAACATTTGTCGCCCTCATATATCACCCACCTGTCGCTCAGATAGTCATCTATCATTCGCAACAGGTAGTCTGGAACCTTTTTCCGCACCATCGCCTCGATGCAGATGTTCCATCTCGCGGTATTGAACGCATTGCGTATGTCAATGCTAATCAACGCACAGAATCCCTTACGCTTACCAGTTCCTTTTCTTGCATTTGTGGCGATGTTAACCACAGCTTGGATGGCGTCCACCGTGGACCTGCCTTTCCTGAATCCGAACTGGTTTTCCGAGAGCCCGTTCTCTCCGACCAAGAGAGCCTGAAGCCGTTGTAAAATCAACTCCTCCAGAAGCTTCCCCATCGTATCCAATAGGCATATTGGTCTATACGACGAGGCGACCCCTAGAGGTTTGTTGCCCTTCCTCAGCAGGACCAACCTCTGCTTCTTCCAATCTGCGAAGAACCTCCCCTCCCGAAGACAGGAGTTAAAGGCTTCTAGGAGGATCTCTGGGTACGCCCCGATCACCTCTTTGAGGATCTCGTTCGGCACCCCGTCGATACCTGGCGCTGTATTTGCCTTAAGCCTTCCACCCGCTCTCTTTAGTTCTTCGAGAGTGAAGAGTTCTTTGCGCCGGACCACGCAGGAACTTCGGTCCTGTCTTTGGAACGGCTCCACGTGTGGAAACAAGCTACACACAATGTACTGGACTCGATCGGGATTATCCAGGCCCGGGGTCTTTCTTCTAGCCACCAATCTCTTGGTGACTATTTTGAAGGCGAGACCCCATGGGTCCTTCTCGACCTCACCGATCAAGTCTTTCCAGCATTGAAGTCGGCTTTTCTTTATGCCTCGCTTCAAAGCTGTTTTTGCCCCTTTCCATGCCTCGTGCAGCGTAGCATCCCCCTTTGAACGGGTGAATTTTCGCCGCGCTGCGAGGCATTTTCGACGTAGGGCTGCCAACTGGTCGTTCCACCAGTACATCGAACCCTTGGCTTGCCTGCACTCACGGCGAGGCATCGAGTAGTCGCAAGCCGCGACCACCTTCTGCCTCACCGAGCGCACAGCAGCTTCAAACGACCCAGCAGGGCAGACCCAACCAAGCTCATCGATGAGCCTGGTTTCTTCGAGGTGTTCGCGAAGTCTTTCCCTGCTGAGTCGTCTCGTGTTCCAGGAGGGGCTCCTTCCTTCGCCGCCCCTACCCTTATCCACCGCCTGACACCGTTGTTCTAGTGTGAATTCGATGCACCGGTGGTCACTCAAGGTTATTACCTCGAGGACCGACCAGTCGCTTATCCTTGAAGCGAGGCGAGGTGCGGCAATTGTGAGATCAATTATTGACCCCCCCGCTCCTCGTCTGAACGTAAATTCCCCGCCCTGATTCAAGACGATCAGTTCGTTCCTAGCGACCATCTCGCCAACCAAGATTCCCCTCCTATCTAGGCGGGCTTCACCCCACTCGGGCGACTAACTGTTGAAGTCAGCCCCTATGAGGGATCGCCCGATGGCCTCACGGAGGCTTTCCTCAAGGAGGAGGATCTGGGTCTCAAAGACATCGAAGGGATCGCCGGAGAGAAGTAGCAGCTATACACACGCACACCCGCCACCTCCACCCAGACGAACCCCGCGTCGGTCTCCAGGAAGTCCCCGACGCCCAAATCAGGGTTACAAACAAGGATGCCGGCCCTCCTTGATGCATCCTGATACCAAGCAGAGTTATCGGACCACTTGTACTGCTCACTAATGAGCAGCACATCAGCCCCCCTCTCCCTGGCAGTCTGCATCAGGAGGTCCTGGGCATCCTTCCTTCCGAGGTTGAGTTGCAGGAACTTCAATTCCTGCCTCTCAACCTCCGAAGCTCTTCCCGGAAGACCGGGCAGGAGCCGCTCCCCGACACATGGGCGACATCTTTTTCGCCCCTGTCTGCACATGACAGGCACCTTGGTGGTGCCTTACAGGTCCCGGCCAAGTGTCCCGTGGCGCCGCACCTCCAACAGGCGTTTTTCCTGTCGGGGTTGCTGCAGCCCCGGGACCCGTGGCCGTACCCAAGGCACCTGAAGCAGCGGGCGACTTCCAGGTGTTCGCGAATGCGGCACTCTACCCACCCGATCCTCAACTTACCTAGCTGAAGCAGACGCGCGGCGTCTGCCTCAGCCAGCCGGATCACTACAGTCTTCACCCCACCAAAGCGGGTGAAGAGCCTGCAGGACCCCTCAAAAGCCGGTCTGCCCAATGCCAAGCACAGGGCAGACACAACCTCTTCTTTTTCAACGGTCTCGTCGAGGTCCCTAATTTCGAGGGACCTCGTCGAGACCAGGGCTGAAATTTGCGCCCTTTCCCCGACCGCCAGGTCGAGCTCCTTTCGGAAGGCCGAAACGTCTCCCCCTTTTTGAGGACCAAAAGGACTTCTTCCTTCCTGGTCCTCCGGATAGACAGGACCTCAAGTCCTGCCTTCCGGGGGTCGACCTTCGCCTTCATTTCCCTCAAGATGTCGGCGTAGGACTGGCCGTCCTTCGCCGACACCTTGATGGCGTCGCCCGACCTCGCGGCCGGGGAGCGCCTCGGCAACTTTCCCTTTGTTTTGTGTTCCTGCGCGGAGGGCACAGGAACCTCTTTCTTCTTTGTCTCTTTTTGATTCTTCTTTTTCTTCTTCTCCACCAGCTGCCATTCCCCATCCTTTTTTGGGGTCTGGCCTCTGGTGTTCGCGGCATAAGACGGCGATATGCCGCCCTTCCCTTTCTTGGGAAGCCGATCTTCGGGGGAGAAGGAGCAACCCTCTTCTCCCCCTTTGTCAGCTTCTTGGGGGTATCTCCCAGAGACGCAGAGCGCAGTCTCCGGAAGATACCCATCTTTTTTGAGGCGGGGTGGGATTCCAGCTTCTTCTGGATTTCCATCCCGCTTTCTACAAGACATTTATGGGTGTTGAGCATTCCGCTCAACACCTCTGATGCCTCGTTAACACTGTCCTTTACGTGGCCAGGGTTATTTCTCAGCATACCCTGCTGGATGACACTGAGAGCCCTGGCCAACTTTTCCATTTTCGTGCTTTGCTCCTTCAGGAGCTGAAGGACGTCTTTCCATCCCTCAGCCCCTGGAGAAGTGTGTGAGGGCGTATCTGACGCCTTCAACTCTTCACCTCCTTTATTTTTTAAAATATTCATATCAAAACTGTCGTGACTTAAGACGGTTCGCCCATCATGGGAGCCCTACCGCGGTAGGGCTACTATCCCCGCCTATATGGATCCCTAGTTATGTGCGCCGAAACCGAGAAGCGGCTTATTGGATGGTCGATCCTATCGGCACATTAGATGAAACTAGTAAAAGGTTACGGAATAGGCCCGCGCCATAATGATGCTAAAGGTTTAACGTCACCCCTATCGACCGAGCGGTGCCGAGTCCGCCCCGACACCTGACCCGGACTTCAGGCTAGACGGTGTGCGATTTATCCTACGCAGCGTCGGATATAAGGAAATACTGACCAGGTAATCCTTCATTCCTGCGCCCGGACGTCCATGATTTCAACCCCGACATTGGCTCCAGACAGTAGGATCGTGAGCGGTTTTCCCAGATTAACATGTGGTTTCACGGGATCTTTGCCCTTCGCGGTCGAACACCGGAGGGACTTACGGTTACCCATATTACTTCCACAGAGGTGAGGTACTGACATCGCGTCCTACCCTGGTCGAGAGGCTACTACTCCTCCCTTGGCTAGTCTATCGGGAATATCCACCAGGCGCCGGCCGCAGCCTCATTCACTCAGCGTCCCATTCATTCTGGTGTGTGTGGGTGTCGGTGTCGTGCATGTGATTGTAGTGTGACCGCAAGAGCGCACGCGGGAAGTTCAGCGTCATCGCCGCATACGCATTTGGGGCGATACCCCGATTAAGGGGCCCCCCGCATTCACTCCATGTACGTTCATTCTAATGAAACGTATATTTTTCAATATAATTTTAAAAAAACGATTAAAATTCAAAAATTCCATTATTTGAACAAAATATGTGACATGCGAAAAAAACGTTGAGATAGAAAATTATTTGCCTAACTGAGGTCTACAAATTCTCAGTAAGACATTTTTTGACAAGATGTATATTTCATGTTTTGGTTTTAAAAAATACAATATTGAAAATAAAAAATTCCATTTTTGAACCAAAATATGTGTGATACAAAATAAGCGATAATACAAAAAATCGTTTTCTCTGAAAGAGTCTATAAATTCTCCTCCTTTTTTAAATATTTGGAAGAAAATAGATTTTTTGTAATCTTGTAAATTATTAGAAAGTTACAGAAATGTATACAGAAAATCGAGCGCGAAGCGCAAGTTTCATAATAAGAATGTGTTCCTTAAGGCTGATAGAGCTTTAAGTAAATTGAATTTCTTTTTTCATTTGAAATCAAAAACAAATTTAGTAACTTTGAGAAAATGTAATTCACATCGATAATATTATAAAATTGACATGAACTTAAGTATCATATTACAAGTAATAAATTTAAATAATAATGAAACAGGACTTATATCGACCCTTGGTATTAATATTCAAATATTGTTCATGTTCTTAGTTGGCTTTAGGGTCCGAAGAATATAAGACCGAGTGCGACGATCGAATTGCGCGCCCCAGGCGCGCTCAAACTTGCAAGCGAAGCGCGCGATGAGAATGTGCCCACGAAGCGGGCAGATTTTTTGTAGTATATTTTTACAAAATTAATATTATGCTCTTAACTTGGGCTTATTAGAAGCAAAACTGTGTTAACTTTTATTTTAGCATCATGAAAAAATGTTACCCTTTTATTATAAAAATTATGTTACTTTAACAATAGCTTGAATAACATATGAACCTCTAATTTCCGATGGAAGTGTCTGTGTAAAGAAAGGTTTTAAATATTACAAAAAAAGCATAAATTGTATTTGAATTCGCATGCGATCTTGCACATTGAAATTTATTCGGTGTGAAGTAAATTCAACAAATCATTACTATAAAGTAAAATACAGTAAAACTTCATTTATCGGGATCTCGCACCCTCATTTATCAGGACATTTTGTTTCTCCTCCAGCCGCCACCCCTTGTACATAGTGACATAGTTTGCAGATGTTTCATTAGCTGGAGTTTTATTATGTCAATTTTTACATTCTCATCATGGATGAGAAGGTATTGGTTTTATGTGAAAAATGAATTTCGAAATTTTCATCAAATCTTTACGTTTTGAGACCCCCTGAGTCAGAAAAAATGGTTTTTACAAAAGTGTCTGTCTGTCTGTCTGTAGTAGGTCGCGTGCGGCATAACTCTCGATAGATTTATCAGATTGAATTAAGCTTTGGTACACTTTATTGGAGCCGAAAAAGAAAGGACAAGTTCGTCAACCAGCCACATCCAATCAAAATTGAGGGATTGAGCACTACTTTTGTGTTTTTGAAAATCATTTTTTGAAAAAATCAAAAATTTCAATACTGGATTTTGATAGTGCTCATAAATCTCTGAAAATTATCCTGATAACATTTTTTGATTAAATCAAAATTAGAAATGTTACAGCATATTCAAATTCGAAAAAAGTCAATATCAAAATTCCATTTTCCAGTTCAATTATACGAGATACGAAAAAACGTTATAATACAATATTATTGAATAAATAAAGAACTACAAATTTAAATTGAAACATTTTTTCATAAGATGCATTTTTTTCTTTTTAATTAAAAAAAAACTATTGAAAATCCAAAATTCAATTTTTTAACAATAATATGTAAAATACGAAAAAACGTAAGAATATAAAGTTGTTCGTTTCAAAAAGATCTACAAATTTTGTCTGACGCAGTTTCTGGTAAAACATATATTTTTCGTTTCAATTCCAAAAAATACGTATAAAATTCAAAAATTCCATTTTTTAGACAAAATATGTGAGATACAAAAAAAACGTTTAGATGGAAAATTGTTTGCCTAAATGAGGTCCACAAATTCTCATCAAGACATTTCGGGACAGGAGGTATATTTTATGTTTTGATTTTTAATATTAAAAAAATTCGTTTTTTTTCACCAAAATATGTGAAATACGAAATAAGCGTTGTTCTGCAAAATGGTTTCCTTAAATGAAGTCTACGATTGTTTTTCCTTTTCGAGATATTTGTAAGAAAATAAATAAATTATTTTAATCATGTAATTTACTAAAAAGTTTCTGAAATGTATACAGAAACCGAGCGCGAAGCGCGAGCGTCATGATGAGAATGTGTTCCTTAAGGCTGATAGAGCCTTAAGTAAATTGAATCTCCTGTTTCACTTAAATTCAAAAAGAAATAGAGTGACTTTGAGAAAATGTGTAATTCACATAATCTGTAATATTATTATAAAATTGGTTTGAGCTTCAGTATCAAATTATAAGAAATTAACTTAAATGTATGCACATATCCATCTTATGAAAAAATGTTACAATTCAAATTTGTAGGTCTTTATGTAATCAATAATATTGTATGATAACGTTTTTTCGTATCTCGTATAATTTAACTGGAAAATGGAATTTTGATATTGACTTTTTTCTAATTTGAATATGCTGTAACATTTCTAATTTTTATTTAATCAAAAAATGTTATCAGGATAATTTGTAGAGATTTATGAGCACTATCAAAAACCAGTGTTGATATTTTTGATTTTCTCAAAAAGTTATTTTCAAAAACACAAAAGTAGTGCTCAATCCCTCAATTTTGATTGGATGTGGCTGGTTAACGAACTTGTCCTTATTTTTTCGGCCCCGATAAAGTGTACCAAAGCTCAATTCAATCTGATGATTCTATCGAGAGTTATGCCGCACACGACCTACAGACAGACAGACAGACACTTTCGTAAAAACCGTTTTTTCTGACTCAGGGGGTCTCAAAACGTAAAGATTTGATAAAAATTTCAAAAGTCATTTTTCACATAAAACCAATACCTTCTCATCCATGATGAGAATGTAAAAATCTTTTAAAATTTTAATTTTTTTACATACTTATTAATTTCCTTCAAAGAAATCTAAATTAAAATTTTTTTTGTAATATCTTTCTATAAAATAAATCACTTTAACGAAAGTTGAAACTCCAGGTCAACCTCTGCAATTTCCGATGGTAGTTTATATATATATATATATATATACAAATTGTCATGTAGAAGATGTAAATTCCAAAAAATGTTATAGTTACAAAGCTTCAAAATTTTGTAATTAAAATTTTAATATAAAACTTTAAGCATTTATTGACCTTGAATTCCATTGGAAAATTTGTTGTTTACTGTTCAAATCTTCCTCCGATTTCAGAAGAACAGACAAATTAAAAATTACAAAATATTTCATTAAAAAAATTGAACTCGTCCTTATGATCTTGTCATATACAAGATTTGAACACCTCGGACAAAAATTTTTATGTAAAATTGAATATCGATAAATATTTACATGTTCTGATGAAGATATTAATGAACACATATTTTAGCTTCTTAATTTATCCACATCTGTTAGAAAATTTTTCCTTTCCATAGACCATTTCATTTTTTTAATGATTAGTCTGTGCTTAGGCTACAAAAATGTGAGATGAAAATATTGCTAACATAAAACTGAGAATGTAAATTTTAAACTTGAATTTTATGTTTATCTCTTCTTAATAGAAAATATTTCTCTAACTAAAAAGTTTTTAAATGCACAATATTGATAAGAAGTATGGAAATTTGAATAGGAAAATATATATTGATTCAAACTTGGAGAATTTATTTGCATCAAATTTTACTGAAAGTTTATTTTTGAAGTGTTTAAATGCTTATAAAATTTTACACGATATTTCAGATTTTTATTTTAGGCAGATTTTTTCCAAAATATCGGAAAAGAAGTGTTGTCTCTTAAATAACATATTTCGTAAATTAAAAATTGTCGTCTGCTTCGCGCCTCTTTTGCACGGTTTCGACAGAAATACACAATTCTCAATTCCAACTCGATATCTGAAAGCGTGAAATCTAAAAATAGCATTGCATGAAGGAAGCGAGGAGAATAAGGAGAAGTGCGACGTGTCGTTCTCGCGTGCAAGAGCGACGAGGTAGAAACAAGGGCAGCGCGAGCCGCTGCCCCTACATAGAAATTCTGATGGTAAATCATTTCTGGATTTTCTAACTTTCATTATTTACCGACGCGCAAAGTAAACCTTTTGCGCAACGCGTTCAGAGGGCGCGTTTATCAGCCCACTTTTGTGAATTTCTCTTATTCCATTACTTTAGCAATCTCCCAACTCATCTCTGCCAACACCCGAGGACGCGAGTGCGCGAAAAACAGTTTAACACCACACCTCATTAATCAAAAACGCGGATTTTAAACTCCTACTCACCCCTGGAAGGCAACCAAATCGAAATAAACCACACTTTTCTTTAACTTGCACTTTAACGGCACGCCGCGAGGGATTCCTTTTGGAACAAATTTTTAATTTTGGTTGTCGGCTTGAGGCCCAAAATCGTACTGATTCTCTGAAAAGGGGACTCGCAGGTCTCGAAACGTGGCTTCAAACAGTGTCTCCAGAACGTGGGATTTTTCTGCCCCCACCACGTTCCCATCTGGGAGAAACACATGCAAACGTGGCGTGTCAGTGTGTCGGCTCTGCTACACGCTGCGGTCACCAGCTTCGTGTAAAGCCGAAGGTGCACGAAGACGGACTTCGTTACAATGCTTGAGTTTTCAAGTTATTTTTAGATTTCACGCTTTCGTTTATCGAGTCGAAATTAAGAATTGTATTTTTCTCGAGTACGTGCAAAAGAGGCGCGAAGCAGACGACGAATTTGAATTTACGAAGTATATAGTTCAAGAAATAACACTTTTCTTCAATTTCTTGAAGAAAGTCTGCATGAAATAAACATCAGTATGATCTTGGAAAATTTCATGAGGATTTCAACACTTCAAAAATAAACTTTCAGTGAAATTTAGTGACAATAAATGTATAAAATTTGAATCAATATATAATTTTCCATTCAAATTTATATACTTCTTACTAATTTTGTACATTTAACAATTTTTCAATTAGAACAATATTTTCTATCAAGATAAAATGATCATAAAATTCAAGTTCATAATTTATATTTTCAGTTATATGTTAGAAATATTTTCATCTCACATTTTTGTAGCCTAAGCACAAACTTTTCATTCCAAAACTTAAAATTTCTACGGAAATGGAAAATTGTCTAATAGCAGTAGATAAATTAAAAAGCTAAAATATGTGTTTATTAGTATTTCCATATCAACATATAAATATCAATCAACTTTAAATTTTACATAAAAATGTTCGTTCGAAGTGTTCAAATCTTGTTACAATTTGACAAGATTTTATGGAGGAGTGCAATCTTTTGGATGAAATATTTTGTAGTTCTTAATTTGTCTGTCCGTCTGAAATCGTAGTAAGATTTGAACAGTAAACAACAAATGTTCCAATAGAATTCAGGATCAATAATAATTGATTCAGGAAATACTTCAACTCTGTAGAGCATTTTTGTATTTCGAATTCAAAATGTGTGCTTAAGCCACAAAAAAGTAAGCTGAAAATGTAGATATAAAACTAATTATGTCATGTTTATGTCTTCTTAATGGAAAATACTTTGCATATAATTCTCTAATTCGATACTTTTTTAATGTATGAACATTCAAGAAATTGATAAATATTCCATCTTTTTATAGGAACTAAAAATTTCCGAATAATGCTTTGATTGAGAAAGCTAAAAATTTGTCAAATATTGATATAAATTGCAATTTTACAATTGCATTATTTTTCAAATATTTTAACATCTCTTCAATCTTGATAATACTTACAGAAGTTTATTTCATTTGAGTGACTTTTTCTTTTTCTAATGAAAGATTTCGTAATTCTAAATTCGGCCCAATTCGTAACATTGTAAAAAGATTTTAAAACTTCATAAAAATTTTTTTCTGTTTTATTCAAAGTCAATAAATATTCAATGTTTGGAATCGAAATATTAAGTAACTGATTTTTAATTTCTGGGAATAAACTGCTTTAATAAGACAATCTTTCTTCTTTGTGAGAAATCTCAATTTTAAAATTAAAATTCTACGCATAGGATACAAAAACATAATATGAAAATACTTTTATTACAGAATTTTGAAATATACAAGTTGACCAATTTTTAATCGAGTAAATCGGCTACTTTAAGCAAAAAATTATGTTAAAAATATTTTATCAAAAAAAAATAAGACACATTAAATTACGGTTTAAAATCCACATTCATAGATTGATGGTAAAAGCAGTTTAAAGTTTTTTAATCTTACGTTTTAGTGACGTATGCACAGACTTTTAATCAGATAAATGAAATGCTTTATAGAAAGTCAAAATTTTCTTATTACTGCACTTAATCAAATTTATAAAGTAAAAATATTTTTTAATTGATGCTTTCACTCAATTCTTTAAACATTCATTAATTGAAAATTGTATTCAAAATTTAATCTTGCAGCGTTCCAATATTCCCACGATGTTACAAAATCTTATTAATCATTATTTTAGTCGAATTATTTTCAAAATATTTAAAAAATAAATGTAAATATTTTGATTAAATACTCTGTCAAATTTTGCATTTGACTGATCTTGCAAAATTGTTGAAAGTTTTGAATACCGATAGAAGAAACTTTAAATGAAATTTTATGTCCATAAATGCTTAAAGTTCTATATAGAAATATCAACTACAACATTCCGAAATTTTATAAATAAACGACTAAATTCAAAAAGTTTCGGATTTTTTTAAAAACTGTACAAATTTCAAATATGAATCAGTCAAAATCTACTGATTATCAGTGAAATTTGACTGATTTAAATAACTAAAAACAGGTTACTGTGAATCAGTCAAATTTCACTGATTACTTCAGTGAAAAGTAACTGATTTAACAGTGAAAAATATTGTTTCCACTGATGATTCAGTGAAAAGGCAAATCACTGATTCAATCAGTGAAAATTTGACTGATTCAGATTTAGAGTGTATACAAATTTCGAATATAAAGTGTACTCTGTACATTAATCAAACAAATTTAGAAGATGAATATTTTAATAAATATTCCTAAATATTATTGGAATATGATACATATCGATTTAGAAAAACTTCTTCAAAGTCATCAGACATTTTTCTTATTTTACGACATTTTTGCACCATGTTTGACCTTTGGGTAGGATTCAAGAAAACAATTGTAGACATACTTTCATTACTTAGTAAAATACTATGAAGACTTGCTTTTTAAATTAAAGCGAAAACTTTTAAAACCTTTAACAATCGGTTGCATAGATTCTGCTCTAATCTTGGACGCAATTAGAGAAATAGGTTTTTTTGCTTTTTTTAGATCTAGTTTTTGCCTTAAACATAAAAGAAAGAAAACACATTTGAAATATTAAAATAAAAAAGCTGGTTCATTCTTAGAGAATCCCAAATATTCTGAAATAAAACTCCTTTCCACACCACCACGGAGGTAGAGTTTACTAGTAATAGTTCATAAAATTTTATGTACTCTAAATAAATTTTTTCGTAATTGCAGAAAACTTATTCCAAATACAAAAATTGTATTTTATACAGGATAATTAATTATAAAAATCGTTTGAATTTGAATTTCAAGGACTTGTACACACTTTCAAGGCACATCGTTTTTCCTTTTGCAAAAATTTTTAAAACTTCTAATTTTTCAAGTAATTGGGAGAAGTACATTAAAAAAAAAATTGTTTTCTCTACTTCCACTCGCGCTAGCATAACAAAATTTTCAGAATTTTACGATTTTATTAATATTGTATTAAGTGTCTACATTTTCTGAAACTATCTACAGGAGAAAATTTTTAATACTTTAGTAAAGAAAGTTTTCTGAAAAGTTGTAGCTCAATCAGATTAATAGCCAAAAAGTTACCAATGATTTAAATCGCAAACGAACGGTATAGAGGTCTAATTGGACACGAAAACAAATAATAATAGCAACCTTCTTTTGTTTTCTTCTAAGATATACTTGATTCTCGCTTTATGCGTTATTTGAGAAGGTAAGAGTGTGGATTCTTCATATTTTTATCGTAATTCCTTATTGAAAACGGCAAAAGTAAGAATATTATATTATTATTTGGTGATACGTGAGTGCTCTTACGTACGTTATTGTTTGATGCTTGTGGGTAAGTTTATTTTGTGAAACTTAATTTGTGTGCAGATTACAAATTATTAACATTCGCTCAATTTTATCGACTTTTCATCTTATTAATTCTTTTCAAATAATTCTGTTTTCCTTCGTCGTATAATTTATTATTTCACAATGAGTAATCCGGTTGACCCAAATTCGAGTGTTTTCAAGGACAGCCAGGTTCAAACGAAGGTTGACCACCGTTTGAACTCTGGTTCAAACGAATGTCAACCCGCTAGAAAAGTCATGAAAAATGCAAAAAACTTTCAGTTGGGATGGTTTGAGGAATTTCCGTCGTGGAGAGAGTGGGTGGTTACATTAGCTGATGAAACAAGATTTCATTGCAAAATTTGCAATAAAACGTTGCTATGTGGCAAATCGGAAATTGAAACGCATGAAGCATCTTTATCACACAGAACGAAGCAAGAGTTTTCAAATAAATTAGAATGTTATGGAGTAGTAAGTGAAAATTCTTCTAATGTAACTGCCAATTCTTACAGTGTTGAACCTTGTGTAGCAAGTTCTTCTGCTTCAGAATTCACAAATTCCACGATTCCGGAAAGTGTTACTTTCAAACAGAAAGTACAAGAAGCAGAGATTAGGATTAGTACATTTTTCGTAGAGCATAATTTACCATTCGCGATTTCATCAGAATTGATAGGATTTTTCCAAGATATGGAAATATTTTGCGTAAGCAATCATTTTCAGTGTACGAAGACGAAACGACCGACAGGACTCTAGAAAAGTGGCTGTCATTAATGGTTCGATATGTGGAGCCAACGACATTTTCTGTAAGGGTGGAATTGCTCCAGCTTATTAATGTAAATGCTTCGGATTGTTCTGCCTCTAAAATTTTTGATGCGTTCGAAAAAGCATTGTCCGGGCAGAAAATCCCTTTATCTAATATCTGTGCTTTAGCTTGTGATAATGCACAGGTGATGGTCGGCAATAGGTCCTCATTTAAAACAAAATTAAAGGAAAAAAGTCCCCGTTTAATTGTTTTCCCGTGTGTCTCGCATTTGTCAGCAATTGTAGCAAAATATGCTTGTGCCACAATCCCAGATGTAGAGGATTTAATCAAAGATTTGCCAGCTTTTCTTAATGCTAGCTCCAAGCGAACGGCTATTTTTCGATCGATTGTTTTGGAATTAGGAAATGACTATCAAAAAATTCCTAGTCATTCTGAAACTCGCTGGCTTGTCCGCTATCGATGCATAGATATTATAATAAAGAATTGGGAAGTTATTCTTCAGTATCTTATGGTCCTCGTATCTGAGAAGGTAGAGAAGGCCAAAGACTTGTTAGGAAAAATTCAGAATCCTTTGACACTCGCATATTTCCTATTCTTGAAATTTACTTCGAATAGGTTCAACGTATACAATGCGAAATTTCAAAGTCGCGAAACAATGGTTCAGGAACTCCAGCCAAACTCGGCTAAATTCTTCGTATGGATTCTTAGCAGTTATTTGAAAGAGGGTCTTCTTCAACCGAATTTATTCTTTCAAATCATTAGAAATGTTAACTTTGCAGATCCTAGTAATCAAAAGCCGCTTCAAGACATTGACGTTGGTAAGGAAACGCGAGAATATTTCCAGTAGCAACTTACAAACAAGAAATTGCAAATAGTAGAAGTTGATCTATTTCTTCGTAATTGCTTGAAATTTTATGTCACAGCAAGCGAAGAAATTGTACTACGAAGAAATGACATCTTTTTGTCTTGCGTTGCTGTTTTCCGATCTCAAGTAGCTTTCTATGCTGATCGAAGCGAAACTTTTCCTAGGGTCTGGAAAGTTTGTCAAGATTTAGGGTCGTTTGATAGAATAGGTGTACAAAAAGAGTGGGATTCTTTACTCAAAATCAGACAGGAACTCAAAGAAAAGTGTTCGAATTTATCTTTTGACGAAATGTGGTCTAGTATCGGTGTATCTTCGACGAGTACAGGAGAAAAACTTTTTCCAAATTTGACCTCAGTATTGAATCATGTTCGGAGTCTTCCTCATTCAAATGCTGAGGCGGAGCGAGGTTTCTCCATGCTCAAGGACGCGAAAACTCCCAAAAGAAATCGCTTAGGAAACAGGACGGTCAACTCAATTTGTGTTACTTGATCAGCCTTAAAGGCGAGAGCTGAAACAGCCAGAACAACGAGCATCACTTCGAAGCATTTGCAATTAATGACCGAAAATCTATATGAGGTGGCAGAAAGTGATAGGGAAAGTGGTTTGTCGCTCTTCGCTCACGAAGGAGAGGATTAATTCTAATGGCCAAGGCATGGCGTTAATCAATTTCAAACCCCTTTCTTACTCACAAAATAATGGCATTTTATTTCTTATATCAGAGATACGTTCTTTATTCCTTTCTTCGCGTGCCTCGGGTATGGAAATTGTTTAGTTTTAATTATTATTTTGTGAGTAAGAAAACATACTGAAATTGAGTAATATTATGCTTTGGGCATAAGTGAGAGGCAAGGAGACTCACAATAATCAAGCACCCCAAATCAACCCGAATTAATCAAACTTCTTCATTATTTGATTTAAAACAAAACATTTTTGTTCGACGTATACTGGCATTTGATAGAGGCAAGCCTGAAGTACGGGCTACATTTGTAGCGTTTTTTACCACTTTGCTTCATTTTTTTCCTTTTTTCTTTTTGCTTGAAAGCAAAAACCCTTTTCGTTTCGTAGGACGTGGACTAGGCCTACAGGGGATACCACGTAAAAAAACGAGCCTTAAACTCTACCTCCGTGGTGGTGTGGAAAGGAGTTTTATTTCAGAATATTTGGGATTCTCTAGGAATGAACCAGCTTTTTTATTTTAATATTTCAAATGTGTTTTCTTTCTTTTATGTTTAAGGCAAAAACTAGATCTAAAAAAAGCAAAAAAACCTATTTCTCTAATTGCGTCCAAGATTAGAGCAGAATCTATGCAACCGATTGTTAAAGGTTTTAAAAGTTTTCACTTTAATTTAAAAAGCAAGACTTCATAGTATTTTACTAAGTAATGAAAGTATGTCTACAATTGTTTTCTTGAATCCTACCCAAAGGTCAAACATGGTGCAAAAATGTCGTAAAATAAGAAAAATGTCTGATGACTTTGAAGAAGTTTTTCTAAATCGATATGTATCATATTCCAATAATATTTAGGAATATTTATTAAAATATTCATCTTCTAAATTTGTTTGATTAATGTACAGAGTACACTTTATATTCGAAATTTGTATACACTCTAAATCTGAATCAGTCAAATTTTCACTGATTGAATCAGTGATTTGCCTTTTCACTGAATCATCAGTGGAAACAATATTTTTCACTGTTAAATCAGTTACTTTTCACTGAAGTAATCAGTGAAATTTGACTGATTCACAGTAACCTGTTTTTAGTTATTTAAATCAGTCAAATTTCACTGATAATCAGTAGATTTTGACTGATTCATATTTGAAATTTGTACAGTTTTTAAAAAAATCCGAAACTTTTTGAATTTAGTCGTTTATTTATAAAATTTCGGAATGTTGTAGTTGATATTTCTATATAGAACTTTAAGCATTTATGGACATAAAATTTCATTTAAAGTTTCTTCTATCGGTATTCAAAACTTTCAACAATTTTGCAAGATCAGTCAAATGCAAAATTTGACAGAGTATTTAATCAAAATATTTACATTTATTTTTTAAATATTTTGAAAATAATTCGACTAAAATAATGATTAATAAGATTTTGTAACATCGTGGGAATATTGGAACGCTGCAAGATTAAATTTTGAATACAATTTTCAATTAATGAATGTTTAAAGAATTGAGTGAAAGCATCAATTAAAAAAATATTTTTACTTTATAAATTTGATTAAGTGCAGTAATAAGAAAATTTTGACTTTCTATAAAGCATTTCATTTATCTGATTAAAAGTCTGTGCATACGTCACTAAAACGTAAGATTAAAAAACTTTAAACTGCTTTTACCATCAATCTATGAATGTGGATTTTAAACCGTAATTTAATGTGTCTAATTATTTTTAGATAAAATATTTTTAACATAATTTTTTGCTTAAAGTAGCCGATTTACTCGATTAAAAATTGGTCAACTTGTATATTTCAAAATTCTGTAATAAAAGTATTTTCATATTATGTTTTTGTATCCTATGCGTAGAATTTTAATTTTAAAATTGAGATTTCTCACAAAGAAGAAAGATTGTCTTATTAAAGCAGTTTATTCCCAGAAATTAAAAATCAGTTACTTAATATTTCGATTCCAAACATTGAATATTTATTGACTTTGAATAAAACAGAAAAAAATTTTTATGAAGTTTTAAAATCTTTTTACAATGTTACGAATTGGGCCGAATTTAGAATTACGAAATCTTTCATTAGAAAAAGAAAAAATCACTCACATGAAATAAACTTCTGTAAGTATTATCAAGATTGAAGAGATGTTAAAATATTTGAAAAATAATGCAATTGTAAAATTGCAATTTATATCAATATTTGACAAATTTTTAGCTTTCTCAATCAAAGCATTATTCGGAAATTTTTAGTTCCTATAAAAAGATGGAATATTTATCAATTTCTTGAATGTTCATACATTAAAAAAGTATCGAATTAGAGAATTATATGCAAAGTATTTTCCATTAAGAAGACATAAACATGACATAATTAGTTTTATATCTACATTTTCAGCTTACTTTTTTGTGGCTTAAGCACACATTTTGAATTCGAAATACAAAAATGCTCTACAGAGTTGAAGTATTTCCTGAATCAATTATTATTGATCCTGAATTCTATTGGAACATTTGTTGTTTACTGTTCAAATCTTACTACGATTTCAGACGGACAGACAAATTAAGAACTACAAAATATTTCATCCAAAAGATTGCACTCCTCCATAAAATCTTGTCAAATTGTAACAAGATTTGAACACTTCGAACGAACATTTTTATGTAAAATTTAAAGTTGATTGATATTTATATGTTGATATGGAAATACTAATAAACACATATTTTAGCTTTTTAATTTATCTACTGCTATTAGACAATTTTCCATTTCCGTAGAAATTTTAAGTTTTGGAATGAAAAGTTTGTGCTTAGGCTACAAAAATGTGAGATGAAAATATTTCTAACATATAACTGAAAATATAAATTATGAACTTAAATTTTATGATCATTTTATCTTGATAGAAAATATTGTTCTAATTGAAAAATTGTTAAATGTACAAAATTAGTAAGAAGTATATAAATTTGAATGGAAAATTATATATTGATTAAAATTTTATACATTTATTGTCACTAAATTTCACTGAAAGTTTATTTTTGAAGTGTTGAAATCCTCATGAAATTTTCCAAGATCATACTGATGTTTATTTCATGCAGACTTTCTTCAAGAAATTGAAGAAAAGTGTTATTTCTTGAACTATATACTTCGTAAATTCAAATTCGTCGTCTGCTTCGCGCCTCTTTTGCACGTACTCGAGAAAAATACAATTCTTAATTTCGACTCGATAAACGAAAGCGTGAAATCTAAAAATAACTTGAAAACTCAAGCATTGTAACGAAGTCCGTCTTCGTGCACCTTCGGCTTTACACGAAGCTGGTGACCGCAGCGTGTAGCAGAGCCGACACACTGACACGCCACGTTTGCATGTGTTTCTCCCAGATGGGAACGTGGTGGGGGCCGAAAATTCCCACGTTCTGGAGACACTGGCTTCAAACGCGCCGACGTGAACCTAGAGGGATGAACGTCTGTGTAGAGGGAGAGACGAGAGAGCCAATCGAAAAGCCTCCTGGTTCTGAAGAGACGCCCATAGGCCCCCTCTGGGATTCGGCCTCAACCTGCTCGAAACACAGAATTCAACATCAGCGCAAAAAAATAAACACAAATGAAATCATTACAATAATTAATACGATATTTAAAAAAATTATAAGATCGAAATTATTGCAATAATATTAAAAATTATTTCTAAGAGTGAGATTATTATTAAGATAATAATATAATATAAATTATATGTAATATTAATTAATATATCTAATTATTAATCGATAATCTAATTAACATATTATCTAATATCTAGGGATTTTATTCTATGGAATATTTTTGGATTTTGCTTCTTTTATGCGTTGAAATAAGAAAACTAGTACTTTTCAGATTACTGCTGGGTCACGAATCGGTGCTCAACTTCTTTATTTTACAAGTATTCAGTTACGAAGTTAGAACAGAACTGCCTATCGCTGCGGCGAGTTCGTGCTTATGCATTTAAGGGCCAAGGAAGGGGCTATCTCATCAGTACTCATAACAACCCCCCCTTTAGAAGTCGATTTGTCCTCAAATCCTAGTATCTTGTATCTTAAATCGTCGGTTTTTAGATACATCATTTATGAGCATGTAACGACATGCGTTGGGGCTTCTACTTTTGTCTTGATACATAATAAGCAGAGTTTCGTCGGCAAAAAATTCTTTATCATATCGAAAATACCTATTCTATACGTAAAATACAATGCTATTATTATTAAGGCTGTATACCCCATATATGTTAATACTTCTATTCCCGTTTCTTTCCAATTTTTAATCCTCCTATTACTGGCTATACTACTCAGAATGCTTTCTGTATCGTCTAGACTGAGTCACGCATCACATAATTCTTAACTAGTGATAATCTTAGATAGTTGTATCAATTGTTCGTTTGGTTGTTTTAAATCGTCGTAATTGTATTTAATTTCATAGGTCACATTTAACCATGCCGTGTGTTTGTATGTCATAGTATTATTTTTACTTTATCTTTGATTTTATAAATAGGGTGTTTTCATGTGATGTTCTCGTCCAATCTTCTTTTCATTCTTTCCATTTCCAACTGTATATTTTCTTTAGCCTTTCTCAAAGTATCTTCGTGTTTCTCTTTCCATTTTCTTATCAAGTCTTGGTGGGTAAGATTGGTGGACGTCCTTAATGTCGATGGAACATTGGGATTTCTTCCAAACGTTAACTCGTATGGTGTGAATTTGGTAGTTTGATTTGGCGTAGTATTTATAGTAAAATTTATTATTTTTATGTTATCGTCCCGTTCTCTATTATTTTCAGCTATACTTGTTTTAAAAAGGTTTAATAACTTTGAGTGCATTCGTTCTCGATTGCCGTTTGATTGTGAATGAAATGATGTAGTTTTAATATGCTTTATGTTTAAAGCTTCTTCAAATTGTGTTACCAGTTCTGATAAGAAATTGGTTCCTTGGTCTGTTAAAATATTCTTAGGTGCTCCGAATGTGTAAATGTAGTGATCTAAGAGTGCTTCTACTATAGTATTCGATGTTTCATATTGTAGTGGTATTAGCACGGTGTGACGTGTTAGTCTATCCTGAATGCTTAGTATATATTTGTTTCCCTTCTTGGTTATCGGGAGAGATCCAAAGATGTCCAATGATATTTTTTCGTTTGGGGCAAGTGGTATACCTGGGATTATACTCTCGTCTTGATTTTTTATTTGTACTGTTTTTCGAAGTTGACAAATTGGACAGGATTGCACAAATCTTTTTATATCCTCGTCCATTCCATTCCATATTCCTTTTTTACGGGCTTTCTCTATAGTATTCTTTTCCCCAAGGTGTGTGGAATGGGCTTCTAATATTATCTTCCTTTTTTCTTCTTTGGTCAGTTCTCTGGTTGATGAAAAGCATACATGAAGACTTAGGTGAGGATAGTGGTTTTTTCCCATAGGATGGGTTTAATCTCCATTCTATGGAATCGCTGTATACGGAATTACTGCGATGGCTGGATGACGGGGTTTCTTCTTCTATCGAGGGTTCCCGTATTTTTCTGTGAGGAATCTTGATTTTTTCTTTGTCTTCTAAAATCCTATCTTCTATTACCGTTGAATTGCGATTTACTGTAGGTTATATTTTTTATAAATTGCTTTCTATGCCTTCCAGCATTTCCTTACTCGTTTTCCCGATGTCTAAGTTTTATTCTGCGTTTGCTATTGTCTGTCTAAGAATATCGTTATCATTTATATTTAGCATTATTCCGAATGAAGTCCCAGTAGAAGAAGATGAAGTATTAGGATCAGAATTTTTTCATGATAATAGTGTAAATATAAACTATACTTCAAAATGCTTAGAAATTGAGAACCACTGTTACGCTTTTAAATCTACCAATCCATTATTATTCCACATCGAACAGTTACAACATTTCATGTTAATATAAAAAATACAGAAAAGAGTGAAAGGTATGTACCTCGATTACATATCCAAGATGGCGTCTACGTAGGTGACGTAGTTGTAAAAAATCATAAGGGAAGAGCCTATTTAAAATTTGCAAATACAAATGAAATACCAATAAAATTATCCATCCCAATAGTTAATTTATTAGATTTTTAAGAACAAGAATGTTATAAAAAAATTGAAAATGTATATAAACAATCAAATAACGAAGATTTATTAAGTAAAATAATTAATAACTTTATAAGAACTGACAATTCTCTAATTAACTCATGCAAAATTTGTAATGTAACAGACGAAGACAGAGTAGAATGTATCAAAAAACTTCTTCGATTAGACCATTTAAATCAAGATGAATATGAACATGTAAAAAAATTAATTAAAAATAATGCAGAAAAATTTCAAATCCCAGGAGAACCACTTGAAGCTATTAATGTATTAAAACATTCAATTCCTACTGAATATGACGCTCCAATTTTTTCAAGACAATATAGATTTCCCCCAGTTCACAAGGAAGAAATTACAAGACACAAGTCGATGAATTATTAAAAAATAAAATTATCAAGCTCACACAATCACCATATAACATATAATCAGCAAAATATTTTTCATTGTTTGATTTAGCTACCGGTTTTCACCATATAAAAATGGATCCAAAAGACTAGCATAAAACCCCGTTTTCTACACCTCACGGTCATTACGAATTCGATAGAATGCCTTTCGTTTTAAAAACTGCACCAGCCACATTTCAGAGACTAATGGATTTAATATTAACTGGATTAATCGGAACGGAACTTTTTGTACATCTCGATGACATAGTTATATATGCAAATACTCTAGAAGAGCACGAAATTAAATTTAACAATTTAGCAGAAAGACTTAGAAAAGCGAATCTTCACTTACGACCAGACCAATGCGAATTTTCACGACCCGAAGTAGGATATTTAGGTCATATAATTGATAAAAATGGAGTACGTCCAGATCCAAAAAAGATAATAGCTGTAAAAAACTTTCCAGTCCCAAAAAGACAGAAAAATGTTAAACAATTTTAAGGCTCAGCAGGGTATTATAGACGATTTATTGATGGATTTTCAAAGATTGCAAGTCCTTTAAATCTACTTCTGAAAAAAGATATACCTTTTAATTGGACAGAAAAACAACAAGCAGCTTTCGATATTTTAAAAGCTTCACTTAGTCTAAGTGAAACTGAGAAAAAATATGATACATATGAGAAAGAAGCCCTTGCTATAATATTTTGTGTAACTCATTTTCGTCCTTATTTGTTCGGGAGAATATTTACTTTAGTGACTGAACACAAACCTCTAGTTTGGTTTCAAAATTCTAAAGAGGCTTGTTCACGAGTTTCACGTTGGTGATTGAAACTCGCAGAATATGATTTTGATATAATTTACAAAGCAGGGAAGATGAATGTGAATGCAGACGCTCTCTCAAGAAACCCTATTGATGATAATAAAGAGATATCAAAAAATTTACAAGCCGGTGACGATGATACTTTTATGACTTCTCAAGAAAAAATGTTTTACAAGAAAAAACTTTTACAAGAAATAAACGAGAAAACTCTAAAAATGAGGTAAGACCTTTAAAACGAAGAAACATAAATCCAGGAATCGTACCAGACGACGTAGATCATTTTAGCGAAATTTCAGAAGCCCAAATATTAAATATTGACTCAAAAATTCCAGAATTTTTACAAGAATTCCTTAGTGAAGAATCATTTATTGCGATTGGTAGGAATATTTCAAAATACACAAATTTATTAAAAAATATGGCTTCAAGACTTATTTTTATGACAATATTTTTATTAAGTCCAATGTTTTCCAAAAAATACGAAAATTTATTATGGAAAACTATTACTACATGAGCTCAAAAGAGAATAGAGCAAGAAAAAGCAGAAAATTTGAATCGAAATGAAACTCAAGAAAAATTAGACGAAAATTTTTTTTCTAAACCTCTTATGCAAAAACCACGAGATAGGCCAAGAAAAAATCTACTTACAAATTTAAAAAATATTCCCTCTCAAACAGAAAAAAAGAGAGGTAGACCAAGAAAACAAATATATGAAGATGAATTACCAGAAATAAATATGCAAAAGGGAAGCCGAACAAAAGTAGAATCAGACTCCGACTCTGATCCTGATTATTTAGATTATTTGAAACAAACTCAAGCAAAAAACAAAAAGAAGAATGCTAAGAAGCCAAAAAATATGAATGGATTTGAAAGCGAAGAAAGTGAAAATTATTTTTCAACCTCAGAAGATGAAATCAACGACATTGAAACCTCACACGAAGAAAATGATGGAGAAAGTGATGAAGAAAATTTGGAAGAGAATTTAGAAGATGATCTCGAAGACAATTTCGAAAAGAATTTCGAACAGAATTTTGCAGAAAATTTTGATAACAATCTTGAGGAAAATTTTGAAGAAAAGTTTGAAGAAAACCAAGAAGAAAACTTGGAAGAAAAATTTGAAGATCCTTATTTTAATGAAAATTTGAAACTAAACCGAAGATCTCAAATAAATTCTGGAAAAAACGATACTGATCATGATAATTATAATCGTTCAGCCCCAGAACCTCCTCCTATAAACTCACAAACAGAAAAAATTATAACAAGGAAAAATTTAATTGAGTGTCGCGATCAACTAACTATGCGAAAAGATAATTATGCATATTTTGTTACAACAAATGGAACTCCTCGCGACAACGGATAAAAAACTTTAGAAAAACGTGAAACATTACCAAAATTTAAAAATTTACAAAAGGGAATAGCAAAAGAGATTAAAGAAGGAAACTACTACCATTTTGCACTTCCAATTGAAGAAGAAACTAAGGACAATTTATCAGAAACTTTGAATAATATAAAATTATCAATTCACACATTACATGAATTATCCCAAAAATTCAAATTACGCTCAATTAGTATTTCAAAAACTTCCAGAATCAATCATATACCTTGGGAAGAAGTGAAATCAATATTGAACTCAACTTTTTCACATTCAACTACAAAAATTATAGTTTGCAATGGAATAAAGCAATATCCAACAAAAGAACAACGAACATAATTAATTGAAGAAGTTCATTCTTCAGCATTAGGAGGCTATAAAGGCGTTACAAAAACTTATAGCCGAATTTGACAAACATTTTTTTGGGAAAATATGAAAGTAGACATTCACAAATATATTCAAGGCTGTTTACAATGTCAACTGAAAAAATTAATCAGTGTCAAAACAAAAAATCCTATGGTAATCACTGACACACCCACTATTGCTTTTGAAAAAATATCAATGGACATTGTTGGTCAACTACCTGAAACAAAACCTGGTACCGAAAGGCGTACTTACTGACCAAGACAGAGATTTTTAAAGTAATTTATTAAAAAGACTGGCAAAACGTTTTAGAATTAAACAATTTCATACCGCAGCTTCTTACCCTCAATGAAGAGGATCATTAGAACGTTCACATCATGTTTCAGGAGCAATGCTCTCATATAATACTAGTGTACATGAAGGCACAAAATGCACACCCTATGAATTGGTTTTTGGTAAAATAGCTCGTGAACCTTCCAGTGAACCTTTATCACAACAAGAAAAATTACAAACAGATGACGATTATTTAATTAATTTCGTAACACTACTACATGAAATGCGAACACAAGCAAGAGATAATCCTAATTCAGCAAAAGAAAAATCGAAATTATATTATGATTATCCATTAGATGTAAAAATTGGAGATAACGTATTTTTATTAAAAGGAGGTAAAATTAAAAAACTTGACAGTCATTATACAGGGCCTTATGAAATATTGGAAGTGTTAGGAAAAGGGAATGTAAAAATAAGCTATAAAGGCAAACCTACTGTAGTTCACATTGATAGACTAAAACGCTCACATGTGCAAGTACAAAATTAATAAAAATGAAACAAAATATCTTTACTTTAATCATAAAATGTATATATATATATATATATTTAATTTAATTTTAAATTACGAGTCATTAAAACAATGGAGAAATTGATCGAATCAAGTGCATCCAACGAACCGAATTCTGACGGTGATTCTAACAAAGCGACATCCGATCCAACCACATCCTGTACAAGCGGAAATAGGGAGAAAAATGTAGGAAAATCCTTGAATAATTTGCATAATGAAGAGATTCAAATTATCTCAGGGAATAATAATTCAGAGCGAAGGTCCTCTGCAAGTATCGGGACAGATAGCAACCCGATTTTTTCACAGGACAATGCACAACTCTGTGAGGAAATTCAGAAACAAATTTCACTTTTGCGAGAGCGTGAGAGAGAGTTAGGTGAATCTGAGGCACGTTTTCTGAGAAAAGATTCAATGATTAAATTCGGAAATGGTCTCTCAGGAAAAGATATTGCCGGATTAAGACTTCTCGCAGAATTAATTCCAGTTTTTGCAGGTCGAAATATTTCTGTCCAAATTTTTGCGCGCGAATGCAGCTTTGCAATCCAAGGAATTGAGGAAGAACTTCATCTTCTTTTTGTAAAATTAATTCGGTCAAAAATTCAAGTTGAAGCGAATCTTTCTATTCGCAGTAGACATTTTGAAACTCTAGGAGATCTGTTAGAAGTTCTAGAGAAAGCATTCGGCGCTCCTAAAACTCTTTTTCAATTGGAATCAGAAATTTCTCATATTTCACAAGGAAAAGGGGAGACCATACTTTCTTACGGAGCGCGGGCAATGGATTTGTTTGAAAAAATGACCGAATTGATAGAACAACAATCTATTCCTAATGTGGCTGAAACAAAAATAAGAGATTGTAACTTAGAGGTAGCTGCTTGTTTTAGATTAGGATTGGAGGGTGAATTAGAAGCTAGGGTAAGAGGCAAAAATCCAATTACACTTCAAGATGCAATTAATGCTGCAATTGAAGCGGAGAGGGATTTGAATCGTCGCAGAAGATTGCGTGAGAGTCCATCACCTGACATAGGCTCATCATTTACCAGCGAAAATTTCACTTCAGGGGCGAATTATGTCATAAAAGAACCCGGTAAAAATTATGTTTATAACATTCAGGAAAAAACGACAAGTAATCATTTTAATACTTGTTGCTTTATTTGTGGAGAAGAAGGGCACATTGCTAGGAATTGTGTTTTTCGAAATTCAAATTCTCTCCCATTTAAACAAAACAATAATAAACGTGATAAATCAGGGAATATAAAAAATTCTAGAACCGGTGTTAGCAAACAATTAGAATGTGATTACTGTAAAATGAAAGGTCACAAGATCGAAACTTGTTTCAAGCGTAGGGCGGAAGAAGCGGAAAAAGAACTTAATCCAACGCACAATCCTCGCAATCAATCAAAAATCACCCGGCAGACCATCAACAATAGATTTATGTCATAAAAAACTGCATGGCGGGAAGGCGGTATTTTTTATAGACACGGGAAGTGATCTAAATCTTTTAAAAGAATCTTGCATTTCTGGTAAAATAAGACGTGATAAAAGTAAACCTTATTTCTTAACAGGGATCGGGCAGGGAATGATTAAGACTCGCGGAAAAATACAAATAATAATTAATAATAAAATTGTAGAATTTCATTTAGTTCGAAAAAGTTTTCCTATCAAACTGTGCGGAATTTTGGGCATGACGTTTTTAAGAGAAAATGCTGCAACCATGACATTTTCAAAAGAAGCAATAACTTTAAAAATACAGTCAGCTAATTTAGTAAATACGGAAAGAATTAAACTTCCCGCAAGAACACGTAGTTTAATCGCCTTAAACGTCGTAAGTGCTGATTTAAAGGAGGGATATCTAGAAGCAATTAATGCAGGAAACGGTGTATTCCTAGGTGAAAATCTCGTTAAACCTAAAAATGGAAAGATTAAAATTTTTGCAATCAATTCAACTCTTCATGATATTGAGTTGATAATTCCACCGATTAAACTTCAAGAATTTGATATAATACTTTCGGCTCAGCGCTCACTCGTGTGCAAGTCAAGATTAGAAAAAGATAAGAAACTTGCTGGAGAGAACCAGCTTGCTTCGACCATTTGCAGAATTTTCACACCAATTTTATTTAGAAGGGGATATATTGGAAGCTACAAATGTACTTCAACATGAAATTCATACCACAGATGAAGTACCTATTTTCGAAAGACAGTATCTTCCAGCCGAAGCTCATAACAATGAAATTTTAAAACAGACTGATGAATTATTACAGGGCAATCTTATGGAAAATTCAAATTCTCCTTATAATTCTCCTGTTTGGATTGTGCCTAAGAAGACCGATTCAAAGGGAAATAAACGTTGGAGAATGGTCGTGGATTTTCGTAAACTTAATGAAAAAACTATCAGCGATGCGTATCCTCTTCCAAATATTACTTATATATTAGACCAGCTTGGAGGAGCTAAATACTTCTTTACACTCGATCTCGCTTCTGGGTTTCATCAGGTAAAAATGCACCCCGATTCTAAAAAGAAAACTGCTTTTTCAACCCCTCATGGTCATTTTCATTTCAACCGAATGCCATTCGGGTTAAAGAATGCAACTGCCACGTTTCACCGACTTATGGACAGAGTTCTGTCTGGGCTTCAAGGAATTGAGCTCTTTGTCTATATGGACGATATTGTCATTTATGCCAATTCGTTGGAAGAACATACCAGGAAATTGAAAAATTTGTTAGGTCGACTCAAAACAGCAGGCTTAACCTTACAACCAGATAAATGTAAATTTTTACGAAAGGAAGTTGCGTATTTGGGACACGTTATTACTCGAGATGGGGTTAAACCTGATCCCAAAAAGGTCGAGGCAGTTCGCAAGTTTCCTCGTCCTAAAAACGTAAAACAGGTAAAACAATTTCTTGGGCTTTCTGGATATTTTCGGCGTTTTATACTAAGTTATCTTCTTAAAAAGGGAGTCCCTTTCGCATGGAATATCGCACAGCAAAAAGCTTTTGACAACTTAAAAGATATATTAATTAATGAACCTTTATTACAATACCCGGCTTTCTCTAAGCCTTTCATAGTTACGTCTGACGCTTCAAATTACGGAATTGGAGGTGTATTGAGTCAAGGCTTCATTGAAAATGATCTCCCTGTTGCGTACGCTTCACGTACTCTCAGCGACACAGAAATTAATTATTCTACAATAGAAAAAGAACTTCTTGCAATTCTATTTTGCGTTGAAACTTTCAGACCTTACTTATATGGACGTCGGTTTACGCTTGTAACAGATCACAGACCTCTTATTTGGATGCACAGTATTAAAAATCCAGGATCGAAATTATTGCGTTGGCGATTGAGACTTAGTGAATATGATTATGATGTCCTATATAAAAAGGGAACCGCGAACTCTAATGCAGATGCACTCTCGCGTAATCCGTGCGATTTAGAAGAAACCCAGTTTGATTTGAACCTTAATCTACAACCTAATAACGCCAATGATCCTTTAGACCCTTCCTTTAAACATTTTCGCAAGGTGTTGATACTGCAGGATCTACCACCTGCGTTATGTTCTCCAAAATCAACCACGAATGACATTGACATTCTAATTGAAGATGCATTTCTTGGGAAAGAAAATTATTATTCAGATGCTAAAATTGTTCATAATAATTACAGAGTATGTACCTCTCATATCAATAAGAATCAGACTGAAAATAGGGACGACCAGTACGGGACTGTTAGCGAAGGTGAAAGCGATCCTAATGAGTGTGTTATACATTTATTGAGAAAGCCAGTGCAGGGGCAAGTCTAGACAGTACCAACTCTGCTGTCGGTCATAGAATCCCTGATGAGACTGGTTGCGATTATTTGTCCGACTCAGAGGTAAGTCTTGGCAGTAAATCAGTCTGCCTTGGTCATGCATTCTCTGGGAAGGCTATTGATAAAAATATTGTTCATCTATCTGAATCAGAGGTAAGTCTTGGTAGTAAGTTAGTCTACCTTGGTCATGCGTTCTCTGAGGAAGGTGATGGACAGAAGTGTGTAGATTTTTCGAGGAAAAATTTCAATGAAGGTGAGCCTAACCTGAGCCAAGTCCCGTTAGCCGGTCTCACTGACATATTAACAACAAACGACTTAATTCCCTCTAACCTTTCCTCTGATATCCATTGCTACCCTGTAAATGAAAATGAACCTTTTTTTACTAATAAAGATCATGGTTCTTTAATGGACTCTAGTGAACTACCCTTGGGAAGTGAAGACGAGATGAATTTATCAGACAATAATGATTGTATCCCAGAAAATGAGGACAATATCCCGTCTCCAATTTCGGACATGTCTTGTATTAAAATAAGTAAAAATAAACTATATATGCGACGTGATCACTTAGTACAATTCATTCCAACTGATTGTTAACTAACAACGGAGACTAGCCAAGAGTTGATTAATTAAAACCGCTTTAATTATGATGATTTGAAAAGGGAACTGAAAGAGAATATTCAACTCGGCAATGTAATTGTTTATAAATATGACCATCAGTGCGTTTTTAATTTGATTATTAAAGAAACATTCGATTCAAAACCGTACATTAAATACATTACAGATGCATTAATGGGATTGAAACTTGCTATGGATGAATTAAAATATAAAACTGTAAGTATATCGCGAATAGGAAACGGGTTAAATCAAACTCCTTGGTTAAATATAGAAAATCTATTAAAAAATACATTCGGTCAAAAAGATTATAAAATAACTGTTTGTTATGGAGAAATCGAAATTCCACCTGAAGGCGAACGTTTAAAATTAATTGCGGAGTATCATTCCTCAAAGGTGGGTGGTCATAAAGGAGTGACTAAAACATATTCAAGAATCAGAGATCATTTCTATTGGCCTAATATGCAACAATAAATTAGAGATTACATAAGGGATTGCGAAAAATGTAATCAAAATAAATTAGTAAGAGTCAAAACGCGATTGCCCATGCGAATTATGGATACACCTACCGAAGCCTTTGAGAAAATTCAAATAGATCTTGTAGGACCATTACCTGAAACTGAAAAAGGTAATAAATATATTTTGACTATACAAGACAATCTGACTAAATATTCAGAAGCCATTCCCCTAAGAAACACAGAATCCACTACAATTGCAATGGCTCTTGCCGAGCAATTCATTTCACGATTCGGATGTCCACAAGCGATTCAAACTGATCAGGGCAGTAATTTTATTAGTGAAGTAATGGCTACATTCTGTCGCATCTTCAAAATTAGACAATTAAAATCGACTGCGTTTCACCCTCAGTCACTGGGCTCTCTCGAACGCAGCCATCACGTTCTTATCCAGTACTTAAAACAATATTGTGAAAAGACAAATTGGGACAATTGGATTAGGTTCGCTATATTTTCCTATAATACTTCATAGCATGAAGGAACTAGTTTTACCCCTCATCAATTAATTTTTGGTAAAAAGGCAGTGATACCTTCAGAATTTGCACATGCAGAATTACCTCTCACATATAATATATTTTTAAAAACACTTAATCAAAAAATATCTGAGACACATTAGCTCACGAAAGGTTAGTTCTGGCAAAAAATAGATCAAAGAAATATTATGATGAAAAAATGAATGTACAAAATTATGAAGTAGGAGAAATGGTATATTTGTATAATAATTCTAAGGATGGTAAACTTAATGAAGAGTATACTGGACCTTATAAGGTGCCTCAAGTGTTTAATGATTATAACGTAGAAATTGAATTAGATTGGGGAAAATTTAAAGTAGTACACATGAATCGACGTCGCCCACAATGTCATAGAGTTCATCGAAAACAAAATTAATATGAGAAAACTATATGCCTTATGCACATATACAATTTTATTTCTTTCTTTGAGGGGGGGAAGATTCTAAATTATTATATTCTAGTAATTTAGAAATAAAATTGATTAGAAAAAATAGTTTATAAATATCTTATAAATTCCTTATAATAAAAGCTGTATTTACCAATTAAAATATATACGCAAATATTCTGAAGTATAAATTCTGAAAAAAAAGAGAAATAAAAAAATAAAAAGAGAAGAAAATCTCTTATTACCAAAATTAAACGAGGGTGAGAAAAGGACTCAGTTCTTTTGTAACGTACGGTGCTAGGAATTTTCTTGATATTATTAAAGATACATAGATAATACTAGAAATCCATGATACGTCGTTAAGCAAGTATCATTTCCCACTCTTGCTTTAATGGTTATTAAAATAAAATGAAATAAACAAATTTTTGTTATTGATCGAAAGGTTGTTCAATAGTAGATATAGAGAAAAAGCGATGTTTTCTTGTGAAAACATCTTTAAATAATGGGAAAGGTGTGACGAGCGACTATCTCTCGCTCGTGTCTGCGCAAGAGGGAAGCACTTACCGGTACAAATTTGCGCGGAATTATTTGAATATTTAAGATTTGAAATAAATTGATATTTGAAATTTACCTTACTGTAAAAAAGTATAAAGAAGAAGCATATAAAGAGAAACTAATAACATAAATTTCAAGAAGTGGTTGGACTCGGTGCGTAGTTAGATTAGAAATGATTAATATTATAAGTCATAATATTTAGTTTGGAAACGACGAAGAAATTATAGAGTAATCAAAGCTAAATAAAATTTGATTGTCGTGGCAAGGGCTTCAGAGAACCCTGGACGAGCACGAGGTTTTATAAAATGTAAACTTAGATATAAGAAACCGTTTGTAAGCGAAAAGCCGAATGAGTTATCAGATTTAATTAACTAAAGAACTTTCCAAGGTATATTTATCATATTTATCTTGACAGCGAGTGCGTGAGGTCTTAGAGAAATTTGAATCGTACTTGAGATTTATAAGGTTTTCTAGGAAGCTATTAAACTAGCTTGTGAACTTAGGGTGGTCTTTCTATAAAGAATTAAGACCTTCTTATTGGTTGGACGTATGAGTGACGTATGTTAACGTAAACTTAATGTAAGGCGGTAATTGGATGAATGTGAGGTGGGGGAATGTCAAAGATCTAGCTAGCGAGGATAGACTAGCGCGAGAGATCTAGATCTTGAAAAAAGAGAGTAGTCAGACGTTTGCTTTTAACTCTCAAACATTTATTTCGGCTCTGGCTCTAATTTTGTTTAACTCGAATCTTTCTTAAATAAAAGTATACTTTCACATTTATAAAAGTTTATAGTTTCTTTTAAAACTCCCGGGTTTATATTTATAATTAATTGGCGAAAACCCTACCAATAAGAGCGAATATGTGCGAATGCTCAACACGTAACACGCTTTCATCTGTTGAGCCAAGATCGAAAATTATGTTTCTGTCGACTTCGTGTCAAAGTGGCGCGAAGCAAACGACAAATTTAAAATCACCAAATTTATCATTTAGGATATTACCTTTCTTTCTTTGATATTTCCAAAAACATTCACTTAAAATGAATATCTAAACATTTTATTTTAAATTTTAGCATGATTTTAAGACTCAAAAGATGATTTTCTATTAAAATTTAAACTCAATAAATTTTCAAAGTTTTAAAACAAAATTTCAATTTCAATATTTTCTAGCTGTGCAAATAAAATAGTTCAATTAGAAAATTATGTAGAGAACATTATATATTAAGGAATGGTAAAATATGATATTGTAGTTTAAAACATAAAATATTAAAATACTTAAGTAATACATAAATTATATCTAGTTATACACTCGAAATTATACGATAGAGTTTCTTCTTTGGTATGAGGCAACATTGAAAAAAATTTCATTCAAATAAAATACTCGGAAAACTTTTTAAAATACGTAATATTATTCACATATGAATTTTATTATAAAACTGTGAATAAAAGGTTTCAGTATTCAAAAAACCAAAATCACATCTAAATTTGCATACGAAATTACACTTTACGATTTCTCTTATATAAAATACAAATATTTATTTCAAATAAAATAGTTTTTAAAAAATTTTGTGGTACGTGAATCAACTATATCAATTAAAAAATTAAATGGAAAATTGATTTCAAAGTAATTAGGAGCAGTCGACCGGCAATCGAAAGACCCGGGCTCAAATTCCAGCGCAGTCGAAAGCGTCTTTTTTTCCACAGAAAGATTTACAAATTCTTTAATATTTAAATGGAAAATATTTTTTTTTAAATAAGAAATTAAGGTTAAAAATCTACATTCCTAATTACATGGTGATAGTAGATGAAAATTCTATACGATGTTGTTGTTAATAATTGGCTTTAGGGCCCAGAAATGATAACTCAGGAAGTCACATACTTTCAAACATTCTAAATCTAATTGGAGTCTACATCAGTCACCTTTATTTCTAATATTTTAAAACAGTGTATAAAATATTGCACATATGATCCCCATTTTGGAATAAACTTAAAAATGTAAAATATCGTGAGAAAATTTACATAAAATTGTACAGAAAACATTGGTAAATTATCTAAAAACTTCCTCAGGAATAAAAATAAATTTCCGGCACATAACTCTGATGTAAATCAACTAAAAAGTACTATATATTTGTGTCTAAATGCTACTGATGATATAGATGTAAGTACATATGTAGTATAAAATTACAAAGGATTATTTATAAAAATTAGCTTAGAATTGCTAATACGAATTCTACACTGTTAGAATTTTCTACCGCAATTTCCCAGCACATGTGAGTGGAGTTTTATTCAGCTACAGCATCCCAAAATTTAGACAGAATTTCAGGAAATTCTGTTACTTTTTAGTAAATTTATGAAAACAATTTTTTTTATTAAACTTCAGTTCCAAAGTGTTGAATATTCTGTATATGTTTACATGGAAATACTGATACTTGTAATAGGAATAATTTTACGATTTGGTAACTGAAGTTCAATGCACTCACATGCAACTGAAAATTCATCCACATGCAATTGAAACTCAGTTACAGTTACACAATTTTATGATAATTTTATAAAAGTTCTGTTACAGTTTGGTAGTTTTTAAGATACATTTTTTGAAAATTCAGTTGAGCTCTATAATATTAAGAAAACTTTGTTTTTAAGTATATATAAAACTTCAGTACTTTTTTTCCAATTTCAAGTTCTCATTTTACGTTTTAGTGGCTTATATGATAGACTTTTTAATGAAAAAAAGAAATGCTTTACACAAAGGCAAAATTTTCTAATTGATGCAGTTGATCAAATTTTCAAACCCAAAATATATTTTAATTAATATATTGATTTATTATATATATATTCAACACTTTGGAACTGAAGTTTAATAAAAAAAATTGTTTTTATAAATTTACTAAAAAGTAACAGAATTTCCTGAAATTCTGTCTAAATTTTGGGAGGCTGTAGCTGAATAAAACTCTACTCACATGTTCTGGGAAATTGCGGTAGAAAATTCTAACAGTGTAGAATTCGTACTAGCAATTCTAAGCTAATTTTCATAAATAATCCTTTGTAATTTTATACTGCATATGTACTTACATCTATATCATCAGTAGCATTTAGACACAAATATATAGTACTTTTTAGTTGATTTACATCAGAGTTATGTGCCGGAAATTTATTTTTATTCCTGAGGAAGTTTTTAGATAATTTACCAATGTTTTCTGTACAATTTTATGTAGATTTTCTCACGATATTTTACATTTTTAAGTTTATTCCAAAATGGGGATCATATGTGCAATATTTTATACACTGTTTTAAAATATTAGAAATAAAGGTGACTGATGTAGACTCCAATTAGATTTAGAATGTTTGAAAGTATGTATATATATTTTACCATTCCTTAATATATAATGTTCTCTACATAATTTTCTAATTGAACTATTTTATTTGCACAGCTAGAAAATATTGAAATTGAAATTTTGTTTTAAAACTTTGAAAATTTATTGAGTTTAAATTTTAATAGAAAATCATCTTTTGAGTCTTAAAATCATGCTAAAATTTAAAATAAAATGTTTAGATATTCATTTTAAGTGAATGTTTTTGGAAATATCAAAGAAAGAAAGGTAATATCCTAAATGATAAATTTGGTGATTTTAAATTTGTCGTTTGCCTCGCGCCACTTTGACACGAAGTCGACAGAAACATAATTTTCGATCTTGGCTCAACAGATGAAAGCGTGAAATCGAAGCCAGGAATTGGGGGACACACCGACACGGCGCGCTTGATTGTGTGTGCTCCCACATGGGAGCGTTGTGGGGGCCGCCAGCTCCCACGATCTGGGATCACTGAACTACTAGAGAGTCGACTCCCCTGGTCGCGCGGCGGTATCCCCACCCTCACGGCAGGAGAGGGAACCTAAGCACTAGCGCTCCCCACAAGCATGTAACGATGAGCGATCGTTACGCAACGCACCTAAAGAGGCAGTACCTCACTGTATCGAATAAAGCGGGAATCAATCATAGGATTTAAGTATAATCTAGGTAAATGTGGTTTGTTGATTAAAATATAGAGAGATTGGTACTGCTGAAATGGGCAATTCGATATAAGTATACTATAATATAAAGAGAGACTGAGTTAGAAGTATAAGAAGGATGTTCGTAGTAAAACGTGACTAGCCTTGCGATAGAATAGAATAAATAGAATAAATAGAATAATAGTAAAATATTCTTTGCATTGGACATGGAGTGTTCAACAGATGTTTAGTTTATTTGTAAAGTTTACTTACCAGGAAATTTATGTTAATATAGGGATTGAAAAGAGGACTTATTTAGTCCGAAGCATGCTCGTTTAGGGTTTTAGATTCTGTAGGATTAGGAATGACAATTTATATAAAACAGAACTTCTTAGAAGAGCGTAGACTGTATTTCTTTACTATTTTATTTACGACGTAGAAAATAAAGGACTTTCAGCGGAAAAGGACTCGAAATGTAATAAATCACTCAAACAACCCTAAGTGTTCAAAAACTATAAAACCATGGGCTTAGAACGGTCTAAGCTGCATTGTGCAATAAAAGAACGGTCAGAACCACTTGGACACAAGACGTTCCATATGTTAAGGGTCGAGCGATGCCCATCAAATCATGCCTTAAGTTTTTCATCTAACAAATAGTTAAAGAGTCGATAGGGATTGAAATAGAATTAAGAGTAGGGGTTAGATGTAAGAACTAATTGGCTAGTCACGAAAGAGTGGGAGAATAAAGGCGGATCCCTGGGCGCTGTGACGTGCCAGGATCTGACCCGGACGACAGATCGACGAACAGAGAGTCTTCGACAATTTTGGAACATAGACCAAAAAAACGACTCTTGAGTTTTTATTTTAATATTCCATATCCTTTTTGAGAATAAAACGTATTATTAAATTTTATCCACTTTAATCAGTTCTCTTTTTTTTTCACTTCAATTGCCCGATGTCCTTTAGTGTAAACCTAATAAACTAAGTTCATTCGCGGTCGAGGTGAATTTTAATTCTTTATTGTGGAAGAACAAGAAAAAAGATCAATTATAACTTTTAAATTTTAAGTGCTTTCCCGCGTGAACGATTTGGGCGCGTAACAAGCATGTGATGATCGCACCTGTGCGCTCATCTGGTGTCACAAGTACAAATTAAGATCGAGCGTTCCGAAAGGCATCATAACCTTACTTCTGCCTTAGCTACGTAAATTACGTAATACATCTCCATGGCTATGACATAATATATTCAAATTCAAATGACCAATGATTCTAATATAAAAGCGGAAGGATTTATCCCAAAGAAAGAGACTTTAGACTAAGTTAAATGTTAAGAGTTTTATAAATTTATGGTTCAACGAGGCTGGTTTATATTTTAGAAAGTAGCAATAAGGTAACACTTAGACTAAACTTGGGAATCCGAGAATGCTTCCCAGACATTCACAACCCCCATAATTCAAATAAACCAGACTCGTTTTCAAATAAGTATGAATAAATTAAGTATAGAATAAGTTTTTTCAGGAAAACGGGTTGTAGGAAACCCAGAGGAAATGCCTCGTAAAATTAGATTTATCACTAGACTATTCAAAAAATCAGAAACCATGCCTAGAAACGAAACACTCTGGAGAAGACTTGGGAAAATACAATAAATCTTCTAAGAGGACAGCTTTCTACCAAGAAATTGAATAAGACAGATTTCCATAAGAAATCTGTCATGTATACTTAAGACCCTTTTTTTTGTAAACTCCTGAGTGTTCCGTGTCTAGGTAAAAGGACCCATAAATTGCTCTAAGACGAAGCAGTAAAAAGACCATGTGTTGGGATGACTAAGCTGGACCCTAACCCTGACCAACGCGCTTGTCAAGAGTGGAGGGGGAGAGCTGACCTGAGAACCCAGAGTATCAACTAAAAGGGAAATCTTGACGAATTCAAGATCAGGGCGGGTTGATTTTCAGAAGAAAGTCACCAATGAGCTTCGGAGATGACACTCAGGGGCCCTGGGAATCGAAGTGGGAAATTGAAGGGAGGTCCAGAGAGTCATCCCACACACACAGGATCTCAGATACTTTCGGCCTTCAATCGATGTACAACTGTTCGGTCTCGGACTTGATTAATATTTTGTGCGCTGCTAAGGCAATTTTCGAGTAATTAAATAATTTCAAAGGAGACCAAAGATTTAGCTTTTCCTTTTATTTTTAACCCGAGTCTTATTGTTATAAGCCGCCAAATGAACTTATTTAAATTCACCGCGCAAATCCTTACGTTATCGTAGACGGCTCTGACGTAGGGTCGTGACAGTTTTCTGGTGACAGCGGTGGGATTATTTAAATAATTGTGCGGAAATCGGTGTTAAATGGACAAAAAAAAAGGAAAAGTGAAGAATTAAGTGAGTGATAACACTGAACGCTTGTAGAAAGAAGAAATTTCGTTTCTCCTTTCGGACTGGTGTCAATAAAAATAATAAAAAGGGGAAAGGAAAATAATACTTAGAACAAAAATAAATAAATAAAGTTTGTTTTGATAGTTTACTATCATCTCAAAATTCAATTTATTAATTGAGAACTTTTACAGGAATTTGTGATTCCAAAGTATAACTTAAAATGTATTACCAAGAAGACTAAAACTACAAACCTACCGTGCATTAGTGAGATTTTGCTAGACCAAGTGGATCAGAAGCCTTATTACTACCGAAGGACTTAAAATTTCTCAACCTCAGAGAAACAATTTTACAGGACGGATAATCTAGTGTTGAAACTCTTCATCTAGAAATCTGACAGATAGAACCCCCAGATAACACCAATTTTCACAACGGGATCAGTGAGTTGTAACTGATTACCTATTGTGATAACTGAAGGGTTACAAAGCCTTGTGACCCCAACGCTGGCGGCGATTACACGTGAAGTGTAATCCATCGTTGGACAACAGGATCAAGGACTCAGGACGGCGGACTGGACCATGACACTTCGAGGACTCTGCAGAATCTCTTTGATGACATCTGGCCACACGGAATAATATCAAAAGGAAGAACCTAGAAGAAAGAAAAATTGTGTTAGTGCGGGAGTGCAATAAAAAGTCAAAAATTCGAAGTGTAGTGATATGTGTGAAAGTCAAAAACAGAAAAGGATTATATATTCTGTTATAAATGCTGGTATGCAGGAATGCTGAATGGTAAGTCCCTTTCTAACTTGATAAATCATTCCGCTCGTCTCTCAAATCTCTCAGGCTCGTTGAAAGCCATAAATTCAAATATTTGGTTCATCAATTCTTATGCTATTTAAATGAATACCATTTCTAGGCGCACCCTTAAGTTGAAATTTATTCTTTGCACAACCATATATTAGTCATTATAGTGGATGGCGAGAAATCGGCCCATCTCGTTTTATCATAATCATGAATTTACTTCAGTATATAAGTTTACTATAACCAACCTGAAGATTACGATCAAATTCTTTTCTAGAAGCAAAGATTAAATTTTATTTTCAATTTAAACTTCATTTTGTTTCTTATTGTCAAGCCAGAATATATAATAATAATAAAAATTTCGCAAAATCCTATTTAGGTGCAATATTTAAATTTTATGAATCATCATTTTTAATTATGAATATTATTAACTATAAATTAGTTTAGATACTCAAAAGCTTGAAATTATATTAGGGTACGCATTTAACAATTTCTGTATTTTCCAGTAACGTATATTAAATTTATAATGCTTTAATCTATGAAAAAAAAAATACAAATTTTATTTGAATTTTAATACACATTGTATTTATTTTAATAATTTTTATTTATTCTGGTATATTATAATAAGAGATGAAATTTAAAATGCATGCATATTAATTTTTATGATTATAAAAATATGAATTTTGAATAACGTTGTGTATCTTGGTCTTCTAGAATTAATAAAATGTGTGACAGTGCTTGAAAAATGTTGGAATTTAATTGTAAAAGAGCAAGCTTAACGGATATTTACCCAAGCGTATAAAATTTAGCTAGGAAAATTTTGAAAAACTATAAATTCAGTAGGAAAAGGTAAAAGGACAGTCATCTTTACGGTTTTTCATAGTGGGAAGTAAATCGCACGGATTAGACGGCACTTTAAATAATATACAAAATACCGTTAATAAAATCTTTATACAGTCGAACCAATAAATTTTAGTTATTTAATCAAAACTTGTTCGATTGAACTAAATTAAATTGGGGAGTATAAAATTGTTTCTTTCATTTAACCTAGAATTTGTTAAAAATATTTGATTAGTGTATAATAATCAGGAACAATATATGTGTACCACGATTATAGTAATTTAAACAGAAAATTATATATGTAAAGTTGCTTTTGAAAATAATTCTAATTTTTATTATCATTAAATTGAGGGTCGACGTAGAGTAAAGTAAAATTTAATACTTATAAAAGGAGGAATATTAAAATGGAGAAGGAAACCAACCTTTCCAGCGAGAATAGGAACGAGGGCCCTGAAGACCATGATTATCTGAGTCAAAATCCCTTCGAATACACCGGGATCAGAGATGCAAACCTATCTCCCCAACTTAATAGTTTCAGTAATCAACCGGGTCCAAGTAATGAACAAAATGTAGCTAACAACACTCAAACCGGACCCTTAATTCTCTATGCGCTTGGTGATAATGGTGACCTGATTCCTTACTCTTTCAGCAAAGATGTAACAAATGCCACATCAGAGATAAATAATGACAGTTGTAGACCTTCTAACAGTCCATCCACATCAAATATAAGAGAACTGCACACTCCCACCGACTCACAACCCTCATCCCAGCGCTATGTAAATATTAAACTCGCTGCTGATATGGTACCAACATTCGATGGTAAAGTGCCCCCAATTTCGTCTTTTATTCGTGCTTGTAAAGCAGCCGAAAAAGCCGTGCATCCCGGAGATAGGAACTTTCTCACAACCTTAATAAGGAATAAAGTTACAGGTAGTGCAGACTTATATTTATTAAATAATGTAGAACCGGACTCCTTGGATTCTCTGTTAGGTGCGATAAAATCCGCTTTCGGGACACAAAGAGATTTAAGCCAACTTCAGGCTCAAATATCAAACGTGGTACAAGCAGAAGAAGAATCTGTCTTGCAATACGGTATCCGCGTTAGCGAAATTTTGAGACGAATGATCGAGACTATAGAGGAAAGTTTTCCACAAGAAGCTGTTTCGGGTATGAAGCTAGGTGCCACACAGAATGCAGTTTCATGTCTTATCCGCGGACTAAAGGAGAAAATAGAAACCCGCATGATAAATCGGCGACCAGAGAATTTACAAACAGCTATTAACGCCGCAGTTGCCATCGAGACAGAGGTAGAGTGTCTAACAAATTTAAGAACTCCGGGAAAACGTGACCTCCATTCTAGAATCCACCCTTATGTTCGCGATAGCGTCAGGAATAGGAACGAATATCGTTATATTAGAAAAGTGGAGAACGACCACATACGAAACAACCCTAGCACTCAATCAGGAGATAGGACTTGTTTTAAATGTGGCCGACCTGGACATATTAAACGTGAATGTCCTGAGTGGAACGCACCAAGCCGAAGCGACCATAATCGGAAAGTAATCGGGAGATGCGAATTCTGTAACGGTCCAAATCATTACGAAGAAAACTGTCTAGCAAAAAGGAACCACAATATTCATAAACGAAATTTTTCCAACGGAGTCCAAAAGGGGGTGAAGGAAAAAATAAACAAACCCAGCACTTCGAATGCAGGCCCTTCAGAACCGAGACACGTAGGGTCCTTTACTCCTACAACCCCACGAAAATAAATACAGACCCCGTGATTTAACTCAATCACGAAACATTTCTAGGTGAGAACTTGGAATTTCTGGTGGACACGGGATCACAGTTAAATTTGGCCAAAGTCGGAACCTTTTCCCAAAACACCCCAATCAACGAAAGAAAAATTTTTAATTTGATTGGAATAGGGAAAGGTGCAACGGAAACATTAGGAGAGGTAGAAATCCATATCAAGGGCGAAATAACTCGGTTCCAAATTGTCCCCGAGAAGTTCCAAATTTTGCAAAGAGGAATTTTAGGAGTGGAATTCTTAAGATCTCAAGAAGCTACACTAAAATTCAAAAGAAAGTCGAATGGCGAATTAATCATTGGGGGAATCACTATTCCATTCGCACCTCATACTACTCTAAGGTTACCCGGGAGACAGAAAACTCTTGTAAGTCTTCCAATAAAGAAAACCAATTTAAAAACTGGATATATCAGGCGGATTCAAGCTGGGCCAGGCATTTATATAGGTGAAAGCCTAGTAACCCCAAAGAACGAATTGGTTCAGTTATTTGTCGTGAACTCAAACTCCGAAAATATCGAATTAACCCTACCACCGGTCGAATTAGAGGATTACGACCTCGTCGATTTAAAAAGGTCAAGTCTGAACGAAAGCGATCCCTTCTCTGAACAAGAAGTTGCACACGCTAAACGACTGTGTGACATTGTAAAACTTTTGAACCTTGAGAAGTTAAATGATGAAGAAAAAACTAGTCTTTTGCAAATTATAAACGCGTTTCCTTATCAATTTCACTTACCGACGGATAAACTCGGGTGCACCAGCGTAGTTGCTTATAAAATAATCACCATAGATGAAAAGGCCGTTTACGTCAGACAATATCGGCAACCCCAAATTCATAAGGAAGAAATAAAAAATCACGTGAATAAACTCCTTGAAAACGATGCAATACAACCTTCTAACTCCCCCTATAATTCACCTACATGTATCGTGCCAAAGAAACCTGACGCTCAAGGCATAGTTAAAACACGAATGGTAATCGATTATCGGGGTTTGAATCAAAAGACAATAGGCGACGCGTACCCTCTTCCAAATATTTGTGATATTTTAGATCAATTAGGAGGAGCAAAATATTTCTCAACACTTGATTTAGCTTCCGGCTTCCATCAGATTCCCATGGATCAAGATTCTCAAGCAAAGACCGCCTTCTCCACGCCTTATGGACACTACGAGTTTAAACGCATGCCATTTGGACTCAAAAACGCCCCATCCACTTTCCAAAGGCTTATGGATCAGATTCTATCTGGGCTCCAAGGTAATGAATTGTTTGTCTATATGGACGATATTGTCGTATACGCAAGTTCCCTAGAAGAACATAGTGTCAAACTCAAAAAGCTCCTGGGAAGACTCAAAACCGCGAATCTCACTCTTCAACCGGAAAAATGCCATTTTTTAGGAAAAGAAATCACTTATTTGGGGCACGTGATTACTCAAAATGGTGTGAAGCCCGATCATCGGAAAATAGAAGCGGTCAAAAACTTCCCTCTTCCTAAAACGAGAAAAAATATAAAACAATTCCTCGGGCTTATTGGATATTACAGGAGGTTTATACCAGATTTTGCAAAGCTAGCTAAACCCCTTACTTTTCTCACTAAACTAGGAGTAAAATATATCTGGGGACAACCACAACAAAAAGCTTTCGAAGAATTGCGAGATATTATTCTGAAAGATCCCATTTTGCAATATCCGGACTTCAGTAAACCTTTTCTTGTTACAACTGACGCCTCTGACTATGCTGTGGGTGCTATACTGAGACAGGGAAAAATAGGAGAAGACCTACCAGTCGCTTATGCATCCAGAACTCTAAACGATGCTGAAACCCGATATGCGACAATTGAAAAGGAACTCTTAGCCATTCTGTTCGGTATCGAAAACTTCAGACCATACCTCTATGGTCAAAAATTTACGCTGGTTACAGATCACAGACCCTTAGTTTGGTTACATAATATAAAAACCCCAGGATCAAAAATCAATAAGTGGAGGTTACGACTAGGGGAATATGATTATGTCATTGTCTACAAACCGGGAAAAATAAACTCCAATGCAGACGCATTATCCAGGAACCCTGTCGACAAAGAATTTGTAAACATGAACGAAAGTGCTAAAACAGAAGTCCCCCATAAAGCTCCCTTAACCCCGACTGATTATAACCAAAACAACGACTCTATAAATGATACATTTACACTCAAAGATCCGGAGCAAATACGTGCTATAAATAGCAATGTATCGGCTCTAGACCTTTCTCACGAAAACAACACTCTAGACAGAGACTATCTTTCCAACTACCAACTTATCCAAAAAGCATTCAATACCCCTGAAAGGGAAAATCCAAGTCCAAATGTCCAATTCACAAATCCACCCCTCCAACGAGCATTCCAAATTCAAGAACAAGCTTGTTAAGATTCCGATGTGGGTAGCGATTTATACGATACTGCGGAAGATAACGAATATTCTTCTTCCTTTTCAGGGACGCAGATTTTACGATCTAGTCCGAAAAAGGCAGAAACCTCGTTTTTCCTTCAACAGGATATTGCCGGTGAAAAAATCCGAGCGTCCTGGGAAAAAAGAGGTTTGAGCTGTTCAGGTTCAAGTGAACAGGGATTGGTTATGTCGGGTGACAAACCAGGTTATTATGAAGGGTGGCACTCTCATCTCGGAGAACAAAGTCTTGCAAGCAGGGTTTTGTCGGGTGACAAGCCGGATAATGATAGGAACCTCAACGGCCAGAGTGCGGTGATAAATCGATTGCCAGCTGAGCCGGAGGGTGAGCGAGGGAGTGCCGAACATATCTTAAATGGAGTATCGCTACATAAGGAATCTTCCAAGGATACAAATTACTTACAGGAACTCAAAAGAAGGAAATTTCTTTTGACAAACAGTAAGTCGACCCCCCAAAATCCTTATTGCGTTTTAGCACTCGAAAATTCTTGTATACACTATAAAAAGGACCTATTCGAGTCAAGGAAGGACCACCTTATTCACTTTACTTCCGAAGATTGCAAGTTTACTACTCAAGTAAGTAGAAATTTGGAACGGGAAGGACTAGTGAATTTTGAGGCTCTTCACTCGACTCAACCACAAAAAGGGCAAACGGTAACATTTGAACATGGTGACAGATATGTATTCCACCTCGTTGTAAAATCCACCTATGATGAAAAACCACATCTCTCTACCCTGAAGCTATGCTTGAGCGCACTGAAGGATGCAGTGGAAACCCTTGGTGCAAACTCTTGCAGCATCTCGCGAAAGGGTAACGGTCTAGATCAATTATCCTGGCCTGGAATAGAAGCAGCCATTAGAGAAGCCTTCGGAGGTACGGGAGTAACAATCAATATTTGCACTAACGAATTATTAGTACCAGATCTCAATGATCGACAGCGAATTATAGAAGAGTGTCATTCCTCTGTAACTGGCGGACATCTAGGGATCGCTAAAACGTACCATCGTCTGCGAAATCGATTCTTTTGGGACGGTGCTAAACAAGAGGTACAGCAGTATGTCGAATCGTGCGAAAGTTGTCAAAGAAGAAAGCTTCAGAGACAAAAAGGCAAGGAACCAATGAAGATCACCGACACCCCTAGGAAGGCCTTCGATAAGATCCAAATAGATATTGTAGGACCCTTGCCAATCACTGAAAATGGAAATAGATATATTTTAACTGTGCAAGATTGTTTGACAAAATATTCGGATGCCATACCTTTAAAAACTATAGACTCTGTTACTATAGCTGTTGCATTAGCTGAAAACGTCATCTGTAGATTTGGCTGCCCTAGAATCATTCACACTGATCAAGGCAGTAATTTCCTTAGCCAGATTATGAAAAACTTCTGTCGAATATTTAACATCAAACAGATAAAGTCTACTGCATTCCATCCCCAGTCGCTTGGTGCACTTGAGCGAAGTCATCATGTCTTCGTTGAATATCTGAGGCACTATTGTTCTCATTACAATTGGGATCAGTGGTTGAAGTTCGCCATGTCCTCCTTTAACTCTACGGTACACTCAGCGACTAAATTCACCCCTCACAAGCTTGTTTTTGGCGAAGATCCACGAATTCCGTCCGAATTCGAAACCGGCGAGGTTACGATCACCTACAATGAATACTTGGATAATTTACTGTTCAAAATATACGAAGCTCAAGCTAATGCTCGCGAAAATATTCTACAAGCCCAACTAAGATATAAATATTATTATGATAAAAAATCTAACCCAGAGACTTACGAAATCGGCGAACATGTATACTTATTGAAAGAACCTCGAACCTCCAAGCTCGATGATCACTACGAAGGCCCTTACAAAATCACAAATGTATTTAACGATCACAATGTAGAGATTGCAATAACACGAAATAGAAGAAAAATTGTACACAAAAATAAATTAAAACTTGCTCATTTACGAGCAAATCTTGAGATATTAGAATGATATTTATGTATAATTTTATATTAATAAAGATTTATTATTGCTGTAAAGAAAATTAATTATATGAAAAAAAGAAAATAAATAAATAAAAGGTACATTAGTCATAAATAGAAATGAAGAAACATTATTATATACGTGTTTAGATAAATAACTATAATAAGATAAACCACCTGAAACAAGAACTAACCACGGAAGCAAATTAAACCTAATCAAAAATAAGATGAAAAGCATTTCAAAACATAAAAGAAAATCTCGATAAAGGTAAACTTTGATAAAAAGTAAAGTGAAATAAATAAATCAAAAATAATAATAAACTATTTTACAAACATCAAAAGTGAATATCCATTACTTACGCTCCGATTGAAAAAAAAAAAAAGGGGATATTAGAAGTAATTGACATGAAGTAGTAAATAGTAAATAAGTAATTACCCCTAAGTAATCATGTCATCAATTATTGTCAATAGTCCGTCAAGAATTTACAAGATGAGCATGACAAGCTCTAGGTTAGGTTAGCTTAGTGTCAATACTTAAAGTCGCTCAGAGGTGGCACATGAATAGTTGAAGCACAATCCAATTCTAAACGTTATTTCAAACACTGTTAACATACCCCTAATTTCTTCCTCAAACTATTTTGATTAATTTTCTTCTTGAGTTAAGAAAAAGTATCCAAACGTCAAAATCCTTTTTCTTCTGAAATAAGGGGGGAGGTGTGATGATCGCACCTGTGCGCTCATCTGGTGTCACAAGTACAAATTAAGATCGAGCGTTCCGAAAGGCATCATAACCTTACTTCTGCCTTAGCTACGTAAATTACGTAATACATCTCCATGGCTATGACATAATATATTCAAATTCAAATGACCAATGATTCTAATATAAAAGCGGAAGGATTTATCCCAAAGAAAGAGACTTTAGACTAAGTTAAATGTTAAGAGTTTTATAAATTTATGGTTCAACGAGGCTGGTTTATATTTTAGAAAGTAGCAATAAGGTAACACTTAGACTAAACTTGGGAATCCGAGAATGCTTCCCAGACATTCACAACCCCCATAATTCAAATAAACCAGACTCGTTTTCAAATAAGTATGAATAAATTAAGTATAGAATAAGTTTTTTCAGGAAAACGGGTTGTAGGAAACCCAGAGGAAATGCCTCGTAAAATTAGATTTATCACTAGACTATTCAAAAAATCAGAAACCATGCCTAGAAACGAAACACTCTGGAGAAGACTTGGGAAAATACAATAAATCTTCTAAGAGGACAGCTTTCTACCAAGAAATTGAATAAGACAGATTTCCATAAGAAATCTGTCATGTATACTTAAGACCCTTTTTTTTGTAAACTCCTGAGTGTTCCGTGTCTAGGTAAAAGGACCCATAAATTGCTCTAAGACGAAGCAGTAAAAAGACCATGTGTTGGGATGACTAAGCTGGACCCTAACCCTGACCAACGCGCTTGTCAAGAGTGGAGGGGGAGAGCTGACCTGAGAACCCAGAGTATCAACTAAAAGGGAAATCTTGACGAATTCAAGATCAGGGCGGGTTGATTTTCAGAAGAAAGTCACCAATGAGCTTCGGAGATGACACTCAGGGGCCCTGGGAATCGAAGTGGGAAATTGAAGGGAGGTCCAGAGAGTCATCCCACACACACAGGATCTCAGATACTTTCGGCCTTCAATCGATGTACAACTGTTCGGTCTCGGACTTGATTAATATTTTGTGCGCTGCTAAGGCAATTTTCGAGTAATTAAATAATTTCAAAGGAGACCAAAGATTTAGCTTTTCCTTTTATTTTTAACCCGAGTCTTATTGTTATAAGCCGCCAAATGAACTTATTTAAATTCACCGCGCAAATCCTTACGTTATCGTAGACGGCTCTGACGTAGGGTCGTGACAAGCTGTGGGGATCAGCCATAATACAACCCAACCTTACAGCGACCAAAAAGTACAACCGAGTTTCCCCTCTATGTAGTGAGAGAGAATTGTGGACTATGTTCCCACTCTAGATACAGGTTGGTGATATTAGTTGTTGGCAGAGTCGGCCATATTGTAAGGACACGTGCGATACGGGCAATGTATCGTCATTGATTTCCATTAAATAAAGTAAACTTTTCGTTGTGTAATCCTGGCTAATCTTTCTTACCACGCCTAACCTACGGATTGTGGGCCGTATATCAGCCACCGTGTTGATTTCCCATAAAGTGGTGACCCCGACGTGATCGTCGAAACTAGGCGTGGCGTCGGATTCAACTATTCATTTTTGCAAGGTTTTCTGGCTGCCTCCAGGCCAAAATATCACGGTACCTAGAAGAACCTGAAACTCAATCAACAAATTGTGCCTAAATTCTTGGCCGGTCGACATTTCTCCGACGAATTCCACCTGGATGCGGCGGGGCGGCGGACGCCTTTCATCCTGCAAGGACGTCGCCATTTGCTTTTCGACACATGTAAGCTTCACTGCATGACCCTAGACCAACGCCGAAGCTGCTACTCAGGAAGTAATCTCCAAGCCTGAACACAGCGAAATTTTGGCCGATGCCGGATCAAGCGCCGACGCAATCCCTCCTAGGATCTCCAGTATCGGTAACCTTTATACAAGCGAAGAAAGCTCAAGGTATCCTATTTTTAGTCGAACCTAAATGCAAAACATTTCTCTTACTTATTCGTTTTGACGCAAAGTGTAAGTAATTTCTTTCACGAACTGATATTGCAATTAACGACATTTAAATAAGACCTGAGTAAGTTAACGATCCAAGGAAAATGTTCGCGTAAGTAGGGTAGTAGTTAGTTTCAATACGCATGATGTAACCTAACCTGTCAACGCCTAAGCATCAATTGAATGCAATCGTGCGCGCGGCACTGTGAGAATTGCGCGTATCCTGTATTATACAAGCTAAATAAGACCCTTTTTTTTTTTTTTTTAGATTGAGGAACGTGAGGGCTGGAGTACGGACGTCAGCTCAGCGACATCAAAACAACGGTTCAACACGCATGATATTTGCGTAACTAGCTCTGTTCGTCGCATGTGCTACTGATTCAATCGCTCCTTTCATTCAACTCGGATTGCAACCGAGATGGCGAACGAGCAGCCAAACCAAGTCAATCTGGGAGAAGAACTCCTCAGGGTACTCGGTCAAATGCGCTTAAACCCGGATGAACGCGTCGATGCTTACCGCGTCCCGAAGATCGCGCCGTTTTTTCGCAGTGATCCGACCTTATGGTTTACCCAGGTCGAAGCGTCCTTCAGACGCGCTCGGATAACAGATCAAGCCACGATGGCCGACTGTTTAATCACTCACCTAGAAGGTGATGTGATCGCGCATATCAAAGACATCATAACAGTTTCTCCCCCACCTGTGGATATTTATACTCGCATTAAAGACAGAATCATATCAGGATTCGCCGAGTCCGCCGAAACTCGCCTCCGCCGGCTTCTAAAGGGTGAAGTGTCCTTCGACGGGAAACCCTCCGTTTTACTAAACCGCCTACGTAGCTACAATGACGGCGGTTGCACCGAGGAGGTCATGAAGACCATATTTATGGACAACCTACCCAAACATGTCATCGCAATTCTCGCGGGTAACGAAAGCGCCGACTTGCAAACTTTGGCTCGTCTAGCCGACAACATTATGGCCGCGGTTCCGACCCCACCGCTCTCTCAGCTTACCTCGGCTGTGGTATCGAACGAAGCTTCCACCGAATCCCTAGAAGCTAAGGTCGACTGGCTGGTTAGAGAAATGAAGAAGCTGAAAAGTAAACCTCCTAAACCGCAACCCACTCGATCACGAAGCAAATCACGCTCCTATTCCAAAAATCGAAATCCTCGCGACTCGTCACAAAACAGTGACGAAAGGAAAATATGCTTCTACCATAAAAAATTCGGTAATAAGGCGAAACACTGCAAGGGCGCATGCCCTTGGACCGAAAAACCGGATTCGGAAAACTAACGGGCCCTCCCACTGTGGAGACTATTGGGTTAGGCCAGTCCAGTTCCAAACGTCTCCATATTCGAGACCGAAACTCCGGGCTCGTATACCTTATCGACACAGGTTCAGACGTCTCCCTGTTACCGGTCGAGAAACAAGTAAAGAAAAAGGTTCCTACCTCCGGCATTTTATTCGCAGCCAACGATTCGCGCATCCACACGTACGGTGAAAAGAAAATCGCACCTAACCTGAATCTTCGTCGCGAATTTCCGTGGAATTTTCACGTCGCGGAAGTCCCGTACCCGATTATCGGAGCCGACTTTTTAGCGCACTATCGTTTAATTCCATACCTGCACGACTGTAAACTGGTGGACGCTACCACGAACCTCAGTACTGCTGGATTTGTGAAAGGCGCGAGCATTTTCGGCATAAGCGCCGTGGATCGGTCGCAACCTTTTAACCAAATCCTGGTCGACTACCCAGAAATAACAAGAGTCACTCAGACTCCTGAGGCTGTGGTACGCGATGTGCATCATCATATCCATACCAAAGGACCTCCCATCTCAGAGCGCGCCAGACGCGTATCGCCGGACAAGTTAGCAAGCGCCAAATCGATTTTCGCGCAAATGCTGAAAGACGGTATCTGCCGACCATCGAACAGCCCCTGGGCATCGCCCATGCATATGACTCGGAAGAAAGACGGGGAATGGAGAATTTGCGGCGATTTTCGTCGGCTTAACGCCGTGACAATCCCCGACAGGTATCCAGTTCCTCATCTCCACGATTTTTCAGCGAATCTGCACGGGAAAACAGTATTCTCCAAGCTAGACCTGGCAATGGCTTACCACCAAATACCGATCGCACCGGAGGACATCCCGAAAACGGCGGTAATCACACCGTTCGGTTTATACGAATACACCGTAATGACATTTGGCCTTCGCAACGCTGGGCAATCGTTTCAGCGGTACATATTTCGCGCGCTGGGAGATCTCGACTTCGTGTACGCGTACATCGACGATATACTCGTTGCTTCCGCGAACGACGGGGAGCACACTAGGCACCTGAAGATCGTCTTCCAACGGCTAAAAGACTTTTCGCTTCGCCTTAACGTAGGTAAGTGTCAACTCGGCAAGCCCGAGCTAGAATTCCTAGGGCACCTGATCAGCAAAGACGGTTTCCGACCGACTACCGAGAAGGTAGCCATTGCGAATTTCCCGAAACCACGCACGGTGGTGGAGCTGCGCAGGTTCTTGGGATTAATTAATTTTTATCGCCGCAGCTTACAGCACGCCGCGGACCGCCAGGCACCGTTGCACACCTATTTAGGCGAATCGCGTAGGAATGACAAGCGGCAAATCGCTTGGACTCCCGAGGCTGAAGAAGCGTTTGAAAAGATCAAACAGGATCTCGCCAACGTAATCCTACTCGCCCATCCCGTGATTGGCGCCGAGACACGCCTGATCACAGACGCATCAGATACGGGAATGGGAGCCTCACTCGAGCAGCGCGGTCCCGACTCTTGGAAGCCACTAGCTTTCTTTTCTAGGAAATTCTCATCTGCGCAACAAAATTACAGCGCCTACGACCGAGAACTAACGGCAGTTTTCGAGTCCATTAGGTATTTTCGACACTTCCTGGAAGGTCAAAACTTCAAGGTGGTCACCGACCACAAGCCGCTGGTCTACGCTTTTGTGCAACGATCGGAAAAAGCTTCACCCCGCCAGCAAAGACAACTAGCCTTCATCTCACAATTTACCACGCAAATTGAGTACCTGCCAGGGACAGACAATGTCGTGGCTGACTCACTGTCACGGGTCGAGGCTATCCACATGCCTACCGAGTGGAGCCTGAGCGAACTAGCAGAGGCTCAGAAGGATGACAAGGAGCTAAAATCGCTCATCAGCTCCCCCGATTGCTCACTGAATTTTCGGAAGATTCAGTGGGATTCCGGCCGCAACGCTCTCTACTGCGATCTAACAGGCGAAAACCTTCGCCCATACATTCCTGTCACCATCAGAGAGGCAGTGTTCAGACTCTTTCACAGTCCAGCTCATCCAGGCCCCAAGGTGACAGACCGCGTTATTCGGCAACGCTATGTCTGGCCTAACATGCACCGCGACATCGCCAAGTGGTGCAAGGCATGCCTGGACTGTCAAACGTCAAAAATATCGCGTCACAATCATCCCGCACCTGCCCAATTCGTAGCCCCGGACGGGAGATTTAAGCACGTCCACATGGATATCGTCGGACCATTGCCGCAAAGCAACGGGTATAGATACCTCTTAACGATGATAGACCGTTTCTCGAGATGGCCGGAGGCTATCCCTATCGAAAACATGGAAGCACTAACAGTGTGCCGAGCTTTTGTGGATCACTGGATCTCGCGTTACGGAGCCCCGGAGACATTAACAACCGACCAGGGCAGTCAATTCGAATCGCAACTTTTCACGGCATTGTTGCGGTTTACCGGATGTCAAAGAATCCGAACTACGGCCTATCACCCAGCATCGACCGGCATGATCGAACGCTGGCACCGTTGCCTAAAAGCCGCAATCATGTGCCACGCTGACTCCAACTGGACGCGAACCTTGTCGACAGTTTTACTCGGCCTCCGAACGAATGTGATGGACATCGGTTCATCCCCGGCCGAATTTCTGTACGGGACAACACTGCGTATCCCTGGGGAGTTCTTTATCCCAGATGACTTTACCCCGAACCGCCAAATATTTTTGGAAGAATTCCGAGAGCACATGCGATCGATAAAGCCGGTGCCGGTCGGGCATCACCATAAAAATCGTGCATTCCTGCACCAAGACATCGGATCATGTACGCATGTTTTTCTACGAGTAGGTACAGGAAAAAAATCGCTCGAACGCCCGTACACCGGCCCGCACAAGGTCATCAATCGCATTTCCGACCGGATCTTCGAGATCGATACCAACGGATCACCCCGTAGGGTATCGATAGAAAACGTAAAACCGGCTCATTTCCTCAGGGACGACAACGCTATCCTTGCGCCGAGTAGTGAGAATGAAAAGACTGTACCAAACATAAACTTAAAGACTGCTACTAAAGTACTTCCTACTTCTCCAGATAATGCAAGCAACGCGGTTGCACCACTCAAAACTTACTCTCGCAAAAATAAAGTGTCCTTCGCTAGCGATTAAGTGCAAAAGTACAACGCCGGAAAAGCTCAAGAATAGTTCCTAGTCGACCGCCGTAACAGTCTGGCTAAGCTACCAAAGTTACTACCTAGGTTTTATATAATAAAGCATAATGTAACGACGTTAATTAGTTAATAGAATAATATTGTTACTCAAAGAGCTACCGCTCAGATAACGACGAATTTATTGTTTCTCGTTTGCTTGTCTTTTATTGACATTCACGTTCTACTTCTAAATAAGTTAAGCGATTCGTTCAAAAACTTGTAACTCCGTAGAAACGTCACATTATATATTTGTGTATCGGTTTACAATTGTTGTTCTCATTCCAACTGGCATTGTCACTCGGGGGGGAGTATGTGGGGATCAGCCATAATACAACCCAACCTTACAGCGACCAAAAAGTACAACCGAGTTTCCCCTCTATGTAGTGAGAGAGAATTGTGGACTATGTTCCCACTCTAGATACAGGTTGGTGATATTAGTTGTTGGCAGAGTCGGCCATATTGTAAGGACACGTGCGATACGGGCAATGTATCGTCATTGATTTCCATTAAATAAAGTAAACTTTTCGTTGTGTAATCCTGGCTAATCTTTCTTACCACGCCTAACCTACGGATTGTGGGCCGTATATCAGCCACCGTGTTGATTTCCCATAAAGCACTTACTGCTGGAGCCATCTATTGACAAACAGCGGGAACTTAGTCGCGCACCTAATAGCTTTTTTATTTTACAAAATATCTTCTTGGAAATTTCGAAAATGCAACAGAAAACGATAAAGAACGTCTGTCAACTTTGTTTGAGTGAAAATTTTGCAACAATTTTTACGGTTGTCGATAAATTTTTTAATTTTTTCATAATGTTCACAAAAAAGAAGTTAATAGACGTGCTTTATTGTCTTCTGTTACGTTTCCCAAATGTTCAGAAAGTTACTTTTTAAATTAAAAGTTATCTTACATGAACAAATAAATTTATAATTTAGTCACGTGGTCCGATTGATCCATGGCCTCAAGATGAAATAAATTTCATCAGAACCTACCAAATCTATGTAGTAAACCAATTACTTGTTACTTCATTATCAATTTTCAGTTTATTTATTCTGATATGAAAGCTGACCACGCAATACATAAAATATAACTTTATAAATAATTTTCAAACTTTTCTTGTATTTAACTAGAATGAAGATTCGATATTAGTGCGTGTGTTAAATTGACTAGATAATAAATTAATTAATTTTCTGTAGTAACAGTTTCAATAAATCATTGACGATGACAATTCTTATCGAATTAAAAACTGCAACAAATGTTAAATACCTTATAATTAAAAAGTATAACAGTCTTTAGAAAAATCTGCGTTTTAGTTTGTCGGAATAGGATATTTAAATTGTCGACTGATGCGTTTAGAGTAATAAAATAAAATGTTTAGTTTATAAAATTGCAACGTAGCGCAAAAAAGTGTCCATTTCTCCTAACAAATCTTGCTGTTGAGAGTAGTAAAAATTCCTGGTTAGCTTGTGAACTTCCACATTTCCAGACTCAGTACCAACAGCCTATAATTGAAATATAATAATTTTGGTTTGACGTATATTAAATATGATATCTATCAGTATTTATATTAAATCTATGTTTTCTTTACCAGATATTGATTAATCATGTCCTGACTAGAATTACAAGGAGATAGGCGAAGAGTTTTTACCAAACTCCAATTTCGAGTCGATATCGTGTACGTCGGAAAAATATCACTTTTGCTTAAATCCCAAATGTGAATCCTGGAGAAAGTAGTCAATATTTAAAAAGGTTAAAATATAAATAATAAAATTAATTTAATTTGATTACATACTGCGAATGATCATCTAAAACAAAAAATATAAAAGGTTTGGATTTTGACCACTGTATGGTTTTCACTGCAGACATGCAGTGATTATTTTTCAGTTGTAGCAGAGATTTCTCCACATTCTGAGAATGAAGGCGTACCGTTCCGTCATCGCAACCAACCTACATAAAAAGATCAAAATCAGTTACGAATTCATATTTCTAATGTATCTAATATTTTCTTAATAAAAACTCACTAAGAAGAATGCTTGTTTAAAAGGGCATTTCTCTATGCAAGTTGTATTGCCACACCAATCTGAAAAACGAAACAAATGAAATAGAATATCTTTTAAGAAAAGAACAATATTTTTATTAACTTATCCAGCTCACCTCCTTTGTAAAAAAGTGGATTCATTTTGCCTCCAATAATATTAGCATGTAGAATCTCAGTATCATTTGCAGATATATAAAGATCGTTACTGTCTACGCTATCTACATTCATGTCCAAAAACTCATACAAATAAATTGCTCTGGAAAATAAATTATTTAAGGATTCAGAAACGTAGAAAAGTAAGTTTATGACTAAAATAAAACTTACGTTTCACTCTTCTTGAAAAATGAAGGCACTTTCTGGCTTCTGAGGAGTTTAAAATCCCCCCAGTATGATAATCCTAAATCTTTCGCATTTTCAGTGAAAGTGTGTAAAACGATCCATATGATTAAAATACCTTCTTCATCCAAACTACATATCTGCAAATGAGGATGCAATTAAATAATAATGAATCTGAATTTGTAATACAAATATAAATTAATGTATAAATATCTAATTTAAAAAACCAACTTACTTGAATTGGTAAAAACTTATTGCTAACTGTATCTAAAATCTCTCTCTCTATTTTGGAGAGAACACATAAGGCTACAACTTGAGAATTGTGTCCATCTATTTCCATATTTCCCGCTGTTGTGTACGTCGGTGATCGAATCACCCAATCGGTTTCATTATCCTTATCTGTTATTTTTTGGTGCCACATCTCATCCTCCTTCAAGTCCCAGAGATTGATAGTCCTAGAAGATAAACTCAGGTAATTAATCATTTCATTTCATATGTTTATTTTTCCAGAACCTGAACATATTTCGTACCCATCTTGTGATCCAGCAAAAACGACGCTATAACTCGTTGGATGGAAACAACACGACGTTATAAGACTTTGAGAATAAATAACTTTCGTGGGTCGCGACGGCTCCGAGATATTCCATACACAACCGATACAACAATCAGTAATGTAATCTTGTTTGTTTGGCGTTTCAATCTCCTATTGTAAAGAATGACTATTTTTAATTAGTTTTTGTAAATTGTTTAGATTTAAATTACCTCATCTCCTGGAGCGTGGACAGTAAGAAGAATTTTATTTAAAACTTCCGAGTAAACAATAAAAGTCACTGGCCTGCCAGATAAAAAATTTAAAGCACCTACTGAAAGTTTTATACATCCTGCACTAAAAGGCATTTCATGAGTATCCTTCTGAAGAATATTGCTGCCAAATCTTCTTTCTTCTAGCAAGCAAAGCATAACTTTTCCAGTTTTTTCTAAAAAATCGTTCAACTGTAACGCATCATATGTTGGAATTAAAGGAATATTTGATAAGTCGTTATCACTTCCAACGCCAATTTGCTCCTATAAAAATAAATTCCTTTGTAAAAAGTATTCCTTTTACGGAGAAACATTTTTTTTTTTACAAACAACATTGCTAACTTTTTTGAACATTTTTATATCTTCGTTAGTGGATAGATGTTTTCTACACGTTATTGGAAATTGCGTCCACTTGTTACAAGTGTTTATTTCATCGGTTTGTATTTCTATATCAAGATTGTCTTCATTAGTTTGGGTGGACATCTGAAAAAAGTACAACATATTAGACTCGAGAAACAATTATGAAATCCGTAATTAAATTAAACATTGGGTACCTGTTGAGTATTCAGTTTTCCATAATTCCTAATGAATTCTTCGTATGCAATTGGTGCACTTTCGTACAAAGACCATTTCACAGTATCTAATTTGATCATATTCATTAATTCCTGGCCTCTACTCAAAACTTTATTTGGTTCCTAATTTAATGTAAACACTTGAAGTATATTAAAAAAATAACAAGAGCAAAATCATAAACAATTATAAAATAATACAGTACACTTATATTAATAAAAATATGTTTTTCAACATAAACTTACTTTTTTCTCCCTATTTGTTTGAGCTGTTTTCGGGAATTCAGGAATTTGAGAAAAGGGGGAAAATTTCGCAAAATCTCCAGACCGACCATCTTCAAAGCCTTCGTCCATCGATAATGGCAGAGATTTATTTTCAGACTGCTTCTCTTCTCTACTTCAATAAATTTGAATTGCATAATATTGAATTAAACATAGAACAAAGTTACAAACTATTTGGTTTAAATTCAGAGCAAAAATTCGAATATTTTCGAAATAAAGCACATTTAGTGATGAAACAAGAATTTTATTCATTTTCATATTTAATTTTAGTTATATCGAACCTATAAGACTGGTGAACTGGTCGAATAAATGCCGACAGGCTAGGTGTTTTTGGTTGCACATTTGTTATTGAATCGACTGACATTGATTCAATCCTTGCTGCTCTTTTTTTGGCTTCTGCAAGTTCGTAATGTCCAGAATCTAGCATTCGTTCCTCTTCAGTTTTGCGCACCTCGTAATTACATACAACTCTTTTCTGCAACTTATTTTTTTTTAGATTAATTATCATTTTTACAACTTTAGAAACTATTCTGGTGGAAATGAATTTTCATAATAAATTTTAATAATATGAAAATTGTAATTTTTTTTAGAAATTTGTATAATAAGAAATAACTTTGTACAGAAAATTGAAATTTTCACATTGTTTTAGTTTACTGTAATTTATTTTAAGAAAACATTTGCATCAGGATAGTTAAGATCAATTATAATTAAAGAGTTCACTGATTATTATTTACTTTTTCAAGTGCTTCCATTTCAATTGGCTCCAAATCAGGACTGTTTTCAGATTCATCTGCTTCGTCACTAATTGCTGAACCTTCACTATCAGTGCATTCCTCAAAGTCAGATTCATAACTCTGTAAATTTAAAAAGAATAAGAAATTATCAATAACTCTATATGAGGATTTTTAACTTACTTCAAAATCATGTTCATATTCATAATCCTCATCTGATTCAAGCTTATCTGGCTCTCTTATAACTTTTGAATTATCTTCAACTTTACTTTTTATTCCGACTGCAGAATGTAGAACTCTAATTTCACTTGGACTCAAAGTTCTAGACCTTCTTCTTTCTCTAGATATATGCAGTTTTTCCCTCTCACTTTCTTCGAATTCATTATTCTTATCAGCGCGCTTCTTCGTTTCCAAATTCCTAGTTTCAGTTGATTGTTTCGTAGATAGAGATTCAAGTTTACTATCATTACTTTTTGGCTCGAAAATAGTACTCGAGCCTCTTTTATCTAAACTAGAAGTCTTTATCTTCTCTTTAAATTTACTTTTTTCTACCTGACTAGAAATTTTCGTCATTTGTCTTTCAGTTTGAGATTTTTGTTTAGATCTAGTTTTATTTGATACTGATGATGTATAAGAGAAACTAGATAAATGAGGCTTTGGTGTCAAAGAAGGCGTATTTGTAAAAGTAGACTTTTCTTGGGAAAGTATATTGGTTTTTCTAGAAGCAGGACTTCTAGTTGACGATTTGTTAAGGTTGTTTCGAGTTGTTCTTGTTTTGCTGTCTCTACCTGCATTTTGATCTATATAACGTCGTTCTTTTTCTTTCTCACTTTCGAATTTTGAAGTTTGATCTACATTTTCTTGACTTTTGTAGCTTTTTGATTTCCCTTGCGAACGGGATGTAGGAACAGTCTTCGATTTAAAAGTCTTTTTTATTGCTCCCTGAATAATACCAGAAGTATTTATATTTTACGTTTCAAAAAATCACGATTTTGAATAAATAAGAAATGATTGAATTACTTAAGAATGGATACTGTAAATTGAAGAGAAGATAACTTAAGGATAAGAATGACTAATTAATATTTCTATTATTTTTTTCTTTAGATATTGCTTTACAGTTCAACAAATAATAGGGCAAATGATTAATGTTTTTTGTAGATTAAAAATATGATAACAATAAAGTTTATCCATATCGATTAATTTATAACTCAGAAAAAACTTTAGATTGTAACATTAACAACATTACTCTTGTAATCGAGATTTAATCATTTACTATTTAAAATTTTTTTAAACAAAATGAAATAATCAATCATAATATCTTATTTTTCAAAAAAGCATGTACTTCTAATTAAACATTTTTTGTCTGTCGAAAATAACAATAACTTGAAATGATGTCTACGATCATTTATAGGCATTACACACTTTCTTATAATCAAGTACTAGTTAAATTATTAACAAAAAGACATCGATGAAACCTTGTCAAACTCCCGAAACTAAATTATGCTGTAAAACGCATACATTTTTTGAGAGCGTATAATATGTAACCAAACCGATGTCATGCGGAGAATTAATTCTGTGTGTATTTTAGATGAATTAAGGAAATGTATTGTACATTAAATATGATTTGATATTAAAAATAACTTACCCTATTAGACATTATGTAGCTAATTGATTTGTTTTGACATTTCTGAGGGTTGTGAGGACGCCATGTGACCAGTGTTGTGCAGTTAAAGGTGCAGCCATACTACGAAATGTATAAGCATCAGCCCCCTGCATCTTAGTCAGAATGCACGTAATCCGCGAAACGAAAATGTCACACGAATTGACCGTGGCCGCTAGGGACGCTGATTGTTCATGAGGCCTGAATTCATTTTAATGCATGGGAAAAATGCATAAAAATTAAATTTTTGGGGATAAAAACTACTTGATCATATTTTTTTTACAACACATTAAACTAGAAAGTTTTAAATATTATTTAAAGCAATTTTTACTGATATAAAGGGTAATATGCTTGAAATTTGGGCGAAAATTGTCTTTGTAATTCTGGCTGGAAATTGAAATCAAAGTTCTGTTATCTTCGTTTTAACATTAATATTTACATTGTGATTATTAAATAAAAATACAATATTTATTTATATTATCAATATTATTGATATTATATCAGTCTTACATATTATAATAGAAAAATTGGCTATTGAAATTCCATCAAATTGAATTATAATACGGGTATTAATTATATCATCTTGATTTTGTTAGAAAAATTAGATTTTATTATAGGACATTTTGTATTTTATATTTTAAAACTTCTTAGTAATTCAAAAAATTACATTTTTATAAACAAAACTTTCACATAAGGAATGAACGTACATTTGAAAAAGTAACAAATATAAAGAATTTATAAAATTCCTTTATAAGTATTTGAAAACACTAAGAACAAAGATGTTTGTAATAAATAATAATCAACATAATATACTAACATTCATGATAATATAATGGATATTTAGATCTCATATGCACATAATTTATTATGTGTATTTTATCTATAATTAGGGATGGGCGATCTCGATTCGATTCTACGAAGATCGATCTTTTTTACTCGATTAATCGGTTGGATTGATATTTTTTTTGGTAGGGTATCGATTTTCCAAAATCGAATTTCTCCAAAATACATTTTCTCCAAAAATCAGCAATTTCAGAGCGTACTAATGTCAGCATGCAATGTAGGAAGACAAGAGTGGTGTATGGTTTCAAAAAAGCGTGAAAGTCGGTAAGGTAGGCAGGTTTTTAAAAAATAAAGAAACAGATGGCACGAAGAATATATTTCTTATAATGTTACTAAAGTATTCTGCGAAAATATTATTTTGAATGCAAAGAAGTATTTGTGATGATTTTTCAAAGAGCTCGTCATTATAAGAAGTAAACCAGGTGATCTAAGTGCTTAAAATACACCTTCCTCAGGGAAGTTGAGCTGAGAACGGAAATTTAAGATACCTGCTTTATATTTTAGAGATCCTGTCATTTTGAAAATTATATTTAGTAGTCCAAGTGTCTAAAATACATCTTCCTCATGGAACTTAAGCTGAGAACTGAAATTTCAGATACCTAGTTCATATTTTAGAAATCTTGTCATTTTGAAAATTATATTTAGTATTCCAGGTGCTTAAAAAACATCTTCCTCAGGGAACTAAAGCTGAGAACTAAATATTAAGATAAATAGTTTATATTTTAGAGATCTAGTCATTTTGAAAATTATATTTAGTAGTCCAGGTGCTTAAAAAACATCTTCCTCAGGGAACACAAGCTGAGAATTGAAATTTAAGATACCTAGTTCATATCATAGAGATCCCGTCATTTTGAGAATTATTTCCCTGAGGAAGATATATTTCAACACCTGGACTACTAGATATAATTTTCAAAATGACGGGATCTCTAAAATATAAACCAGGTATCTTAAATTTTAGTTCTCAGCTTAAGTTCCATGAGGAAGATGTATTTTAGGCACTTGGACTACTAAATATAATTTTCAAAATGACAGGATCTCTAAAATATAAAGCAGGTATCTTAAATTTCCGTTCTCAGCTCAACTTCCCTGAGGAAGGTGTATTTTAAGCACTTAGATCACCTGGTTTACTTCTTACAATGACGAGCTCTTTGAAAAATCATCACAAATACTTCTTCGCATTCAAAATAATATTTTCGCAGAATACTTTAGCAACCTCATAAGAAATATATTCTTCGTGCCATCTGTTTCTTTATTTTTTAAAAACCTGCATACCTTACCGACTTTCACGCTTTTTTGAAACCAAACACCACTCTTGTTTTCCTACATTGCATGCTGACATTAGTACGCTCTGAAATTGCTGATTTTTGGAGAAAATGTATTTTGGAGAAATTCGATTTTGGAAAATCGATACCCTACCATTTTTTTTCGATCTTTACGAACGATTCTCCTTTCTTTTTTTCCTGTTTCCTATTTCTATGAACTGTTCCTATGAACTGTTTTTTAGTTTAAAAGTGAGATCAAGGGGTCGACCACGAGAATATCCTTAATGTGATATACAAAGTATATTAATATTATAAACTTTATAATAATACTTTATATTTATGCCAGAAATTTTATCATAAATAATACTTTAAGTGATATTCATAGTTCAAAGTATATTAATATTATAAACTTTATAGTAATACTTCATATTTATGCCAGAAATTTAATCATAAATAATACTTTAAGTGATATCCAAAGTTCAAAGTATATTAATATTATAAACTTTATAGTAATACTTCATATTTATGTCAGAAACGTTATCACTAATAATACGCATTTTGCTTTAGAAATTGTGTAATTTTAAAAAATAAAAAACGTTCCTGATTCGCAAATATAGTGTGTTTTTTAAGCCTAATTTCCTTTTTTATTGATATAAACACTTTTTTATTTTGATAATTTAAATTCACAAAATATGCAAGTAACAATTATATCTCCAATTGTTATAAAACATTGTAAAAAAAGGTTATTTTACAGAAATTTATCATTTTCAGAAAAAAGTATCGATTTTTGAAGATCGATTCAAAAATTGATCTTTTTAACCGATTAATCGATCAAATTGAATCAATAATTTCAGAATCAATTCTTTTTTTTGAAGATCGCCCATCCCTATCTATAATACCTTAAGTTCAGTCAGTCAGCTTTGTTGATTTTTTTATTCAATGCGTTTTAAATTTAGTATAGATTAAATTTTAATAAGTTAAAGGCGCTCATGATAAATAAACCACAAAACAATGCACTTTTTCAGAGCATTATGTGTGGCCTGTTTTGCAACCTAAAGCAACAAATTTCCGCATTTTCACTTAAATTTTTATATCACCGACTGTTAAAACCATTCCAATTTACCTAAAAAGCACACAAAAGCACTTCAGACACCAATTTTTCACAAAAAACGTTAAATTTCAATGTTCTATAATGCTAATCTGTATAAAGTCGGCCTCATGAACAGCCAGCGCCACGGTGGCCAACGGTCAACATCTGTGACATTTTCAACTCCAGAGATTCCGGGGGCTGATAAGCATCTTGCTTGCTTGCGCAAAAACTTATAAGAGTGAAAGAAATGGAGAACATTCTGTTTATCTCAGGGCACTGTCCCATCGTGTATCGTGTCCACGGTAGTATAGACAGGTCTGGCAACTCCCGTGGTGGGGGATGTTCCCTTCTTGTAGTCAGAATGTTTCATATTTTCGCCACGGATAGCGCTAGTATCGAGTAGTGGCCCGAATGACCGCACTATAACATGGGTAGGTATACATTGTACCATAGTTTTAGTTGCCCAAAGTTTCAATTGCCCATAAAATCACCAGAAGTCACTATATTTGAAAAGCAGTGTTTGACGAAGACAGCCCTGTCCAAAGATATTATAAACCTAGATGCGGAGAGTGGCCTCGGAGTGGGGGAACGATATATATAGAACATCACTCTTTCTTGGGTATCGAGGATCGAGGTACTGCCCTCTTCACAACTTTCAGCCATTTCCATGGCGACGCGTGTTTCTCGCAGTGTCTTCTGAATTCGAAAACACGGAGATGCTCGAAAATCTTCGGGAGACTTCGGCTCTCTCCTTATTTCGTCTATATATAGCATATAGGGTAGGTGTGGGTATTACTGTGGATGCCCCAGTTACTGCAGTTTCAAATAAAACTAATGATATACAATGTTTTAAAGATATATAACGCCACAGAAAAATTAAAAACAATTATTTTCTAATCCAAGCATAATAAGTATCAACGAATTATCAATAGTTACGATATTTGTAGCTAATTGATTGCAATTTGAAACTCTCATGTTCCCGATTCCCATAGTTTTAATGCTTAGATTTGTTGACAGGTCATGAACACGTTCTGAAAAACTTGTTATAATTCCGTTTCTGAAAATAAAATATTTATTGTGATATTATTTTTTGCAAAGTAAATATCTTATTTTTCTAAATATTTATGCAAAATAACAAAATATACGTTTTTTAATCATTTTTTTACCTAAACAGTATTTGGTACATGATTTTCATAGGTGTATGAATTACTGCGATCTGTCAGGTGGCACTGCATAACCTTTCAATCTATTACAAATGCTTCGTTATGCTTACTTTTTATAATTGAGATGAAACAAAATGTTGAAAACTCCAAAATCGTTGCTAATGAGGCAAGAGGAAGTCAAGTAATATAATTTTAAGGTAAATTAAATAAGAGTTATAATATTATTTAATCTTAATTTGTTAAAAATGCTTCATGTTCACTTTTTATAATTTACTTTAAATAAAATGTTCAACACTCCTTAATCGTTGCTAAAGATGCAAGAGGAACTCAAGTGATATAATTTTAAGTTAAATTAAATAAAATTAATAAAATTATTAATCTTAATTTGTTACGAATGGTTCGTCGTGTTTACTTTTTATAATTGAGATTAAATAAAATGTTCAACACTCCTAAATTAATTGTAAGTTCACTCAAAATAATATCGCAGTATTACGCGCGCAGAAATTTGGGTTTCCGCAGTAGTTGGAGCGCAGTAATTGGGGATTCCGCAGTAATTGGTGCGCGCAGTAATTCATGCAAACCCGCAGTAATACCTACATGGAACATTTTTTTTAGATTTGCATTTTTTAAGTAAATCTGGTTTCTTTTCAGGGTTTAAGGACTGCATGCTACTTACTTAATACCAAATACTGCTTTAAAAATTAATTCGCGACGATTTTTTCATCTCAAAATCTTTTTTTTTAACTTTAAAAGCCGTCTTGATTTTCGATCCGTAGTAATTGGCACATTTACCCTATACGAAATAAAATAAAAGCAAGCGTTCCCTAACTTTCTGAGTTTCTGCGATTTCTTCGATTCGATGTCTCATGCATCTCGTCGTCTGCTCGCCCGGCGACTTCTGTTTACAAAATTTGACAGCTGACAAATTTTGTAAAAAGTCTTAAATAATGTTGATGACGTGACATAAATTTTATGAATTTCAGGAAATGTTAAATAGTTCTTTCGAGTGTGTGATCTGCAAGGACTATTTATTCGATTCTATTTGTTTGTAGAATTTAAATGCAGAATTTGAGGTTAGGTTCATAACCTGTTGTATTCAAGTAGTTTTATTTTTTAACTTTCATTGATTTCACTCAATTGATTTTGAATATTATAAATTCAGAATGTTAATTAACTGTATTTTAATGTAAATTTTAAAAATAATAATTATTTTCAATTAATAAATTCTGTCATAATTACCTTTCTTGTAATTCTATTTTATGAGAATATAAAAACATTCCTTTAAAGATAAAATGTGGAAACCTAGCTTCAAGTTTGCTTACGTAGGAAACACTTTGCAGCCGACCCGAAATTTATGAAATAACTAAATAAATAATTACTTACAGGAAATAACTATTTAATATTCATTCTTATCTATATCTTATGGTAATAAAGTACATCTATGAAGGGAAAAATTGTTACTGTCAATATTTTTGGTTGAAATGAGAAATTGAAATTTTGAGTTTAGAATTTAAATCCAATACTCTTACAGTCTTGCAAATGAAAATTAAATTACAGTTATTGAAATTTTACAAAAGTACAATGTAAATCAGATGAATTAATGATACAATGATCTAAAAATGAAAGAGTTTTAAAATCGTTTGAACTCAAAATTTTTTAAATTTTCAAAGGCTTACTCAAGGATATAAGTGCTTTTTACAAGTGATTCATTAAAAGCTTACAAGAAAATCATCAGTGGACAGATTAAAAAATAATGAGGTATTGAAAATTGCTTAATAGTAATATTTCCAAGTTTAAATTGAATAAGTTGGAAATATTTAAATAAAAAGATCTACAAATAATTATAGTTGTTCCTCTTCACAAAAATTTTATTTGCAAACAATATATAATCTATATAATTTGAAGTAATTTTAGTTATATATCGAAAAAATTGAAATAGTCTTCGGACTTTAGAAAACTAGGAAATTTATTCATGGAAATCAATTCAAATTGCATTTAATGAAATATTTCAAATGAAAACATTATTTTTTGTGCCCTCTTTTGAGGATATTGTTAGAATTTCCTTTTCTCACAATTTTACTAGGAATTCTTTCTTCGATTTAATGAAATGATTTGTTTAAATGAAATAAAAATTTTTTAATTCAATAAATACTTGTTTGAATCAAATTAATTTTTATTCAAAACAAAGAAATTATTTCAATGATATATGGTCAAAGATATAAATTGTTTGATTGAAGGCAGAAATTTATTTGATTCGAACAAATATTTATTTGGTCCAAAGATATTTTGTTTGAATCAAAAAAATTTTATTTCATTAAGGTAGTAAAATAATTTATTTTCTTCCAAATCTCTCAAAAAGAAAAAACAATCGTAGACTTTATTTGAGGAAACGATTTTGCAGAACAACGCTTATTTCGTATCTCACATATTTTGGTGAAAAAAATCGAATTTTTTTAATATTAAAAATCAAAACATAAAATATACATCCTGTGGAGAAATTTCTTAATAATAATGTGTAGAGCTCATTTAGGCAAATAATTTTTCATCTAAACGTTTTTTATGTATCTAATATATTTTGTCTAAAAAATGGAATTTTCGAATTTTAATCGTATTTTTTGGAATTTAAATGAAAAATATATGTTTTATTAGAAACTGTATGGGACAAAATTTGTAGATCTTTTTGAAACGAACAATTTTGTAAACTTACGTTTTTTTCGTATTTCACATATTATTGTTAAAAAATTGAATTTTGGATTTTCAATAGTTTTTTTTTAAATTAAAAAGAAAAATATGCATCTTATGGAAAAATGTTACAATTTAAATTTGTAGGTCTTTATGTAGTAAATAATATTGTATTTTAACGTTTTTTCGTATTTCGTATAATTTAACTGGAAAATGGAATTTTGATATTGACTTTTTTTGAATTTGAATATGCTGTAACATTTCTAATTTTGATTCAATCAAAAAATGTTACCAGGATAATTTGTAGAGATTTATGAGCACTATCAAAAACCAGTATTGTAATGTTTGATTTTTTCAAAAAGTTATTTTCAAATACACAAAAGTAGTGCTCAATCCCTCAATTTTGATTGGATGTGGCTCGTTAACGAAATTGTCCTTACTTTTTCGGCTCCGATAAAGTGTGCCAAAGCTCAATTCAATTTGATAATTCTATCGAGAGTTATGCCGCACACGACAGACAGACAGACAGACACTTTCGTAAAAACCGTATTGTCTGACTCAGGGGGTCTCAAAACGTAAAGATTTGATGAAAATTTCGAGTCATTTTTCACATAAAACCAATACCTTCTCATCCATGATGAGAATTTAAAAAAAAGAATTAAAAATATAAAAATTAAACTTTTTAAAAATAAGAAACTAATTCTCTTTCTATTGCATACATGTTCAAATTATAATAATTAAATATTGGTTTTTCATTCATGTACTTATCTTCCACTGACAGAAAGTTAATTTAGCAATGCATGTTCACTGTAACCTATTTCAATATCAAAATGATACTATAAAGCCAAATAAAATACACATAAAGTAACATTGAAACACTTTACACGTCGCTTTTCCTTGCTTTGTTTACCAATTTTTAATTTTCTTCAATATATATAATTTAAATTTAAATTTTTAAAGCGCGCTTACTGTTTATTTGTATCTCAGCGGGCGGAGGGGAATGGAGGGAGACACATTTAGCGCCTCTATAATGCTTTCGAGGAACTAATTTAATTGTAACCTACGTTGCGGTGAGAGGCAAGAGGGGACCGGTAAAAACACGCCGAAAGCGACGTCTGCATTTAAGGCTACCGAACTATAATTTGCCGCATCTAGGTTTATAATATCTTCGGTTGCCCAACGTTATTACAAAAGCAGTGTTAGACTAACACTGCTTTTCAAATATAGTGACGTCTGGTGATTTTATGGTCCATTGAAACTTTGCGCAACTAAAACTATGGTACAATGTATACCTACAGACAGGGACGGATCCAGAGGGGTGGTACTGGGGGTCCGGACCCCCACCCCCCTCCTAAGCGAAATATCAGAAATCTATAATCATGGAGAATAGACATAAAGAGACCAATCTCTTATGCATGAACATCACAAAAGTTGAGCACGTTCTTGTCGGAAGTACATGAAAAAGGTACAAGAACTTCCCGATTGATGGCGCGAATGCAAGTGGCGTAAAAAAATGGCTGCTTCCTTCTGTTCGCTCAAAATAGTCTAACATAACCGCAAATTAAGGTTAATATTTGTAAATGTTTGTAAATATTCTTATAATAAATATATGTTGCCATGACAACCTGCATGCATGCAAAGGTACACGAAGATTTTTTTTTTACGCTACTTGCAGGAGCGCCATCTCTTAGGACGTTCCTGTACTCAATCAATGTACTTCCGATAAAAAGATGCTGATTTTCAGTTACATTAGTTTGGTCTCCTGATGTCTATTCTCCATGTCTATAATCTTCTGATGCATATATATATTTTTTTAAATTTTTCGATCGTACCCCCACCCCCCTCCCCAAACTTTTTTTTCTAGATTCGTCCCTGCCTACAGAGATGAGTTCGGAGATTGCTAAAGTAATGGAATAAGAGAATTTCACAAAAGTGTGTAGGGAAACGTAGTTCCACCCCACCACTCAGAGGAGTGGGGGCCGCGCGTAGTAACTCTAGAGTACTACTTGTTCTATGGCGTTCTAGAGTACCGCCCAGTGTGTCCAGATTTGAAACGGGAACGTTACACACTCAACGCCAACAGCAGTACGTACCAGTGAGAATGGTTGCGCGCGCAGCGCAGTGCGTCTGCTGTTCGCAGCGGTTCTCTGAGTTCTCTCTGGTTGAAGGCTCCTTGTACCTACAGCTGATATTGCGTGCGCGAGGAATCACATGTACGCACTGTTAGCTAAAGTTGTGTAAGTTTCATTGCTATATGAAACTCAAGAGTGTGTAAGAGCACTGCTTACAAATCGACAGCTTGCTCGGTTTTTATGTTTCTTTCGACTCTGCTGGATTGCGAGCAAAAGAGGCGCGAAAGAAATGCCAAATTCGAAATGGCAGAAGATATAATTTGAAAACTTAACCATAAAATCAAAATTTTATAATGTGTAAAATCTTTTACATGACAGTTTCAATAAATAAGTGTTAATTGAAGGATTCAATATTTAAGCAGGTTAATAATTTATATTCTAATTCACATACGAAATTACAATTACTAAACAATTTTTTTGTATGAAGTTGATTCAAGAAAACTTTACTATTGAGTAAAATACTTTAAATGCCATTTTTTGAAATACATAACATCTTTTACGTGACAATTTCAATATATAAGTGTAAACAAAAGGTTTTTCTTTTAATGAATAAATTATATTTACATTTGCATACGAAATTACTCATTGAGATTTTTTTGTCATTGAGTAAAAGTGACCAATATTATAAAAATAAAATAATTTTAAAAAAAGTTTTAGAATACTTAACAATTTTTATATGACAATTTTAATGTATAAATGTAAATAAAAGGTTTGATTATCATAAAGAGTTAATTAATTATATCTGAATTTGCATGTGAGATTAGACATTGAGATTTCTTTTGTATGAAGATAATTCGACAAACTTTGACTGCAAATTAAAATACTTTAAATAAATTTTTTCAAATATTTAAAATCTTTTGTATGATCATTTTAATATATACACTGCCATTAGAAATTACAGGTTCACTTATCTTCATTTTTATATTAACACGTGATGTAAAAGACTTCAGCTATTCTACAAATTTTTAACGATATTTTATTCGAAATAAATATTTTTCAATTTCATATCAGAGAAATCTCAACATGTAATTTAATATTGAAATTTAAATATAATATATTTGATATTTAAAGAATCAAACCTTTTATTCACACTTGGATAGTCTCTAAATAATTTATATGCAAATACAATATAATTTATTTTTGAATAATCAACTCTTTTATTCACATTTATTTGATGAAATTGTCATGTAAAAGATTTTATTTATTCTAAAAATTTTCTTGATGTACTTTATACTGAAGGAAATTTTTTGAAATTTATTTCTTACTAGACAAATCTCAAATTTTAATTTCTTATGCAAAATAAAATATGTTTTTTAATTTTTTTAAATAATCAAATATCTTATTCAAACTTGTATATTAGAATTTTCATTAAAAAATTTTACGTATTCAGAAATTTTGTTTCCAAATAATTGATTGTTAAATTTATAAAATTTACCTTATATTATAAAACTCTTAAGATGTAATTTCATATGTACTTGCAGCAGATATTGCTTGTGCGATGATTCACACATACGCACTGACATTTAAAGTTGTATTAACCTTTCTTGTTTAAATATTTTGAAAAGCATTCACCTGAAATAAATATGTGAAAGATTTTATATAATTTTGGGTTGTTTTAAACACTCAAACAAATTTTTCAGTAAAAATTAATATCAATAAATGTTTATAGTTACAAGACGAGATATAAAAAAATTTTTAGCTTCTTGAATTTAAGCCTTAATCACAAATTTTAAATGCTTAAACAGGTTTTAACAATTTTTATACATTTATAAAAATTTGAATTAGAATCATGAGTCATAATCATGCAAATTTTTAAAGTCTAATTGCATATTTTTTCCTGTAACCTCATTTTTAATGGCGCACAGTGGGCTGAATTAAAAATGTAATATTCAAAATCACCTACAGACAACAATTTTTAATCAATTTACAATTTTTACATTCTCTTTATATGAGAAGGTTTTGATTTTTATTTGATAAATCACTTTATGAATTTTTATCAAATTTTTACGCTTTGATATACCTTAAATCAGATAAAACGGTTTTTACGAAAGTGTTTGTCTCGTCTGTTCAGCATGATAATTCTCTATAGAATAATTATCGAATTGGATTGAGCTTTTGCATACCTTATCGAAGCTCAAAAAGTTAGGACAAGTCACTTAAACAGCCACATCCAACTAAAATTGTTAAAATAAAAGCATTTTTTGTGTTTCTGAAAAATCAAAAATTACAATATTGGTTTATGATAGTGCTCATGAAGTTTCACTAATTGCTTTTATTATGTTTCTCGATTTAACCAAAATTAGACGAGTTTTATTATGTTGACACTTGAAAAAAATCAATATGAAAATTTCATTTTCCAGTTGAAATATAGGGGATACGAAAGAAACGTTATGGTACTAAATAGTTTACTACAAAAAGATCTATACAAATTTCAATTGCGATATTTTGTTATAAGATGTATATTATTTTTTAATTTACGAAAAAAATGTAAGAATGCAAATTTTTTTGTTTTAATAAGGTCTACAAATTTTGTCATAAAAATTTAGTTTTATAACAGGTTTTATAACAGCTTGTATGTTTTATTTTTAATTTAAAAAATTTCTATTGAAAATAAAAACTTTAATTTTTCAACAAAAAAATTGTAAAATAAAAATCCTTTGCCTAAATATAGTCTACGATTTCTTATCCTTTTTGGGGTTTTTGGAAGAAAATAAATTATCTTAATCGTGTAATCTTTAACATGTTTTAATTTTTATATTAAGAAAAAAAAATAGAAAAGTAAGACTTCGTTTAATTAATATTTTTAATCTGAAAAAAAAATAACTCGATTAATTATATTCTCAATAGAAATAGATGTTGAAGTATCTGAAGAATATAAATTATTAATAGGATATCGAATATAATTATTAAAACCAAATTATTTTAACAAAAATATCTGCATCATGCTTGTAAAGTACAGTTGTAAGTTGAAATTGCTTTATTATATTGGCAAAATGATACTTTATCATGCAAATTTTTTGTTTGATATTATTTTTTCATTTTACAAGCAAATTATTATTATTATTATTTATTGTAATATCAAAGCTATAGAAAAAAAACAACAGAATTGAGCCCTATAATCAAAGCTATAATTAATAAATTTATTGGCTGGGTGGAAAAAGCCTCAAAAGTATAAAAAACCACCATAACCTGTGAAAGAAAAACTACAATCAAGTACATAATTTAAATAAATAAAATGAAACGAAAATCAAAGTATAACAACGTAAAGTTCACAAATGAAATTCACATAAATAAATATTGAGACATGCCCTTATATATACATTATTAACTACTGTTACGAGCAAACCGTGATTAAAATATTAAAAATTATAATAAGTTGTAATTTCATAAAAATATTTTATTATTACCCAAGCGAAGTATTTACGCAAGACTCAAATAAACAATAAATAGTTCATTCACGGTTCTCGTAACCTGAGCGCTTTTGCACGCTCAGCAGAGGCAGGTAAAGGGGTCGGTTCAAGGACCTAAACATATTAAGAAAACTCAAAATTAAAACAACAATCTCCATGCAAGGGGAAAGATTGTTCCCAGGAAACAAAAAACCATTCACTTGCGTTAAATTTGAATGGGCTTTGAGGTGTTCTGAATTGCGTATCTGTCACTGGAATTTCAGCATTAACAGATTGAAAACCAATATTTCCGATAGAAAAGAATGTATTTAAAGTGAACAATCGTTTACGATACAATTCGTATTCTGTTTTTATTGTATTTCTCTTATTCAGAGTGACCTTTTAAGACTTCCATTTCATTTGGAATTTCAACCGATTCATGCGAACATCAATGAATCGTACATTGCCATTAGAAATTATTGGAGGTTAATCAGTCTTATTCAACCCTATTCACTTAACGATTTAACCAATGTCGAATGGCAGATTTAAAACATTGCGCACAAATGGCAGATTCCAAGTATCACCATCCGATTGAATTTTTATTTCCTGAATATGTAAATGACAGATACACAATTCAAAGAGACGCGTGTTCTATCGGTTTTTTTTCCTGGGTTTATAATAATAAATAAGGTTATAGGTATATATGTGTATGTGTACCCAGGAAAAAAAAAACGATAGAACGCGCGTCTCTTTGAATTGTGTATCTGTCATTTGCATATTCAGTAAATAAAAATTCCATCGGATGGTGACACTTGGAATCTGCCATTTGTGCGCAATGTTTTAAATCTGCAATTCGACATTGGTTAAATCGTTAAGTGAATAGGGTTGAATAAGACTGATTAACCTTAAATAATTTCTAATGGCAATGTACGATTTATTGATGTTCGCATGAATCGGTTGAAATTCCAAGTGAAATGGAAGTCTTAAAAGGTCACTCTGAATAAGAGAAATACAATAAAAACAGAATACGAATTGTATTGTAAACGATTGTTCACTTTAAATACATTATTTTCTATCGGAAATATTGGTTTTCAATCTGTTAATGCTAAAATTCCAGTGACAGATACGCAATTCAGAACACCTCAAAGCCCATTCAAATTTAACGCAAGTGAATGGTTTTTTGTTTCCTGGGTATGATCTATAATATAATATATATTATATATGCTATGCTATATATATATATATAAAAAATATATTATATATTCTATGTCATATGTATATATATATATGTATTGTATACTTTTGTTATAGTATTATAGATAATATAACATGGGTTATTTATAATAACGCTAACTTGAGCGTTTAGATTTGTGTCCATGTTTGAATGTGTGTGCATATATTCACGTGCCAATTATGACAAAAGATATTGGCACCTAAATGTATGCATGTAAATGTATAATAAAATTAAATTAAGCAGGCATGTTATAAGAATGGAAGAATGAATTAAAATAATGTAAATGGAATGAATGAAGATTAAGAAAAACGTGGAAGTTTAAAAATTGTAAAGAACGATAGAGAAGAGAATGCGAGAAAACAGCGAACGCACGTAGATGGGACAAATAACGGAGAAAGAAGGAAAAGGAAAACGAAAAGGAAAATGCTCACACACACGTAAGCCGGACCCTAGTGGCTGTAAGCGCAGGTATAACCCTTGCGGTGACGTCATGACACCTTACGCCTGCCGTATGCAGCTTACGCTCGCCTGTACGCACCGACTTTGACGGATCCTACGCATATTAGAGACCACGCGCTAAAATCTTTAACCGCTGATATCGATGTTATGCATGCAATAGTATTCCTGAAACCACCTCAATCTATTAAATCACTGTTCCTATTATTTATTATACCTAAAGCTTGAGTAGCTGAAAAATTGTCGGCCAGTGAGTAATACATTACCAACAGAATCTGAACCAACATTTTTCTGAAAATATGAAAAATCGAAAAGGTGTCAGATTCCAAAAAATTCTAAAGGTCAATCTAAAATCCTGATATTGACCTACGACTTGCTAAAATTCTGGAATAATCCAGAAATTATCATTAACTAATAAAATGCCAAGTCAACAAAAATTCTCACTTGGCAATAGACATGAAGAATTTCAAAACTACCAAGTATTTAGGTCTTCAATATTTCCAAATTCTTTCTCAGCAAAAATTCCTCTTCACAGAAATCACGCCACATAGAAATATTTCCAAGTCATCACTATTCCCCACCTGTATGACATCGATACAATTCCATAAAAATCAATCAATTTGAAATCAAAAACGCAGTCTGACGAGCTTCTTACTCCGGGTAAGAACTCTAAAGAGCATGACACGGTTCTTTGCATTCGCGCGTCAGCGGTTCGGAATAAGTAAGTCCTATCACCTGGATAGTTGACCTAGATTCGTGAAAAGACCTAGCCAGGGCCACAAATTGGGGATTTTACTTGGGCGGACGTAAATACTTCTAAAATCTTTCCTCCGACGAAAGCCGTTCACGGGGTTGTCGCGCTAAAAAATTATACAAGTAAAATTTTTATCACTACGCTTCTGAAATAATATTTTGAGTGTGTCGGTGGTCGGTTAGCCGCAAGAGTTAACTGTGCGTGTACAGCCTGGCGTTGAAAAACAAAGTTCCGAAAAATAATCCTGTCGTCGAATCTCAAAACGACGAGAAGATATTTTCCGAGAAGCCACATTAAGGTTATAAACGATTAAAAGTGGAGAAAGAACACAATTTAAAAGTGCTGTTTTCTTTCTGGTTCGAAACCATCCATCTTTTAATTTTTATAAAATTCACAAGGCAAAAGTGTCGAGAATTCGTGTGTGAGTGTGTTAATTGCAAACACGTGCAATCGTTGAAAAATGAACAAGAGTGACTAGTTTTAGTCACGCATCACAGAATTTTTAAAAGCCCAGTTGAGTCAGAAAATCAAGGGTGACATCGAAGACAACCTTCTTCTCCAGCTCTTGTCCTAACAACTGGTAGAATTAACTACAAATATCGGTAAGCTGTATCGTTCTCAATTCATAATATTTTATTTGAATATAGAAGCAAAATCTCCTGATTGAGCCCCTCGAAATTAAGTAGATATTTTCTTTTCACCGAAATTCTAGCATTTTATATTCCGTTTTGGTAGCCTGTAGAAGAAAGCAAACATTCCGAAAACGATCCTACTTAAAAATAAAAAAAAGGGACACAAAAGTGTTCTACAGTTTGTGAAGCCTCCGCGTACACTTTTTCATCATTTAAATAAATATTAATTTATTATTTATAATATTTAATTATTTATTTATCCCTACCACCCGTACGTAACACTGCTTATATATTAATAAGATAAAACGATAAAATTTAATATTAATTTAACTATCCAAAAAAATACCATTCTGAGTCTGTCAGTTCAGAATGGCATGTGCTCAATCCAATTCGATAATTATTGAATTATTCTATAGAGAATTATCATGCTGAACAGACGAGACAAACACTTTCGTAAAAACCGTTTTATCTGATTTAAGGTATATCAAAGCGTAAAAATTTGATAAAAATTCATAAAGTGATTTATCAAATAAAAATCAAAACCTTCTCATATAAAGAGAATGTAAAAATTGTAAATTGATTAAAAATTGTTGTCTGTAGGTGATTTTGAATATTACATTTTTAATTCAGCCCACTGTGCGCCATTAAAAATGAGGTTACAGGAAAAAATATGCAATTAGACTTTAAAAATTTGCATGATTATGACTCATGATTCTAATTCAAATTTTTATAAATGTATAAAAATTGTTAAAACCTGTTTAAGCATTTAAAATTTGTGATTAAGGCTTAAATTCAAGAAGCTAAAAATTTTTTTATATCTCGTCTTGTAACTATAAACATTTATTGATATTAATTTTTACTGAAAAATTTGTTTGAGTGTTTAAAACAACCCAAAATTATATAAAATCTTTCACATATTTATTTCAGGTGAATGCTTTTCAAAATATTTAAACAAGAAAGGTTAATACAACTTTAAATGTCAGTGCGTATGTGTGAATCATCGCACAAGCAATATCTGCTGCAAGTACATATGAAATTACATCTTAAGAGTTTTATAATATAAGGTAAATTTTATAAATTTAACAATCAATTATTTGGAAACAAAATTTCTGAATACGTAAAATTTTTTAATGAAAATTCTAATATACAAGTTTGAATAAGATATTTGATTATTTAAAAAAATTAAAAAACATATTTTATTTTGCATAAGAAATTAAAATTTGAGATTTGTCTAGTAAGAAATAAATTTCAAAAAATTTCCTTCAGTATAAAGTACATCAAGAAAATTTTTAGAATAAATAAAATCTTTTACATGACAATTTCATCAAATAAATGTGAATAAAAGAGTTGATTATTCAAAAATAAATTATATTGTATTTGCATATAAATTATTTAGAGACTATCCAAGTGTGAATAAAAGGTTTGATTCTTTAAATATCAAATATATTATATTTAAATTTCAATATTAAATTACATGTTGAGATTTCTCTGATATGAAATTGAAAAATATTTATTTCGAATAAAATATCGTTAAAAATTTGTAGAATAGCTGAAGTCTTTTACATCACGTGTTAATATAAAAATGAAGATAAGTGAACCTGTAATTTCTAATGGCAGTGTATATATTAAAATGATCATACAAAAGATTTTAAATATTTGAAAAAATTTATTTAAAGTATTTTAATTTGCAGTCAAAGTTTGTCGAATTATCTTCATACAAAAGAAATCTCAATGTCTAATCTCACATGCAAATTCCGATATAATTAATTAACTCTTTATGATAATCAAACCTTTTATTTACATTTATACATTAAAATTGTCATATAAAAATTGTTAAGTATTCTAAAACTTTTTGTTTCTCAATGAGTAATTTCGTATGCAAATGTAAATATAATTTATTCATTAAAAAAAAACCTCTTGTTTACACTTATATATTGAAATTGTCACGTAAAAGATATTATGTATTTCAAAAAATGGCATTTAAAGTATTTTACTCAATAGTAAAGTTTTCTTGAATCAACTTCATACAAAAAAATTGTTTAGTAATTGTAATTTCGTATGTGAATTAGAATATAAATTATTAACCTGCTTAAATATTGAATCCTTCAATTAACACTTATTTATTGAAACTGTCATGTAAAAGATTTTACACATTATAAAATTTTGATTTTATGGTTAAGTTTTCAAATTATATCTTCTGCCATTTCGAATTTGGCATTTCTTTCGCGCCTCTTTTGCTCGCAATCCAGCAGAGTCGAAAGAAACATAAAAACCGAGCAAGCTGTCGATTTGTAAGCAGTGCTCTTACACACTCTTGAGTTTCATATAGCAATGAAACTTACACAACTTTAGCTAACAGTGCGTACATGTGATTCCTCGCGCACGCAATATCAGCTGTAGGTACAAGGAGCCTTCAACCAGAGAGAACTCAGAGAACCGCTGCGAACAGCAGACGCACTGCACTGCGCGCGCAACCATTCTCACGTACGTACTGCTGTTGGCGTTGAGTGTGTATCGTTCCCGTTTCAAATCTGGACACACTGGTACCGCCAGTCAGTTACTTAGTAGTTGGCCGCCATTACTGACAAGCAGATGTTCTGCGCTTTACCTGTGACTAGGTACAAGGTTGTACTTCTCTCAAGATGAGAGTTTTATATTAAAGTTTTTATTATTACATACCTACATAAAAGTGTTGTCATTTTACAACCTCTGCGTTGCATCAAGGGCTGATGGGCTGCCCGAAATAATACTCCAAAAGCCTATATTGGTGACCCCGACGTGATGGCGTCGTTTCAGCAACGCATCTTTACCATCCAAATTTGAATGGGATTTTTATAAATTACCAGCCAGCAATGCCTGATTGAAGGACGCAATATTTTACCGTCGATTTGTGGACGATGCAAGGAGAAACATGGAATTGTACATGACAGTGGACAGCTGACACCTTCTAGAAGGGTACATTTAATAACTCAACCGCTCACAGTCAATTTGACGATTTGTAAAAATTTCGGAGCAATTTAAGACTTGAGTATTGTTCTCTTCGATGAGAAGGTTTGTACCTTGCTTTAAACAATGTCTTTTCTGTGTAATCAAAACTATTTCATTTTCAAAGGCATTCCTTGCCAAACTTTGTGACATTAATCGCGCGGGAATTCAATGCTTTTTAGTTTTAAACATGGTTAAATATTTGTTTAAATGTTTTACACAACTTATAAATTTTAAAGGTTAGCGTCATAAATCAAATTCGTATTAAATTCACGTCGATTTAAAATTTTAAAGTGAGCGTCATGTTTTGGTGACCTTTGATGTTGTCAAGCCAAGTCAACGGCTAAGTCTACCTTATGTTTTTCTTTCTATTGAGCATCCTTATTATTAGCAAACACTGAAATTATTATTAATATTTAAACAGAAGCATTTAGTTTAACATTTTGAAAAATTGTTTGCGCGTAACTATCCTAACCCCCCTGGGTTTCGTTAGTTATTGTACTTTTAATGAAGATTCATTTTCTCAATTTAATAATTTTGCTCATATCGAATTTAATTCAAGTCTACGTTTACCATGTAACCTTGTAATTGCCTCGGCTAACTAATCATTACTATTATTCTGGACTTGTATTTATCTTCGAATACTTATTGAATTATTTTATTTTTAAAATGACAAATGTTTCAAAAACCTTATTTAAATGTTATTTAAAGAAAATTATTTTCTATTTGGAAATTTAATTTAACTCTTGCACAAAAATTTGATCTCTATCATTGTATTCAAACTAGTCACTTCTTTTAGCAATTATTTTTACCACCTGTTACGAAATCCACTATATGGAGCTTTTAAATATTATTAAAAGTACTCAGCTGCAAAAGCGGACTTCTGTATATCGCTTTTTCTTTACTGGAAGTCCGGTCTTGCGGCTTGTTCTACTTTATACATTCGGCATATACCTTTCTTAACTTAAGATAACAAAAAAAAATAAATAAAATGTTATTATATTCGCTTTTACAAAAATGAGCCGATAAATGCGCATTTCTGGATTGTCCAACATTTCTTTTTTTTTTTGTGCCGTTTTGATACGTAATTACTTGCGACAGGAGATACAAAGGTACATGAATGTTTTTAGATTTTGCTTGTACAGCTAATCCTATTTTATTGTCCTTTCTTTGCAGGATTGTTACAAAATTCAGTTTACCGTAATGCGGTCGCCCGATTGATGCTTTGGCTGTTACCTCTTTCTTTCTCTTACTACAAATGGTTCTATGATCTTGATTTTAATTAATTTTGGATTTTTAATTTTTATAGTGTTTATACTGCTTGATTGTATTTCTCATACAAAGATGGCAACCGGTCAATCTCAAGCCGATATCGGTCGGGACGATATCCCTAGACTTCTACAGCAGATAGTCGACACTCAAAAAAATCGTGTTGATGCTTACCGTGTCCCGCGAATTCCTAAGTTTTATCGGGATGATCCATCATGCTGGTTTATTCAAATCGAGGCATCGTTTGCACAAGCAGGTTTACGCGACGAAACAACAAAAGCTCATACGCTTATTGCAAATTTAGACGTTGACCTAATTGCTCACATCAAGGACATTATTACTATGAATCGTCAACCGAACGATCTATATACGCTCATTGAAAATCGATTGCTGTCTAGTTTTCCCGTTTCACCTGAATCGCGCTTACGTCAACTCCTAAAAGGAGAAGTTATCTCTGATGGTAAACCATCTCTCCTGTTAAATCGTTTACGCAACTTGAATGACGGGAATTGCAGCGATGAAATTATCAAGACAATCTTTCTAGATCAGTTATCGGCAAAGCTTCGCGGAATTCTTGCTTTATCAAATGTTGATGACCTTCAGGCTTTAGCTCAGCTTGCTGACAAAGTCTTAGACGCGATGGGTCCTAATGAATTTAATGTCTCAGCCACAACTTTGGCTCCCGACTCATGCCAACTCAGCATTTCGGCTATCGCCTCAACCGCTAATCTTGCCGATATGATTGAAACCCTAAATAGGAAACTTGATAAACTTTCCAGGGAAGTTAACCGTTCCTCTCGCAATTTATCGCGTGATCGTGCAAGCTCTCGTTCAAACTCTCGTTCGTACTCTCGCAATGGACGCAAAAATTCGCAAAATAGGGACTTATGTTTCTACCATCGGAAATATGGGAAGAAGGCAAAAAAATGCAATCAACCGTGCTCATGGACACCTCCGCACCAGGAAAACTAGTGCAGCCTGCGCGCGCGGAGACCGTCGCATCAGGCGTTAAAAATTCCAAACGTCTCCATATTAAAGATCGAAATTCCGGTATGATTTTTCTGATTTACACGGGTTCGGATATATCGCTTATTCCTGCCACTAAACAAGTCATGAGTACTCGATCGTCGGATGTAAAGCTTTTTGCAGCAAATGATACGCAGGTCCTGACATTTGGTGAAAAACGTCTGACTCTAAATTTAGGCTTGCGCCGAAGTTTCACATGGAATTTCTGTGTAGCAGCGGTACCAGACCCAATCTTTGGGTCTGATCTGCTAACACATTATCATTTGGTTCCATTTTTGCATCAGTCGAGCTTAATTGACACTTCTACCGGCCTCAGGGCCCTAGGGTTTACAAAAGCTGCAACTGTTTTTGGCCTAAGCGTCATTGACCGTTCCTCGACATTCTCACAAATCTTATCGGAGTATCAAGAGATAACTCAAATGCCACAATATACAGGCAACTTAATCGGTAATGTTCAGCATCACATTGTGACTCGAGGTCCGCCTCTTGTGGAGCGTGCGCGCCGTTTGGCACCGGATAAACTTGCTGCTGCTAAACAACAATTTAAACAAATGCTGGATCAAGGCATTTGTAGGCCTTCCAGCAGCCCTTGGGCTTCACCCATTCATATGACGAAAAAAACCAACGGTGAATGGCGTATTTGTGTCGATTTTCGCCGTTTAAACGCGGTTACAATTCCGGATAAGTATCCCGTACCTCATCTACATGATTTCTCGGCCAATTTACGTGGAAAAACAATATTTTCCAAGCTCGATTTGAAGGTGGCTTATCACCAGTTGCCAATCGCTCCTGAAGATATACAAAAAACTGCTGTCATTACTCCATTTGGTCTTTTCGAATATAGGGTAATGACATTCGGACTACGCAATGCTGGTCAGTTATTTCAACGCTATATCTATAGCGCTCTCGGTGATCTCGAATTCGTATTTGCATACATTGATGACATCCTCATTGCTTCCTCAAATTCTGAGGAGCATGAGATGCACCTCCGAACCGTTTTTCAACGTCTTAGAGATTATTCTCTGCATATAAACGTTTGTAAGTGCCAATTCGGTCAGAATGAGTTCGAGTTTCTTGGCCATCTTATCGACCAAAATGGTTTTAAACCCACCTCCGAGAAGGTGCGGGCGATTTTACAATTTCCTAAGCCCAAAACGGCCGAAGAGGCGTTTGTCAAGATCAAAAATGATCTAGTAAACGCTGCTTTTCTTGCTCATCCAGACGCCAACGCTGAAACCCGTTTGGTTACTGACGCTTCGGATTCTGGTATGGGTGCCACCCTGGAACAGCTTTTTGATTCGGATTGGAAGCCTTTAGCATTCTTTTCGAGGCGCTTCTCTCAAGCTCAAAGGAATTGCAGTGCTTATGACCGAGAACTTACGGCCATTTTTGAAGCTACACGATATTTCCGATATTTTCTCGAAGGTCGCGACTTCAAAGTGGTTACCGACCATAAGCCCTTAACCTATGCTTTTGTTCAACGCTCCGAAAAGGCATCTCCACGTCAACAAAGGCAACTATCTTTCATATCTCAATTCACAACCCGAATCGAATACCAACCTGGTCCAACAAACGTAGTCGCGGACTCGTTATCAAGGGTAAACGCAATCCATCTCCCAACAGAGTTTAATTTGTCTGAAATCGCCGATGCTCAAACATCCGATGATGAACTTAAACGCATCGTAGCCGATCCGCAATGCTCGCTCAACTTTAAGAAAATTCAGTGGGGAAAAGAACATCACACCGTGTTTTGTGACCTTACCAGTGACACATTACGTCCATATATACCGTCCGTAATGCGTGAACGCGTTTTCCATCTATTCCATAATCCTGCTCACCCGAGCGCGAAGGTTACGGATCGCATCATCCGCAAACGCTACGTGTGGCCTGCCATGCACCGAGACATAACTAGGCTATCTAAATCATGCCTAGACTGCCAGAAGTCCAAAATCTCTCGGCACAATCATCTGTCTCCAGCCCATTTTTTAGCTCCTGACGGACGATTTAAACACATACATATGGATTTAGTCGGTCCTCTTCCGAACAGTAATGGTTTCAAATAATGCCTTACCATGATTGATCGGTTCTCTCGTTGGCCTGAGGCAGTCCCGCTCCCAAACATCGAAGCTCTCACTGTTTGTCGAGCTTTTGTGGATACCTGGATTTCGCGATACGGCTCTCCTGAAACACTAACAACAGACCAGGGCAGTCAATTTGAGTCGCGTTTATTCACAGCTCTCTTACAACTTACCGGATGTCATAGAATTCGCACGACCGCCTACCATCCGCCGTCCAATGGAATGATCGAACGCTGGCATCGGTCTTTTAAGGCAGCCATCATGTGCCATGCCAACATGGACTGGTCGCGTTCGTTATCAACGGTCTTACTCGGACTTAGATCACACGTTTTAGACACTGGCGCGTCACCCGCGGAATACATGTTCGGAACTACTCTTAGAATTCCTGGGGAGTTTGTCCTCCCGGACGACTTCGCATTAGATCCGCATACGTTTCTCGAAGAATTTCGAGAACATATGCGAAAGGTTAAACCGGTGCCGATAGCTCAGAAATACAAATTAAGGAGTTTCTTTTATAAAGATCTACCTTCAAGCTCGCATGTTTTTCTACGTGTGGGAGCAGCCAGAGGGTCACTCGAGCGACCGTATACCGGTCCTCACAAAGTTATTAGGCGTACATCAGACAGAGTGTACGAAATTGATGTTTGCGGTACACCTCGCCAAGTTTCTGTTGAGCATTTAAAACCTGCGTATCTTCTTCGCGAAGCCACAGACAATAACGCTACAACTGGCGATGATGATTCAAATCAAACTAATGTACCGACAATAAAAACGTACACTCGGAAAAAAAGAGTTACTTTCAATGTATAAAACTTTTATTATAACCTTTATTATAATTTCTATTATAACTCTTGTTCAAACTTTTATTGTAACTCTGGTTTGAACTTTAATTGTGGCTCTGGTTGTAATTTTTGGTGTAAATTCTACTGTGACTCTTGTTGTAAGTCTCATCGGCACAGCGCCTATTGGCTCTATTTAATGTGATGTTTAGCCATGTAAAGTATTAGAATTAGGTTTGTGAAGACTGAAAATGCGAGACTGATTTAGAAAATAAGTTAGAAAATAGTTACTAGATCATATATAGAGATAGTCGCTCGCCAAAATAAAATTTAAATGTATTTTAGGCATCTTAAACCTTAATTTTCGATAAAGCATACTTTAACCTAGATTTTTTTTAGTAAGCACTTTACATGCAAACTTGTTAATCTATTTTATACAATTGCGATTTGTAATTAAAGCGCTAAGAGGTTAAAATTTTAGTTTTAATCGTTAACACTCCGGGGGGAGTATTGTAGGGAACCGTAGTTCCACCCCACCACTCAGCGGAGTGGGGGCCGCGCGTAGTAACTCTAGAGTACTACTTGTTCTATGGCGTTCTAGAGTACCGCCAGTCAGTTATTTAGTTGTTGACCGCCATTACTGTGTGACGTCCTAAGTTTTAAATTAATATAAATATTTCCTACCTAAAGTCTAGAGCCAATTACCCTAACTATGTTCCTCTGTTTATTGTTAAAATTAACAATTAACCGTGTAGAGGACAAGCCAAATGAATCAAATTACAATTATTGTTAATAATAATTTATTATAAAAAATACAAATTTTATTTTAACCCAAGCGACTTTTTAGTTGTTGGTTGCAGGCTGTTTTCCTTTGGTTGGTCGAGTCTGTATGGTCCAACCCTAAAGAAAAACACACCGTGAGTCTAAAGGGCTCAAAAGAAAAGAGAACTTTAATAAAAACAAGTTATTTGACTTACCGGTTGTTTTTGATGAGGTGGCCTCTTGAAAGCGATAATCCCTTAACTTCTGTGTATCCTCTGCGAATCGGGTACCTTCCCTAATTATCCTTGTTGACCAACAGTGGCAGGTCAATCCTTTGTTTAACAGGTATCCTTATTTTGATGCCTCGATTACAATGACACTAAATCCAGTTTTATTGAAATTCACTCCGTTGTTATAAGGAAAACCGGTTCTAACGATGCTGCTTGATTGTACGCTCCCTTAGACTCCCTTAGACTCGCTTAGACTCAGACTCCGACGCGCTTAGACTTGTGTTTAGGCCTTGCAGCCTGGTTTATATTGTCGTCTGTAGTTTCAACTCGTAGGTAGAAAGTATGGGAATTTGAGTTCCATGGTTTCAATAGCTTTTTCGAAGTCCATTAGAAACTTAGGTGCCAGTGTGGTGAGTTGAGACTATGGGCCAGTTTACTGGTGTGCTGCGTTGGTGAGCTTAGGGACTCACACCGATTTTCCAAGTCCGTGTGGGTCATGCTTTCGTGGTGTCAGTGTACTCACATCTTCTCAAGGGCTGTGTAAACCCGTACCATCAGGTTTTTAGGTAGATTTAGTCGCAAGGGTCATTGACATTATTTGTATACATAGGTAAGTAATAGAGTAACTGTAATACAATTGTTGTTGTACATAAGTGGTGATTATGATTTGTTTATAATTCTATTAATCTTTATATTAAAACATTGCTTTTGTTTAAAAAATAACATAATATTAATAGTTACTAAAAGAACGTATTTTATAATTAATTGCTGATTGTTGATTAACATCAAATAAGAATATTAACAATAATGATAATTATTATAAACATTATTATTATAAAATTTGAAGTAACATTATTATAATATTTGTTGCATTTTTACAATTAATGTTAATAACAATAATAAACAGGACTTATATCGACCCTTAGTATTAAAATTTGAATATTTTTGTTGTACTTAGTTGGCTTTAGGGTCCAGAAAAAATGTAAACTCAAGGTTTCATATTTTCAAACGTTTCGACTCAGGTTGGAGTCCTCATCAGTGAGAATTTATTTCTATAAAAAATACAAAGGAGGAAAACTTAATAATTGCCCGTGTGACGGATAAACATTGTGGTAAAAATATGTGAAACAATAGAATTGTACTAAAAAACTAAATTTGCGATAAAGTAAGACTGTACAATAAGTGTGCAAAAATTTTTTCTGTAAAATTACTGAAAAGAACATAAAGAATAGTATGTGTGAAAGACAAAACATTGTGGTAAAACCGATATAAATAAATTGTACATGTGGAACTGTAAAATCTGTCTAAACTAAATGTAAAAAGAACTGTACCCAATAAATTTGTTCCCCCTACAAATACAAAACTTGAACAATTTTGAACGTGTGACCGATGAACATTCTGTTGAAAAAAATTATGTAAAAGAATTGCAAATCTGAGACTATAAGAATGGTATAAATAAATAAATTTTCTAAAGGGGTAAAACTATAAAGCCTTAATTTGTAAGATTGCTAAAGATAGAAACTTAAAAGTAGCACGTGTGACGGGTAACATTGTGGTAAATCAATATAAACAAATTGCACAATCGAAACTAACTACGTGTGAAAGATAAAACATTGTGGTAAAACCGATCTAAATAAATTGTACATGTGGAACTGTAAAATCTGTATAAAACTAAATGTAAAAGAACTGTACACACAAAAAATTTTTTCCCATACAAATACAAGACTTGAACAATTTTGAACGTGTGACCGATGAACATTCTGTTGAAAAAAATTATGTGAAAGAATTGCAAAACTGAGACTATAAAAATGGTATAAATAAATAAATTTTCTAAAAGGGGGGTAAAACTATAAAACCTTGATTTGTAAAATTGCTAAAGATAGAAACTTAAAAGTAGCACGTGTGACGGGTGACGGGTGACATTGTGGTAAATCGATATAAACAAATTGGTTGTATGGGAAAAAATTTTTTGTGTGTACAGTTCTTTTACATTTAGTTTTATACAGATTTTACAGTTCCACATGTACAATTTATTTAGATCGGTTTTACCACAATGTTTTATCTTTCACACGTAGTTAGTTTCGATTGTGCAATTTGTTTATATTGATTTACCACAATGTTACCCGTCACACGTGCTACTTTTAAGTTTCTATCTTTAGCAATCTTACAAATTAAGGCTTTATAGTTTTACCCCTTTAGAAAATTTATTTATTTATACCATTCTTATAGTCTCAGATTTGCAATTCTTTTACATAATTTTTTTTCAACAGAATGTTCATCGGTCACACGTTCAAAATTGTTCAAGTTTTGTATTTGTAGGGGGAACAAATTTATTGGGTACAGTTCTTTTTACATTTAGTTTAGACAGATTTTACAGTTCCACATGTACAATTTATTTATATCGGTTTTACCACAATGTTTTGTCTTTCACACATACTATTCTTTATGTTCTTTTCAGTAATTTTACAGAAAAAATTTTTGCACACTTATTGTACAGTCTTACTTTATCGCAAATTTAGTTTTTTAGTACAATTCTATTGTTTCACATATTTTTACCACAATGTTTATCCGTCACACGGGCAATTATTAAGTTTTCCTCCTTTGTATTTTTTATAGAAATAAATTCTCACTGATGAGGACTCCAACCTGAGTCGAAACGTTTGAAAATATGAAACCTTGAGTTTACATTTTTTCTGGACCCTAAAGCCAACTAAGTACAACAAAAATATTCAAATTTTAATAACAATATTAAATATTAATAATAATAGTGATTAATAATAATTTTAAATATAAAGGTTGAAGTAATATTGTTGCTATATAACATTTGTTGAATTTCGTTAATTGTTATTATTAACAATAGTAATAATAATAGTTAATAATAATAAAAGGCAATATTTGCTTTTATTAGTATTTTATCAATAAAATCAATTGTTTATTGATATTTTTAAACAAAATGTTTTAATAAATTGCTGTTACATCCCTGATATTTTAAAATTTTAACACCTTTCGGCTGTGCCTAGGCAACCCAGTAAACATTCAGGGATATAACTGATACATGTCTCCTCATTACAACACTGATAGTAGGAAACACCTGTCAGAAATTATCTGAGATCGACAAGGCAGTCGAGTTGCATAAAACAAAAACACTGCCTTGCCGTCGGTAATGTAGGAAATCAGATAAGTAACATTAATAATTATTTAACAAAATAAATAACAATAAAATTCATTATTGTCGTTAAATAGTTAATAATAATAATCAAACACTAGTACATAATAATCATCAAGGACCAATAATGGATAATCAATAACATCAATCACATTATTGGGGATTCGCAAGATAACGTAAATAATATTTCAAAATATAGACACTAGAAGATTATGTATTACCTAAATACTATAAGGAAATAAGATTAAAAACTAATGTAGAAAATAATAGATGAGTCAGTGCATTTGTAACTTAGTACAATTGCACCGACCTGTCAGCATATACATATTAAGTAACATAGCTGAAAAGACGAGAGAAAGATGTACCGCATTGAGCGTGAATGAACTTTGATCCCGATAGTATGACCTGTGTGGGAACGCGCCGCGAGTTCATGCATTTACGCGACTGTTAGCAAGTATGGTCAATGACACTGCTGCCAGACGCGTGCCGATCCACCGAGTAGCAAGGTACGTGCCGATCCACGAAAACATGAATGCTCTCCCACTGTAGGAATAATCAATAATATATAAACCCCAGATTAACCTCTCGAGGTTGTCTTTTCGCTAGTAGCTGTTCAGTCTTCAAGGTCTTAACGTAAGTAACCACTCCGTACGCAAGTCATACTGTCGGTGTCACGAATTGACCCTTCGATATTCGTAAATCGGTATCTTACACAAGGAATACCTCGGTACTTGGTAAATAAAATCCCTGGTCCTTAAGTGGTGCAAGTCCGGTGGTCGTGAATTGATAAGTGCCGTTAAATACGTGTATTGTCGTATTAAGTCGAGTTCTGAGAGTTAAATCTACAGAAAACGAACTTAACCAGTGTTTAGCAAGCAAGTTGGATTGTCTGACACGCTTCATGACTACTTGACTAGCACTACTTAACTCCAGCCAGGATTGTGCCGTTATCCAGCTATCAACAAGGAGAAATATACGACAAAACTCTTTCTCTTGCCTTCTCAAGCAAGGAAAAAGCGTAAGTTATATATATATAAGCATCTCAAAACTTATTATATTAACTATAACGCCAATTGTAGTGCGTGAGTTGTATACCTAGGCATCTCAAAACCTAGTATATTAGCATAAAACATACAAGTTACATATATAGGCATCTCAAAACCTGTATTAATAACTTGTAGACGCACACACTTAAACGCGGAAGTCACATATATAGGCATCTCAAAACCTGTATTATTGACTTATATAGACGCACACTTTTAATGCGTGAGTTACATATATAGGCATCTCAAAACCTGTATTACTAACTCATAAACGCATAAAACCATTAATATTGCCTTCTCATCCTGAGAAGTAGTATAAGTCATACACATAAGCATCTCAAAACTTATTGTATATCTATCTTTTAATTAATAAAGCTTGTACACTGCAATATAATCAAATTTGTTATTATTGTGAACAACTCGAGCCGCATAGGTTTGACTAGTGACCACGATCCCACAAAAATATAAATAATCAGAATTTACCACTCTGATTTAATCAGCAAACTTCCTCCCTTTTCCTAATTTTCCCAACCTACCCTCGCCTTAGCTCGGGACGTAACATTGCATTGGTTTTAGGGTCCATAAATAAAGAAGTCTATTATAATTTAAATCAAGGGTCATTACAATCTACAATTTGAATTGTTTTAATAAAACATTGAATAATTTAAAAACATTAAACATATTCATACGTTCATAGTTACATACTTAAGTTTAAAGAATTTGAAAATCTTTCTCTGGAAAAAAAGACGTTTTCGAATGCACCGGGATTCGAGCCCGGGTATTTCGATTGCCGGTCGACTGCATGTACATTCGTGTAAAAATATTAAATATTTTGAAAATTTTTTTTCAAGTATTTTACTTTATAGTAATGATTTGTCGAATTTACTTCACACCGCATAAATCTTAAAGTGCAAGTTCGCATGCGAATTCAAATACAATTTATGCTTTTTTGTAACATTTGAAGCCTTTCTTTACACAGACACTTCCATCGGAAATTAGAGGTTCATATGTTATTTAAGCTATTGTTAAAGTAACTTAATTTTTATAATAAAAGGTTAACATTATTTCCTTATGCTAAAATAAACGTTAACACAGTTTTGCTTCTAATAAGCCCAAGTTAAGAGCAAAATATTAATTTTGCAAAAATATACTACAAAAAATCTGCCCGCTTCGTGGGCACATTCTCATCGCGCGCTTCGCTTGCAAGTTTGAGCGCGCCTGGGGCGCGCGATTCGATCGCCGCACTCGGTCTTATATTCTTCGGACCCTAAAGCCAACTAAGAACATGAACAATATTTTAATATTAATACAAAGGGTCGATATAACTCCTGTTTCATTATTATTTAAATTTATTACTTGTAATTTGATACTTAAGTTCAAGTCAATTTTATAGTATTATCGATGTGAATTACATTTTCTCAAAGTTACTAAATTTGTTTTTGATTTCAAATGAAAAAATAAATTCCATTTACTTAAAGCTCTATCAGCCTTAAAGAACACATTCTTATCATGACACTTGCACTTCGCGCTCGATTTACTGTATACATTTCTGTAACTTTCTAATAATTTACAAGATTACAAAAAATCTATTTTCTTCCAAATATTTAAAAAAGGAAGAGAATTCATAGACTCTTTTAGATTAAATGATTTTTCGTATTATCTCTTATTTTGTATCTCACATATTTTGGTTCAAAAATGGAATTTTTTATTTTTAATAGTGTTTTTTTAAAACCGAAACATATAATATACATCTTGTCAAAAAATGTCCTACTGGGAATTTGTAGACCTAATTTAGACAAATAATTTTCCATCAACGTTTTTTTCGTATGTCACATATATTTTGTTCAAATAATGGAATTTTTGAATTTTAATCGTATTTTTTAAAATTAAAATGAAACATATACGTTTTATCAGAAACTATATCTGCAAATATTTGTATATATTATTGAAATGAACAATTTTCCATTCTTACGTTTTTTTCGTATTTCACATATTTTAGTTAAAAAATTGAATTTCGGATTTTCAATGGTATTTTTTTTTAATTAAAAATAAAAATATACATCTTATGAAAAAAAGTTGCAGTTCAAACTTGTAGATCTTTATATCATATAGGTTTGGTTTCGTCGGTCTTGCGGTCAATAAAACAACATTCTATAAAAAATTCCTTCATTATATTTGGTGTAAAATTCTCCTATGTTTCAACCTCACTGCGGGTCTTTTTCAAGGAATATATATGTCACTAAAGATTGAACAAATCAATTTACAATCAAATTTCATTTTCCAAAGAAAACTATTTTATGTTGTGTTGATATAATAAATAAGTATTTACATAAATTACAAAAAAACGAAAGCACACATGAAGATTCAGTCTTATTCTTGAAAATGTCTTTAAAATTAAAGCCTCAAAAATTGAGGGATTCAATAATTCAAAATTACATTATAATACGGTGTGTACAATCCGATGAAGCAACGCAAACTGTAGGATAGAGAGACGAAGATACGATAAATTGAATTAAATTTACCAATAAAAAGCGTGCTAAAGCTTGAGAACACAAACTTGAAAATCATATGTTAAATAATGCCATAGCAAATTCGATTAATATTCATAATTTCAGCCTTCAAATTTATTGAAATATTAATATTTTTATTGATATAAATTGATTCAATAATTTTTTTTTAATGTTGCTTTATTGATCCTGAGACCGACGAAACCAAACCTATATGATATAATAATATAACGGTCGAAGAAATGGTCATCTGTTCTTTATAAAGGAAAAAAAACAAACAAAAGTTCTGGCCTGTTGTTTACAAATTTCTAAGTTTTTGGTAATCTTTTAATTTTGATATAAAACATTTTGTCATTTAATACGACCGACAATTGCTCCTTTTAATTCTAGGAACTCCGTCGACGGCGAACATAGCCAGACGGTATTGTTGGTAGCCAGCTAGCGCTTTCTCCTTGCGCGCTTTCTTCCTTCTCCTTGTCTCCTTCGTTCGCTCGAGCGCACTCTCCTTCTTTACTTATCTCCTCCTTTCGATTTTCCCTTTTTTTTTTTTTATTGAAAGCGCTTCAAGACAATCATCCTTTAAATTCCTTCGTTTTTTAAATAAGTTGCAAATTATTTAAGAGCGTGGAAATTAAAGATTAATATCCAACAATACTTAGGCTTGGATTTTTGGGGTAGAGGTTGACTTACGTCGAAGGAACACAGCGCTCCTTTCGGTAGGGAGTGTCGTTGCACCGCATCGGCAGGCAAATTCAAAAGCAGGCGAAAGTACAAATTTTAAGTTTTTTATGATTTACATGAAAGTGCCCATTGAAATGATGTTTCCTATATATATAAGTACTTTTTAGTTCATTACGATCTGTTTACAAATAACCTAACCTCAATGTAGAGATTTTAAATAATTTCACACCATTTTAAGAAATTAAACAAATTCTTTTAAAGATATAATAATTAACGACGCTTTCAGAAGTATCACAACGATTGAATTGTCCATTGAAAAGTAAAGTCAAATATCAGTTCATATTACTCGCCGCAGCATTCCCTCCTGTGGGGCAGCAGCTCTTCCGCAAAAAAAAAAAAGTAAACCTGCTAACCTATCAAGATTTAATTTTAGCTTAAAAATTCACAAGACGCAAACTGCCTTACATAAAACCAGATAGGATCCGGGTAGAAGCATATTTTTGCATTCAAATTTCTGGATCCTTATGCCAGATAGTAACTTGGTAAGAACGGGTAGCAGATTTATTTTAGCTTATAAATTCACGAGACGCGAACTGCCTTACAGGAAACCAGATAGGATCCGGGTGGAAAAATATTTTTGAATTTCAATTTCTGGATCCTAATGCCAGATAGGAAAGAGGAAAGGGCGGGTAGCAGATTTACTTTTAGCTTAAAAATTCACAAGACACCAGTTGCCTTACAGAAAACCAGATAGGAACCGGGAAGAAACATATTTTTGCATCTTAATTTCTAGATCCTAATGCCAGATACGAACCTGGTAAGGCCGGGTATCAGATTTAGTTTTAGCTTAAAAATTAACAAGACGCAGACTGCCTTATAGAAACCAAACAGGAACCGGGTAGAAACATATTTATTTATTATATTATCTGGGACGCGAACTGCCTTATAGAAACCAAACAGGAACCGGGTAGAAACATATTTATTTATTATATTATCTGAAACGCGAACTGCCGTATAGAAACCAAACAGGAACCGGGTAGAAACATATTTATTTATTATATTATCTGGATCCTAAAGCCAGATAGGAACCAGGTAAGGCCGGGTAGCAGACTTAATTTTAGCTTAAAAATTCACAAGACGCAAACTGCCTTACAGAAAAGCAGATAGGATCCGGGTAGAAACATTATTTTTAATTCCAATTTCTGGATCCTTATGCCAGATAGTAACTTGGTAAGACCGGGTAGCAGATTTATTTTAGCTTATAAATTCACGAGACGCGAACTGCCTTACAGGAAACCAGATAGGATCCGGGTGGAAAAATATTTTTGAATTTCAATTTCTGGATCCTAATGCCAGATAGGAAAGAGGAAAGGGCGGGTAGCAGATTTACTTTTAGCTTAAAAATTCACAAGACACCAGTTGCCTTACAGAAAACCAGATAGGAACCGGGAAGAAACATATTTTTGCATCTTAATTTCTAGATCCTAATGCCAGATAATAACGTAGTAAGGCCGGGTAGCAGATTTACTTTTATCTTAAAAATTAACAAGACGCCGACTGCCTTATAGAAACCAAACAGGAACCGGGTAGAAACATATTCATTTATTATATGATCTGGGACGCGAACTGCCTTATAGAAACCAAACAAGAACCGGGTAGAAACATATTTATTTATTATATTATCTGGGACGCGAACTACCTTATAGAAACCAAACAGGAACCGGGTAGAAACATATTTATTTATTATATTATCTGGACCCTAATGCCAGATAGTAACGTGGTAAGGCCGGGTAGCAGATTTAATTTTAGCTTAAATATTCACAAGACGCAAACTGCCTTACATAAAACCAGATAGGATCCGGGTAGAAGCATATTTTTGCATTCAAATTTCTGGATCCTTATGCCAGATAGTAACTTGGTAAGAACGGGTAGCAGATTTATTTTAGCTTATAAATTCACGAGACGCGAACTGCCTTCCAGGAAACAAGATAGGATCCGGGAAGAAATATATTTCTGCATTTTAATTTCTGGATCCTTATGCTAGATACGAACCTGGTTAGGCCGGGTAACAGATTTAATTTATCTTGAAAATTTACGAGACGCATCTACCTTATAGAAACCAAACCTGAACCGGGTAGAAACATATTTATGCATTATATTTTCTGGATCCTAATGCCAGATAAAAACCAGGTAAGGCCGGGTAGCAGATTTACTTTTAGCTTAAAAATTCACAATACGCAAACTGCCTTACAGAAAACCAAAAAGGATCCGAGTAGAAAAATATTTTTGCATTCAAATTTCTGGATCCTAATGCCGGATATTAACCTGGTAAACCGGGTAGATGATTTTATTTTAGCTTAAAAATTCACAAGACGCAAACTGCCTTACAGAAAAGCAGATACGATCCGGGTTGAAACATATTTTAGAATTTGATTTTCTGAATCCTAATGCCAGATAGGAACCTGGTAAGGCCGGGTAAGGATACGGGTAGAAACATATTTTTGCATTATATTTTCTGGATCCCAATGCCAGATACGAACCGGGTAAGGCCGGGTAGGAGATTTACTTTTAGCATAAAAATTCACAAGACGCAATCTGCCTTACAGAAAAGGAAATAGGATCCGAGTAGAAACATATTTTTGCATTGTATTTTCTGGTTCCTAATGCCAGATAGGAACAAGGCAAGGACGGGTAGAAGATTTAATTTTATCTTAAAAATTAACAAGACGCCAACTGCCTTATAGAAACAAAACAGGAACCGGGTAGAAACATATTTAGGCATTATATTTTCTGGATCCTAACGCCAGATAGGAACCAGGTAAGGCCGGGTAGGAGATTTATTTAAGCATAAAAATTCACAAGACGCAAACAGCCTTATAGAAACCAAACAGGAACCGGGTGGAAACATATTTATTTATTATATTATCTGGATCCTAATGCCAGATAGAAACCTGGTAAGGCCGGGTAGCAGATTTACTTTTATCCTAAAAATTAACAAGACGCCAACTGCCTTATAGAAACCAAACAGGAACCGGGTAGAAACATATTTATTTATTATATTATTTGGGACGCGAACTGCCTTATAGAAACCAAACAGGAACCGGGTAGAAACATATTTATTTATTATATTATCTGGATCCTAATGCCAGATAGGAACCAGGTAAGGCCGGGTAGCAAATTTACTTTTAGCTTAAAAATTCACAAGACGCAACCTGCCTTACATAAAACCAGATAGGATCCGGGTAGAAGCATATTTTCCATTCAAATTTCTGGATCCTTATGCCAGATAGTAACATGGTAAGAACAGGTAGCAGATTTATTTTAGCTTATAAATTCACGAGACGCGAACTGCTTTCCAGGAAACAAGATAGGATCCGGGAAGAAATATATTTCTGCATTTTAATTTCTGGATGCTTATGCTAGATACGAACCTGGTTAGGCCGGGTAACAGATTTACATTTATCTTGAAAATTTACGAGACGCATCTACCTTATAGAAACCAAACCTGAACCGGGTAGAATCATATTTATGCATTATATTTTCTGGATCCTAATGCCAGATAGAAACCAGGTAAGGCCGGGTAGCAGATTTACTTTTAGCTTAAAAATTCACAAGACGCAATCTGCCTTACTGAAAACCAAAAAGGATCCGAGTAGAAAAATATTTTTGCATTCAAATTTCTGGATCCTAATGCCGGATATTGACCTGGTAAACCGGGTAGATGATTTTATTTTAGCTTAAAAATTCACAAGACGCAAACTGCCTTACAGAAAAGCAGATAGGATCCGGGTTGAAACATATTTTAGAATTTGATTTTCTGAATCCTAATGCCAGATAGTAACCTGGTAAGACCAGGTAGCTGATTTACTTTTAGCTTAAAAATTAACGATACGCATACTGCCTTACAGGAAACGAAACAGGAACCGGGTAGAAACATATTGATTTTTTATATTATTTGGGACGCGAACTGCCTTATAGGAACCAAACAGGAACCGGGTAGAAACATATTTATTTATTATATTATCTGGATCCTAATGCCAGATAGGAACCAGGTAAGGCCGGGAAGCAGATTTAATTTGAGCGTAAAAATTCACAAGACGCAAACTGCCTTACAGAAAAGCAGATAGGATACAGGTAGAAACATATTTTTTAATTCCAATTTCTGGATCCTAACGCCAGATAGGAAACAGGTAAGGCCGGTTAGCATATTAACTTTTAGCTTAAAAATTTACAAGACGCCAACTGCCTTATAGAAACCAAAAAGAATCCGGCAAGAAACATATATATGCATTATATTTACTGGATCCTAATGCCAGATAGGAACCAAGTAAGGCCGGGTAGCAAATTTACTTTTTCTTAAAAATTAACAAGACGCAAACTGCCTTACAGAAAACCAGATAGGATCCGAGTAGAAACATATTTTTGCATTTTAATTTCTGGATCCTTATGCTAGATACGAACCTGGTAAGGCCGGGTATCAGATTTAGTTATAGCTTAAAAATTCACAAGACGCAAACTGCCTCACAGAAAAGCAGATAGGATCCGAGTACAAACCTATTTTTGCATTGTATTTTCTGGATCCTAATGCCAGATAGTAACTTGGAAAGAACGGGTAGTAGATTTATTTTAGCGTATAAAATCACGAGACGCGAACTGCCTTCCAGGAAACAAGATAGGATCCGGGAAGGAATATATTTCTGCATTTTATTTTCTTGATCCTAATGCCAGATAGAAACCTGGTAAGGCCGGGTAGCAGATTTACTTTTATCCTAAAAATTAACAAGACGCCAACTGCCTTATAGAAACCAAACAGGAACCGGGTAGAAATATATTTATTTATTATATTATTTGGGACGCGAACTGCCTTATAGAAACCAAACAGGAACCGGGTAGAAACATATTTATTTATTATATTATTTGGGACGCGAACTGCCTTATAGAAACCAAACAGGAACCGGGTAGAAACATATATATTTATTATATTATCTGGATCCTAATGCCAGATAGGAACGTGGTAAGGCCAGGTAGCAGATTTAATTTTAGCTTAACAATTCACAAGACGCCAACTGCCTTATAGAAACCAAAAAGAAACCGGGAAGAAACATATTTATGCATTATATTTACTGGATCCTAATGCCAGATAGGAACCAGGTATGGCCGGGTAGCAAATTTATTTTTCTTAAAAATTATCAAGACGCAAACTGCCTTACAGACAACCAGATAGGATCCGAGTAGAAACATATTTTTGCATTTTAATTTCTGGATCCTTATGCTAGATACGAACCTGGTAAGGCCGGGTATCAGATTTAGTTTTAGCTTAAAAATTCACAAGACGCAAACTGCCTTACAGAAAAGCAGATAGGATCCGAGTAGAAACATATTTCATTTTTCCTAATGCCAGATAGGAACCTGGAATGGCCGGGTAACAGATTTACTTTTATCTTAAAAATTAACAAGACGCAGACTGCCTTATAGAAGCCAAAAGGAAAACCGGGTAGAAACATATTAAAGCATTATATTTTCTGGAACCTAATGCGAGATAGTAACTTTTTAAGACCGGGTAGCTGATTTATTTTAGCTTATAAATTCACGAGACGCGAATTGCCTTTCAGGAAACCAAACAGGAACCGGGAATAAACATATTTATGCATTATACTTTATGGTTCCTAATGCCAGATGGAAACCAGGTAAGGCCGGGTAGCAGATCTACTTTTATCTTCAAAATTAACAAGACGCCAACTGCCTTATAGAAACCAAACCTGAACCGGGTAGAAACATATTTATGCATTATATTTTATGGTTCGTAATGCCAGATAGGTACCAGCTAATTAACAAGACGCCAACTGCCTTATAGAAACCATACAGGTACCGGGTAGAAACATATTAATTTATTATATTATCTGGATCCTAAAGCCAGATAGGAACCAGGTAAGGCCGGGTAGCAGATCTACTTTTATCTTCAGAATTAACAAGACGCCAACTGCCTTATAGAAACCAAACAGGAACCGGGTAGAAACATATTTATGCATTATATTTTATGGTTCCTAATGCCAGATGGAATCCAGGTAAGGCCGGGTAGCAGATTTAATTTTAGCTTAAAAATTCACAAGACGCAAACTGCCTTACAGAAAACCAGATAGGATCCGAGCAGAAACATATTTTTGCATTTTAATTTCTGGATCCTTATGCTAGATACGAACCTGGTAATGCCGGGTAACAGATTTACTTTTAGCTTAAAAATTCACAAGGCGCAAACTGCCTTACAGAAAAGCAGATAGGATATGGGTAGAAACATATTTATGCATTATATTTTCTGGATCCTAATGCCAGATAGGAATCTAGTAAGGCCGGGTAGCAGATTTACTTTTATTGTAAAAATCCACAAGACGTAGACTGCCTTATAGAAGCCAAACAGGTACCGGGTAGAAATATATTTTTGCATTTTAATTTCTGGATCCTAATGCCAGATAGTAACTTGATAAGGCCGGGTAGCAGATATACTTTTAGCTTAAAAATTCACAAGACGCAAACTGCCTTACAGAAAAGCAGATAGGATACGGGTAGAAACATATTTATGCATTATATTTTCTGGACTCTAATGCCAGATAGGAACAAGGTAAGGCCGGGTAGCAGATTTACTTTTATCTTGAAAATTTACGAGACACCAATTGTGTTACAGGAAACCAGATTGGATCCGAGTAGAAACATATTTTTGCATTTCAATTTCTGGATCCTTATGCTAGATACGAACCTGGCAATGCCTGGTAACAGATTTACTTTTAGCTTAATAATTCACAAGACGCAAACTGCCTTACAGAAAAGCAGATAGGATACGGGTAGAAACATATTTATGCATTATATTTTCTGGACCCTAATGCTAGATTCGAAACCTCGTAATGCCTGGTAACACATTTACTTTTGGCTTAAAAATTCACAAGGCGCAAACTGCCTTACAGAAAAGGAAATAGGATCCGAGTAGAAACATATTTTTGCATGTTATTTTCTGGATCCTAATGCCAGATAGTAACTTGATAAGGCCGGGTAGCAGATTTACTTTTAGCTTAAAAATTCACAAGACGCAAACTGCCTTACAGAAAAGCAGATAGGATACGGGTAGAAACATATTTATGCATTATATTTTCTGGACTCTAATGCCAGATAGGAACAAGGTAAGGCCGGGTAGCAGATTTACTTTTATCTTGAAAATTTACGAGACACCAAATGGCTTACAGAAAAGCAGATAGGATACGGGTAGAAACATATTTATGCATTATATTTTCTGGACCCTAATGCTAGATACGAACCTCGTAATGCCTGGTAACAGATTTACTTTTAGCTTAATAATTCACAAGACGCAAACTGCCTTACAGAAAAGGAAATAGGATCCGAGTAGAAACATATTTTTGCATGTTATTTTCTGGATCCTAATGCCAGATAGTAACTTGATAAGGCCGGGTAGCAGATTTACTTTTAGCTTAAAAATTCACAAGACGCAAACTGCCTTACAGAAAAGCAGATAGGATACGCGCAGAAACATATTTATGCATTATATTTTCTGGATCCTAATGCCAGATAGGAATCTAGTAAGGCCGGGTAGCAGATTTATTTTATCTTAAAAATTTACAAGACACCATTTGGCTTACAGGAAACCAGATAGGATCCGAGTAGAAACATATTTGCATTTTAATTTCTGGATCCTAATGCCAGATAGCAACTTGATAAGGCCGGGTAGCAGATTCACTTTTAGCTTTAAAATTCACAAGACGCAAGCTGCCTTATAGAAACCAAACAGGAACCGGGTAGAAACATATTTATGCATTATATTTTCTGGTTCCTAATGCCAGATAGGAACCAGGCAATCCCGGGTAGCAAATTTAATTTTATCTTAAAAATTAACAAGACGCCAACTGCCTTATAGAAACCAAATCGGAACAGGGTAGAAGCAAATTTGTGCATTATATTTTCTGGAACCTAATACCAGATAGGAACCAGGTAAGGCCGGGTAGCAGATTTACTTTTAGCTTAAAAATTCCCAAGACGCAAACTGCCTTACAGAAAACCAGATAGGATCCGAGTGGAAACATAAATTTGCATTTAATTTTCTGGATCCTAATGCCAGATAGTACCCAGGTAAGACCGGGTAGCTGATTTACTTTTAGCTTAAAAATTCACAGGACGCAAACTGCCTTACAGAAACCAAACAGGAACCGGGTAGAAACATATTTTATGCATTATATTTTCTGGATCCTAATGCCAGATAGGAACCAGGTAAGGCCGGGTAGCAGATTTACTTTTATCCTAAAAATTAACAAGACGCCAACTGCCTTATAGAAACCAAACAGGAACCGGGTAGAAACATATTTATTTATTATATTATTTGGGACGCGAACTCCCTTATAGAAACCAAACAGGAACCGGGTAGAAACATATTTATTTAGTATATTATCTGGATCCTAATGCCAGATAGGAACCAGGTAAGGCCGGGTAGCAGATTTAATTTTAGCGTAAAAATTCACAAGACGCAAACTGCCTTACAGAAAACCAGATAGGATCCGAGTAGAAACATATTTTTGCATTCAAATTTCTGGATCCTAATGCCGGATATTAACCTGGTAAACCGGGTAGATGATTTTATTTTAGCTTAAAAATTCACAAGACGCAAACTGCCTTACAGAAAAGCAGATACGATCCGGGTTGAAACATATTTTAGAATTTGATTTTCTGAATCCTAATGCCAGATAGGAACCTGGTAAGGCCGGGTAAGGATACGGGTAGAAACATATTTTTGCATTATATTTTCTGGATCCCAATGCCAGATACGAACCGGGTAAGGCCGGGTAGGAGATTTACTTTTAGCATAAAAATTCACAAGACGCAATCTGCCTTACAGAAAAGGAAATAGGATCCGAGTAGAAACATATTTTTGCATTGTATTTTCTGGTTCCTAATGCCAGATAGGAACAAGGCAAGGACGGGTAGAAGATTTAATTTTATCTTAAAAATTAACAAGACGCCAACTGCCTTATAGAAACAAAACAGGAACCGGGTAGAAACATATTTAGGCATTATATTTTCTGGATCCTAACGCCAGATAGGAACCAGGTAAGGCCGGGTAGGAGATTTATTTAAGCATAAAAATTCACAAGACGCAAACAGCCTTATAGAAACCAAACAGGAACCGGGTAGAAACATATTTTATGCATTATATTTTCTGGATCCTAATGCCAGATAGGAACCAGGTAAGCCCGGGAACCACATTTATATTTATCTTAAAAATTCACAAGACGCAAACTGCCTTACAGAAAACCAGATAGGATCCGAGTAGAAACATATTTTTGCATTGTATTTTCTGGATCCTAATGCCAGATAGAAACCTGGTAAGGCCGGGTAGCAGATTTACTTTTATCCTAAAAATTAACAAGACGCCAACTGCCTTATATAAACCAAACAGGAACCGGGTAGAAACATATTTATTTATTATATTATTTGGGACGCGAACTGCCTTATAGAAACCAAACAGGAACCGGGTAGAAACATATTTATTTATTATATTATCTGGATCCTAATGCCAGATAGGAACCAGGTAAGGCCGGGTAGCAAATTTACTTTTAGCTTAAAAATTCACAAGACGCAACCTGCCTTACATAAAACCAGATAGGATCCGGGTAGAAGCATATTTTCCATTCAAATTTCTGGATCCTTATGCCAGATAGTAACATGGTAAGAACAGGTAGCAGATTTATTTTAGCTTATAAATTCACGAGACGCGAACTGCTTTCCAGGAAACAAGATAGGATCCGGGAAGAAATATATTTCTGCATTTTAATTTCTGGATCCTTATGCTAGATAAGAACCTGGTTAGGCCGGGTAACAGATTTACATTTATCTTGAAAATTTACGAGACGCATCTACCTTATAGAAACCAAACCTGAACCGGGTAGAATCATATTTATGCATTATATTTTCTGGATCCTAATGCCAGATAGAAACCAGGTAAGGCCGGGTAGCAGATTTATTTTAGCTTAAAAATTCACAAGACGCAATCTGCCTTACTTAAAACCAAAAAGGATCCGAGTGGAAAAATATTTTTGCATTCAAATTTGTGGACCCTAATTCCGGATATTAACCTGGTAAACCGGGTAGATGATTTTATTTTAGCTTAAAAATTCACAAGACGTAAACTGCCTTACAGAAAAGCAGATAGGATCCGGGTAGAAACATATATTTTAATTCCAATTTCTGGATCCTAATGCCAGATAGGAAACAGGTAAGGACGGGTAGCATATTGACTTTTAGCTTAAAAATTCACAAGACGCCAACTGCCTTATAGAAACCAAAAAGAATCCGACAAGAAACATATATATGCATTATATTTACTGGATCCTAATGCCAGATAGGAACCAAGTAAGGCCGGGTAGCAAATTTACTTTTTCTTAAAAATTAACAAGACGCAAACTGCCTTACAGAAAACCAGATAGGATCCGAGTAGAAACATATTTTTGCATTTTAATTTCTGGATCCTTATGCTAGATACGAACCTGGTAAGGCCGGGTATCAGATTTAGTTATAGCTTAAAAATTCACAAGACGCAAACTGCCTCACAGAAAAGCAGATAGGATCCGAGTACAAACCTATTTTTGCATTGTATTTTCTGGATCCTAATGCCAGATAGTAACGTGCTAAGGCCGGGTAGAAGATTTAATTTTAGCTTAAAAATTCACAAGACGCAAACTGCCTTACATAAAACCAGATAGGATCCGGCTAGAAGCATATTTTTGCATTCAAATTTCTGGATCCTTATGCCAGATAGTAACTTGGTAAGAACGGGTAGTAGATTTATTTTAGCTTATAAATTCACGAGACGCGAACTGCCTTCCAGGAAACAAGATAGGATCCGGGAAGGAATATATTTCTGCATTTTATTTTCTTGATCCTAATGCCAGATAGAAACCTGGTAAGGCCGGGTAGCAGATTTACTTTTATCCTAAAAATTAACAAGACGCCAACTGCCTTATAGAAACCAAACAGGAACCGGGTAGAAACATATTTATTTATTATATTATTTGGGACGCGAACTGCCTTATAGAAACCAAACAGGAACCGGGTAGAAACATATTTATTTATTATATTATTTGGGACGCGAACTGCCTTATAGAAACCAAACAGGAACCGGGTAGAAACATATATATTTATTATATTATCTGGATCCTAATGCCAGATAGGAACCTGGTAAGGCCGGGTAGCAGATTTAATTTTAGCTTAAAAATTCACAAGACGCAAACTGCCTTACAGAAAACAAAAAGAAAACCGGGAAGAAACATTTTTATGCATTATATTTACTGGATCCTAATGCCAGATAGGAACCAGGTATGGCCGGGTAGCAAATTTACTTTTTCTTAAAAATTATCAAGACGCAAACTGCCTTACAGACAACCAGATAGGATCCGAGTAGAAACATATTTTTGCATTTTAATTTCTGGATCCTTATGCTAGATACGAACCTGGTAAGGCCGGGTATCAGATTTAATTTTAGCTTAAAAGTTCACAAGACGCAAACTGCCTTACAGAAATCCAGATAGGATCCGAGTAGAAACATATTTTTGCATTTTAATTTCTAGATCCTTATGCTAGATACGAACCTGGTAAGGCCGGGTATCAGATTTAGTTTTAGCTTAAAAATTCACAAGACGCAAACTGCCTTACAGAAAAGCAGATAGGATCCGAGTAGAAACATATTTTATGCATTATATTTTCTGGATCCTAATGCCAGATAGGAACCTGGAATGGCCGGGTAACAGATTTACTTTTATCTTAAAAATTAACAAGACGCAGACTGCCTTATAGAAGCCAAAAGGAAAACCGGGTAGAAACATATTAAAGCATTATATTTTCTGGAACCTAATGCGAGATAGTAACTTTTTAAGACCGGGTAGCTGATTTATTTTAGCTTATAAATTCACGAGACGCGAATTGCCTTTCAGGAAACCAAACAGGAACCGGGAATAAACATATTTATGCATTATACTTTATGGTTCCTAATGCCAGATGGAAACCAGGTAAGGCCGGGTAGCAGATCTACTTTTATCTTCAAAATTAACAAGACGCCAACTGCCTTATAGAAACCAAACCTGATCCGGGTAGAAACATATTTATGCATTATATTTTCTGAATCGTAATGCCAGATAGGGACCAGCTAAGCCCGGGTAGGAGATTTATTTTAGCTTAAAAATTAACAAGACGCCAACTGCCTTATAGAAACCAAACAGGAACCGGGTAGAAACATATTTATTTATTATATTATCTGGATCCTAAAGCCAGATAGGAACCAGGTAAGTCCGGGTAGCAGATCTACATTTATCTTCAGAATTAACAAGACGCCAACTGCCTTATAGAAACCAAACAGGAACCGGGTAGAAACATATTTATGCATTATATTTTATGGTTCCTAATGCCAGATGGAATCCAGGTAAGGCCGGGTAGCAGATTTAATTTTAGCTTAAAAATTCACAAGACGCAAACTGCCTTACAGAAAACCAGATAGGATCCGAGCAGAAACATATTTTTGCATTTTAATTTCTGGATCCTTATGCTAGATACGAACCTGGTAATGCCGGGTAACAGATTTACTTTTAGCTTAAAAATTCACAAGGCGCAAACTGCCTTACAGAAAAGCAGATAGGATACGGGTAGAAAAATATTTATGCATTATATTTTCTGGATCCTAATGCCAGATAGGAATCTAGTAAGGCCGGGTAGCAGATTTACTTTTATTGTAAAAATCCACAAGACGTAGACTGCCTTATAGAAGCCAAACAGGTACCGGGTAGAAACATATTTTTGCATTTTAATTTCTGGATCCTAATGACAGATAGTAACTTGATAAGGCCGGGTAGCAGATTTACTTTTAGCTTAAAAATTCACAAGACGCAAACTGCCTTACAGAAAAGCAGATAGGATACGGGTAGAAACATATTTATGCAATGTATTTTCTGGACCCTACTGCCAGATAGGAACAAGGTAAGGCCGGGTAACAGATTTACTTTTAGCTTAAAAATTCACAAGACTCAAACTGCCTTACAGAAAAGCAGATAGGATACGGGTAGAAACATATTTATGCATTATATTTTCTGGACTCTAATGCCAGATAGGAACAAGGTAAGGCCGGGTAGCAGATTTACTTTTATCTTGAAAATTTACGAGACACCAATTGGCTTACAGAAAAGCAGATAGGATACGGGTAGAAACATATTTATGCATTATATTTTCTGGATCCTTATGCTAGATACGAACCTGGTAATGCCGGGTAACAGACTTACTTTTAGCTTAAAAATTCACAAGACGCAAACTGCCTTACGGAAAAGCAGATAGGATGCGGGTAGAAAAATATTTTGGCATTTTAATTTCTGGATCCTTATGCTAGTTACGAACCTGGTAAGGCCGGGTATCAGATTTATTTTTAGCTTAAAAATTCACGAGACGCGAATTGCCTTTCAGGAAACCAAACAGGAACCGGGAATAAACATATTTATGCATTATACTTTATGGTTCCTAATGCCAGATGGAATCCAGGTAAGGCCGGGTAGCAGATTTACTTTTATCTTCAAAATTAACAAGACGCCAACTGCCTTATAGAAACCAAACCTGAACCGGGTAGAAACATATTTATGCATTATATTTTCTGGATCGTAATGCCAGATAGGAACCAGCTAAGCCCGGGTAGGAGATTTATTTTAGCTTAAAAATTAACAAGACGCCAACTGCCTTATAGAAACCAAACAGGAACCGGGTAGAAACATATTTATTTATTATATTATCTGGATCCTAAAGCCAGATAGGAACCAGGTAAGGCCGGGTAGCAGATCTACTTTTATCTTCAGAATTAACAAGACGCCAACTGCCTTATAGAAACCAAACAGGAACCGGGTAGAAACATATTTATGCATTATATTTTATGGTTCCTAATGCCAGATGGAATCCAGGTAAGGCCGGGTAGCAGATTTACTTTTAGCTTAAAAATTCACAAGACGCAAACTGCCTTACAGAAAAGCAGATAGGATACGGGTAGAAACATATTTATGCAATGTATTTTCTGGACTCTAATGCCAGATAGGAACAAGGTAAGGCCGGGTAGCAGATTTACTTTTATCTTGAAAATTTACGAGACACTAATTGGCTTACAGAAAAGCAGATAGGATACGGGTAGAAACATATTTATGCATTATATTTTCTGGACCCTAATGCTAGATACGAACCTCGTAATGCCTGGTAACAGATTTACTTTTAGCTTAATAATTCACAAGACGCAAACTGCCTTACAGAAAAGCAGATAGGATACGGGTAGAAACATATTTATGCATTATATTTTCTGGATCCTAATGCCAGATAGGAATCTAGTAAGGCCGGGTAGCAGATTTACTTTTATTGTAAAAATCCACAAGACGTAGACTGCCTTATAGAAGCCAAACAGGTACCGGGTAGAAATATATTTTTGCATTTTAATTTCTGGATCCTAATGCCGGATAGTAACTTGATAAGGCCGGGTAGCAGATTTACTTTTAGCTTTAAAATTCACAATACGCAAACTGCCTTACAGAAAAGCAGATAGGATACGGGTAGAAACATATTTATGCATTATATTTTCTGGACACTAATGCCAGATAGGAACAAGGTAAGGCCGGGTAGCAGATTTATTTTATCTTAAAAATTTACGAGACACCAATTGGCTTACAGAAAACCAGATAGGATCCGAGTAGAAACATATTTTTGCATTTTAATTTCTGGATCCTTATGCTAGATACGAACCTGGTAATGCCTGGTAACAGATTTACTTTTAGCTTAATAATTCACAAGACGCAAACTGCCTTACAGAAAAGCAGATAGGATACGGGTAGAAACATATTTATGCATTATATTTTCTGGACCCTAATGCTAGATTCGAAACCTCGTAATGCCTGGTAACAGATTTACTTTTAGCTTAAAAATTCACAAGGCGCAAACTGCCTTACAGAAAAGGAAATAGGATCCGAGTAGAAACATATTTTTGCATGTTATTTTCTGGATCCTAATGCCAGATAGGAACCAGGTAAGGCCGGGTAGCAGATTTACTTTTATTGTAAAAATCCACAAGACGCATACTGCCTTACAGAAAAGCAGATAGGATACTCGCAGAAACATATTTATGCATTTTATTTTCTGGACCCTAATGCCAGATAGGAACAAGGTAAGGCCGGGTAGCAGATTTACTTTTATCTTGAAAATTTACGAGACACCAATTGGCTTACAGAAAAGCAGATAGGATACGGGTAGAAACATATTTATGCATTATATTTTCTGGACCCTAATGCTAGATACGAACCTCGTAATGCCTGGTAACAGATTTACTTTTAGCTTAAAAATTAACAAGGCGCAAACTGCCTTACAGAAAAGGAAATAGGATCCGAGTAGAAACATATTTTTGCATGTTATTTTCTGGATCCTAATGCCAGATAGTAACTTGATAAGGCCGGGTAGCAGATTTACTTTTAGCTTAAAAATTCACAAGACGCAAACTGCCTTACAGAAAAGCAGATAGGATACGCGCAGAAACATATTTATGCATTATATTTTCTGGATCCTAATGCCAGATAGGAATCTAGTAAGGCCGGGTAGCAGATTTACTTTTATCTTAAAAATTTACAAGACACCATTTGGCTTACAGGAAACCAGATAGGATCCGAGTAGAAACATATTTTTTCATTTTAATTTCTGGATACTAATGCCAGATAGTAACATGGTAAGGCCGGGTAGCAGATTCACTTTTAGCTTTAAAATTCACAAGACGCAAGCTGCCTTATAGAAACCAAACAGGAACCGGGTAGAAACATATTTATGCATTATATTTTCTGGTTCCTAATGCCAGATAGGAACCAGGCAATCCCGGGTAGCAAATTTAATTTTATCTTAAAAATTAACAAGACGCCAACTGCCTTATAGAAACCAAATCGGAACAGGGTAGAAGCAAATTTGTGCATTATATTTTCTGGAACCTAATACCAGATAGGAACCAGGTAAGGCCGGGTAGCAGATTTACTTTTAGCTTAAAAATTCCCAAGACGCAAACTGCCTTACAGAAAACCAGATAGGATCCGAGTGGAAACATAAATTTGCATTTAATTTTCTGGATCCTAATGCCAGATAGTACCCAGGTAAGACCGGGTAGCTGATTTACTTTTAGCTTAAAAATTCACAGGACGCAAACTGCCTTACAGAAACCAAACAGGAACCGGGTAGAAACATATTTTATGCATTATATTTTCTGGATCCTAATGCCAGATAGGAACCAGGTAAGCCTGGGAACCACATTTATATTTATCTTAAAAATTCACAAGATGCAAACTGTCTTACAGAAAACCAGATAGGATCCGAGTAGAAACATATTTTTGCATTTTAATTTCTGGATCCTTATGCCAGATAGGAACCTGGAAAGGCCGGGTAACAGATTTCCTTTTATCTTAAAAATTGACAAGACGCAGACTGCCTAATAGAAGCCAAAATGAAAACCGGGTAGAAACATATTTTTGCATTTTAATTTCTGGATCCTAATGCCAGATAGGAACCAGGTAAGGCCGGGTAGCAGATTTAATTTTTGCTTAAAAATTCACAAGACGCAAACTGCCTTATATAAACCAAACAGGAACCGGGTAGAAACATATTTATTTATTATATTATCTGGATCCTAATGCCAGATAGGAACCAGGTAAGGCCGGGTAGCAGAATTACTTTTAGCTTAAAAATTCACAATACGCAAACTGCCTTACAGAAAACCAAAAAGGATCCGAGTAGAAAAATATTTTTGCATTCAAATTTCTGGATCCTAATGCCGGATATTAACCTGGTAAACCGGGTAGATGATTTTATTTTAGCTTAAAAATTCACAAGACGCAAACTGCCTTACAGAAAAGCAGATACGATCCGGGTTGAAACATATTTTAGAATTTGATTTTCTGAATCCTAATGCCAGATAGGAACCTGGTAAGGCCGGGTAAGGATACGGGTAGAAACATATTTTTGCATTATATTTTCTGGATCCCAATGCCAGATACGAACCGGGTAAGGCCGGGTAGGAGATTTACTTTTAGCATAAAAATTCACAAGACGCAATCTGCCTTACAGAAAAGGAAATAGGATCCGAGTAGAAACATATTTTTGCATTGTATTTTCTGGTTCCTAATGCCAGATAGGAACAAGGCAAGGACGGGTAGAAGATTTAATTTTATCTTAAAAATTAACAAGACGCCAACTGCCTTATAGAAACAAAACAGGAACCGGGTAGAAACATATTTAGGCATTATATTTTCTGGATCCTAACGCCAGATAGGAACCAGGTAAGGCCGGGTAGGAGATTTATTTAAGCATAAAAATTCACAAGACGCAAACTGCCTTACAGAAAACCAGATAGGATCCGAGTAGAAACATATTTTTGCATTATATTTTCTGGATCCTAATGCCAGATAGGAACCAGGTAAGCCCGGGAACCACATTTATATTTATCTTAAAAATTCACAAGACGCAAACTGCCTTACAGAAAACCAGATAGGATCCGAGTAGAAACATATTTTTGCATTGTATTTTCTGGATCCTAATGCCAGATAGAAACCTGGTAAGGCCGGGTAGCAGATTTACTTTTATCCTAAAAATTAACAAGACGCCAACTGCCTTATATAAACCAAACAGGAACCGGGTAGAAACATATTTATTTATTATATTATTTGGGACGCGAACTGCCTTATAGAAACCAAACAGGAACCGGGTAGAAACATATTTATTTATTATATTATCTGGATCCTAATGCCAGATAGGAACCAGGTAAGGCCGGGTAGCAAATTTACTTTTAGCTTAAAAATTCACAAGACGCAACCTGCCTTACATAAAACCAGATAGGATCCGGGTAGAAGCATATTTTCCATTCAAATTTCTGGATCCTTATGCCAGATAGTAACATGGTAAGAACAGGTAGCAGATTTATTTTAGCTTATAAATTCACGAGACGCGAACTGCTTTCCAGGAAACAAGATAGGATCCGGGAAGAAATATATTTCTGCATTTTAATTTCTGGATCCTTATGCTAGATACGAACCTGGTTAGGCCGGGTAACAGATTTACATTTATCTTGAAAATTTACGAGACGCATCTACCTTATAGAAACCAAACCTGAACCGGGTAGAATCATATTTATGCATTATATTTTCTGGATCCTAATGCCAGATAGAAACCAGGTAAGGCCGGGTAGCAGATTTACTTTTAGCTTAAAAATTCACAAGACGCAATCTGCCTTACTGAAAACCAAAAAGGATCCGAGTAGAAAAATATTTTTGCATTCAAATTTCTGGATCCTAATGCCGGATATTGACCTGGTAAACCGGGTAGATGATTTTATTTTAGCTTAAAAATTCAGAAGACGCAAACTGCCTTACAGAAAAGCAGATAGGATCCGGGTTGAAACATATTTTAGAATTTGATTTTCTGAATCCTAATGCCAGATAGTAACCTGGTAAGACCAGGTAGCTGATTTACTTTTAGCTTAAAAATTCACAATACGCAGACTGCCTTACAGGAAACCAAACAGGAACCGGGTAGAAACATATTTATATTTTATATTATTTGGGACGCGAACTCCCTTATAGAAACCAAACAGGAACCGGGTAGAAACATATTTATTTATTATATTATCTGGATCCTAATGCCAGATAGGAACCAGGTAAGGCCGGGAAGCAGATTTAATTTGAGCGTAAAAATTCACAAGACGCAAACTGCCTTACAGAAAAGCAGATAGGATACAGGTAGAAACATATTTTTTAATTCCAATTTCTGGATCCTAACGCCAGATAGGAAACAGGTAAGGCCGGTTAGCATATTAACTTTTAGCTTAAAAATTTACAAGACGCCAACTGCCTTATAGAAACCAAAAAGAATCCGGCAAGAAACATATATATGCATTATATTTACTGGATCCTAATGCCAGATAGGAACCAAGTAAGGCCGGGTAGCAAATTTACTTTTTCTTAAAAATTAACAAGACGCAAACTGCCTTACAGAAAACCAGATAGGATCCGAGTAGAAACATATTTTTGCATTTTAATTTCTGGATCCTTATGCTAGATACGAACCTGGTAAGGCCGGGTATCAGATTTAGTTATAGCTTAAAAATTCACAAGACGCAAACTGCCTCACAGAAAAGCAGATAGGATCCGAGTACAAACCTATTTTTGCATTGTATTTTCTGGATCCTAATGCCAGATAGTAACGTGCTAAGGCCGGGTAGAAGATTTAATTTTAGCTTAAAAATTCACAAGACGCAAACTGCCTTACATAAAACCAGATAGGATCCGGGTAGAAGCATATTTTTGCATTCAAATTTCTGGATCCTTATGCCAGATAGTAACTTGGAAAGAACGGGTAGTAGATTTATTTTAGCGTATAAAATCACGAGACGCGAACTGCCTTCCAGGAAACAAGATAGTATCCGGGAAGGAATATATTTCTGCATTTTATTTTCTTGATCCTAATGCCAGATAGAAACCTGGTAAGGCCGGGTAGCAGATTTACTTTTATCCTAAAAATTAACAAGACGCCAACTGCCTTATAGAAACCAAACAGGAACCGGGTAGAAATATATTTATTTATTATATTATTTGGGACGCGAACTGCCTTATAGAAACCAAACAGGAACCGGGTAGAAACATATTTATTTATTATATTATTTGGGACGCGAACTGCCTTATAGAAACCAAACAGGAACCGGGTAGAAACATATTTATTTATTATATTATCTGGATCCTAATGCCAGATAGGAACCAGGTAAGGCCGGGTAGCAGATTTAATTTTAGCTTAAAAATTCACAAGACGTAAACTGCCTTATAGAAACCAAAAAGAAACCGGGAAGAAACATTTTTATGCATTATATTTACTGGATCCTAATGCCAGATAGGAACCAGGTATGGCCGGGTAGCAAATTTATTTTTCTTAAAAATTATCAAGACGCAAACTGCCTTACAGAAATCCAGATAGGATCCGAGTAGAAACATATTTTTGCATTTTAATTTCTAGATCCTTATGCTAGATACGAACCTGGTAAGGCCGGGTATCAGATTTAGTTTTAGCTTAAAAATTAACAAGACGCAGACTGCCTTATAGAAAAGCAGATAGGATCCGAGTACAAACATATTTTTGCATTGTATTTTCTGGATCCTTATGCTAGATACGAACCTGGTAAGGCCGGGTATCAGATTTAGTTTTAGCTTAAAAATTCACAAGACGCAAACTGCCTTACAGAAAAGCAGATAGGATCCGAGTAGAAACATATTTTATGCATTATATTTTCTGGATCCTAATGCCAGATAGGAACCTGGAATGGCCGGGTAACAGATTTACTTTTATCTTAAAAATTAACAAGACGCAGACTGCCTTATAGAAGCCAAAAGGAAAACCGGGTAGAAACATATTAAAGCATTATATTTTCTGGAACCTAATGCGAGATAGTAACTTTTTAAGACCGGGTAGCTGATTTATTTTAGCTTATAAATTCACGAGACGCGAATTGCCTTTCAGGAAACCAAACAGGAACCGGGAATAAACATATTTATGCATTATACTTTATGGTTCCTAATGCCAGATGGAAACCAGGTAAGGCCGGGTAGCAGATCTACTTTTATCTTCAAAATTAACAAGACGCCAACTGCCTTATAGAAACCAAACCTGATCCGGGTAGAAACATATTTATGCATTATATTTTCTGAATCGTAATGCCAGATAGGGACCAGCTAAGCCCGGGTAGGAGATTTATTTTAGCTTAAAAATTAACAAGACGCCAACTGCCTTATAGAAACCAAACAGGAACCGGGTAGAAACATATTTATTTATTATATTATCTGGATCCTAAAGCCAGATAGGAACCAGGTAAGTCCGGGTAGCAGATCTACATTTATCTTCAGAATTAACAAGACGCCAACTGCCTTATAGAAACCAAACAGGAACCGGGTAGAAACATATTTATGCATTATATTTTATGGTTCCTAATGCCAGATGGAATCCAGGTAAGGCCGGGTAGCAGATTTAATTTTAGCTTAAAAATTCACAAGACGCAAACTGCCTTACAGAAAACCAGATAGGATCCGAGTAGAAACATATTTTTGCATTTTAATTTCTGGATCCTTATGCTAGATACGAACCTGGTAATGCCTGGTAACAGATTTACTTTTAGCTTAAAAATTCACAAGGCGCAAACTGCCTTACAGAAAAGGAAATAGGATCCGAGCAGAAACATATTTATGCATTATATTTTCTGGATCCTAATGCCAGATAGGAATCTAGTAAGGCCGGGTAGCAGATTTACTTTTATTGTAAAAATCCACAAGACGCAGACTGCCTTATAGAAGCCAAACAGGAACCGGGTAGAAACATATTTTTGCATTTTAATTTCTGGATCCTAATGCCAGATAGTAACTTGATAAGGCCGGGTAGCAGATATACTTTTAGCTTAAAAATTCACAAGACGCAAACTGCCTTACAGAAAAGCAGATAGGATCCGAGTAGAAACATATTATTTCATTTTAATTTCTGGATCCTAATGCCAGATAGTAACTTGGTAAGGCCGGGTAGCAGATTTACTTTTAGCTTAAAGATTCACATGACGCAAACTGCCTTACAGAAAAGCAGATAGGATACGGGTAGAAAAATTATTTATGCATTACATTTTCTGGATCCTAATGCCAGATAGGAATCCAGTAGGGCCAGGTAGCAGATTTTCTTTTATCTTAAAAATTTACAAGACACCAATTGGCTTACAGGAAACCAAATAGGATCCGAGTAGAAACATATGTTTTCATTTTAATTTCTGGATACTAATGCCAGATAGGAACAAGGTAAAACCGGGTAGCAGATTTACTTTTAGCTTTAAAATTCACAATACGCAAACTGCCTTACAGAAAAGCAGATAGGATACGGGTAGAAACATATTTTTGCATTATATTTTCTGGACACTAATGCCAGATAGGAACAAGGTAAGGCCGGGTAGCAGATTTATTTTATCTTAAAAATTTACGAGACACCAATTGGCTTACAGAAAAGCAGATAGGATACGGGTAGAAACATATTTATGCATTATATTTTCTGGACCCTAATGCTAGATACGAACCTCGTAATGCCTGGTAACAGATTTACTTTTAGCTTAAAAATTCACAAGACGCAAACTGCCTTACGGAAAAGCAGATAGGATGCGGGTAGAAAAATATTTTGGCATTTTAATTTCTGGATCCTTATGCTAGTTACGAACCTGGTAAGGCCGGGTATCAGATTTATTTTTAGCTTAAAAATTCACGAGACGCGAATTGCCTTTCAGGAAACCAAACAGGAACCGGGAATAAACATATTTATGCATTATACTTTATGGTTCCTAATGCCAGATGGAATCCAGGTAAGGCCGGGTAGCAGATCTACTTTTATCTTCAAAATTAACAAGACGCCAACTGCCTTATAGAAACCAAACCTGAACCGGGTAGAAACATATTTATGCATTATATTTTCTGGATCGTAATGCCAGATAGGAACCAGCTAAGCCCGGGTAGGAGATTTATTTTAGCTTAAAAATTAACAAGACGCCAACTGCCTTATAGAAACCAAACAGGAACCGGGTAGAAACATATTTATTTATTATATTATCTGGATCCTAAAGCCAGATAGGAACCAGGTAAGTCCGGGTAGCAGATCTACATTTATCTTCAGAATTAACAAGACGCCAACTGCCTTATAGAAACCAAACAGGAACCGGGTAGAAACATATTTATGCATTATATTTTATGGTTCCTAATGCCAGATGGAATCCAGGTAAGGCCGGGTAGCAGATTTAATTTTAGCTTAAAAATTCACAAGACGCAAACTGCCTTACAGAAAACCAGATAGGATCCGAGCAGAAACATATTTTTGCATTTTAATTTCTGGATCCTTATGCTAGATACGAACCTGGTAATGCCGGGTAACAGATTTACTTTTAGCTTAAAAATTCACAAGGCGCAAACTGCCTTACAGAAAAGCAGATAGGATATGGGTAGAAACATATTTATGCATTATATTTTCTGGATCCTAATGCCAGATAGGAATCTAGTAAGGCCGGGTAGCAGATTTACTTTTATTGTAAAAATCCACAAGACGTAGACTGCCTTATAGAAGCCAAACAGGTACCGGGTAGAAATATATTTTTGCATTTTAATTTCTGGATCCTAATGCCGGATAGTAACTTGATAAGGCCGGGTAGCAGATTTACTTTTAGCTTAAAAATTCACAAGACGCAAACTGCCTTACAGAAAAGCAGATAGGATACGGGTAGAAACATATTTATGCATTATATTTTCTGGACCCTAATGCTAGATTCGAAACCTCGTAATGCCTGGTAACACATTTACTTTTGGCTCAAAAATTCACAAGGCGCAAACTGCCTTACAGAAAAGCAGATAGGATATGGGTAGACACATATTTATGCATTATATTTTCTGGATACTAATGCCAGATAGGAATCTAGTAAGGCCGGGGTAGCAGATTTACTTTTATTGTAAAAATCCACAAGACGTAGTCTGCCTTATAGAAACCAGACAGGATCCGAGTAGAAACATATTTTTGCATGTTATTTTCTGGATCCTAATGCTAGATACGAACCTGGCAATGCCTGGTAACAGATTTACTTTTAGCTTAATAATTCACAAGACGTAAACTGCCTTACAGAAAAGCAGATAGGATACGGGTAGAAACATATTTATGCATTATATTTTCTGGACCCTAATGCTAGATTCGAAACCTCGTAATGCCTGGTAACACATTTACTTTTGGCTCAAAAATTCACAAGGCGCAAACTGCCTTACAGAAAAGGAAATAGGATCCGAGTAGAAACATATTTTTGCATGTTATTTTCTGGATCCTAATGCCAGATAGTAACTTGATAAGGCCGGGTAGCAGATTTACTTTTAGCTTAAAAATTCACAAGACGCAAACTGCCTTACAGAAAAGCAGATAGGATACGGGTAGAAACATATTTATGCATTATATTTTCTGGACTCTAATGCCAGATAGGAACAAGGTAAGGCCGGGTAGCAGATTTACTTTTATCTTGAAAATTTACGAGACACCAATTGGCTTACAGAAAAGCAGATAGGATACGGGTAGAAACATATTTATGCATTATATTTTCTGGACCCTAATGCTAGATACGAACCTCGTAATGCCTGGTAACAGATTTACTTTTAGCTTAATAATTCACAAGACGCAAACTGCCTTACAGAAAAGGAAATAGGATCCGAGTAGAAACATATTTTTGCATGTTATTTTCTGGATCCTAATGCCAGATAGTAACTTGATAAGGCCGGGTAGCAGATTTACTTTTAGCTTAAAAATTCACAAGACGCAAACTGCCTTACAGAAAAGCAGATAGGATACGCGCAGAAACATATTTATGCATTATATTTTCTGGATCCTAATGCCAGATAGGAATCTAGTAAGGCCGGGTAGCAGATTTATTTTATCTTAAAAATTTACAAGACACCATTTGGCTTACAGGAAACCAGATAGGATCCGAGTAGAAACATATTTTTTCATTTTAATTTCTGGATACTAATGCCAGATAGTAACATGGTAAGGCCGGGTAGCAGATTCACTTTTAGCTTTAAAATTCACAAGACGCAAGCTGCCTTATAGAAACCAAACAGGAACCGGGTAGAAACATATTTATGCATTATATTTTCTGGTTCCTAATGCCAGATAGGAACCAGGCAATCCCGGGTAGCAAATTTAATTTTATATTAAAAATTAACAAGACGCCAACTGCCTTATAGAAACCAACTCGGAACAGGGTAGAAGCATATTTGTGCATTATATTTTCTGGAACCTAATACCAGATAGGAACCAGGTAAGGCCGGGTAGCAGATTTACTTTTAGCTTAAAAATTCCCCAGACGCAAACTGCCTTACAGAAAACCAGATAGGATCCGAGTGGAAACATAAATTTGCATTTAATTTTCTGGATCCTAATGCCAGATAGTACCCAGGTAAGACCGGGTAGCTGATTTACTTTTAGCTTAAAAATTCACAGGACGCAAACTGCCTTACAGAAACCAAACAGGAACCGGGTAGAAACATATTTTATGCATTATATTTTCTGGATCCTAATGCCAGATAAGAACCAGGTAAGCCTGGGAACCACATTTATATTCATCTTAAAAATTCACAAGATGCAAACTGTATTACAGAAAACCAGATAGGATCCGAGTAGAAACATATTTTTGCATTTTAATTTCTGGATCCTTATGCCAGATAGGAACCTGGAAAGGCCGGGTAACAGATTTCCTTTTAGACAAGACGCAGACTGCCTAATAGAAGCCAAAATGAAAACCGGGTAGAAACATATTTTTGCATTTTAATTTCTGGATCCTTATGCTAGATACGAACCTGGTAAGACCGGGTATAAGATTTAGTTTTAGCTCAAAAATTCACAAGACGCAAACTGCCTTACAGAAAAGCAGATAGGATCCGGGTAGAAACATATTATTGTATTTTAATTTCTGGATCCTTATGCTAGATACGAACCTGGTAATGCCGGGTAAATGACTTACTTTTAGCTTAAAAATTCACAAGACGCATACTGCCTTACGGAAAAGCAGATAGGATGCGGGTAGAAACATATTAATTTATTATATGATCTGGGACGCGAACTGCCTTATAGAAACCAAACAGGAACCGGGTAGAAACATATTTATTTATTATATTATCTGGAACCCGAATTACCTTATAGAAACCAAACAGGAACCGGGTAGAAACATATTTATTTATTATATTATCTGGATCCTAATGCCAGATAGGAACCAGGTAAGGCCGGGTAGCAGATTTAATTTTTGCTTAAAAATTCACAAGACGCAAACTGCCTTACATAAAACCAGATAGGATCCGGGTAGAAGCATATTTTTGCATTCAAATTTCTGGATCCTTATGCCAGATAGTAACTTGGTAAGAACGGGTAGCAGATTTATTTTAACTTATAAATTCACGAGACGCGAACTGCCTTCCAGGAAAAAAGATTGGATCCGGCAAGAAATATATTTCTGCATTTTATTTTCTTGATCCTAATGCCAGATAGAAACCTGGTAAGGCCGGGTAGCAGATTTACTTTTATCCTAAAAATTAACAAGACGCCAACTGCCTTATAGAAACCAAACAGGAACCGGGTAGAAACATATTTATTTATTATATTATTTGGGACGCGAACTATCTTATAGAAACCAAACAGGAACCGGGTAGAAACATATTTATTTATTATATTATCTGGATCCTAATGCCAGATAGGAACCAGGTAAGGCCGGGTAGCAGACTTAATTTTAGCTTAAAAATTCACAAGACGCAAACTGCCTTACAGAAATGCAGATAGGATCCGGGTAGAAGCATATTTTTGCATTCAAATTTCTGGATCCTTATGCCAGATAGTAACTTGGTAAGAACGGGTAGCAGATTTATTTTAGCTTATAAATTCACGAGACGCGAACTGCCTTACAGGAAACCAGATAGGATTAGGGTGGAAAAATATCTTTGCATTTCAATTTCTGGATCCTAATGCCAGATAGAAACCTGGTAAGGCCGGGTAGCAGATTTACTTTTATCCTAAAAATTAACAAGACGCCAACTGCCTTATAGAAACCAAACAGGAACCGGGTAGAAACATATTTATTTATTATATTATTTGGGACGCGAACTGCCTTATAGAAACCAAACAGGAACCGGGTAGAAACATATTTATTAATTATATTATTTGGGACGCGAACTGCCTTATAGAAACCAAACAGGAACCGGGTAGAAACATATTTATTTATTATATTATCTGGTCCCTAATGCCAGATAGGAACCAGGTAAGGCCGGGTAGCATATTGACTTTTAGCTTAAAAATTCACAAGACGCAAACTGCCTTACAGAAAACCAGATAGGATCCGAGTAGAAACATATTTTTGCATTTTAATTTCTGGATCCTTATGCTAGATACGAACCTGGTAAGACAGGGTATAAGATTTAGTTTTAGCTCAAAAATTCACAAGACGCAAACTGCCTTACAGAAAAGCAGATAGGATCCGGGTAGAAACATATTATTGTATTTTAATTTCTGGATCCTTATGCTAGATACGAACCTGGTAATGCCGGGTAACAGACTTACTTTTAGCTTAAAAATTCACCAGACACCAACTGCCTTATAGAAACCATAAAGATACCGGGAAGAAACATATTTATGCATTAGATTTTCTGGATACTAATGCCAGATAGAAACCAGGTAAGGCCGGGTAGCAGATTTACTTTTAGCTTAAAAATTCACAATACGTAAACTGCCTTACAGAAAACCAAAAAGGATCCGAGTAGAAAAATATTTTTGCATTCAAATTTCTGGATCCTAATGCCGGATATTAACCTGGTAAACCGAGTAGATGATTTTATTTTAGCGTGAAGATTAACAAGACGCAAACTGCCTTACAGAAAAGCAGATAGGATCCGGGTTGACACATATTTTACAATTTTAATTTCTGGATCCTTATGCTAGATAAGAGCCTGGTAAGACCGGGTATAAGATTTAGTTTTAGCTCAAAAATTCACAAGACGCAAACTGCCTTACAGAAAAGCAGATAGGCTCCGGGCAGAAACATATTATTGTATTTTAATTTCTGGATCCTTATGCTAGATACGAACCTGGTAAGGCCGGGTATCAGATTTAGTTTTAGCTTAAAAATTAACAAGACGCAGACTGCCTTATAGAAGCCAAAAGGAAAACCGGGTAGAAAAATATTAATGCATTATATTTTGTGGATCCTAATGCCAGATAGTAACTTGGTAAGACCGGGTAGCAGATTTATTTTAGCTTATAAATTCACGAGACGCGAATGGCTTTTCAGGAAACCAGATAGGATCCGGGAAGAAATATATTTCTGCATTTTAATTTCTGGATCCTAATGCCAGATAGAAACCTGGTAAGGCTGGGTAGCAGATTTAATTTATCTTAAAAATTAACAAGACGCAAACTGCCTTACAGAAAAGCAGATAGGATCCGAGTAGAAACATATTTTATGCATTATATTTTCTGGATCCTAATGCCAGATAGGAACCTGGAATGGCCGGGTAACAGATTTACTTTTATCTTAAAAATTAACAAGACGCAGACTGCCTTATAGAAGCCAAAAGGAAAACCGGGTAGAAACATATTAAAGCATTATATTTTCTGGAACCTAATGCGAGATAGTAACTTTTTAAGACCGGGTAGCTGATTTATTTTAGCTTATAAATTCACGAGACGCGAATTGCCTTTCAGGAAACCAAACAGGAACCGGGAATAAACATATTTATGCATTATACTTTATGGTTCCTAATGCCAGATGGAAACCAGGTAAGGCCGGGTAGCAGATCTACTTTTATCTTCAAAATTAACAAGACGCCAACTGCCTTATAGAAACCAAACCTGAACCGGGTAGAAACATATTTATGCATTATATTTTCTGGATCGTAATGCCAGATGGAATCCAGGTAAGGCCGGGTAGCAGATTTAATTTTAGCTTAAAAATTCACAAGACGCAAACTGCCTTACAGAAAACCAGATAGGATCCGAGCAGAAACATATTTTTGCATTTTAATTTCTGGATCCTTATGCTAGATACGAACCTGGTAATGCCGGGTAACAGATTTACTTTTAGCTTAAAAATTCACAAGGCGCAAACTGCCTTACAGAAAAGCAGATAGGATACGGGTAGAAAAATATTTATGCATTATATTTTCTGGATCCTAATGCCAGATAGGAATCTAGTAAGGCCGGGTAGCAGATTTACTTTTATTGTAAAAACCCACAAGACGTAGACTGCCTTATAGAAGCCAAACAGGTACCGGGTAGAAACATATTTTTGCATTTTAATTTCTGGATCCTAATGACAGATAGTAACTTGATAAGGCCGCGTAGCAGATTTACTTTTAGCTCAAAAATTCACAAGACGCAAACTGCCTTACAGAAAAGCAGATAGGATACGGGTAGAAACATATTTATGCAATGTATTTTCTGGACCCTACTGCCAGATAGGAACAAGGTAAGGCCGGGTAACAGATTTACTTTTAGCTTAAAAATTCACAAGACTCAAACTGCCTTACAGAAAAGCAGATAGGATACGGGTAGAAACATATTTATGCATTATATTTTCTGGACTCTAATGCCAGATAGGAACAAGGTAAGGCCGGGTAGCAGATTTACTTTTATCTTGAAAATTTACGAGACACTAATTGGCTTACAGAAAAGCAGATAGGATACGGGTAGAAACATATTTATGCATTATATTTTCTGGACCCTAATGCTAGATACGAACCTCGTAATGCCTGGTAACAGATTTACTTTTAGCTTAAAAATTCACAAGACGCAAACTGCCTTACGGAAAAGCAGATAGGATGCGGGTAGAAAAATATTTTGGCATTTTAATTTCTGGATCCTTATGCTAGTTACGAACCTGGTAAGGCCGGGTATCAGATTTATTTTTAGCTTAAAAATTCACGAGACGCGAATTGCCTTTCAGGAAACCAAACAGGAACCGGGAATAAACATATTTATGCATTATACTTTATGGTTCCTAATGCCAGATGGAATCCAGGTAAGGCCGGGTAGCAGATTTACTTTTATCTTCAGAATTAACAAGACGCCAACTGCCTTATAGAAACCAAACCTGAACCGGGTAGAAACATATTTATGCATTATATTTTCTGGATCGTAATGCCAGATAGGAACTAGCTAAGCCGGGGTAGGAGATTTATTTTAGCCTAAAAATTGACAAGACGCGAACTGCCGTATAGAAACCAAACAGGAACCGGGTAGAAACATATTTATTTATTATATTATCTGGATCCTAAAGCCAGATAGGAACCAGGTAAGGCCGGGTAGCAGATCTACTTTTATCTTCAGAATTAACAAGACGCCAACTGCCTTATAGAAACCAAACAGGAACCGGGTAGAAACATATTTATGCATTATATTTTATGGTTCCTAATGCCAGATGGAATCCAGGTAAGGCCGGGTAGCAGATTTAATTTTAGCTTAAAAATTCACAAGACGCAAACTGCCTTACAGAAAACCAGATAGGATCCGAGCAGAAACATATTTTTGCATTTTAATTTCTGGATCCTTATGCTAGATACGAACCTGGTAATGCCGGGTAACAGATTTACTTTTAGCTTAAAAATTCACAAGGCGCAAACTGCCTTACAGAAAAGCAGATAGGATATGGGTAGAAACATATTTATGCATTATATTTTCTGGATCCTAATGCCAGATAGGAATCTAGTAAGGCCGGGTAGCAGATTTACTTTTATTGTAAAAATCCACAAGACGTAGACTGCCTTATAGAAGCCAAACAGGTACCGGGTAGAAATATATTTTTGCATTTTAATTTCTGGATCCTAATGCCGGATAGTAACTTGATAAGGCCGGGTAGCAGATTTACTTTTATCTTAAAAATTCACAAGACGCAAACTGCCTTACAGAAAAGCAGATAGGATACGGGTAGAAACATATTTTTGCATTATATTTTCTGGACACAAATGCGAGATAGGAACAAGGTAAGGCCGGGTAGCAGATTTACTTTTATCTTAAAAATTTACAAGACGCAAACTGCCTTACAGAAAAGCAGATAGGATACGGGTAGAAACATATTTTTGCATTTCAATTTCTGGATCCTTATGCTAGATACGAACCTGGCAATGCCTGGTAACAGATTTACTTTTAGCTTAATAATTCACAAGACGTAAACTGCCTTACAGAAAAGCAGATAGGATACGGGTAGAAACATATTTATGCATTATATTTTCTGGACTCTAATGCCAGATTCGAAGACTCGTAATGCCTGGTACAACATTTACTTTTGGCTTAAAAATTCACAATGCGCAAACTGCCTTACAGAAAAGGAAATAGGATCCGAGTAGAAACATATTTTTGCATGTTATTTTCTGGATCCTAATGCCAGATAGTAACATGATAAGGCCGGGTAGCAGATTTACTTTTAGCTTAAAAATTCACAAGACGCAAACTGCCTTACAGAAAAGCAGATAGGATACGCGCAGAAACATATTTATGCATTATATTTTCTGGACTCTAATGCCAGATAGGAACAAGGTAAGGCCGGGTAGCAGATTTACTTTTATCTTGAAAATTTACGAGACACTAATTGGCTTACAGAAAAGCAGATAGGATACGGGTAGAAACATATTTATGCATTATATTTTCTGGACCCTAATGCTAGATACGAACCTCGTAATGCCTGGTAACAGATTTACTTTTAGCTTAATAATTCACAAGACGCAAACTGCCTTACAGAAAAGGAAATAGGATCCGAGTAGAAACATATTTTTGCATGTTATTTTCTGGATCCTAATGCCAGATAGTAACTTGATAAGGCCGGGTAGCAGATTTACTTTTAGCTTAAAAATTCACAAGACGCAAACTGCCTTACAGAAAAGCAGATAGGATACGCGCAGAAACATATTTATGCATTATATTTTCTGGATCCTAATGCCAGATAGGAATCTAGTAAGGCCGGGTAGCAGATTTACTTTTATCTTAAAAATTAACAAGACGCCAACTGCCTTATAGAAACCAAATCGGAACAGGGTAGAAGCAAATTTGTGCATTATATTTTCTGGAACCTAATACCAGATAGGAACCAGGTAAGGCCGGGTAGCAGATTTACTTTTAGCTTAAAAATTCCCAAGACGCAAACTGCCTTACAGAAAACCAGATAGGATCCGAGTGGAAACATAAATTTGCATTTAATTTTCTGGATCCTAATGCCAGATAGTACCCAGGTAAGACCGGGTAGCTGATTTACTTTTAGATTAAAAATTCACAGGACGCAAACTGCCTTACAGAAACCAAACAGGAACCGGGTACAAACATATTTTATGCATTATATTTTCTGGATCCTAATGCCAGATAAGAACCAGGTAAGCCTGGGAACCACATTTATATTTATCTTAAAAATTCACAAGATGCAAACTGTATTACAGAAAACCAGATAGGATCCGAGTAGAAACATATTTTTGCATTTTAATTTCTGGATCCTTATGCCAGATAGGAACCTGGAAAGGCCGGGTAACAGATTTCCTTTTATCTTAAAAATTGACAAGACGCAGACTGCCTAATAGAAGCCAAAATGAAAACCGGGTAGAAACATATTTTTGCATTTTAATTTCTGGATCCTTATGCTAGATACGAACCTGGTAAGACCGGGTATAAGATTTAGTTTTAGCTCAAAAATTCACAAGACGCAAACTGCCTTACAGAAAAGCAGATAGGATCCGGGTAGAAACATATTATTGTATTTTAATTTCTGGATCCTTATGCTAGATACGAACCTGGTAATGCCGGGTAACAGACTTACTTTTAACTTAAAATTTAACAAGACGCCGACTGCCTTATTGAAACCAAACAGGAACCGGGTAGAAACATATTCATTTATTATATGATCTGGGACGCGAACTGCCTTATAGAAACCAAACAGGAACCGGGTAGAAACATATTTATTTATTATATTATCTGGAACCCGAATTACCTTATAGAAACCAAACAGGAACCGGGTAGAAACATATTTATGCATTATATTTTCTGGATCCTAATGCCATATAGGAACCAGGTAAGGCCGGGTAGCAGATTTAATTTTTGCTTAAAAATTCACAAGACGCAAACTGCCTTACATAAAACCAGATAGGATCCGGGTAGAAGCATATTTTTGCATTCAAATTTCTGGATCCTTATGCCAGATAGTAACTTGGTAAGAACGGGTAGCAGATTTATTTTAACTTATAAATTCACGAGACGCGAACTGCCTTCCAGGAAAAAAGATTGGATCCGGCAAGAAATATATTTCTGCATTTTATTTTCTTGATCCTAATGCCAGATAGAAACCTGGTAAGGCCGGGTAGCAGATTTACTTTTATCCTAAAAATTAACAAGACGCCAACTGCCTTATAGAAACCAAACAGGAACCGGGTAGAAACATATTTATTTATTATATTATTTGGGACGCGAACTATCTTATAGAAACCAAACAGGAACCGGGTAGAAACATATTTATTTATTATATTATCTGGATCCTAATGCCAGATAGGAACCAGGTAAGGCCGGGTAGCAGACTTAATTTTAGCTTAAAAATTCACAAGACGCAAACTGCCTTACAGAAATGCAGATAGGATCCGGGTAGAAGCATATTTTTGCATTCAAATTTCTGGATCCTTATGCCAGATAGTAACTTGGTAAGAACGGGTAGCAGATTTATTTTAGCTTATAAATTCACGAGACGCGAACTGCCTTACAGGAAACCAGATAGGATTAGGGTGGAAAAATATCTTTGCATTTCAATTTCTGGATCCTAATGCCAGATAGAAACCTGGTAAGGCCGGGTAGCAGATTTACTTTTATCCTAAAAATTAACAAGACGCCAACTGCCTTATAGAAACCAAACAGGAACCGGGTAGAAACATATTTATTTATTATATTATTTGGGACGCGAACTGCCTTATAGAAACCAAACAGGAACCGGGTAGAAACATATTTATTAATTATATTATTTGGGACGCGAACTGCCTTATAGAAACCAAACAGGAACCGGGTAGAAACATATTTATTTATTATATTATCTGGATCCTAATGCCAGATAGGAAACAGGTAAGGACGGGTAGCATATTGACTTTTAGCTTAAAAATTCACAAGACGCAAACTGCCTTACAGAAAACCAGATAGGATCCGAGTAGAAACATATTTTTGCATTTTAATTTCTGGATCCTTATGCTAGATACGAACCTGGTAAGACAGGGTATAAGATTTAGTTTTAGCTCAAAAATTCACAAGACGCATACTGCCTTACGGAAAAGCAGATAGGATGCGGGTAGAAACATATTTTTGCATTTTAATTTCTGGATCCTTATGCTAGATACGAACCTGGTAATGCCGGGTAACAGACTTACTTTTAGCTTAAAAATTCACCAGACACCAACTGCCTTATAGAAACCATAAAGATACCGGGAAGAAACATATTTATGCATTAGATTTTCTGGATACTAATGCCAGATAGAAACCAGGTAAGGCCGGGTAGCAGATTTACTTTTAGCTTAAAAATTCACAATACGTAAACTGCCTTACAGAAAACCAAAAAGGATCCGAGTAGAAAAATATTTTTGCATTCAAATTTCTGGATCCTAATGCCGGATATTAACCTGGTAAACCGAGTAGATGATTTTATTTTAGCGTGAAGATTAACAAGACGCAAACTGCCTTACAGAAAAGCAGATAGGATCCGGGTTGACACATATTTTACAATTTTAATTTCTGGATCCTTATGCTAGATAAGAGCCTGGTAAGACCGGGTATAAGATTTAGTTTTAGCTCAAAAATTCACAAGACGCAAACTGCCTTACAGAAAAGCAGATAGGCTCCGGGCAGAAACATATTATTGTATTTTAATTTCTGGATCCTTATGCTAGATACGAACCTGGTAAGGCCGGGTATCAGATTTAGTTTTAGCTTAAAAATTAACAAGACGCAGACTGCCTTATAGAAGCCAAAAGGAAAACCGGGTAGAAAAATATTAATGCATTATATTTTGTGGATCCTAATGCCAGATAGTAACTTGGTAAGACCGGGTAGCAGATTTATTTTAGCTTATAAATTCACGAGACGCGAATGGCTTTTCAGGAAACCAGATAGGATCCGGGAAGAAATATATTTCTGCATTTTAATTTCTGGATCCTAATGCCAGATAGAAACCTGGTAAGGCTGGGTAGCAGATTTAATTTATCTTAAAAATTAACAAGACGCAAACTGCCTTACAGAAAAGCAGATAGGATCCGAGTAGAAACATATTTTATGCATTATATTTTCTGGATCCTAATGCCAGATAGGAACCTGGAATGGCCGGGTAACAGATTTACTTTTATCTTAAAAATTAACAAGACGCAGACTGCCTTATAGAAGCCAAAAGGAAAACCGGGTAGAAACATATTAAAGCATTATATTTTCTGGAACCTAATGCGAGATAGTAACTTTTTAAGACCGGGTAGCTGATTTATTTTAGCTTATAAATTCACGAGACGCGAATTGCCTTTCAGGAAACCAAACAGGAACCGGGAATAAACATATTTATGCATTATACTTTATGGTTCCTAATGCCAGATGGAAACCAGGTAAGGCCGGGTAGCAGATCTACTTTTATCTTCAAAATTAACAAGACGCCAACTGCCTTATAGAAACCAAACCTGAACCGGGTAGAAACATATTTATGCATTATATTTTCTGGATCGTAATGCCAGATGGAATCCAGGTAAGGCCGGGTAGCAGATTTAATTTTAGCTTAAAAATTCACAAGACGCAAACTGCCTTACAGAAAACCAGATAGGATCCGAGCAGAAACATATTTTTGCATTTTAATTTCTGGATCCTTATGCTAGATACGAACCTGGTAATGCCGGGTAACAGATTTACTTTTAGCTTAAAAATTCACAAGGCGCAAACTGCCTTACAGAAAAGCAGATAGGATACGCGCAGAAACATATTTATGCATTATATTTTCTGGATCCTAATGCCAGATAGGAATCTAGTAAGGCCGGGTAGCAGATTTACTTTTATTGTAAAAATCCACAAGACGTAGACTGCCTTATAGAAGCCAAACAGGTACCGGGTAGAAACATATTTTTGCATTTTAATTTCTGGATCCTAATGACAGATAGTAACTTGATAAGGCCGGGTAGCAGATTTACTTTTAGCTTAAAAATTCACAAGACGCAAACTGCCTTACAGAAAAGCAGATAGGATACGGGTAGAAACATATTTATGCAATGTATTTTCTGGACCCTACTGCCAGATAGGAACAAGGTAAGGCCGGGTAACAGATTTACTTTTAGCTTAAAAATTCACAAGACTCAAACTGCCTTACAGAAAAGCAGATAGGATACGGGTAGAAACATATTTATGCATTATATTTTCTGGACTCTAATGCCAGATAGGAACAAGGTAAGGCCGGGTAGCAGATTTACTTTTATCTTGAAAATTTACGAGACACCAATTGGCTTACAGAAAAGCAGATAGGATACGGGTAGAAACATATTTATGCATTATATTTTCTGGACCCTAATGCTAGATACGAACCTCGTAATGCCTGGTAACAGATTTACTTTTAGCTTAAAAATTCACAAGACGCAAACTGCCTTACGGAAAAGCAGATAGGATGCGGGTAGAAAAATATTTTGGCATTTTAATTTCTGGATCCTTATGCTAGTTACGAACCTGGTAAGGCCGGGTATCAGATTTATTTTTAGCTTAAAAATTCACGAGACGCGAATTGCCTTTCAGGAAACCAAACAGGAACCGGGAATAAACATATTTATGCATTATACTTTATGGTTCCTAATGCCAGATGGAATCCAGGTAAGGCCGGGTAGCAGATTTACTTTTAGCTTAAAAATTCACAAGACGCCAACTGCCTTATAGAAACCAAACCTGAACCGGGTAGAAACATATTTATGCATTATATTTTCTGGATCGTAATGCCAGATAGGAACCAGCTAAGCCCGGGTAGGAGATTTATTTTAGCCTAAAAATTGACAAGACGCCAACTGCCGTATAGAAACCAAACAGGAACCGGGTAGAAACATATTTATTTATTATATTATCTGGATCCTAAAGCCAGATAGGAACCAGGTAAGGCCGGTTAGCAGATCTACTTTTATCTTCAGAATTAACAAGACGCCAACTGCCTTATAGAAACCAAACAGGAACCGGGTAGAAACATATTTATGCATTATATTTTATGGTTCCTAATGCCAGATGGAATCCAGGTAAGGCCGGGTAGCAGATTTAATTTTAGCTTAAAAATTCACAAGACGCAAACTGCCTTACAGAAAACCAGATAGGATCCGAGCAGAAACATATTTTTGCATTTTAATTTCTGGATCCTTATGCTAGATACGAACCTGGTAATGCCGGGTAACAGATTTACTTTTAGCTTAAAAATTCACAAGGCGCAAACTGCCTTACAGAAAAGCAGATAGGATATGGGTAGAAACATATTTATGCATTATATTTTCTGGATCCTCATGCCAGATAGGAATCTAGTAAGGCCGGGTAGCAGATTTACTTTTATTGTAAAAATCCACAAGACGTAGACTGCCTTATAGAAGCCAAACAGGTACCGGGTAGAAATATATTTTTGCATTTTAATTTCTGGATCCTAATGCCGGATAGTAACTTGATAAGGCCGGGTAGCAGATTTACTTTTATCTTAAAAATTCACGAGACGCAAACTGCCTTACAGAAAAGCAGATAGGATACGGGTAGAAACATATTTATGCATTATATTTTCTGGACTCTAATGCCAGATAGGAACAAGGTAAGGCCGGGTAGCAGATTTACTTTTATCTTGAAAATTTACGAGACACCAATTGTGTTACAGGAAACCAGATTGGATCCGAGTAGAAACATATTTTTGCATTTCAATTTCTGGATCCTTATGCTAGATACGAACCTGGCAATGCCTGGTAACAGATTTACTTTTAGCTTAAAAATTCACAAGACGCAAACTGCCTTACAGAAAAGCAGATAGGATACGGGTAGAAACATATTTATGCATTATATTTTCTGGACCCTAATGCTAGATTCGAAACCTCGTAATGCCTGGTAACACATTTACTTTTGGCTTAAAAATTCACAAGGCGCAAACTGCCTTACAGAAAAGGAAATAGGATCCGAGTAGAAACATATTTTTGCATGTTATTTTCTGGATCCTAATGCCAGATAGTAACATGATAAGGCCGGGTAGCAGATTTACTTTTAGCTTAAAAATTCACAAGACGCAAACTGCCTTACAGAAAAGCATATAGGATACGGGTAGAAACATATTTATGCATTATATTTTCTGGACTCTAATGCCAGATAGGAACAAGGTAAGGCCGGGTAGCAGATTTACTTTTATCTTGAAAATTTACGAGACACCAATTGGCTTACAGAAAAGCAGATAGGATACGGGTAGAAACATATTTATGCATTATATTTTCTGGACCCTAATGCTAGATACGAACCTCGTAATGCCTGGTAACAGATTTACTTTTAGCTTAAAAATTAACAAGGCGCAAACTGCCTTACAGAAAAGGAAATAGGATCCGAGTAGAAACATATTTTTGCATGTTATTTTCTGGATCCTAATGCCAGATAGTAACTTGATAAGGCCGAGTAGCAGATTTACTTTTAGCTTAGAAATTCACAAGACGCAAACTGCCTTACAGAAAACCAGATAGGATCCGAGCAGAAACATATTTATGCATTATATTTTCTGGATCCTAATGCCAGATAGGAATCTAGTAAGGCCGGGTAGCAGATTTACTTTTATCTTGAAAATTAACAAGACGCCAACTGCCTTATAGAAACCAACTCGGAACAGGGTAGAAGCATATTTGTGCATTATATTTTCTGGAACCTAATACCAGATAGGAACCAGGTAAGGCCGGGTAGCAGATTTACTTTTAGCTTAAAAATTCCCCAGACGCAAACTGCCTAAAAGAAAACCAGATAGGATCCGAGTGGAAACATAAATTTGCATTTAATTTTCTGGATCCTAATGCCAGATAGTACCCAGGTAAGACCGGGTAGCTGATTTACTTTTAGATTAAAAATTCACAGGACGCAAACTGCCTTACAGAAACCAAACAGGAACCGGGTACAAACATATTTTATGCATTATATTTTCTGGATCCTAATGCCAGATAAGAACCAGGTAAGCCTGGGAACCACATTTATATTTATCTTAAAAATTCACAAGATGCAAACTGTATTACAGAAAACCAGATAGGATCCGAGTAGAAACATATTTTTGCATTTTAATTTCTGGATCCTTATGCCAGATAGGAACCTGGAAAGGCCGGGTAACAGATTTCCTTTTATCTTAAAAATTGACAAGACGCAGACTGCCTAATAGAAGCCAAAATGAAAACCGGGTAGAAACATATTTTTGCATTTTAATTTCTGGATCCTTATGCTAGATACGAACCTGGTAAGACCGGGTATAAGATTTAGTTTTAGCTCAAAAATTCACAAGACGCAAACTGCCTTACAGAAAAGCAGATAGGATCCGGGTAGAAACATATTATTGTATTTTAATTTCTGGATCCTTATGCTAGATACGAACCTGGTAATGCCGGGTAACAGACTTACTTTTAACTTAAAAATTAACAAGACGCCGACTGCCTTATTGAAACCAAACAGGAACCGGGTAGAAACATATTCATTTATTATATGATCTGGGACGCGAACTGCCTTATAGAAACCAAACAGGAACCGGGTGGAAACATATTTATTTATTATATTATCTGGGACCCGAATTACCTTATAGAAACCAAACAGGAACCGGGTAGAAACATATTTATTTATTATATTATCTGGATCCTAATGCCAGATAGGAACCAGGTAAGGCCGGGTAGCAGATTTAATTTTTGCTTAAAAATTCACAAGACGCAAACTGCCTTACATAAAACCAGATAGGATCCGGGTAGAAGCATATTTTTGCATTCAAATTTCTGGATCCTTATGCCAGATAGTAACTTGGTAAGAACGGGTAGCAGATTTATTTTAACTTATAAATTCACGAGACGCGAACTGCCTTCCAGGAAAAAAGATTGGATCCGGCAAGAAATATATTTCTGCATTTTATTTTCTTGATCCTAATGCCAGATAGAAACCTGGTAAGGCCGGGTAGCAGATTTACTTTTATCCTAAAAATTAACAAGACGCCAACTGCCTTATAGAAACCAAACAGGAACCGGGTAGAAACATATTTATTTATTATATTATTTGGGACGCGAACTATCTTATAGAAACCAAACAGGAACCGGGTAGAAACATATTTATTTATTATATTATCTGGATCCTAATGCCAGATAGGAACCAGGTAAGGCCGGGTAGCAGACTTAATTTTAGCTTAAAAATTCACAAGACGCAAACTGCCTTACAGAAATGCAGATAGGATCCGGGTAGAAGCATATTTTTGCATTCAAATTTCTGGATCCTTATGCCAGATAGTAACTTGGTAAGAACGGGTAGCAGATTTATTTTAGCTTATAAATTCACGAGACGCGAACTGCCTTACAGGAAACCAGATAGGATTAGGGTGGAAAAATATCTTTGCATTTCAATTTCTGGATCCTAATGCCAGATAGAAACCTGGTAAGGCCGGGTAGCAGATTTACTTTTATCCTAAAAATTAACAAGACGCCAACTGCCTTATAGAAACCAAACAGGAACCGGGTAGAAACATATTTATTTATTATATTATTTGGGACGCGAACTGCCTTATAGAAACCAAACAGGAACCGGGTAGAAACATATTTATTTATTATATTATTTGGGACGCGAACTGCCTTATAGAAACCAAACAGGAACCGGGTAGAAACATATTTATTTATTATATTATCTGGATCCTAATGCCAGATAGGAACCAGGTAAGGCCGGGTAGCAGATTTAATTTTAGCTTAAAAATTCACAAGACGTAAACTGCCTTACAGAAAAGCAGATAGGATCCGGGTAGAAAAATATTTTTGCATTCAAATTTCTGGATCCTAATGCCGGATATTAACCTGGTAAACCGAGTAGATGATTTTATTTTAGCGTGAAGATTAACAAGACGCAAACTGCCTTACAGAAAAGCAGATAGGATCCGGGTTGACACATATTTTACAATTTTAATTTCTGGATCCTTATGCTAGATAAGAGCCTGGTAAGACCGGGTATAAGATTTAGTTTTAGCTCAAAAATTCACAAGACGCAAACTGCCTTACAGAAAACCAGATAGGATCCGAGCAGAAACATATTTATGCATTATATTTTCTGGATCCTAATGCCAGATAGGAATCTAGTAAGGCCGGGTAGCAGATTTACTTTTATTGTAAAAATCCACAAGACGCAGACTGCCTTATAGAAGCCAAACAGGAACCGGGTAGAAACATATTTTTGCATTTTAATTTCTGGATCCTTATGCTAGATACGAACCTGGCAATGCCTGGTAACAGATTTACTTTTAGCTTAATAATTCACAAGACGCTAACTGCCTTACAGAAAAGCAGATAGGATACGGGTAGAAACATATTTATGCATTATATTTTATGGTTCCTAATGCCAGATGGAATCCAGGTAAGGCCGGGTAGCAGATTTAATTTTAGCTTAAAAATTCACAAGACGCAAACTGCCTTACAGAAAACCAGATAGGATCCGAGCAGAAACATATTTTTGCATTTTAATTTCTGGATCCTTATGCTAGATACGAACCTGGTAATGCCGGGTAACAGATTTACTTTTAGCTTAAAAATTCACAAGGCGCAAACTGCCTTACAGAAAAGCAGATAGGATATGGGTAGAAACATATTTATGCATTATATTTTCTGGATCCTAATGCCAGATAGGAATCTAGTAAGGCCGGGTAGCAGATTTACTTTTATTGTAAAAATCCACAAGACGTAGACTGCCTTATAGAAGCCAAACAGGTACCGGGTAGAAACATATTTTTGCATTTCAATTTCTGGATCCTTATGCTAGATACGAACCTGGCAATGCCTGGTAACAGATTTACTTTTAGCTTAATAATTCACAAGACGCAAACTGCCTTACAGAAAAGCAGATAGGATACGGGTAGAAACATATTTATGCATTATATTTTCTGGACCCTAATGCTAGATACGAACCTCGTAATGCCTGGTAACAGATTTACTTTTAGCTTAAAAATTAACAAGGCGCAAACTGCCTTACAGAAAAGGAAATAGGATCCGAGTAGAAACATATTTTTGCATGTTATTTTCTGGATCCTAATGCCAGATAGTAACTTGATAAGGCCGGGTAGCAGATTTACTTTTAGCTTAAAAATTCACAAGACGCAATCTGCCTTACAGAAAAGCAGATAGGATACGCGCAGAAACATATTTATGCATTATATTTTCTGGATCCTAATGCCAGATAGGAATCTAGTAAGGCCGGGTAGCAGATTTACTTTTATCTTAAAAATTTACAAGACACCATTTGGCTTACAGGAAACCAGATAGGATCCGAGTAGAAACATATTTTTTCATTTTAATTTCTGGATACTAATGCCAGATAGTAACATGGTAAGGCCGGGTAGCAGATTCACTTTTAGCTTTAAAATTCACAAGACGCAAGCTGCCTTATAGAAACCAAACAGGAACCGGGTAGAAACATATTTATGCATTATATTTTCTGGTTCCTAATGCCAGATAGGAACCAGGCAATCCCGGGTAGCAAATTTAATTTTATCTTAAAAATTAACAAGACGCCAACTGCCTTATAGAAACCAAATCGGAACAGGGTAGAAGCAAATTTGTGCATTATATTTTCTGGAACCTAATACCAGATAGGAACCAGGTAAGGCCGGGTAGCAGATTTACTTTTAGCTTAAAAATTCCCAAGACGCAAACTGCCTTACAGAAAACCAGATAGGATCCGAGTGGAAACATAAATTTGCATTTAATTTTCTGGATCCTAATGCCAGATAGGAACCAGGTAAGGCCGGGTAGCAGATTTAATTTTAGCTTAAAAATTCACAAGACGTAAACTGCCTTACAGAAAAGCAGATAGGATCCGGGTAGAAACATATATTTTAATTCCAATTTCTGGATCCTAATGCCAGATAGTAACGTGGTAAGGCCGGGTAGCAGATTTAATATTAGCTTAAAAATCACAAGACGCCAACTGCCTTATAGAAACCAAAAAGAAACCGGGAAGAAACATTTTTATGCATTATATTTACTGGATCCTAATGCCAGATAGGAACCAGGTATGGCCGGGTAGCAAATTTACTTTTTCTTAAAAATTATCAAGACGCAAACTGCCTTACAGACAACCAGATAGGATCCGAGTAGAAACATATTTTTGCATTTTAATTTCTGGATCCTTATGCTAGATACGAACCTGGTAAGGCCGGGTATCAGATTTAGTTTTAGCTTAAAAATTCACAAGACGCAAACTGCCTTACAGAAAAGCAGATAGGATCCGAGTAGAAACATATTTTATGCATTATATTTTCTGGATCCTAATGCCAGATAGGAACCTGGAATGTCAGGGTAACAGATTTACTTTTATCTTAAAAATTAACAAGACGCAGACTGCCTTATAGAAGCCAAAAGGAAAACCGGGTAGAAACATATTAAAGCATTATATTTTCTGGATCCTAATGCCAGATAGTAACTTCGTAAGACCGGGTAGCAGATTTATTTTAGCTTATAAATTCACGAGACGCGAATTGCCTTTCAGGAAACCAAACAGGAACCGGGAATAAACATATTTATGCATTATACTTTATGGTTCCTAATGCCAGATGGAAACCAGGTAAGGCCGGGTAGCAGATCTACTTTTATCTTCAAAATTAACAAGACGCCAACTGCCTTATAGAAACCAAACCTGAACCGGGTAGAAACATATTTATGCATTATATTTTCTGGATCGTAAAGCCAGATAGGAACCTGGTAAGTCCGGGTAGCAGATTTATTTTATCTTAAAAATTTACGAGACACCAATTGGCTTACAGAAAAGCAGATAGGATCCGAGTAGAAACATATTTTTGCATTTCAATTTCTGGATCCTTATGCTAGATACGAACCTGGCAATGCCTGGTAACAGATTTACTTTTAGCTTAATAATTCACAAGACGCAAACTGCCTTACAGAAAAGCAGATAGGATCCGAGTAGAAACATATTTTATGCATTATATTTTCTGGATCCTAATGCCAGATAGGAACCTGGAATGTCAGGGTAACAAATTTACTTTCATCTTAAAAATTAACAAGACGCAGACTGCCTTATAGAAGCCAAAAGGAAAACCGGGTAGAAACATATTAAAGCATTATATTTTCTGGATCCTAATGCCAGATAGTAACTTCGTAAGACCGGGTAGCAGATTTATTTTAGCTTATAAATTCACGAGACGCGAATTGCCTTTCAGGAAACCAAACAGGAACCGGGAATAAACATATTTATGCTTTATACTTTATGGTTCCAAATGCCAGATGGAAACCAGGTAAGGCCGGGTAGCAGATCTACTTTTATCTTCAAAATTAACAAGACGCCAACTGCCTTATAGAAACCAAACAGGAACCAGGTAGAAACATATTTTATGCATTATATTTTCTGGATCCTTATGCCAGATAGTAACTTGGTAAGACCGGGTAGGAGATTTATTTTAGCTTATAAATTCGCGAGACGCGTATTGGCTTTCATGAAACCAAACCGGAACCGGGAATAAACATATTTGTGCTTTATACTTTATGGTTCCTAATGCCAGATGGAAACCAGGTAAGGCCGGGTAGCAGATCTACTTTTATCTTCAAAATTAACAAGACGCCAACTGCCTTATAGAAACCAAACCTGAACCGGGTAGAAACATATTTATGCATTATATTTTCTGGACCCTAATGCTAGATTCGAAACCTCGTAATGCCTGGTAACACATTTACTTTTGGCTTAAAAATTCACAAGGCGCAAACTGCCTTACAGAAAAGGAAATAGGATCCGAGTAGAAACATATTTTTGCATGTTATTTTCTGGATCCTAATGCCAGATAGTAACATGATAAGGCCGGGTAGCAGATTTACTTTTAGCTTAAAAATTCACAAGACGCAAACTGCCTTACAGAAAAGCAGATAGGATACGGGTAGAAACATATTTATGCATTATATTTTCTGGACTCTAATCCCAGATAGGAACAAGGTAAGGCCGGGTAGCAGATTTACTTTTATCTTGAAAATTTACGAGACACCAATTGGCTTACAGGAAACCAGATTGGATCCGAGTAGAAACATATTTTTGCATTTCAATTTCTGGATCCTTATGCTAGATACGAACCTGGCAATGCCTGGTAACAGATTTACTTTTAGCTTAATAATTCACAAGACGCAAACTGCCTTACAGAAAAGCAGATAGGATACGGGTAGAAACATATTTATGCATTATATTTTCTGGACCCTAATGCTAGATACGAACCTCGTAATGCCTGGTAACAGATTTACTTTTGGCTTAAAAATTCACAAGGCGCAAACTGCCTTACAGAAAAGGAAATAGGATCCGAGTAGAAACATATTTTTGCATGTTATTTTCTTGATCCTTATTCCAGATAGCAACTTGATAATGACGAGTAGCAGATTCACTTTTAGCTTAGAAATTCACAAGACGCACACTGCCTGTCAGTACACCAGATAGGATACGCGCAGAAACATATTTATGCATTATATTTTCTGGATCCTAATGCCAGATAGGAATCTAGTAAGGCCGGGTAGCAGATTTACTTTTATCTTGAAAATTTGCGAGACACCAATTGGCTTACAGGAAACCAAATAGGATCCGAGTAGAAACATATGTTTTCATTTTAATTTCTGGATACTAATGCCAGATAGGAACAAGGTAAAACCGGGTAGCAGATTTACTTTTAGCTTTAAAATTCACAAGACGCAAGCTGCCTTATAGAAACCAAACAGGAACCGGGTAGAAACATATTTATGCATTATATTTTCTGGTTCCTAATGCCAGATAGGAACCAGGCAATCCCGGGTAGCAAATTTAATTTTATCTTAAAAATTAACAAGACGCCAACTGCCTTATAGAAACCAAATCGGAACAGGGTAGAAGCAAATTTGTGCATTATATTTTCTGGAACCTAATACCAGATAGGAACCAGGTAAGGCCGGGTAGCAGATTTACTTTTAGCTTAAAAATTCCCAAGACGCAAACTGCCTTACAGAAAACCAGATAGGATCCGAGTGGAAACATAAATTTGCATTTAATTTTCTGGATCCTAATGCCAGATAGTACCCAGGTAAGACCGGGTAACTGATTTAATTTAGCTTAAAAATTCACAGGACGCAAACTGCCTTACAGAAACCAAACAGGAACCGGGTAGAAACATATTTATTTATTATATTTTCTGGATCCTAATGCCAGATAAGAACCAGGTAAGCCTGGGAACCACATTTATATTTATCTTAAAAATTCACAAGATGCAAACTGTATTACAGAAAACCAGATAGGATCCGAGTAGAAACATATTTTTGCATTTTAATTTCTGGATCCTTATGCCAGATAGGAACCTGGAAAGGCCGGGTAACAGATTTCCTTTTATCTTAAAAATTGACAAGACGCAGACTGCCTAATAGAAGCCAACATGACAACCGGGTAGAAACATATTTTTGCATTTTAATTTCTGGATCCTTATGCTAGATACGAACCTGGTAAGACCGGGTATAAGATTTAGTTTTAGCTCAAAAATTCACAAGACGCAAACTGCCTTACAGAAAAGCAGATAGGATCCGGGTAGAAACATATTATTGTATTTTAATTTCTGGATCCTTATGCTAGATACGAACCTGGTAATGCCGGGTAACAGACTTACTTTTAACTTAAAATTTAACAAGACGCCGACTGCCTTATTGAAACCAAACAGGAACCGGATTGAAACATATTAATTTATTATATGATCTGGGACGCGAACTGCCTTATAGAAACCAAACAGGAACCGGGTAGAAACATATTTATTTATTATATTATCTGGAACCCGAATTACCTTATAGAAACCAAACAGGAACCGGGTAGAAACATATTTATTTATTATATTATCTGGATCCTAATGCCAGATAGGAACCAGGTAAGGCCGGGTAGCAGATTTAATTTTTGCTTAAAAATTCACAAGACGCAAACTGCCTTACAGAAAAGCAGATAGGATCCGGGTAGAAACATTATTTTTAATTCCAATTTCTGGATCCTTATGCCAGATAGTAACTTGGTAAGAACGGGTAGCAGATTTATTTTAACTTATAAATTCACGAGACGCGAACTGCCTTCCAGGAAAAAAGATTGGATCCGGCAAGAAATATATTTCTGCATTTTATTTTCTTGATCCTAATGCCAGATAGAAACCTGGTAAGGCCGGGTAGCAGATTTACTTTTATCCTAAAAATTAACAAGACGCCAACTGCCTTATAGAAACCAAACAGGAACCGGGTAGAAACATATTTATTTATTATATTATTTGGGACGCGAACTGCCTTATAGAAACCAAACCTGAACCGGGTAGAAACATATTTATGCATTATATTTTCTGGATCCTAATGCCAGATAGAAACCAGGTAAGGCCGGGTGGCAGATTTACTTTTAGCTTAAAAATTCACAAGACGCAAACTGCCTTACAGAAAACCAAAAAGGATTCGAGTGGAAAAATATTTTTGCATTCAAATTTGTGGACCCTAATTCCGGATATTAACCTGGTAAACCGGGTAGATGATTTTATTTTAGCTTAAAAATTCACAAGACGCAAACTGCCTTACAGAAAAGCAGATAGGATCCGGGTTGAAACATATTTTAGAATTTGATTTTCTGAATCCTAATGCCAGATAGTAACCTGGTAAGACCAGGTAGCTGATTTACTTATAGCTTAAAAATTCACAGGACGCAAACTGCCTTACAGAAACCAAACACGAACAGGGTAGAAATTTATTTTTGGATTTCGATTCCTTAGTCTTAATGCCAGATAGGAACCTGGTAAGGCCGGGTAAGGATACGGGTAGAAACATATTTATGCATTATATTTTCTGGATCCTAATGCCAGATAGGAAACAGGTAAGGCCGGGTAGGAGATTTACTTTTAGCATAAAAATTCACAAGACGCAAACAGCCTTATAGAATCCAAACAGGAACCGGGTAGAATCATATTTTATGCATTATATTTTCTGGATCCTAATGCCACATAGGAACCAGGTAAGCCCGGGAACCACATTTATATTTATCTTAAAAATTCACAAGACGCAAACTGCTTTACAGAAAACCAGATAGGATCCGAGTAGAAACATATTTTTGCATTTTAATTTCTGGATCCTTATGCCAGATAGGAACCTGGAAAGGCCGGGTAACAGATTTACTTTTATCTTAAAAATTAACAAGACGCCAACTGCCTTTTAGAAACCAAACAGGAACCGGGTAGAAACATATTTTATGCATTATATTTTCTGGATCCTAATGCCAGATAGGAACCTGAAAAGGCCGGGTAACAGAATTACTTTTATCTTAAAAATTAACAAGACGCAGACTGCCTTATAGAAGCCAAAAGGAAAACAGGGTAGAAACATATTCATTTATTATATGATCTGGGACGCGAACTGCCTTATAGAAACCAAACAGGAACCGGGTAGAAATATATTTATTTATTATATTATTTGGGACGCGAACTGCCTTATAGAAACCAAACAGGAACCGGGTAGAAACATATTTATTTATTATATTATTTGGGACGCGAACTGCCTTATAGAAACCAAACAGGAACCGGGTAGAAACATATATATTTATTATATTATCTGGATCCTAATGCCAGATAGGAACCTGGTAAGGCCGGGTAGCAGATTTAATTTTAGCTTAAAAATTCACAAGACGCAAACTGCCTTACAGAAAAGCAGATAGGATCCGGGTAGAAACATATTTTTTAATTCCAATTTCTGGATCCTAATGCCAGATAGTAACGTGGTAAGGCCGGGTAGCAGATTTAATATTAGCTTAAAAATCACAAGACGCCAACTGCCTTATAGAAACCAAAAAGAAACCGGGAAGAAACATTTTTATGCATTATATTTACTGGATCCTAATGCCAGATAGGAACCAGGTATGGCCGGGTAGCAAATTTACTTTTTCTTAAAAATTATCAAGACGCAAACTGCCTTACAGACAACCAGATAGGATCCGAGTAGAAACATATTTTTGCATTTTAATTTCTGGATCCTTATGCTAGATACGAACCTGGTATAGCCGGGTATCAGATTTTCTTTTAGCTTAAAAATTCACAAGACGCAAACTGCCTTACAGAAAAGCAGATAGGATACGGGTAGAAAAATATTTATGCATTATATTTTCTGGATCCTAATGCCAGATAGGAATCTAGTAAGGCCGGGTAGCAGATTTACTTTTATTGTAAAAATCCACAAGACGCAGACTGCCTTATAGAAGCCAAACAGGAACCGGGTAGAAACATATTTTTGCATTTTAATTTCTGGATCCTAATGACAGATAGTAACTTGATAAGGCCGGGTAGCAGATTTACTTTTAGCTTAAAAATTCACAAGACGCAAACTGCCTTACAGAAAAGCAGATAGGATACGGGTAGAAACATATTTATGCAATGTATTTTCTGGACCCTACTGCCAGATAGGAACAAGGTAAGGCCGGGTAACAGATTTACTTTTAGCTTAAAAATTCACAAGACTCAAACTGCCTTACAGAAAAGCAGATAGGATACGGGTAGAAACATATTTATGCATTATATTTTCTGGACTCTAATGCCAGATAGGAACAAGGTAAGGCCGGGTAGCAGATTTACTTTTATCTTGAAAATTTACGAGACACCAATTGGCTTACAGAAAAGCAGATAGGATACGGGTAGAAACATATTTATGCATTATATTTTCTGGACCCTAATGCTAGATACGAACCTCGTAATGCCTGGTAACAGATTTACTTTTAGCTTAAAAATTCACAAGGCGCAAACTGCCTTACAGAAAAGCAGATAGGATACGGGTAGAAACATATTTATGCAATGTATTTTCTGGACCCTACTGCCAGATAGGAACAAGGTAAGGCCGGGTAACAGATTTACTTTTAGCTTAAAAATTCACAAGACTCAAACTGCCTTACAGAAAAGAAGATAGGATACGGGTGGAAACATATTTATGCATTATATTTTATGGTTCCTAATGCCAGATGGAATCCAGGTAAGGCCGGGTAGCAGATTTAATTTTAGCTTAAAAATTCACAAGACGCAAAAGGCCTTACAGAAAAGCAGATAGGATCCGAGTAGAAACATATTTTTGCATTTTAATTTCTGGATCCTTATGCTAGATACGAACCTGGTAATGCCGGGTAACAGATTTACTTTTATCTTAAAAATTAACAAGACGCAGACTGCCTTATAGAAGCCAAACAGGAAAACCGGGTAGAAACATATTTTTGCATGTTATTTTCTGGATCCTAATGCCAGATAGGAACCAGGTAAGGCCGGGTAGCAGATTTACTTTTATTGTAAAAATCCACAAGACGCATACTGCCTTATAGAAGCCAAACAGGAACCGGGTAGAAACATATTTTTGCATTTTAATTTCTGGATCCTAATGCCAGATAGTAACTTGATAAGGCCGGGTAGCAGATATACTTTTAGCTTAAAAATTCACAAGACGCAAACTGCCTTACAGAAAAGCAGATAGGATCCGAGTAGAAACATATTATTTCATTTTAATTTCTGGATCCTAATGCCAGATAGTAACTTGGTAAGGCCGGGTAGCAGATTTACTTTTAGCTTAAAGATTCACATGACGCAAACTGCCTTACAGAAAAGCAGATAGGATACGGGTAGAAAAATTATTTATGCATTACATTTTCTGGATCCTAATGCCAGATAGGAATCCAGTAGGGCCAGGTAGCAGATTTTCTTTTATCTTAAAAATTTACAAGACACCAATTGGATTACAGGAAACCAGATAGGATCCGAGTAGAAACATATTTTTTCATTTCAATTTCTGGATACTAATGCCAGATAGTAACATGGTAAGGCCGGGTAGCAGATTTACTTTTAGCTTTAAAATTCACAAGACGCAAACTGCCTTACAGAAAAGCAGATAGGATACGGGTAGAAACATATTTATGCAATGTATTTTCTGGACCCTACTGCCAGATAGGAACAAGGTAAGGCCGGGTAACAGATTTACTTTTAGCTTAAAAATTCACAAGACGCAAACTGCCTTACAGAAAAGCAGATAGGATACGGGTAGAAACATATTTATGCATTATGGTTTCTGGACCCTAATGCCAAATAGGAACAAGGTAAGGCCGGGTAGCAGATTTACTTTTATCTTGAAAATTTACGAGACGAATCTACCTTATAGAAACCAAACCTGAACAGGGTAGAAACATATTTATGCATTATATTTTCTGGATCCTAATGCCAGATAGAAACCAGGTAAGGCCGGGTAGCAGATTTACTTTTAGCTTAAAAATTCACAAGACGCAAACTGCCTTACAGAAAACCAAACAGAATCCCAGTTGAAAAATATTTTTGCATTCAAATTTCTGGATCCTAATGCTAGATAGGAACCTGATGAGGCCGGATAGCTGATTTACTTTTAGCTTAAGAATTCACACGACGCAAACTGCCTTACAGAAAAGCAGATAGGATACGGGTAGAAAAATTATTTATGCATTACATTTTCTGGATCCTAATGCCAGATAGGAATCCAGTAGGGCCAGGTAGCAGATTTTCTTTTATCTTAAAAATTTACAAGACACCAATTGGATTACAGGAAACCAGATAGGATCCGAGTAGAAACATATTTTTTCATTTCAATTTCTGGATACTAATGCCAGATAGTAACATGGTAACGCCGGGTAGCAGATTTACTTTTAGCTTTAAAATTCACAAGACGCAAACTGCCTTACAGAAAAGCAGATAGGATACGGGTAGAAACATATTTATGCAATGTATTTTCTGGACCCTACTGCCAGATAGGAACAAGGTAAGGCCGGGTAACAGATTTACTTTTAGCTTAAAAATTCACAAGACGCAAACTGCCTTACAGAAAAGCAGATAGGATACGGGTAGAAACATATTTATGCATTATGGTTTCTGGACCCTAATGCCAAATAGGAACAAGGTAAGGCCGGGTAGCAGATTTACTTTTATCTTGAAAATTTACGAGACGAATCTACCTTATAGAAACCAAACCTGAACAGGGTAGAAACATATTTATGCATTATATTTTCTGGATCCTAATGCCAGATAGAAACCAGGTAAGGCCGGGTAGCAGATTTACTTTTAGCTTAAAAATTCACAAGACGCAAACTGCCTTACAGAAAACCAAACAGAATCCCAGTTGAAAAATATTTTTGCATTCAAATTTCTGGATCCTAATGCTAGATAGGAACCTGATGAGGCCGGATAGCTGATTTACTTTTAGCTTAAGAATTCACACGACGCAAACTGCCTTACAGAAAAGCAGATAGGATCCGGGTAGAAACATATTTTTGCATTTATTTTCTGGACACTACTGCCAGATAGGAACATGTTTAGGCCGGGTATCTGATTTACTTTTAGCTTAAGAATTCACACGACGCAAACTGCCTTACAGAAAAGCAGATAGGATCCGGGTAGAAACACATTTTTGCATTTATTTTTCTGGATCCTAATGCCAGATAGAAACCAGGTAAACCGGGAAGATGATTTTCTTTTAGCTTAAAAATTAACAAGACTCCAACTGCCTTACAGAAACCAAACAGGAACCGGGTAGAAACTTATTTATGCATTATATTATCTGGATCCTAATGCCAGATAGGAACCAGGTAAGGCCGGGTAGCAGATTTACATTTAGCTTAAAAATTCACAAGACGCAAACTGCCTTACAGAAATGCAGATAAGATCCGAGTAAAAACATATTTTATGCATTATATTTTCTGGATGCTAATGCCAGATAGTAACCTGGTAAGACCGGGTAGCTGATTTACATGTAGCTTAAAAATTAACAAGACTCCAACTGCCTTATAGAAACCAAACAGGAACAGGGTAGAAACTTATTTTATGCATTATATTATCTGGATACTAATGCCAGATAGGACGCAGGTAAGGCCGGGTAGCAGATGTAATTTTATCTTAAAAATTAACAAGACGCCAACTGCCTTATAGAAACCAAACAGGAACCAGGTAGAAACATATTTTATGCATTACATTTTCTGGATCCTAATGCCAGATAGGAACCAGGTAAGGCCGGGTAGCAGATTTAATTTTATCTTAAAAATTCACAAGACGCAAACTGCCTTACAGAAATGCAGATAAGATCCGGGTAGAAACATATTTTTGCATTTTATTTTCTGGATCCTAATGCCAGATAGGAAACAGGTAAGGCCGGGTAGCAGATTTAATTTTATCTTAAAAATTAACAAGACGCCAAGTGCCTTATAGGAACCAAACAGGAACATGGTAAAAACATAGTTATGCATTATATTTTCTGGATCCTAATGCCAGATAGGAACCAGCTAAGGCCGGGTAGCAGATTTAATTTTACTTTAAAAATTAACAAGACGCCAACTTTTTTATAGAAACCAAACAGAAACCGGGTCGAAACATATTTTATGCATTATGTTTTCTGGATCCTAATGCTAGATAGGAACCAGGTAAACCCGGGTACCAGATGCAATTTTATCTTAAAAATTAACAAGACGCCAACTGCCTTATAGAAACCAAACAGGAACCGGGTAGTAACATATTTATGCATTATATTTTCTTGATCGTTATGCCTGATAGGATGCAGGTAAGGCCGGGTAGCAGATTTAATTTTATCTTAAAAATTAACAAGACGCCAACTGCCTTATTGAAACCAAACAGGAACAGGGTAGAAACAAATTTATGCATTATATTTTCTGGACACTACTGCCAGATAGGATCCAGCTAAGGCCGGGTAGCAGATTTAATTTTAGCTTAAAAATTAACAAGACGCCAACTGCCTTATAGAAACCAAACAGGAACCGGGTCGAAACATATTTTATGCATTATGTTTTCTGGATCCTAATGCTAGATAGGAACCAGGTAAACCCGGGTACCAGATGTAATTTTATCTTAAAAATTAACAAGACGCAAACTGCCTTACATAAAACCATATAGGATCCGGGTAGAAACATATTTATGCATTATATTTTCTGGTTCCTAATGCCAGATAGAAATCATGTAATGCCGGGTAGCTGATTTACTTTTACATTACAAATTCACTAGACGCAAACTGCCTTATAGAAAACCAGATAGGATCCGGGTAGAAACTTATTTATGCATTATATTATCTGGATCTTAATGCCAGATAGGATGCAGGTAAGGCCGGGTAGCAGATTTAATTTTATCTTAAAAATTAAAAAGACGCCAACTGCCTTAAAGAAACCAAACAGGAACAGGGTAGAAGCAAATTTATGCATTATATTCTCTGGACACTAATGCCAGATAGGATCCAGCTAAGGCCGGGTAGCAGATTTAATTTTAGCTTAAAAATTAACAAGACGCCAACTGCCTTATAGAAACCAAACAGGAACCGGGTAGTAACATATTTTATGCATTATATTTTCTGGATCCTAATGCCAGATAGGAACCAGGTAAACCCGGGTACCAGATTTAGTTTTATCTTAAAAATTAACAAGACGCAAACTGCCATAGAGAAATCCAGATGGGATCCAAGTAGAAACATATTTTTGCATTTTAATTTTTGGATCCTTATGCTAGATAGGAACCTGGTAAGGCAGGGTAACAGATTTACTTTAGCTCGAAAATTCAAAAGACGCAAAATGCATTACAGAAAAGCAGATAGGATCCGGGAAGAAACATATTTTTGCATTATATTTTCTGGATCATAATGCCAGATAGGAACCAGCTAAGGCCGGGTATCAGATTTAATTTTATCTTAAAAATTAACAAGACGCCAACTGCCTTATAGAAACGAAACAGGAACCGGGTAGAAACATATTTTATGCATTAAAGTTTCTGGATCCTATTGCCAGATAGGAACCTGGTAAGACCGGGTAGCTGATTTACATGTAGCTTAAAAATTAACAAGACTCCAACTGCCTTATAGAAACCAAACAGGAACAGGGTAGAAACAAATTTATTTATATTTTCTGGATCCTAATGCCAGATAGTACCCTGGTAAGACCGGGTAGCTGATTTACATGTAGCTTAAAAATTCACAAGACTCCAACTGCCTTATAGAAACCAAACAGGAACAGGGTAGAAACAAATTTATGCATTATATTGTCTGGACCCTAATGCCAGATAGGAACCAGCTAAGGCCGGGTAGCAGATTAAATATTATCTTAAAAATTAACAAGACTCAAACTGCCTTACAGAAAAGCAGATAGGATACGGGTAGAAACATATTTATGCATTACAGTTTCTGGATCCTAATGCCAGATAGGAACCAGGTAAGGCCGGGTAGCAGATTTACATGTAGCTTAAAAATTAACAAGACTCCAACTGCCTTATAGAAACCAAACAGGAACAGGGTAGAAACAAATTTATTTATATTTTCTGGATCCTAATGCCAGATAGTAACCTGGTAAGACCGGGTAGCTGATTTACATGTAGCTTAAAAATTCACAAGACTCCAACTGCCTTATAGAAACCAAACAGGAACAGGGTAGAAACAAATTTATGCATTATATTGTCTGCACCCTACTGCCAGATAGGAACAAGGTAAGGCCGGGTAACAGATTTACTTTTAGCTTAAAAATTCACAAGACTCAAACTGCCTTACAGAAAAGCAGATAGGATACGGGTAGAAACATATTTATGCATTATATTTTCTGGACTCTAATGCCAGATAGGAACAAGGTAAGGCCGGGTAGCAGATTTACTTTTATCTTGAAAATTTACGAGACACTAATTGGCTTACAGAAAAGCAGATAGGATACGGGTAGAAACATATTTATGCATTATATTTTCTGGACCCTAATGCTAGATACGAACCTCGTAATGCCTGGTAACAGATTTACTTTTAGCTTAATAATTCACAAGACGCAAACTGCCTTACAGAAAAGCAGATAGGATCCGGGTAGAAAAATATTATTGTATTTTAATTTCTGGATCCTTATGCTAGTTACGAACCTGGTAAGGCCGGGTATCAGATTTATTTTTAGCTTAAAAATTCACGAGACGCGAATTGCCTTTCAGGAAACCAAACAGGAACCGGGAATAAACATATTTATGCATTATACTTTATGGTTCCTAATGCCAGATGGAATCCAGGTAAGGCCGGGTAGCAGATCTACTTTTATCTTCAAAATTAACAAGACGCCAACTGCCTTATAGAAACCAAACCTGAACCGGGTAGAAACATATTTATGCATTATATTTTATGGATCGTAATGCCAGATAGGAACCAGCTAAGCCCGGGTAGCAGATTTAATTTAGCCTAAAAATTGACAAGACGCCAACTGCCGTATAGAAACCAAACAGGAACCGGGTAGAAACATATTTATTTATTATATTTTCTGGATCCTAAAGCCAGATAGGAACCAGGTAAGGCCGGGTAGCAGATCTAATTTTATCTTCAGAATTAACAAGACGCCAACTGCCTTATAGAAACCAAACAGGAACCGGGTAGAAACATATTTATGCATTATATTTTATGGTTCCTAATGCCAGATGGAATCCAGGTAAGGCCGGGTAGCAGATTTAATTTTAGCTTAAAAATTCACAAGACGCAAACTGCCTTACAGAAAACCAGATAGGATCCGAGCAGAAACATATTTTTGCATTTTAATTTCTGGATCCTTATGCTAGATACGAACCTGGTAATGCCGGGTAACAGATTTACTTTTAGCTTAAAAATTCACAAGGCGCAAACTGCCTTACAGAAAAGCAGATAGGATATGGGTAGAAACATATTTATGCATTATATTTTCTGGATCCTAATGCCAGATAGGAATCTAGTAAGGCCGGGTAGCAGATTTACTTTTATTGTAAAAATCCACAAGACGTAGACTGCCTTATAGAAGCCAAACAGGTACCGGGTAGAAATATATTTTTGCATTTTAATTTCTGGATCCTAATGCCGGATAGTAACTTGATAAGGCCGGGTAGCAGATTTACTTTTATCTTAAAAATTCACAAGACGCAAACTGCCTTACAGAAAAGCAGATAGGATACGGGTAGAAACATATTTATGCATTATATTTTCTGGACCCTAATGCAAGATAGGAACAAGGTAAGGCCGGGTAGCAGATTTACTTTTATCTTGAAAATTTGCGAGACACCAATTGGCTTACAGCAAAGCAGAGAGGATCCGAGTAGAAACATATTTTTGCATGTCAATTTCTGGATCCTTATGCTAGATACGAACCTGGCAATGCCTGGTAACAGATTTACTTTTAGCTTAATAATTCACAAGACGTAAACTGCCTTACAGAAAAGCAGATAGGATACGGGTAGAAACATATTTATGCATTATATTTTCTGGACCCTAATGCTAGATTCGAAACCTCGTAATGCCTGGTAACACATTTACTTTTGGCTCAAAAATTCACAAGGCGCAAACTGCCTTACAGAAAAGGAAATAGGATCCGAGTAGAAACATATTTTTGCATGTTATTTTCTGGATCCTAATGCCAGATAGTAACTTGATAAGGCCGGGTAGCAGATTTACTTTTAGCTTAAAAATTCACAAGACGCAAACTGCCTTACAGAAAAGCAGATAGGATACGCGCAGAAACATATTTATGCATTATATTTTCTGGACTCTAATGCCAGATAGGAACAAGGTAAGGCCGGGTAGCAGATTTACTTTTATCTTGAAAATTTACGAGACACCAATTGGCTTACAGAAAAGCAGATAGGATACGGGTAGAAACATATTTATGCATTATATTTTCTGGACCCTAATGCTAGATACGAACCTCGTAATGCCTGGTAACAGATTTACTTTTAGCTTAAAAATTCACAAGGCGCAAACTGCCTTACAGAAAAGGAAATAGGATCCGAGTAGAAACATATTTTTGCATGTTATTTTCTGGATCCTAATGCCAGATAGTAACTTGATAAGGCCGGGTAGCAGATTTACTTTTAGCTTAAAAATTCACAAGACGCAAACTGCCTTACAGAAAACCAGATAGGATCCGAGCAGAAACATATTTATGCATTATATTTTCTGGATCCTAATGCCAGATAGGAATCTAGTAAGGCCGGGTAGCAGATTTAATTTTATATTAAAAATTAACAAGACGCCAACTGCCTTATAGAAACCAACTCGGAACAGGGTAGAAGCATATTTGTGCATTATATTTTCTGGAACCTAATACCAGATAGGAACCAGGTAAGGCCGGGTAGCAGATTTACTTTTAGCTTAAAAATTCCCCAGACGCAAACTGCCTTACAGAAAACCAGATAGGATCCGAGTGGAAACATAAATTTGCATTTAATTTTCTGGATCCTAATGCCAGATAGTACCCAGGTAAGACCGGGTAGCTGATTTACTTTTAGCTTAAAAATTCACAGGACGCAAACTGCCTTACAGAAACCAAACAGGAACCGGGTAGAAACATATTTTATGCATTATATTTTCTGGATCCTAATGCCAGATAAGAACCAGGTAAGCCTGGGAACCACATTTATATTTATCTTAAAAATTCACAAGATGCAAACTGTATTACAGAAAACCAGATAGGATCCGAGTAGAAACATATTTTTGCATTTTAATTTCTGGATCCTTATGCCAGATAGGAACCTGGAAAGGCCGGGTAACATATTTCCTTTTATCTTAAAAATTGACAAGACGCAGAATGCCTAATAGAAGCCAAAATGAAAACCGGGTAGAAACATATTTTTGCATTTTAATTTCAGGATCCTTATGCTAGATACGAACCTGGTAAGACCGGGTATAAGATTTAGTTTTAGCTCAAAAATTCACAAGACGCAAACTGCCTTACAGAAAAGCAGATAGGATCCGGGTAGAAACATATTATTGTATTTTAATTTCTGGATCCTTATGCTAGATACGAACCTGGTAATGCCGGGTAACAGACTTACTTTTAACTTAAAAATTAACAAGACGCCGACTGCCTTATTGAAACCAAACAGGAACCGGGTAGAAACATATTCATTTATTATATGATCTGGGACGCGAACTGCCTTATAGAAACCAAACAGGAACCGGGTGGAAACATATTTATTTATTATATTATCTGGGACCCGAATTACCTTATAGAAACCAAACAGGAACCGGGTAGAAACATATTTATTTATTATATTATCTGGATCCTAATGCCAGATAGGAACCAGGTAAGGCCGGGTAGCAGATTTAATTTTAGCTTAAAAATTCACAAGGCGCAAACTGCCTTACAGAAAAGCAGATAGGATCCGGGTAGAAAAATTATTTTTAATTCAAATTTCTGGATCCTTATGCCAGATAGTAACTTGGTAAGAACGGGTAGCAGATTTATTTTAACTTATAAATTCACGAGACGCGAACTGCCTTCCAGGAAAAAAGATTGGATCCGGCAAGAAATATATTTCTGCATTTTATTTTCTTGATCCTAATGCCAGATAGAAACCTGGTAAGGCCGGGTAGCAGATTTACTTTTATCCTAAAAATTAACAAGACGCCAACTGCCTTATAGAAACCAAACAGGAACCGGGTAGAAACATATTTATTTATTATATTATTTGGGACGCGAACTATCTTATAGAAACCAAACAGGAACCGGGTGGAAACATATTTATTTATTATATTATCTGGATCCTAATGCCAGATAGGAACCAGGTAAGGCCGGGTAGCAGACTTAATTTTAGCTTAAAAATTCACAAGACGCAAACTGCCTTACAGAAATGCAGATAGGATCCGGGTAGAAGCATATTTTTGCATTCAAATTTCTGGATCCTTATGCCAGATAGTAACTTGGTAAGAACGGGTAGCAGATTTATTTTAGCTTATAAATTCACGAGACGCGAACTGCCTTACAGGAAACCAGATAGGATTAGGGTGGAAAAATATCTTTGCATTTCAATTTCTGGATCCTAATGCCAGATAGAAACCTGGTAAGGCCGGGTAGCAGATTTACTTTTATCCTAAAAATTAACAAGACGCCAACTGCCTTATAGAAACCAAACAGGAACCGGGTAGAAACATATTTATTTATTATATTATTTGGGACGCGAACTGCCTTATAGAAACCAAACAGGAACCGGGTAGAAACATATTTATTTATTATATTATTTGGGACGCGAACTGCCTTATAGAAACCAAACAGGAACCGGGTAGAAACATATTTATTTATTATATTATCTGGATCCTAATGCCAGATAGGAACCAGGTAAGGCCGGGTAGCAGATTTAATTTTAGCTTAAAAATTCACAAGACGTAAACTGCCTTACAGAAAAGCAGATAGGATCCGGGTAGAAAAATATTTTTGCATTCAAATTTCTGGATCCTAATGCCGGATATTAACCTGGTAAACCGAGTAGATGATTTTATTTTAGCGTGAAGATTAACAAGACGCAAACTGCCTTACAGAAAAGCAGATAGGATCCGGGTTGACACATATTTTACAATTTTAATTTCTGGATCCTTATGCTAGATAAGAGCCTGGTAAGACCGGGTATAAGATTTAGTTTTAGCTCAAAAATTCACAAGACGCAAACTGCCTTACAGAAAACCAGATAGGATCCGAGCAGAAACATATTTATGCATTATATTTTCTGGATCCTAATGCCAGATAGGAATCTAGTAAGGCCGGGTAGCAGATTTACTTTTATTGTAAAAATCCACAAGACGTAGACTGCCTTATAGAAGCCAAACAGGTACCGGGTAGAAATATATTTTTGCATTTTAATTTCTGGATCCTAATGCCGGATAGTAACTTGATAAGGCCGGGTAGCAGATTTACTTTTATCTTAAAATTCACAAGCCGCAAACTGCCTTACAGAAAAGCAGATAGGATACGGGTAGAAACATATTTTTGCATTATATTTTCTGGACACTAATGCCAGATAGGAACAAGGTAAGGCCGGGTAGCAGATTTATTTTATCTTAAAAATTTACGAGACACCAATTGCCTTACAGAAAAGCAGATAGGATACGGGTAGAAACATATTTTTGCATTTCAATTTCTGGATCCTTATGCTAGATACGAACCTGGCAATGCCTGGTAACAGATTTACTTTTAGCTTAATAATTCACAAGACGTAAACTGCCTTACAGAAAAGCAGATAGGATACGGGTAGAAACATATTTATGCATTATACTTTATGGTTCCTAATGCCAGATGGAATCCAGGTAAGGCCGGGTAGCAGATTTACTTTTAGCTTAAAAATTCACAAGACGCAAACTGCCTTACAGAAAAGCAGATAGGATCCGGGTAGAAACATATTATTGTATTTTAATTTCTGGATCCTTATGCTAGATACGAACCTGGTAATGCCGGGTAACAGACTTACTTTTAGCTTAAAAATTAACAAGGCGCAAACTGCCTTACAGAAAAGCAGATAGGATATGGGTAGAAACATATTTATGCATTATATTTTCTGGATCCTAATGCCAGATAGGAATCTAGTAAGGCCGGGTAGCAGATTTACTTTTATTGTAAAAATCCACAAGACGTAGACTGCCTTATAGAAGCCAAACAGGTACCGGGTAGAAACATATTTTTGCATTTCAATTTCTGGATCCTTATGCTAGATACGAACCTGGCAATGCCTGGTAACAGATTTACTTTTAGCTTAATAATTCACAAGACGCAAACTGCCTTACAGAAAAGCAGATAGGATACGGGTAGAAACATATTTATGCATTATATTTTCTGGACCCTAATGCTAGATACGAACCTCGTAATGCCTGGTAACAGATTTACTTTTAGCTTAATAATTCACAAGACGCAAACTGCCTTACAGAAAAGGAAATAGGATCCGAGTAGAAACATATTTTTGCATGTTATTTTCTGGATCCTAATGCCAGATAGTAACTTGATAAGGCCGGGTAGCAGATTTACTTTTAGCTTAAAAATTCACAAGACGCAAACTGCCTTACAGAAAAGCAGATAGGATACGCGCAGAAACATATTTATGCATTATATTTTCTGGATCCTAATGCCAGATAGGAATCTAGTAAGGCCGGGTAGCAGATTTACTTTTATCTTAAAAATTTACAAGACACCATTTGGCTTACAGGAAACCAGATAGGATCCGAGTAGAAACATATTTTTTCATTTTAATTTCTGGATACTAATGCCAGATAGTAACATGGTAAGGCCGGGTAGCAGATTCACTTTTAGCTTTAAAATTCACAAGACGCAAGCTGCCTTATAGAAACCAAACAGGAACCGGGTAGAAACATATTTATGCATTATATTTTCTGGTTCCTAATGCCAGATAGGAACCAGGCAATCCCGGGTAGCAAATTTATTTTTATTTTAAAAATTAACAAGACGCCAACTGCCTTATAAGAAACCAAATCGGAACAGGGTAGAAGCATATTTGTGCATTATATTTTCTGGAACCTAATACCAGATAGGAACCAGGTAAGGCCGGGTAGCAGATTTACTTTTAAATTAAAAATTCCCCAGACGCAAACTGCCTTACAGAAAACCAGATAGGATCCGAGTGGAAACATAAATTTGCATTTAATTTTCTGGTTCCTAATGCCAGATGGAATCCAGGTAAGGCCGGGTAGCAAATTTAATTTTAGCTTAAAAATTCACAAGACGCAAAAGGCCTTACAGAAAAGCAGATAGGATCCGGGTAGAAAAATTATTTTTAATTCCAATTTCTGGATCCTTATGCCAGATAGTAACTTGGTAAGACCGGGTAGCAGATTTATTTTAGCTTATAAATTCACAAGACGCCAACTGCCTTATAGAAACCAAAAAGAAACCGGGAAGAAACATTTTTATGCATTATATTTACTGGATCCTAATGCCAGATAGGAACCAGGTATGGCCGGGTAGCAAATTTACTTTTTCTTAAAAATTATCAAGACGCAAACTGCCTTACAGACAACCAGATAGGATCCGAGTAGAAACATATTTTTGCATTTTAATTTCTGGATCCTTATGCTAGATACGAACCTGGTAAGGCCGGGTATCAGATTTAGTTTTAGCTTAAAAATTCACAAGACGCAAACTGCCTTACAGAAAAGCAGATAGGATCCGAGTAGAAACATATTTTATGCATTATATTTTCTGGATCCTAATGCCAGATAGGAACCTGGAATGTCAGGGTAACAGATTTACTTTTATCTTAAAAAATTAACAAGACGCAGACTGCCTTATAGAAGCCAAAAGGAAAACCGGGTAGAAACATATTAAAGCATTATATTTTCTGGATCCTAATGCCAGATAGTAACTTCGTAAGACCGGGTAGCAGATTTATTTTAGCTTATAAATTCACGAGACGCGAATTGCCTTTCAGGAAACCAAACAGGAACCGGGAATAAACATATTTATGCATTATACTTTATGGTTCCTAATGCCAGATGGAAACCAGGTAAGGCCGGGTAGCAGATCTACTTTTATCTTCAAAATTAACAAGTCGCCAATGCCTTATAGAAACCAAAGCTGAACCGGGTAGAAACATATTTATGCATTATATTTTCTGGATCGTAAAGCCAGATAGGAACAAGGTAAGGGCGGGTAGCAGATTTATTTTATCTTAAAAATTTACGAGACACCAATTGGCTTACAGAAAACCAGATAGGATCCGAGTAGAAACATATTTTTGCATTTTAATTTCTGGATCCTTATGCTAGATACGAACCTGGTAATGCCTGGTAACAGATTTACTTTTAGCTTAATAATTCACAAGACGCAAACTGCCTTACAGAAAAGCAGATAGGATCCGAGTAGAAACATATTTTATGCATTATATTTTCTGGATCCTAATGCCAGATAGGTACCTGGAATGTCAGGGTAACAGATATACTTTTATCTTAAAAATTAACAAGACGCAGACTGCCTTATAGAAGCCAAAGGAAAACCGGGTAGAAACATATTAAAGCATTATATTTTCTGGATCCTAATGCCAGATAGTAACTTCGTAAGACCGGGTAGCAGATTTATTTTAGCTTATAAATTCACGAGACGCGAATTGCCTTTCAGGAAACCAAACAGGAACCGGGAATAAACATATTTATGCTTTATACTTTATGGTTCCTAATGCCAGATAGGAACCAGGTAAGGCCGGGTAGCAGATCTACTTTTATCTTCAAAATTAACAAGACGCCAACTGCCTTATAGAAACCAAACAGGAACCAGGTAGAAACATATTTTATGCATTATATTTTCTGGATCCTTATGCCAGATAGTAACTTGGTAAGACCGGGTAGGAGATTTATTTTAGCTTATAAATTCGCGAGACGCGAATTGCCTTTCAGGAAACCATATACGTACAGGGTATAGTATTTTTGATGCTTTATACTTTGTGGTTCCTAATGCCAGATCGTAACCAGGTAAGGCCGGGTAGCAGATCTACTTTTATCTTCAAAATTAACAAGACGCCAACTGCCTTATAGAAACCAAACCTGAACCGGGTAGAAACATATTTATGCATTATATTTTCTGGACCCTAATGCTAGATTCGAAACCTCGTAATGCCTGGTAACACATTTACTTTTGGCTTAAAAATTCACAAGGCGCAAACTGCCTTACAGAAAAGGAAATAGGATCCGAGTAGAAACATATTTTTGCATGTTATTTTCTGGATCCTAATGCCAGATAGTAACATGATAAGGCCGGGTAGCAGATTTACTTTTAGCTTTAAAATTCACAAGACGCAAACTGCCTTACAGAAAAGCAGATAGGATACGGGTAGAAACATATTTATGCATTATATTTTCTGGACACTAATGCCAGATAGGAACAAGGTAAGGCCGGGTAGCAGATTTATTTTATCTTAAAAATTTACGAGACACCAATTGGCTTACAGAAAACCAGATAGGATCCGAGTAGAAACATATTTTTGCATTTTAATTTCTGGATCCTTATGCTAGATACGAACCTGGTAATGCCTGGTAACAGATTTACTTTTAGCTTAAAAATTCACAAGGCGCAAACTGCCTTACAGAAAAGCAGATAGGATACGGGTAGAAACATATTTATGCATTATATTTTCTGGATCCTTATGCTAGATACGAACCTGGTAATGCCTGGTAACAGATTTACTTTTAGCTTAAAAATTCACAAGGCGCAAACTGCCTTACAGAAAAGGAAATAGGATCCGAGTAGAAACATATTTTTGCATGTTATTTTCTGGATCCTAATGCCAGATAGTAACTTGATAAGGCCGGGTAGCAGATTTACTTTTAGCTTAAAAATTCACAAGACGCAAACTGCCTTACAGAAAAGCAGATAGGATACGCGCAGAAACATATTTATGCATTATATTTTCTGGATCCTAATGCCAGATAGGAATCTAGTAAGGCCGGGTAGCAGATTTATTTTATCTTAAAAATTTACGAGACACCAATTGGCTTACAGAAAACCAGATAGGATCCGAGTAGAAACATATGTTTTTCATTTTAATTTCTGGATACTAATGCCAGATAGTAACATGGTAAGGCCGGGTAGCAGATTCACTTTTAGCTTTAAAATTCACAAGACGCAAGCTGCCTTATAGAAACCAAACAGGAACCGGGTAGAAACATATTTATGCATTATATTTTCTGGTTCCTAATGCCAGATAGGAACCAGGCAATCCCGGGTAGCAAATTTAATTTTATCTTAAAAATTAACAAGACGCCAACTGCCTTATAGAAACCAAATCGGAACAGGGTAGAAGCAAATTTGTGCATTATATTTTCTGGAACCTAATACCAGATAGGAACCAGGTAAGGCCGGGTAGCAGATTTACTTTTAGCTTAAAAATTCCCAAGACGCAAACTGCCTTACAGAAAACCAGATAGGATCCGAGTGGAAACATAAATTTGCATTTAATTTTCTGGATCCTAATGCCAGATAGTACCCAGGTAAGACCGGGTAGCTGATTTACTTTAGCTTAAAAATTCACAGGACGCAAACTGCCTTACAGAAACCAAACAGGAACCGGGTAGAAACATATTTTATGCATTATATTTTCTGGATCCTAATGCCAGATAGGAACCAGGTAAGCCTGGGAACCACATTTATATTTATCTTAAAAATTCACAAGATGCAAACTGTCTTACAGAAAACCAGATAGGATCCGAGTAGAAACATATTTTTGCATTTTAATTTCTGGATCCTTATGCCAGATAGGAACCTGGAAAGGCCGGGTAACATATTTCCTTTTATCTTAAAAATTGACAAGACGCAGACTGCCTAATAGAAGCCAAAATGAAAACCGGGTAGAAACATATTTTTGCATTTTAATTTCAGGATCCTTATGCTAGATACGAACCTGGTAAGACCGGGTATACGATTTAGTTTTAGCTCTAAAATTCACAAGATGCAAACTGCCTTACAGAAAAGCAGATAGGATCCGGGTAGAAACATATTATTGTATTTTAATTTCTGGATCCTTATGCTAGATACGAACCTGGTAATGCCGGGTAACAGACTTACTTTTAACTTAAAAATTAACAAGACGCCGACTGCCTTATTGAAACCAAACAGGAACCGGGTAGAAACATATTCATTTATTATATGATCTGGGACGCGAACTGCCTTATAGAAACCAAACAGGAACCGGGTAGAAACATATTTATTTATTATATTATCTGGAACCCGAATTACCTTATAGAAACCAAACAGGAACCGGGTAGAAACATATTTATTTATTATATTATCTGGATCCTAATGCCAGATAGGAACCAGGTAAGGCCGGGTAGCAGATTTAATTTTTGCTTAAAAATTCACAAGACGCAAACTGCCTTACAGAAAAGCAGATAGGATCCGAGTAGAAACATATTTTTGCATTTTAATTTCTGGATCCTTATGCCAGATAGTAACTTGGTAAGACCGGGTAGCAGATTTATTTTAGCTTATAAATTCACGAGACGCGAACTGCCTTCCAGGAAAAAAGATAGGATCCGGGAAGAAATATATTTCTGCATTTTAATTTCTGGATCCTAATGCCAGATAGAAACCTGGTAAGGCTGGGTAGCAGATTTAATTTATCTTAAAAATTAACAAGACACCAACTGCCTTATAGAAACCAAACAGGAACCGGGTAGAAACATATTTATTTATTATATTATCTGGGACGCGAACTGCCTTATAGAAACCAAACCTGAACCGGGTAGAAACATATTTATGCATTATATTTTCTGGATCCTAATGCCAGATAGAAACCAGGTAAGGCCGGGTGGCAGATTTACTTTTAGCTTAAAAATTCACAAGACGCAAACTGCCTTACAGAAAACCAAAAAGGATTCGAGTGGAAAAATATTTTTGCATTCAAATTTGTGGACCCTAATTCCGGATATTAACCTGGTAAACCGGGTAGATGATTTTATTTTAGCTTAAAAATTCACAAGACGCAAACTGCCTTACAGAAAAGCAGATAGGATCCGGGTTGAAACATATTTTAGAATTTGATTTTCTGAATCCTAATGCCAGATAGTAACCTGGTAAGACCAGGTAGCTGATTTACTTATAGCTTAAAAATTCACAGGACGCAAACTGCCTTACAGAAACCAAACACGAACAGGGTAGAAATTTATTTTTGGATTTCGATTCCTTAGTCTTAATGCCAGATAGGAACCTGGTAAGGCCGGGTAAGGATACGGGTAGAAACATATTTATGCATTATATTTTCTGGATCCTAATGCCAGATAGGAAACAGGTAAGGCCGGGTAGGAGATTTACTTTTAGCATAAAAATTCACAAGACGCAAACAGCCTTATAGAATCCAAACAGGAACCGGGTAGAATCATATTTTATGCATTATATTTTCTGGATCCTAATGCCACATAGGAACCAGGTAAGCCCGGGAACCACATTTATATTTATCTTAAAAATTCACAAGACGCAAACTGCTTTACAGAAAACCAGATAGGATCCGAGTAGAAACATATTTTTGCATTTTAATTTCTGGATCCTTATGCCAGATAGGAACCTGGAAAGGCCGGGTAACAGATTTACTTTTATCTTAAAAATTAACAAGACGCCAACTGCCTTTTAGAAACCAAACAGGAACCGGGTAGAAACATATTTTATGCATTATATTTTCTGGATCCTAATGCCAGATAGGAACCTGAAAAGGCCGGGTAACAGAATTACTTTTATCTTAAAAATTAACAAGACGCAGACTGCCTTATAGAAGCCAAAAGGAAAACAGGGTAGAAACATATTCATTTATTATATGATCTGGGACGCGAACTGCCTTATAGAAACCAAACAGGAACCGGGTAGAAATATATTTATTTATTATATTATTTGGGACGCGAACTGCCTTATAGAAACCAAACAGGAACCGGGTAGAAACATATTTATTTATTATATTATTTGGGACGCGAACTGCCTTATAGAAACCAAACAGGAACCGGGTAGAAACATATATATTTATTATATTATCTGGATCCTAATGCCAGATAGGAACCTGGTAAGGCCGGGTAGCAGATTTAATTTTAGCTTAAAAATTCACAAGACGCAAACTGCCTTACAGAAAAGCAGATAGGATCCGGGTAGAAACATATTTTTTAATTCCAATTTCTGGATCCTAATGCCAGATAGTAACGTGGTAAGGCCGGGTAGCAGATTTAATATTAGCTTAAAAATCACAAGACGCCAACTGCCTTATAGAAACCAAAAAGAAACCGGGAAGAAACATTTTTATGCATTATATTTACTGGATCCTAATGCCAGATAGGAACCAGGTATGGCCGGGTAGCAAATTTACTTTTTCTTAAAAATTATCAAGACGCAAACTGCCTTACAGACAACCAGATAGGATCCGAGTAGAAACATATTTTTGCATTTTAATTTCTGGATCCTTATGCTAGATACGAACCTGGTAAGGCCGGGTATCAGATTTAGTTTTAGCTTAAAAATTCACAAGACGCAAACTGCCTTACAGAAAAGCAGATAGGATCCGAGTAGAAACATATTTTATGCATTATATTTTCTGGATCCTAATGCCAGATAGGAACCTGGAATGTCAGGGTAACAGATTTACTTTTATCTTAAAAATTAACAAGACGCAGACTGCCTTATAGAAGCCAAAAGGAAAACCGGGTAGAAACATATTAAAGCATTATATTTTCTGGATCCTAATGCCAGATAGTAACTTCGTAAGACCGGGTAGCAGATTTATTTTAGCTTATAAATTCACGAGACGCGAATTGCCTTTCAGGAAACCAAACAGGAACCGGGAATAAACATATTTATGCATTATACTTTATGGTTCCTAATGCCAGATGGAAACCAGGTAAGGCCGGGTAGCAGATCTACTTTTATCTTCAAAATTAACAAGACGCCAACTGCCTTATAGAAACCAAACCTGAACCGGGTAGAAACATATTTATGCATTATATTTTCTGGATCGTAATGCCAGATAGGAACCAGCTAAGCCCGGGTAGGAGATTTATTTTAGCTTAAAAATTAACAAGACGCCAACTGCCTTATAGAAACCAAACAGGAACCGGGTAGAAACATATTTATTTATTATATTATCTGGATCCTAAAGCCAGATAGGAACCAGGTAAGTCCGGGTAGCAGATCTACATTTATCTTCAGAATTAACAAGACGCCAACTGCCTTATAGAAACCAAACAGGAACCGGGTAGAAACATATTTATGCATTATATTTTATGGTTCCTAATGCCAGATGGAATCCAGGTAAGGCCGGGTAGCAGATTTAATTTTAGCTTAAAAATTCACAAGACGCAAACTGCCTTACAGAAAACCAGATAGGATCCGAGCAGAAACATATTTTTGCATTTTAATTTCTGGATCCTTATGCTAGATACGAACCTGGTAATGCCGGGTAACAGATTTACTTTTAGCTTAAAAATTCACAAGGCGCAAACTGCCTTACAGAAAAGCAGATAGGATACGGGTAGAAAAATATTTATGCATTATATTTTCTGGATCCTAATGCCAGATAGGAATCTAGTAAGGCCGGGTAGCAGATTTACTTTTATTGTAAAAATTAACAAGACGTAGACTGCCTTATAGAAGCCAAAAGGAAAACCGGGTAGAAACATATTTTTGCATTTTAATTTCTGGATCCTAATGACAGATAGTAACTTGATAAGGCCGGGTAGCAGATTTACTTTTAGCTTAAAAATTCACAAGACGCAAACTGCCTTACAGAAAAGCAGATAGGATACGGGTAGAAACATATTTATGCAATGTATTTTCTGGACCCTACTGCCAGATAGGAACAAGGTAAGGCCGGGTAACAGATTTACTTTTATCTTGAAAATTTACGAGACACCAATTGGCTTACAGAAAAGCAGATAGGATACGGGTAGAAACATATTTATGCATTATATTTTCTGGACCCTAATGCTAGATACGAACCTCGTAATGCCTGGTAACAGATTTACTTTTAGCTTAAAAATTCACAAGACGCAAACTGCCTTACAGAAAAGCAGATAGGATACGGGTAGAAACATATTTATGCAATGTATTTTCTGGACCCTACTGCCAGATAGGAACAAGGTAAGGCCGGGTAACAGATTTACTTTTAGCTTAAAAATTCACAAGACTCAAACTGCCTTACAGAAAAGAAGATAGGATACGGGTGGAAACATATTTATGCATTATATTTTATGGTTCCTAATGCCAGATGGAATCCAGGTAAGGCCGGGTAGCAGATTTACTTTTAGCTTAAAAATTCACAAGACGCAAACTGCCTTACAGAAAACCAGATAGGATCCGAGCAAAAACATATTTTTGCATTTTAATTTCTGGATCCTTATGCTAGATACGAACCTGGTAATGCCTTGTAACAGATTTACTTTTATATTAAAAATACACAAGACGTGACTGCCTTATAGAAGCCAAACAGGTACCGGGTAGAAACATATTTTTGCATGTTATTTTCTGGATCCTAATGCCAGATAGGAACCAGGTAAGGCCGGGTAGCAGATTTACTTTTATTGTAAAAATCCACAAGACGCATACTGCCTTATAGAAGCCAAACAGGAACCGGGTAGAAACATATTTTTGCATTTTAATTTCTGGATCCTAATGCCAGATAGTAACTTGATAAGGCCGGGTAGCAGATATACTTTTAGCTTAAAAATTCACAAGACGCAAACTGCCTTACAGAAAAGCAGATAGGATCCGAGTAGAAACATATTATTTCATTTTAATTTCTGGATCCTAATGCCAGATAGTAACTTGGTAAGGCCGGGTAGCAGATTTACTTTTAGCTTAAAGATTCACATGACGCAAACTGCCTTACAGAAAAGCAGATAGGATACGGGTAGAAAAATTATTTATGCATTACATTTTCTGGATCCTAATGCCAGATAGGAATCCAGTAGGGCCAGGTAGCAGATTTTCTTTTATCTTAAAAATTTACAAGACACCAATTGGATTACAGGAAACCAGATAGGATCCGAGTAGAAACATATTTTTTCATTTCAATTTCTGGATACTAATGCCAGATAGTAACATGGTAAGGCCGGGTAGCAGATTTACTTTTAGCTTTAAAATTCACAAGACGCAAACTGCCTTACAGAAAAGCAGATAGGATACGGGTAGAAACATATTTATGCAATGTATTTTCTGGACCCTACTGCCAGATAGGAACAAGGTAAGGCCGGGTAACAGATTTACTTTTAGCTTAAAAATTCACAAGACGCAAAACTGCCTTACAGAAAAGCAGATAGGATACGGGTAGAAACATATTTATGCATTATGGTTTCTGGACCCTAATGCCAAATAGGAACAAGGTAAGGCCGGGTAGCAGATTTACTTTTATCTTGAAAATTTACGAGACGAATCTACCTTATAGAAACCAAACCTGAACAGGGTAGAAACATATTTATGCATTATGTTTTCTGGATCCTAATGCCAGATAGAAACCAGGTAAGGCCGGGTAGCAGATTTACTTTTAGCTTAAAAATTCACAAGACGCAAACTGCCTTACAGAAAACCAAACAGAATCCCAGTTGAAAAATATTTTTGCATTCAAATTTCTGGATCCTAATGCTAGATAGGAACCTGATGAGGCCGGATAGCTGATTTACTTTTAGCTTAAGAATTCACACGACGCAAACTGCCTTACAGAAAAGCAGATAGGATCCGGGTAGAAACACATTTTTGCATTTATTTTTCTGGACCCTACTGCCAGATAGGAACAAGGTAAGGCCGGGTAGCAGATTTACTTTTAGCTTAAGAATTCACACGACGCAAACTGCCTTACAGAAAAGCAGATAGGATCCGGGTAGAAACACATTTTTGCATTTATTTTTCTGGATCCTAATGCCAGATAGAAACCTGGTAAACCGGGAAGATGATTTTCTTTTAGCTTAAAAATTAACAAGACTCCAACTGCCTTATAGAAACCAAACAGGAACCGGGTAGAAACACATTTTTGCATTTATTTTTCTGGATCCTAATGCCAGATAGGAACCAGGTAAGGCCGGGTAGCAGATTTACATTTAGCTTAAAAATTCACAAGACGCAAACTGCCTTACAGAAATGCAGATAAGATCCGAGTAAAAACATATTTTATGCATTATATTTTCTGGATGCTAATGCCAGATAGTAACCTGGTAAGACCGGGTAGAAGATTTAATTTTATCTTAAAAATTAACAAGACGCCAAGTGCCTGATAGGTACCAAACAGGAACATGGTAAAAACATAGTTATGCATTATATTTTCTGGATCCTAATGCCAGATAGGAACCAGCTAAGGCCGGGTAGCAGATTTACTTTTATCTTAAAAATTAACAAGACGCCAAATTTTTTATAGAAACCAAACAGAAACCGGGTCGAAACATATTTTATGCATTATGTTTTCTGGATCCTAATGCTAGATAGGAACCAGGTAAACCCGGGTACCAGATGCAATTTTATCTTAAAAATTAACAAGACGCCAACTGCCTTATAGAAACCAAACAGGAACCGGGTCGAAACATATTTTATGCATTATGTTTTCTGGATCCTAATGCCAGATAGGAACCAGGTAAGGCCGGGTAGCAGATCTACATTTAGCTTAAAAATTCAGAAGACGCAAACTGCCTTACAGAAATGCAGATAAGATCCGGGTAGAAACATATTTTTGCATTTAATTTTCTGGATCCTAATGCCAGATAGTAACCTGGTAAGACCGGGTAGCTGATTTACTTTTAGCTTAAAAATTAACAAGACGCCAACTGCCTTATAGAAACCAAACAGGAACCAGGTAAAAACATATTTTATGCATTACATTTTCTGGATCCTAATGCCAGATAGGAACCAGGTAAGGCCGGGTAGCAGATCTACATTTAGCTTAAAAATTCAGAAGACGCAAACTGCCTTACAGAAATGCAGATAAGATCCGGGTAGAAACATATTTTTGCATTTAATTTTCTGGATCCTAATGCCAGATAGTAACCTGGTAAGACCGGGTAGCTGATTTACTTTTAGCTTAAAAAAATTAACAAGACGCCAAGTGCCTTATAGGAACCAAACAGGAACATGGTAAAAACATAGTTATGCATTATATTTTCTGGATCCTAATGCCAGATAGGAACCAGCTAAGGCCGGGTAGCAGATTTAATTTTATCTTAAAAATTAACAAGACGCCAACTTTTTTATAGAAACCAAACAGAAACCGGGTCGAAACATATTTTATGCATTATGTTTTCTGGATCCTAATGCTAGATAGGAACCAGGTAAACCCGGGTACCAGATGCAATTTTATCTTAAAAATTAACAAGACGCCAACTGCCTTATAGAAACCAAACAGGAACCGGGTAGTAACATATTTATGCATTATATTTTCTTGATCGTTATGCCTGATAGGATGCAGGTAAGGCCGGGTAGCAGATTTAATTTTATCTTAAACATTAAAAAGACGCCAACTGCCTTATTGAAACCAAACAGGAACAGGGTAGAAACAAATTTATGCATTATATTTTCTGGACACTACTGCCAGATAGGATCCAGCTAAGGCCGGGTAGCAGATTTAATTTTAGCTTAAAAATTAACAAGACGCCAACTGCCTTATAGAAACCAAACAGGAACCGGGTCGAAACATATTTTATGCATTATGTTTTCTGGATCCTAATGCTAGATAGGAACCAGGTAAACCCGGGTACCAGATGTAATTTTATCTTAAAAATTAACAAGACGCAAACTGCCTTACATAAAACCATATAGGATCCGGGTAGAAACATATTTATGCATTATATTTTCTGGTTCCTAATGCCAGATAGAAATCATGTAATGCCGGGTAGCTGATTTACTTTTACATTACAAATTCACTAGACGCAAACTGCCTTATAGAAAACCAGATAGGATCCGGGTAGAAACTTATTTATGCATTATATTATCTGGATCTTAATGCCAGATAGGATGCAGGTAAGGCCGGGTAGCAGATTTAATTTTATCTTAAAAATTAAAAAGACGCCAACTGCCTTATAGAAACCAAACAGGAACCGGGTAGAAACATATTTTATGCATTATATTCTCTGGACACTAATGCCAGATAGGATCCAGTTAAGGCCGGGTAGCAGATTTAATTTTAGCTTAAAAATTAACAAGACGCCAACTGCCTTATAGAAACCAAACAGGAACCGGGTAGTAACATATTTTATGCATTATATTTTCTGGATCCTAATGCCAGATAGGAACCAGGTAAACCCGGGTACCAGATTTAGTTTTATCTTAAAAATTAACAAGACGCAAACTGCCATAGAGAAATCCAGATGGGATCCAACTAGAAAACATATTTTTGCATTTTAATTTTTGGATCCTTATGCTAGATAGGAACCTGGTAAGGCCGGGTAACAGATTTACTTTAGCTCAAAAATTCAAAAGATGCAAACTGCCTTACAGAAAAGCAGATAGGATCCGGGTAGAAACATATTTTTGCATTATATTTTCTGGATCATAATGCCAGATAGGAACCAGCTAAGGCCGGGTATCAGATTTAATTTTATCTTAAAAATTAACAAGACGCCAACTGCCTTATAGAAACCAAACAGGAACCGGGTAGAAACATATTTTATGCATTAAAGTTTCTGGATCCTATTGCCAGATAGGAACCTGGTAAGACCGGGTAGCTGATTTACATGTAGCTTAAAAATTAACAAGACTCCAACTGCCTTATAGAAACCAAACAGGAACAGGGTAGAAACAAATTTATTTATATTTTCTGGATCCTAATGCCAGATAGTAACCTGGTAAGACCGGGTAGCTGATTTACATGTAGCTTAAAAATTCACAAGACTCCAACTGCCTTATAGAAACCAAACAGGAACAGGGTAGAAACAAATTTATGCATTATATTGTCTGGACCCTAATGCCAGATAGGAACCAGCTAAGGCCGGGTAGCAGATTAAATATTATCTTAAAAATTAACAAGACGCCAACTGCCTTATAGAAACCAAACAGGAACCGGGTAGAAACAGATTTTATGCATTATATTTTCTGGATCCTATTGCCAGATAGTAACTTGCTTAGGCCGGCTAGCAGAATTACTTTTAGCTTAAAAGTTCACAAGACGCGAACTGCCTTATAGAAACCGGGTAGAAACATATATGCATTATATTTTCTGGATCCTAATGCCAGATAGGAACCAGTTAAGGACGTGTAGCAGATTTACTTTTAGCTTAAAAATTCACTAGGCGCAAACTGCCATAGAGAAATCCAGATGGGATCCAAGTAGAAACATATTTTTGCATTTTAATTTTTGGATCCTTATGCTATATAGGAACCTGGTAAGGCAGGGTAACAGATTTAATTTTATCTTAAAAATTAGCAAGACGCCAACTGCCTTATAGAAACGAAACAGTAACCGGGTAGAAACATATTTTATGCATTAAAGTTTCTGGGTCCTAATGCCAGATAGGAACCAGGTAAACCAGGGTACAAGATTTAGTTTTATCTTAAAAATTAACAAGACGCCAACTGCCTTATAGAAACCAAACAGTAACCGGGTAGAAACATATTTATGCATTATATTTTCTGGTTCCTAATGCCAGATAGAAATCATGTAATGCCGGGTAGCTGATTTACTTTTACCTTACAAATTCACTAGACGCAAACTGCCTTATAGAAAACCAGATGGAAACCAAGTAGAAACATATTTTTGCATTTTAATTTTTGGATACTTATGCTAGATAGGAACCTGGTAAGGCCGGGTAATAGATTTACTTTAGCTCAAAAATTCAAAAGACGCAAACTGCCTTACAGAAAAGCAGATAGGATCCGGGTAGAAACATATTTTTGCATTATATTTTCTGGATCATAATGCCAGATAGGAACCAGCTAAGGCCGGGTATCAGATTTAATTTTATCTTAAAAATTAACAAGACGCCAACTGCCTTATAGAAACCAAACAGGAACCGGGTAGAAACAGATTTTATGCATTATATTTTCTGGATCCTAATGCCAGATAGGAACCAGGTAAACCCGGGTACAAGATTTAATTTTATCTTAAAAATTAACAAGACGCCAACTGCCTTATAGAAACCAAACAGGTACCGGGTAGAAACATATTTTATGCATTATATTTTCTGGATCCTAATGCCAGATAGGAACCAGGTAAGGCCGGGTAGCAGATTTACATTTAGCTTAAAACTTCACAAGACGCCAATTGCCTTATAGAAACCAAACAGGAACCGGGTAGAAACATATTTTATGTATTAAAGTTTCTGGATCCTAATGCCAGATAGGAACGAGCTAAGGCCGGGTATCAGATTTAATTTTATCTTAAAAATTAACAAGACGCCAACTGCCTTATAGAAACGAAACATGAACCGGGTAGAAACATATTTTATACATTAAAGTTTCTGGATACTAATGCCAGATAGGAACCAGGTAAACCAGGGTACAAGATTTAGTTTTATCTTAAAAATTAACAAGACGCCAACTGCCTTATAGAAACCAAACAGTAACCGGGTAGAAACATATTTATGCATTATATTTTCTGGTTCCTAATGCCAGATAGTAACTTGCTTAGGCCGGGTAGCTGATTTACTTTTACCTTACAAATTCACTAGACGCAAACTGCCATATAGAAAACCAGATGGAAACCAAGTAGAAACATATTTTTGCATTTTAATTTTTGGATACTTATGCTAGATAGGAACCTGGTAAGGCCGGGTAACAGATTTACTTTAGCTCAAAAATTCAAAACACGCAAACTGCCTTACAGAAAAGCAGATAGGATCCGGGTAGAAACATATTTTTGCATTATATTTTCTGGATCATAATGCCAGATAGGAACCAGCTAAGGCCGGGTATCAGATTTAATTTTGTCTTAAAAATTAACAAGACGCCAACTGCCTTATAGAAACCAAACAGGAACCGGGTAGAAACATATTTTATGTATTAAAGTTTCTGGATCCTAATGCCAGATAGGAACGAGCTAAGGCCGGGTATCAGATTTAATTTTATCTTAAAAATTGACAAGACGCCAACTGCCTTATAGAAACCAAACAGGAACCGGGTAGAAACATATTTTTGCATTATATTTTCTGGATCATAATGCCAGATAGGAACCAGCTAAGGCCGGGTATCAGATTTAATTTTGTCTTAAAAATTAACAAGACTACAACTGCCTTATAGAAACCAAACAGGAACAGGGTAGAAACAAATTTATGCTTTATATTTTCTGGATCCTAATGCCAGATAGTCACCTGGTAAGACCGGGTAGCTGATTTACATGTAGCTTAAAAATTAACAAGACTCCAACTGCCTTATAGAAACCAAACAGGAACAGGGTAGAAACAAATTTATGCATTATATTGTCTGGACCCTAATGCCAGATAGGAACCAGCTAAGGCCGGGTAGCAGATTAAATATTATCTTAAAAATTAACAAGACGCCAACTGCCTTATAGAAACCAAACAGGAACCGGGTAGAAACAGATTTTATGCATTATATTTTCTGGATCCTAATGCCAGATAGGAACCAGGTAAACCCGGGTACAAGATTTAATTTTATCTTAAAAATTAACAAGACGCCAACTGCCTTATAGAAACCAAACAGGTACCGGGTAGAAACATATTTTATGCATTATATTTTCTGGATCCTAATGCCAGATAGGAACCAGGTAAGGCCGGGTAGCAGATTTACATTTAGCTTAAAACTTCACAAGACGCCAATTGCCTTATAGAAACCAAACAGGAACCGGGTAGAAACTTATTTATGCATTATATTATCTGGATACTAATTCCAGATAGGATGCAGGTAAGGCCGGGTAGCAGATTAAATATTATCTTAAAAATTAACAAGACGCCAACTGCCTTATAGAAACCAAACAGGAACCGGGTAGAAACATATTTTATGCATTATATTTTCTGGATCCTAATGCCAGATAGGAACCAGGTAAACCCGTGTACCAGATTTAGTTTTATCTTAAAAATTAACAAGACGCCAACTGCCTTATAGAAAACAAACAGGAACCGGGTAGAAACTTATTTATGCATTATATTATCTGGATACTAATGCCAGATAGGATGCAGGTAAGGCCGGGTAGCAGATTTACATTTTGCTTAAAACTTCACAAGACGCCAACTGCCTTATAGAAACCAAACAGGAACAGGGTAGAAACAAATTTATAGATTATATTTTCTGGATCCTAATGCCAGATAGGAACCAGCTAAGGCCGGGTAGCAGATTTAATTTTATCTTAAAAATTAGCAAGACGCCATTTGCCTTACAGAAACCAAACAGGAACCGGGTAGAAACATATTTTATGCATTATATATTCTGGATCCTAATGCCAGATAGGAACCAGGTAAGGCCGTGTAGCAGATTTACATTTAGCTTAAAAACTCACGAGACGAAAACTGCCTTAAAGAAATGCAGACAAGATCCGGGTAGAAACATATTTTTGCATTTAATTTTCTGGATCCTAATGCCAGATAGTAACCTGGTAAGACCGGGTAGCAGATTTACTTTTAGCGTGGAAATTAACAAGACTCCAACTGCCTTATAGAAACCAAACAGGAACAGGGTAGAAACAAATTTATGCTTTATATTTTCTGGATCCTAATGCCAGATAGTAACCTGGTAAGACCGGGTAGCTGATTTACATGTAGCTTAAAAATTAACAAGACTTCAACTGCCTTATAGAAACCAAACAGGAACCGGGTAGAAACCGATTTTATGCATTATATTTTCTGGACCCTAATGCCATATAGGAACCAGGTAAACCCGGGTAGCAGTTTTACATTTAGCTTAAAAATTAACAAGACGCCAACTGCCTTATAGAAACCAAACAGGAACCGGGTAGAAACTTATTTATGCATTATATTATCTGGATACTAATTCCAGATAGGATGCAGGTAAGGCCGGGTAGCAGATTTAATTTTATCTTAAAAATTAACAAGACGCCAACTGCCTTATAGAAACCAAACAGGAACCGGGTAGAAACATATTTTATGCATTATATTTTCTGGATCCTAATGCCAGATAGGAACCAGGTAAATCCGTGTACCAGATTTAGTTTTATCTTAAAAATTAACAAGACGCCAACTGCCTTATAGAAAACAAACAGGAACCGGGTAGAAACATATTTTATGCATTATATTTTCTGGATCCTAATGCCAGATAGGAACCAGGTAATGCCGGGTAGCAGATTTACATTTAGCTTAAAAATTCACAAGACTCCAACTGCCTTATAGAAACCAAACAGGAACAGGGTAGAAACAAATTTATAGATTATATTTTCTGGATCCTAATGCCAGATAGGAACCAGCTAAGGCCGGGTAGCAGATTTAATTGTATCTTAAAAATTAGCAAGACGCCATTTGCCTTATAGAAACCAAAAAGGAACCGGGTAGAAACATATTTTACTGGATTTTATTTTTCTGGATCCTAATGCGAGATAGGAACCAGGTAAGGCCGTGTAGCAGATTTATATTTAGCCTAAAAATTCACGAGAAGAAAACTGCCTTACAGAAGTGCAGATAAGATCCGGGTAGAAACATATTTTTGCATTTAATTTTCTGGATCCTAATGCCAGATAGTAACCTGGTAAGACCGGGTAGCAGATTTACATTTATCTTAAGAATTAACAAGACTCCAAGTGCCTTATAGAAACCAAACAGGAACAGGGTAGAAACATATTTATGCATTATATTTTCTGGATCGTAATGCCAGATAGGAACTAGCTAAGCCGGGGTAGGAGATTTACATTTAGCTTAAAAGTTCACAAGACGCGAACTGCCTTAAAGAAACCGGGTAGAAACATATTTATACATTATATTTTCTGGATCCTAATGCCAGATAGTAACCTGGTAAGACCGGGTAGCTGATTTACATGTAGCTTAAAAATTAACAAGACTCCAATTACCTTATAGAAACCAAACAGGAACCGGGTAGAAACATATTTATGCATTATATTTTCTGGATCGTAATGCCAGATAGGAACTAGCTAAGCCGGGGTAGGAGATTTACATTTAGCTTAAAAGTTCACAAGACGCGAACTGCCTTATAGAAACCGGGTAGAAACATATTTATACATTATATTTTCTGGATCCTAATGCCAGATAGTAAACTGGTAAGACCGGGTAGCTGATTTACATGTATCTTAAAAATTAACAAGACTCCAATTACCTTATAGAAACCAAACAGGAACCGGGTAGAAACTTATTTATGTATTATATTATCTGGATACTATTGCCAGATAGGATGCACATAAGGCCGGGTAGCAGATTTAATTTTATCTTAAAAATTAACAAGACGCTAACTGCCTTATAGAAACCAAACAGGAACCGGATAGAAACATATTTATTTATTATATTATCTGGATCTTAAAGCCAGATAGGAACCAGGTAAGGCCGGGTAGCAGATCTACTTTTATCTTCAGAATTAACAAGACGCCAACTGCCTTATAGAAACCAAATCTGAACCGGGTAGAAACATATTTATGCATTATATTTTCTGGATCGTAATACCAGATAGGAACTAGCTAAGCCCGGGTAGGAGATTTATTTTAGCTTAAAAATTAACAAGACGCCAACTGCCTTACAGAAACCAAACAGGAACCGGGTAGAAACATATTTATGGAATATATTTTCTGGAACCTGTTGCCAGATAGTCACTTGCTTAGGCCGGCTAGCATAATTACTTTTAGCTTAAAAGTTGACAAGACGCGAACTGCCTTATAGAAACCAAACAGGAACCGGGTAGAAACATATTTATGCATTATATTATCTGGATCCTAATGCCAGATAGGATGCAGGTAAGGCCGGGTAGCAGATTTAATGTTATCTTAAAAATTCACAAGACGCAAACAGCCTTACAGAAAACCAAACAGAATCCCAGTAGAAAAATATTTTTGCATTCAAATTTCTGGATCCTAATGCCAGATAGGAACCAGGTAAACCCGGGTAACAGATTTAGTTTTATCTTAAAAATTATCAAGGCGCCAATTGCCTTATAGAAACCAAACAGGAACCGGGTAGAAACTTATTTATGCATTATATTATCTGGATCCTAATGCCAGATAGGAACCAGGTAAGGCCGGGTAGCAGATTTACATTTAGCTTAAAAATTCACAAGACGCAAACTGCCTTACAGAAATGCAGATAAGATCCGAGTAAAAACATATTTTATGCATTATATTTTCTGGATGCTAATGCCAGATAGTAATCAGGTAATGCCGGGTAGCTGATTTACTTTTACCTTACAAATTCACTAGCCGCAAACTGCCATATAGAAAACCAGATAGGATCCGGGTAGAAACTTATTTATGCATTATATTATCTGGTTCCTAATGCCAGATAGAAATCATGTAATGCCGGGTAGCTGATTTACTTTTACATTACAAATTCACTAGACGCAAACTGCCTTATAGAAAACCAGATAGGATCCGGGTAGAAACTTATTTATGCATTATATTATCTGGATCTTAATGCCAGATAGGATGCAGGTAAGGCCGGGTAGCAGATTTAATTTTATCTTAAAAATTAAAAAGACGCCAACTGCCTTATAGAAACCAAACAGGAACAGGGTAGAAGCAAATTTATGCATTATATTCTCTGGACACTAATGCCAGATAGGATCCAGCTAAGGCCGGGTAGCAGATTTAATTTTTTCTTAAAAATTAACATTAAGCCAACTGCCTTATAGAAACCAAACAGGAACCGGGTTGTAACATATTTTATGCATTATATTTTCTGGATCCTAATGCCAGATAGGAACCAGGTAAACCCGGGTACCAGATTTAGTTTTATCTTAAAAATTAACAAGACGCAAACTGCCATAGAGAAATCCAGATGGGATCCAACTAGAAACATATTTTTGCATTTTAATTTTTGGATCCTTATGCTAGATAGGAACCTGGTAAGGCAGGGTAACAGATTTACTTTAGCTCGAAAATTCAAAAGACGCAAAATGCATTACAGAAAAGCAGATAGGATCCGGGTAGAAACATATTTTATGCATTATATTCTCTGGATACTAATGCCAGATAGGAACCAGGTAAGGCCGGGTAGCAGATTAAATATTATCTTAAAAATTAACAAGACGCCAACTGCCTTATAGAAACCAAACAGGAACCGGGTAGAAACATATTTTATGCATTAAAGTTTCTGGATCCTAATGCCAGATAGGAACCTGGTAAGACCGGGTAGCTGATTTACATGTAGCTTAAAAATTAACAAGACTCCAACTGCCTTATAGAAACCAAACAGGAACAGGGTAGAAACAAATTTATTTATATTTTCTGGATCCTAATGCCAGATAGTAACCTGGTAAGACCGGGTAGCTGATTTACATGTAGCTTAAAAATTCACAAGACTCCAACTGCCTTATAGAAACCAAACAGGAACAGGGTAGAAACAAATTTATGCATTATATTGTCTGGACCCTAATGCCAGATAGGAACCAGCTAAGGCCGGGTAGCAGATTAAATATTATCTTAAAAATTAACAAGACGCCAACTGCCTTATAGAAACCAAACAGGAACCGGGTAGAAACAGATTTTATGCATTATATTTTCTGGATCCTATTGCCAGATAGTAACTTGCTTAGGCCGGCTAGCAGAATTACTTTTAGCTTAAAAGTTCACAAGACGCGAACTGCCTTATAGAAACCGGGTAGAAACATATATGCATTATATTTTCTGGATCCTAATGCCAGATAGGAACCAGGTAAGGACGTGTAGCAGATTTACTTTTAGCTTAAAAATTCACTAGGCGCAAACTGCCATAGAGAAATCCAGATGGGATCCAAGTAGAAACATATTTTTGCATTTTAATTTTTGGATCCTTATGCTATATAGGAACCTGGTAAGGCAGGGTAACAGATTTAATTTTATCTTAAAAATTAACAAGACGCCAACTGCCTTATAGAAACGAAACAGGAACCGGGTAGAAACATATTTTATACATTAAAGTTTCTGGATACTAATGCCAGATAGGAACCAGGTAAACCAGGGTACAAGATTTAGTTTTATCTTAAAAATTAACAAGACGCCAACTGCCTTATAGAAACCAAACAGTAACCGGGTAGAAACATATTTATGCATTATATTTTCTGGTTCCTAATGCCAGTTAGAAATCATGTAATGCCGGGTAGCTGATTTACTTTTACCTTACAAATTCACTAGACGCAAACTGCCTTATAGAAAACCAGATGGAAACCAAGTAGAAACATATTTTTGCATTTTAATTTTTGGATACTTATGCTAGATAGGAACCTGGTAAGGCCGGGTAATAGATTTACTTTAGCTCAAAAATTCAAAAGACGCAAACTGCCTTACAGAAAAGCAGATAGGATCCGGGTAGAAACATATTTTTGCATTATATTTTCTGGATCATAATGCCAGATAGGAACCAGCTAAGGCCGGGTATCAGATTTAATTTTATCTTAAAAATTAACAAGACGCCAACTGCCTTATAGAAACCAAACAGGAACCGGGTAGAAACAGATTTTATGCATTATATTTTCTGGATCCTAATGCCAGATAGGAACCAGGTAAACCCGGGTACAAGATTTAATTTTATCTTAAAAATTAACAAGACGCCAACTGCCTTATAGAAACCAAACAGGTACCGGGTAGAAACATATTTTATGCATTATATTTTCTGGATCCTAATGCCAGATAGGAACCAGGTAAGGCCGGGTAGCAGATTTACATTTAGCTTAAAACTTCACAAGACGCCAATTGCCTTATAGAAACCAAACAGGAACCGGGTAGAAACTTATTTATGCATTATATTTTCTGGATCCTAATGCCAGATAGGAACGAGCTAAGGCCGGGTATCAGATTTAATTTTATCTTAAAAATTGACAAGACGCCAACTGCCTTATAGAAACGAAACAGGAACCGGGTAGAAACATATTTTATGCATTAAAGTTTCTGGATCCTATTGCCAGATAGGAACCAGGTAAACCAGGGTACAAGATTTAGTTTTATCTTAAAAATTAACAAGACGCCAACTGCCTTATAGAAACCAAACAGTAACCGGGTAGAAACATATTTATGCATTATATTTTCTGGATCCTATTGCCAGATAGTAACTTGCTTAGGCCGGCTAGCAGAATTACTTTTAGCTTAAAAGTTCACTAGACGCAAACTGCCTTATAGAAAACCAGATGGAAACCAAGTAGAAACATATTTTTGCATTTTAATTTTTGGATACTTATGCTAGATAGGAACCTGGTAAGGCCGGGTAACAGATTTACTTTAGCTCAAAAATTCAAAAGATGCAAACTGCCTTACAGAAAAGCAGATAGGATCCGGGTAGAAACATATTTTTGCATTATATTTTCTGGATCATAATGCCAGATAGGAACCAGCTAAGGCCGGGTATCAGATTTAATTTTATCTTAAAAATTAACAAGACGCCAACTGCCTTATAGAAACGAAACAGGAACCGGGTAGAAACATATTTTATGTATTAAAGTTTCTGGATCCTAATGCCAGATAGGAACGAGCTAAGGCCGGGTATCAGATTTAATTTTATCTTAAAAATTGACAAGACGCCAACTGCCTTATAGAAACCAAACAGGAACCGGGTAGAAACAGATTTTATGCATTATATTTTCTGGATCATAATGCCAGATAGGAACCAGCTAAGGCCGGGTATCAGATTTAATTTTGTCTTAAAAATTAACAAGACTACAACTGCCTTATAGAAACCAAACAGGAACAGGGTAGAAACAAATTTATGCATTATATTGTCTGGACCCTAATGCCAGATAGGAACCTGGTAAGACCGGGTAGCTGATTTACATGTAGCTTAAAAATTAACAAGACTCCAACTGCCTTATAGAAACCAAACAGGAACAGGGTAGAAACAAATTTATGCTTTATATTTTCTGGATCCTAATGCCAGATAGGAACCAGCTAAGGCCGGGTAGCAGATTAAATATTATCTTAAAAATTAACAAGACGCCAACTGCCTTATAGAAACCAAACAGGAACCGGGTAGAAACAGATTTTATGCATTATATTTTCTGGATCCTAATGCCAGATAGGAACCAGGTAAACCCGGGTACAAGATTTAATTTTATCTTAAAAATTAACAAGACGCCAACTGCCTTATAGAAACCAAACAGGTACCGGGTAGAAACATATTTTATGCATTATATTTTCTGGATCCTAATGCCAGATAGGAACCAGGTAAGGCCGGGTAGCAGATTTACATTTAGCTTAAAACTTCACAAGACGCCAATTGCCTTATAGAAACCAAACAGGAACCGGGTAGAAACTTATTTATGCATTATATTATCTGGATACTAATTCCAGATAGGATGCAGGTAAGGCCGGGTAGCAGATTAAATATTATCTTAAAAATTAACAAGACGCCAACTGCCTTATAGAAACCAAACAGGAACCGGGTAGAAACATATTTTATGCATTATATTTTCTGGGTCCTAATGCCAGATAGGAACCAGGTAAACCCGTGTACCAGATTTAGTTTTATCTTAAAAATTAACAAGACGCCAACTGCCTTATAGAAAACAAACAGGAACCGGGTAGAAACATATTTTATGCATTATATTTTCTGGATCCTAATGCCAGATAGGAACCAGGTAAGGCCGGGTAGCAGATTTACATGTAGCTTAAAAATTAACAAGACTCCAACTGCCTTATAGAAACCAAACAGGAACAGGGTAGAAACAAATTTATTTATATTTTCTGGATCCTAATGCCAGATAGGAACCAGCTAAGGCCGGGTAGCAGATTTAATTTTATCTTAAAAATTAGCAAGACGCCATTTGCCTTACAGAAACCAAACAGGAACCGGGTAGAAACATATTTTATGCATTATATTTTCTGGATCCTAATGCCAGATAGGAACCAGGTAAGGCCGTGTAGCAGATTTAATTTTACCTTAAAAACTCACGAGACGAAAACTGCCTTAAAGAAATGCAGACAAGATCCGGGTAGAAACATATTTTTGCATTTAATTTTCTGGATCCTAATGCCAGATAGTAACCTGGTAAGACCGGGTAGCAGATTTACATTTAGCTTAAAAATTAACAAGACGCCAACTGCCTTATAGAAACCAAACAGGAACCGGGTAGAAACATATTTTATGCATTATATTTTCTGGATCCTAATGCCAGATAGGAAACAGGTAAATCCGTGTACCAGATTTAGTTTTATCTTAAAAATTAACAAGACGCCAACTGCCTTATAGAAACCAAACAGGAACCGGGTAGAAACATATTTATGCATTATATTTTCTTGAACCTATTGCCAGATAGTAACTTGCTTAGGCCGGCTAGCAGAATTAGTTTTATCTTAAAAATTAACAAGACGCGAACTGCCTTATAGAAACCAAACAGGAACCGGGTAGAAACATATTTATGCATTATATTATCTGGATCCTAATGCCAGATAGGATGCAGGTAAGGCCGGGTAGCAGATTTAATTTTACCTTAAAAATTAACAAGACGCCAACTGCCTTATAGAAACGAAACAGGAACCGGGTATAATATTTTATGCATTAAAGTTTCTGGATCCTAATGCCAGATAGTAACCTGGTAAGACCGGGTAGCTGATTTACATGTAGCTTAAAAATTAACAAGACTCCAACTGCCTTATAGAAACCAAACAGGAACAGGGTAGAAACAAATTTATGCTTTATATTTTCTGGATCATAATGCCAGATAGTAACCTGGTAAGACCGGGTAGCTGATTTACATGTAGCTTAAAAATTAACAAGAATTCAACTGCCTTATAGAAACCAAACAGGAACCGGGTAGAAACCGATTTTATGCATTATATTTTCTGGACCCTAATGCCATATAGGAACCAGGTAAACCCGGGTAGCAGTTTTACATTTAGCTTAAAAATTAACAAGACGCCAACTGCCTTATAGAAACCAAACAGGAACCGGGTAGAAACATATTTATGCATTATATTATCTGGATCCTAATGCCAGATAGGATGCAGGTAAGGCCGGGTAGCAGATTTAATTTTACCTTAAAAATTAACAAGACGCCAACTGCCTTATAGAAACCAAACAGGAACCGGGTAGAAACATATTTTATGCATTATATTTTCTGGATCCTAATGCCAGATAGGAACCAGGTAAATCCGTGTACCAGATTTAGTTTTATCTTAAAAATTAACAAGACGCCAACTGCCTTATAGAAAACAAACAGGAACCGGGTAGAAACATATTTTATGCATTATATTTTCTGGATCCTAATGCCAGATAGGAACCAGGTAATGCCGGGTAGCAGATTTACATTTAGCTTAAAAATTCACAAGACTCCAACTGCCTTATAGAAACCAAACAGGAACAGGGTAGAAACAAATTTATAGATTATATTTTCTGGATCCTAATGCCAGATAGGAACCAGCTAAGGCCGGGTAGCAGATTTAATTTTACCTTAAAAATTAACAAGACGCCAACTGCCTTATAGAAACCAAACAGGAACCGGGTAGAAACATATTTTACTCATTATATTTTCTGGATCCTAATGCCAGATAGGAACCAGGTAAGGCCGTGTAGCAGATTTATATTTAGCCTAAAAATTCACGAGAAGAAAACTGCCTTACAGAAATGCAGATAAGATCCGGGTAGAAACATATTTTTGCATTTAATTTTCTGGATCCTAATGCCAGATAGTAACCTGGTAAGACCGGGTAGCTGATTTACATGTAGCTTAAAAATTAACAAGACTCCAATTACCTTATAGAAACCAAACAGGAACCGGGTAGAAACATATTTATGCATTATATTTTCTGGATCGTAATGCCAGATAGGAACTAGCTAAGCCGGGGTAGGAGATTTACATTTAGCTTAAAAGTTCACAAGACGCGAACTGCCTTATAGAAACCAAACAGGAACCGGGTAGAAACATATTTATACATTATATTTTCTGGATCCTAATGCCAGATAGTAACCTGGTAAGACCGGGTAGCTGATTTACATGTAGCTTAAAAATTAACAAGACTCCAATTACCTTATAGAAACCAAACAGGAACCGGGTAGAAACATATTTATGCATTATATTTTCTGGATCGTAATGCCAGATAGGAACTAGCTAAGCCGGGGTAGGAGATTTACATTTAGCTTAAAAGTTCACAAGACGCGAACTGCCTTATGGAAACCGGGTAGAAACATATTTATACATTATATTTTCTGGATCCTAATGCCAGATAGTAACCTGGTAAGACCGGGTAGCTGATTTACATGTAGCTTAAAAATTAACAAGACGCCAACTGCCTTACAGAAACCAAACAGGAACCGGGTAGAAACATATATATGAAATATATTTTCTGGAACCTATTGCCAGATAGGATGCACATAAGGCTGGGTAGCAGATTTAATTTATCTTAAAAATTAACAAGACACCAACTGCCTTATAGAAACCAAACAGGAACCGGGTAGAAACATATTTATTTATTATATTATCTGGATCCTAAAGCCAGATAGAAATCATGTAATGCCGGGTAGCAGATCTACTTTTATCTTCAGAATTAACAAGACGCCAACTGCCTTATAGAAACCAAATCTGAACCGGGTAGAAACTTATTTATGCATTATATTATCTGGATACTAATGCCAGATAGGAACTAGCTAAGCCCGGGTAGGAGATTTATTTTAGCTTAAAAATTAACAAGACGCCAACTGCCTTACAGAAACCAAACAGGAACCGGGTAGAAACATATTTATGCATTATATTATCTGGATCCTATTGCCAGATAGTAACTTGCTTAGGCCGGCTAGCAGAATTACTTTTAGCTTAAAAGTTGACAAGACGCGAACTGCCTTATAGAAACCAAACAGGAACCGGGTAGAAACATATTTATGCATTATATTATCTGGATCCTAATGCCAGATAGGATGCAGGTAAGGCCGGGTAGCAGATTTAATGTTATCTTAAAAATTCACAAGACGCAAACTGCCTTACAGAAAACCAAACAGAATCCCAGTAGAAAAATATTTTTGCATTCAAATTTCTGGATCCTAATGCCAGATAGGAACCAGGTAAACCCGGGTAACAGATTTAGTTTTATCTTAAAAATTATCAAGGCGCCAATTGCCTTATAGAAACCAAACAGGAACCGGGTAGAAACTTATTTATGCATTATATTATCTGGATCCTAATGCCAGATAGGAACCAGGTAAGGCCGGGTAACAGATTTACTTTAGCTCGAAAATTCAAAAGACGCAAAATGCATTACAGAAAAGCAGATAGGATCCGGGTAGAAACATATTTTATGCATTATATTCTCTGGATACTAATGCCAGATAGGAACCAGGTAAACCCGTGTACCAGATTTAGTTTTATCTTAAAAATTAACAAGACGCCAACTGCCTTATAGAAACCAAACAGGAACAGGGTAGAAACAAATTTATAGATTATATTTTCTGGATCCTAATGCCAGATAGTAACCTGGTAAGACCGGGTAGCTGATTTACTTTTATCTTAAAAATTAACAAGACTCCAATTACCTTATAGAAACCAAACAGGAACCGGGTAGAAACATATTCATGCATTATATTTTCTGGATCCTAATGCCAGATAGGAACTAGGTAAGCCGTGGTAGGAGATTTACTTTTATCTTAAAACTTCACAAGACGCGAACTGCCTTAAAGAAACCGGGTAGAAACATATTTATACATTATATTTTCTGGATCCTAATGCCAGATAGTAACCTGGTAAGACCGGGTAGCTGATTTACATGTAGCTTAAAAATTAACAAGACTCCAACTGCCTTATAGAAACCAAACAGGAACAGGGTAGAAACTTATATTATGCATTATATTATCTGGATCCTAATGCCAGATAGGATGCACAGGTAAGGCCGGGTAGCAGATTTAATTTTATCTTAAAAATTAACAAGACGCCAACTGCCTTATAGAAACCAAACAGGAACCGGGTGGAAACATATTTATTTATTATATTATCTGGATCCTAATGCCAGATAGGAACCAGGTAAGGCCGGGTAGCAGATTTACTTTTATCTTAAAAATTAACAAGACGCCAACTGCCTTATAGAAACCAAACAGGAACCGGGTAGAAACAGATTTTATGCATTATATTTTCTGGATCCTAATGCCAGATAGGAACCAGGTAAACCCGGGTACAAGATTTAGTTTTATCTTAAAAATTAACAAGACGCCAACTGCCTTATAGAAACCAAACAGGAACCGGGTAGAAACATATATATGAAATATATTTTCTGGAACCTATTGCCAGATAGTAACTTGCTTAGGCCGGCTAGCAGAATTACTTTTAGCTTAAAAGTTGACAAGACGCGAACTGCCTTATAGAAACCAAACAGGAACCGGGTAGAAACATATTTATGCATTATATTATCTGGATCCTAATGCCAGATAGGAAACAGGTAAGGCCGGGTAGCAGATTTACTGTTATCTTAAAAATTCACAAGACGCAAACTGCCTTACAGAAAACCAAACAGAATCCGGGTAGAAACATATTTTTGCATTCAATTTTCTGGATCCTAATGCCAGATAGGAACCAGGTAAACCCGGGTAACAGATTTAGTTTTATCTTAAAAATTCACAAGACGCCAATTGCCTTATAGAAACCAAACAGGAACCGGGTAGAAACTTATTTATGCATTATATTATCTGGATCCTAATGCCAGATAGGAACCAGGTAAGGCCGGGTAGCAGATTTACATTTAGCTTAAAAATTCACAAGACGCAAACTGCCTTACAGAAATGCAGATAAGATCCGAGTAAAAACATATTTTATGCATTATATTTTCTGGATGCTAATGCCAGATAGTAACCTGGTAAGACCGGGTAGCTGATTTACTTTTAGCTTAAAAATTAACAAGACTCCAACTGCCTTATAGAAACCAAACAGGAACAGGGTAGAAACTTATTTTATGCATTATATTATCTGGATACTAATGCCAGATAGGATGCAGGTAAGGCCGGGTAGCAGATTTAATTTTATCTTAAAAATTAACAAGACGCCAACTGCCTTATAGAAACCAAACAGGAACCGGGTAGAAACATATTTTATGCATTATATTTTCTGGATCCTAATGCCAGATAGGAACCAGGTAAGGCCGGGTAGCAGATTTACTTTTAGCTTAAAAATTCACAAGACGCAAACTGCCTTACAGAAAAGCAGAGAGGATCCGGGTAGAAACATATTTTTGCATTTAATTTTCTGGATCCTAATGCCAGATAGTAACCTGGTAAGACCGGGTAGCTGATTTACTTTTAGCTTAAAAATTAACAAGACGCCAAGTGCCTTATAGAAACCAAACAGGAACATGGTAGAAACATATTTATGCATTATATTTTCTGGATCCTAATGCCAGATAGAAACCAGCTAAGGCCGGGTAGCAGATTTAATTTTATCTTAAAAATTAACAAGACGCCAACATTTTTATAGAAACGAAACAGGAACCGGGTCGAAACATATTTTATGCATTATGTTTTCTGGATCCTAATGCTAGATAGGAACCAAGTAAACCCGGGTACCAGATGTAATTTTATCTTAAAAATTAACAAGACGCCAACTGCCTTATAGAAACCAAACAGTAAGAGGGTAGAAACATATTCATGCATTATATTTTCTGGTTCCTAATGCCAGATAGAAATCATGTAATGCCGGGTAGCAGATCTACTTTTATCTTCAGAATTAACAAGACGCCAACTGCCTTATAGAAAACCAGTTGGAAACCAAGTAGAAACATATTTTTGCATTTTAATTTTTGGATCCTTATGCTAGATAGGAATCTGGTAAGGCCGAGAAACGGATTTACTTTTAGCTTAAAAATTCAAAAGACGCCAACTGCCTTATAGAAACCAAACAGGAACCGGGTAGAAACTTATTTATGCATTATATTATCTGGATACTAATGCCAGATAGGATGCAGGTAAGGCCGGGTAGCAGATTTAATTTTATCTTAAAAATTAACAAGACGCCAACTGCCTTATAGAAACCAAACAGGAACCGGGTAGAAACATATTTTATGCATTATATTTTCTGGATCCTAATGCCAGATAGGAACCAGGTAAACCCGTGTACCAGATTTAGTTTTATCTTAAAAATTAACAAGACGCCAACTGCCTTATAGAAACCAAACAGGAACAGGGTAGAAACAAATTTATAGATTATATTTTCTGGATCCTAATGCCAGATAGGAACCAGCTAAGGCCGGGTAGCAGATTTAATTTTATCTTAAAAATTAACAAGACGCCAACTGCCTTATAGAAACCAAACAGGAACCGGGTAGAAACATATTTATGCATTATATTTTCTGGATCCTAATGCGAGATAGGAACCAGGTAAGGCCGTGTAGCAGATTTATATTTAGCCTAAAAATTCACGAGAAGAAAACTGCCTTACAGAAGTGCAGATAAGATCCGGGTAGAAACATATTTTTGCATTTAATTTTCTGGATCCTAATGCCAGATAGTAACCTGGTAAGACCGGGTAGCAGATTTACTTTTATCTTCAGAATTAACAAGACGCCAACTGCCTTATAGAAACCAAACCTGAACCGGGTAGAAACATATTTATGCATTATATTTTCTGGATCGTAATGCCAGATAGGAACTAGCTAAGCCGGGGTAGGAGATTTACATTTAGCTTAAAAGTTCACAAGACGCAAACTGCCTTACAGAAATGCAGATAGGAACCGGGTAGAAACATATTTTATGCATTATATTTTCTTGATCCTAATGCCAGATAGTAACCTGGTAAGACCGGGTAGCTGATTTACATGTAGCTTAAAAATTAACAAGACTCCAATTACCTTATAGAAACCAAACAGGAACCGGGTAGAAACTTATTTATGCATTATATTATCTGGATACTATTGCCAGATAGGATGCAGGTAAGGCCGGGTAGCAGATTTACTTTTAGCTTAAAATTCACAAGACGCAAACTGCCTTATAGAAACCAAACAGGAACCGGGTAGAAACTTATTTATGCATTATATTATCTGGATCCTAATGCCAGATAGGAACCAGGTAAGGCCGGGTAGCAGATTTACATTTATCTTAAAAATTAACAAGACGCCAACTGCCTTACAGAAATGCAAATAGGATCCGGGTAGAAACATATTTTATTCATTATATTTTCTGGATCCTAATGCCAGATAGTAACCTGGTAAGACCGGGTAGGAGATTTATTTTAGCTTAAAAATTAACAAGACGCCAACTGCCTTATAGAAACCAAACAGGAACAGGGTAGAAACTTATATTATGCATTATATTATCTGGATCCTAATGCCAGATAGGATGCAGGTAAGGCCGGGTAGCAGATGTAATTTTTTTCTTAAAAATTAACAAGACGCCAACTGCCTTATAGAAACCAAACAGGAACCGGGTAGAAACATATTTTATGCATTATATTTTCTGGATCTTAATGACAGATAGGAACCAGGTAAGGCCGGGTAGCAGATTTAATTTTATCTTAAAAATTAACAAGACGCCAACTGCCTTATAGAAAACCAAATTGGAACCAAGTAGAAACATATTTTTGCATTTTAATTTTCTGGATCCTAATGCCAGATAGGAACCTGGTAAGGGCGGGTAACAGATTTACTTTTAGCTTAAAAATTAACAAGACGCCAACTGCCTTATAGAAAGGCAGACAGGAACCGGGTAGAAACATATTTTATGCATTATATTTTCTGGATCCTTATGCCAGATAGTAACTTGGTAAGACCGGGTAGGAGATTTATTTTAGCTTATAAATTAACAAGACTCCAACTGCCTTATAGAAACCAAACAGGAACAGGGTAGAAACTTATTTATGCATTATATCATCTGGATCTTAATGCCAGATAGGATGCATGTAAGGCCGGGTAGCAGATTTAATTTTATCTTAAAAATTAACAAGACGCCAACTGCCTTATCGAAACCAAACAGGAACCGGGTAGAAACATATTTTATGCATTAAAGTTTCTGGATCCTAATGCCAGATAGGAACCTGGTAAGACCGGGTAGCTGATTTACATGTAGCTTAAAAATTAACAGACTCCAACTGCCTTATAGAAACCAAACAGGTACCGGGTAGAAACTTATTTATGCATTATATTATCTGGATACTAATGCCAGATAGGATGCAGGTAAGGCCGGGTAGCAGATTTAATTTTATCTTAAAAATTAACAAGACGTCAACTGCCTTATAGAAACCAAACAGGAACCGGGTAGAAACATATTTATGCATTATATTTTCTGGATCCTAATGCCAGATAGAAATCATGTAATGCCGGGTAGCTGATTTACTTTTACCTTAAAAATTCACAAGACGCCAACTGCCTTATAGAAAACCAGTTGGAAACCAAGTAGAAACATATTTATGCATTTTAATTTTCTGGATCCTAATGCCAGATAGGAACCTGGTAAGACCGGGTAGCTGATTTACATGTAGCTTAAAAATTAACAAGACGCCAACTGCCTTATAGAAAACAAACAGGAACCGGGTAGAAACTTATTTATGCATTATATTATCTGGATACTAATGCCAGATAGGATGCAGGTAAGGCCGGGTAGCAGATTTAATTTTATCTTAAAAATTAACAAGACGCCAACTGCCTTATAGAAACCAAACAGGAACAGGGTAGAAACAAATTTATAGATTATATTTTCTGGATCCTAATGCCAGATAGGAACCAGCTAAGGCCGGGTAGCAGATTTAATTTTATATTAAAAATTAGCAAGACGACATTTGCCTTATAGGAACCAAACAGGAACCGGGTAGAAACATATTTTATGCATTATATTTTCTGGATCCTAATGTCAGATAGGAACCAGGTAAGGCCGGGTAGCAGATTTACATTTAGCTTAAAAATTAACAAGACTCCAACTGCCTTATAGAAACCAAACAGGAACAGGGTAGAAACAAATTTATGCATTATATTTTCTGGATCCTAATGCCAGATAGGATGCAGGTAAGGCCGGGTAGCAGATTTAATGTTATCTTAAAAATTCACAAGACGCAAACTGCCTTACAGAAACCAAACAGGAATCCGGGTAGAAACATATTTTTGCATTCAAATTTTCTGGATCCTAATGCCAGATAGGAACCAGGTAAACCCGGGTAACAGATTTACTTTTAGCTTAAAATTCACAAGACGCAAACTGCCTTATAGAAACCAAACAGGAACCGGGTAGAAACTTATTTATGCATTATATTATCTGGATCCTAATGCCAGATAGGAACCAGGTAAGGCCGGGTAGCAGATTTACATTTAGCTTAAAAATTCACAAGACGCAAACTGCCTTACAGAAATGCAGATAAGATCCGAGTAAAAACATATTTTATGCATTATATTTTCTGGATGCTAATGCCAGATAGTAACCTGGTAAGACCGGGTAGCTGATTTACATGTAGCTTAAAAATTAACAAGACTCCAACTGCCTTATAGAAACCAAACAGGAACAGGGTAGAAACTTATTTTATGCATTATATTATCTGGATACTAATGCCAGATAGGACGCAGGTAAGGCCGGGTAGCAGATGTAATTTTATCTTAAAAATTAACAAGACGCCAACTGCCTTATAGAAACCAAACAGGAACCGGGTAGAAACATATTTTATGCATTATATTTTCTGGATCCTAATGCCAGATAGGAACCAGGTAAGGCCGGGTAGCAGATTTACATTTAGCTTAAAAATTCACAAGACGCAAACTGCCTTACAGAAATGCAGATAAGATCCGGGTAGAAACATATTTTTGCATTTAATTTTCTGGATCCTAATGCCAGATAGTAACCTGGTAAGACCGGGTAGCTGATTTACTTTTAGCTTAAAAATTAACAAGACGCCAACTGCCTTATAGAAACCAAACAGGAACATGGTAGAAACATATTTATGCATTATATTTTCTGGATCCTAATGCCAGATAGAAACCAGCTAAGGCCGGGTAGCATATTTAATTTTATCTTAAAAATTAACAAGACGCCAACATTTTTATAGAAACGAAACAGGAACCGGGTCGAAACATATTTTATGCATTATGTTTTCTGGATCCTAATGCTAGATAGGAACCAAGTAAACCCGGGTACCAGATGTAATTTTATCTTAAAAATTAACAAGACGCCAACTGCCTTATAGAAACCAAACAGTAAGAGGGTAGAAACATATTCATGCATTATATTTTCTGGTTCCTAATGCCAGATAGAAATCATGTAATGCCGGGTAGCAGATCTACTTTTATCTTACAAATTCACTAGACGCAAACTGCCTTATAGAAAACCAGATGGAAACCAAGTAGAAACATATTTTTGCATTTTATTATCTGGATACTAATGCCAGATAGGATGCAGGTAAGGCCGGGTAACAGATTTACTTTAGCTCAAAAATTCAAAAGACGCAAACTGCCTTACAGAAATGCAGATAGGATCCGGGTAGAAACTTATTTATGCATTATATCATCTGGATCTTAATGCCAGATAGGATGCATGTAAGGCCGGGTAGCAGATTTAATTTTATCTTAAAAATTAACAAGACGCCAACTGCCTTATAGAAACCAAACAGGAACCGGGTAGAAACATATTTTATGCATTATATTTTCTGGATCCTAATGCCAGATAGGAACCAGGTAAATCCGTGTACCAGATTTAGTTTTATCTTAAAAATTAACAAGACGCCAACTGCCTTATAGAAACCAAACAGGAACCGGGTAGAAACTTATTTATGCATTATATTATCTGGATCCTAATGCCAGATAGGAACCAGGTAAGGCCGGGTAGCAGATTTAATTTTATCTTAAAAATTAGCAAGACGCCATTTGCCTTACAGAAACCAAACAGGAACCGGGTAGAAACATATTTTATGCATTATATTTTCTGGATCCTAATGCCAGATAGGAACCAGGTAAATCCGTGTACCAGATTTACATTTAGCTTAAAAATTCACGAGACGAAAACTGCCTTACAGAAAAGCAGATAAGATCCGGGTAGAAACATATTTTTGCATTTAATTTTCTGGATCCTAATGCCAGATAGAAACCTGGTAAGACCGGGTAGCAGATTTACTTTTAGCTTAAAAATTAACAAGACGCCAACTGCCTTATAGAAACCAAACAGGAACTGGTTATAAAAATTTTTTTGAATTATTTTTTCTGGATCTTAATGCCAGATAGGAACTAGATAAGGCCGGGTAGCAGATTTACTTTTAGCTTAAAAATTCACAAGACGCAAACTGCCTTATAGAAACCAAACAGGAACCAGGTAGAAACATATTTTATGCATTATATTTTCTGGATCCTTATGCCAGATAGTAACTTGGTAAGACCGGGTAGCAGATTTACTTTTAGCTTAAAAATTAACAAGACTCCAACTGCCTTATAGAAACCAAACAGGAACCGGGTAGAAACATATTTATGCATTATATTATCTGAATCCTATTGCCAGATAGGATGCAGATAAGGCCGGGTAGCAGATTTAATTTTATCTTAAAATTCACAAGACGCAAACTGCCTTATAGAAACCAAACAGGAACCGGGTAGAAACTTATTTATGCATTATATTATCTGGATCCTAATGCCAGATAGGAACCAGGTAAGGCCGGGTAGCAGATTTACATTTAGCTTAAAAATTCACAAGACGCAAACTGCCTTACAGAAATGCAGATAAGATCCGAGTAGAAACATATTTTATGCATTATATTTTCTGGATCCTAATGCCAGATAGTAACCTGGTAAGACCGGGTAGCTGATTTACATGTAGCTTAAAAATTAACAAGACTCCAACTGCCTTATAGAAACCAAACAGGAACAGGGTAGAAACTTATATTATGCATTATATTATCTGGATACTAATGCCAGATAGGATGCAGGTAAGGCCGGGTAGCAGATTTAATTTTATCTTAAAAATTAACAAGACGCCAACTGCCTTATAGAAACCAAACAGGAACCGGGTAGAAACATATTTTATGCATTACATTTTCTGGATCCTAATGCCAGATAGGAACCAGGTAAGGCCGGGTAGCAGATTTAATTTTATCTTAAAAATTAACAAGACGCCAACTGCCTTATAGAAAACCAGTTGGAAACCAAGTAGAAACATATTTTTGCATTTAAATTTTCTGATCCTTATACTAGATAGGAAACTGGTATAGCCCGTGTACAGATTTTTCTTTAGCTTTAGAATTCACAAGACGCAAACTGCCTTTACAGAAAACCAGATAGAACCAGGTAGAAACATATTTTATGCATTATATTTTCTGGATCCTTATGCCAGATAGTAACTTGGTAAGACCGGGTAGGAGATTTATTTTAGCTTAAAACTTAACAAGACTCCAACTGCCTTATAGAAACCAAACAGGAACCGGGTAGAAACATATTTTTGCATTATATTTTCTGGATCATAATGCCAGATAGGAACCAGCTAAGGCCGGGTATCAGATTTAATTTTATCTTAAAAATTAACAAGACGCCAACTGCCTTATAGAAACGAAACAGGAACCGGGTCGAAACATATTTTATGCATTATGTTTTCTGGATCCTAATGCCAGATAGGAACCTGGTAAGACCGGGTAGCTGATTTACATGTAGCTTAAAAATTAACAAGACTCCAACTGCCTTATAGAAACCAAACAGGTACCGGGTAGAAACTTATTTATGCATTATATTATCTGGATACTAATGCCAGATAGGATGCATGTAAGGCCGGGTACCAGATTTAATTTTATCTTAAAAATTAACAAGACGTCAACTGCCTTATAGAAACCAAACAGGAACCGGGTAGAAACATATTTATGCATTATATTTTCTGGATCCTAATGCCAGATAGAAATCAGGTAATGCCGGGTAGCTGATTTACTTTTACCTTAAAAATTCACTAGACGCAAACTGCCTTATAGAAAACCAGTTGGAAACCAAGTAGAAACATATTTTTGCATTTTAATTTTTGGATGCTAATGCCAGATAGTAACCTGGTAAGACCGGGTAGCTGATTTACATGTAGCTTAAAAATTAACAAGACGCCAACTGCCTTATAGAAACCAAACAGGAACAGGGTAGAAACTTATTTTATGCATTATATTATCTGGATACTAATGCCAGATAGGACGCAGGTAAGGCCGGGTAGCAGATGTAATTTTATCTTAAAAATTAACAAGACGCCAACTGCCTTATAGAAACCAAACAGGAACAGGGTAGAAACAAATTTATAGATTATATTTTCTGGATCCTAATGCCAGATAGGAACCAGCTAAGGCCGGGTAGCAGATTTAATTTTATCTTAAAAATTAGCAAGACGCCATTTGCCTTATAGAAACCAAACAGGAACCGGGTAGAAACATATTTTATGCATTATATTTTCTGGATCCTAATGCCAGATAGGAACCAGGTAAATCCGTGTACCAGATTTACATGCAGCTTAAAAATTAACAAGACTTCAACTGCCTTATAGAAACCAAACAGGAACAGGGTAGAAACAAATTTATAGATTATATTTTCTGGATCCTAATGCCAGATAGGAACCAGCTAAGGCCGGGTAGCAGATTTAATTTTATCTTAAAAATTAGCAAGACGCCATTTGCCTTACAGAAACCAAACAGGAACCGGGTAGAAACATATTTTATGCATTATATTTTCTGGATCCTAATGCCAGATAGTAACCTGGTAAGACCGGGTAGCAGATTTACTTTTATCTTCAGAATTAACAAGACGCCAACTGCCTTATAGAAACCAAACCTGAACCGGGTAGAAACATATTTATGCATTATATTTTCTGGATCGTAATGCCAGATAGTAACCTGGTAAGACCGGGTAGCTGATTTACATGTAGCTTAAAAATTAACAAGACTCCAATTACCTTATAGAAACCAAACAGGAACCGGGTAGAAACTTATTTATGCATTATATTATCTGGATACTATTGCCAGATAGGATGCACATAAGGCCGGGTAGCAGATTTAATTTTATCTTAAAAATTAACAAGACGCTAACTGCCTTATAGAAACCAAACAGGAACCGGGTAGAAACATATTTATTTATTATATTATCTGGATCTTAAAGCCAGATAGGAACCAGGTAAGGCCGGGTAGCAGATCTACTTTTATCTTCAGAATTAACAAGACGCAGACTGCCTTATAGAAACCAAACCTGAACCGGGTAGAAACATATTAAAGCATTATATTTTCTGAATCGTAATGCCAGATAGGGACCAGCTAAGCCCGGGTAGGAGATTTATTTTAGCTTAAAAATTAACAAGACGCCAACTGCCTTATAGAAACCAAACAGGAACCGGGTAGAAACATATTTATGCATTATATTTTATGGTTCCTAATGCCAGATAGTAACTTGCTTAGGCCGGCTAGCAGAATTACTTTTAGCTTAAAAGTTCACAAGACGCGAACTGCCTTATAGAAACCAAACAGGAACCGGGTAGAAACTTATTTATGCATTATATTATCTGGATCCTAATGCCAGATAGGATGCAGGTAAGGCCGGGTAGCAGATTTAATGTTATCTTAAAAATTCACAAGACGCAAACTGCCTTACAGAAAACCAAACAGAATCCCAGTAGAAACATATTTTTGGGTTGAAATTTCTGGATCCTAATGCCAGATAGGAACCAGGTAAGGCAGGGTAACAGATTTACATTTAGCTTAAAAATTAACAAGACGCCAACTGCCTTATAGAAACCAAACAGGAACAGGGTAGAAACAAATTTATGAATTATATTTTCTGGTTCATAATGCCAGATAGGATCCAGGTAGGGCCCGGTACCAGATTTACTTTTAGCTTAAAAATTCACAAGACTCCAACTGCCTTATAGAAACCAAACAGGAACAGGGTAGAAACAAATTTATGCATTATATTTTCTGGATCCTAATGCCAGATAGGAACCAGCTAAGGCCGGGTAGCAGATTTATTTTTATCTTAAAAATTAACAAGACGCCAACTGCCTTATAGAAACCAAACAGGAACCGGGTAGAAACATATTTATGCATTATATTTTCTGGATCCTAATGCCAGATAGGAACCAGGTAAGGCCGGGTAGCAGATTTACATTTAGCTTAAAAATTCACAAGACGCAAACTGCATTATAGAAACCAAACAGGAACCAGGTAGAAACATATTTTATGCATTAGATGTTCTGGATCCTTATGCCAGATAGTAACGTGGTAAGACCGGGTAGCAGATTTACTTTTAGCTTAAAAATTAAAAAGACGCCAACTGCCTTATAGAAACCAAACAGGAACCGGGTAGAAACCTATTTTATGCATTATATTTTCTGGAGCCTAATGCCAGATAGGAACCAGGTAATGCCGGGTAGCAGATTTACATTTAGCTTAAAAATTCACAAGACTCCAACTGCCTTATAGAAACCAAACAGGAACAGGGTAGAAACATATTTTATGCATTATATTTTCTGGATCCTAATGCCAGATAGGAACCAGGTAATGCCGGGTAGCAGATTTACATTTAGCTTAAAAATTCACAAGACTCCAACTGCCTTATAGAAACCAAACAGGAACAGGGTAGAAACATATTTTATGCATTATATTTTCTGGATCCTAATGCCAGATAGGAACCAGCTAAGGCCGGGTAACAGATTTACCTTTAGCTTAAAAATTAACAAGACTCCAACTGCCTTATAGAAACCAAACAGGAACCTGGTAGAAACATATTTTATGCATTATATTTTCTGGATCCTAATGCCAGATAGGAACCAGGTAAGGCCGGGTAACAGATTAACATTTAGCTTAAAAATTCACAAGACTCCAACTGCCTTATAGAAAACAAACAGGAACAGGGTAGAAACAAATTTATGCATTATATTTTCTGGACCCTAATGCCATATAGGAACCAGGTAAACCCGGGTAGCAGTTTTACATTTAGCTTAAAAATTAACAAGACGCCAACTGCCTTATAGACACCAAACAGGAACCGGGTAGAAACATATTTTATGCATTATATTTTCTGGATCCTAATGCCAGATAGGAACCAGCTAAGGCCGGGTAGCAGATTTAATTTTATCTTAAAAATTAGCAAGACGCCATTTGCCTTACAGAAACCAAACAGGAACCGGGTAGAAACATATTTTATGCATTATATTTTCTGGATCCTAATGCCAGATAGGAAACAGGTAAGGGCGTGTAGCAGATTTACTTTTAGCTTAAAAATGCACAAGACGAAAACTGCCTTACAAAAATGCAGATAAGATCCGGGTAGAAACATATTTTTGCATTTTAATTTTCTGGATCCTAATGCCAGATAGGAACCTGGTAAGACCGGGTAGCAGATTTACTTTTAGCGTGAAAATTAGCAAGACGACATTTGCCTTATAGGAACCAAACAGGAACCGGGTAGAAACATATTTTATGCATTATATTTTCTGGATCCTAATGTCAGATAGGAACCAGGTAAGGCAGGGTAACAGATTTACATTTAGCTTAAAAATTCACAAGACACCAACTGCCTTATAGAAACCAAACAGGAACCGGGTAGAAACATATTTTATGCATTATATTTTCTGGATCCTAATGTCAGATAGGAACCAGGTAAGGCAGGGTAACAGATTTACATTTAGCTTAAAAATTCACAAGACACCAACTGCCTTATAGAAACCAAACAGGAACCGGGTAGAAACATATTTTATGCATTATATTTTCTGGATCCTAATGCCAGATAGGAACCAGGTAAATCCGTGTACCAGATTTACATGTAGCTTAAAAATTAACAAGACTTCAACTGCCTTATAGAAACCAAACAGGAACCGGGTAGAAACCGATTTATGCATTATATTTTCTGGACCCTAATGCCAGATAGGAACCAGGTAAGGCCGGGTAGCAGATTTACATTTAGCTTAAAAATTCACAAGACTCCAAGTGCCTTATAGAAACCAAACAGGAACCGGGTAGAAACATATTTTATGCATTATATTTTCTGGATCCTAATGTCAGATAGGAACCAGGTAAGGCAGGGTAACAGATTTACATTTAGCTTAAAAATTCACAAGACACCAACTGCCTTATAGAAACCAAACAGGAACAGGGTAGAAACATATTTATGCATTATATTTTCTGGATCCTAATGCCAGATAGGAACCAGGTAAGGCCGGGTAGCAGATTTAATTTTATCTTAAAAATTAACAAGACGCCAACTGCCTTATAGAAACCAAACAGGAACCGGGTAGAAACATATTTTATGCATTATATTTTCTGGATCCTAATGCCAGATAGGAACCAGGTAATGCCGGGTAGCAGATTTACATTTAGCTTAAAAATTCACAAGACTCCAACTGCCTTATAGAAACCAAACAGGAACAGGGTAGAAACATATTTTATGCATTATATTTTCTGGATCCTAATGCCAGATAGGAACCAGCTAAGGCCGGGTAGCAGATTTAATTTTATATTAAAAATTAGCAAGACGACATTTGCCTTATAGGAACCAAACAGGAACCGGGTAGAAACATATTTTATGCATTATATTTTCTGGATCCTAATGTCAGATAGGAACCAGGTAAGGCAGGGTAACAGATTTACATTTAGCTTAAAAATTCACAAGACACCAACTGCCTTATAGAAACCAAACAGGAACAGGGTAGAAACATATTTATGCATTATATTTTCTGGATCGTAATGCCAGATAGGAACCAGGTAAGGGCGTGTAGCAGATTTACAATTAGATTAAAAATTCACATGACGAAAACTGCCTTACAAAAATGCAGATAAGATCCGGGTAGAAACATATTTTTGCATTTAATTTTCTGGATCCTAATGACAGATAGTAACCTGGTAAGACCGGGTAGCAGATTTATTTTTAGCGTGAAAATTAACAAGACGCCAACTGCCTTATAGAAACCTAACAGGAACCGGGTAGAAACATATTTTATGCATTATATTTTCTGGATCCTAATGCCAGATAGGAACCAGGTAAATCCGTGTACCAGATTTACATGTAGCTTAAAAATTAACAAGACTACAACTGCCTTATAGAAACCAAACAGGAACCGGGTAGAAACCGATTTTATGCATTATATTTTCTGGATCCTAATGCCAGATAGGAACCAGGTAAGGCCGTGTAGCAGATTTATATTTAGCGTAAAAATTCACAAGATGAAAACTCCCTTACAGAAATGCAGATAAGATCCGGGTAGAAACATATTTTTGCATTTAATTTTCTGGATCCTAATGCCAGATAGTAACCTGGTAAGACCGGGTACCAGATTTAGTTTTATCTTAAAAATTAACAAGACGCCAACTGCCTTATAGAAACCAAACAGGAACCGGGTAGAAACATATTTATGCATTATATTTTCTGGATCCTATTGCCAGATAGTAACTTGCTTAGGCCGGCTAGCAGAATTACTTTTAGCTTAAAAATTCACAAGACTCCAACTGCCTTATAGAAAACAAACAGGAACAGGGTAGAAACATATTTATGCATTATATTTTCTGGATCCTAATGTCAGATAGGAACCAGGTAAGGCAGGGTAACAGATTTACATTTAGCTTAAAAATTCACAAGACTCCAACTGCCTTATAGAAACCAAACAGGAACAGGGTAGAAACATATTTTATGCATTATATTTTCTGGATCCTAATGCCAGATAGGAACCAGCTAAGGCCGGGTAGCAGATTTAATTGTATCTTAAAAATTAGCAAGACGCCATTTGCCTTATAGAAACCAAACAGGAACCGGGTAGAAACATATTTATGCATTATATTTTCTGGATCCTAATGCCAGATAGGATACAGGTAAGGACGCGTAGCATATTGACTTTTAGCTTAAAAATTCACAAGACGAAAACTGCCTTACAGAAATGCAGATAAGATCCGGGTAGAAACATATTTTTGCATTTAATTTTCTGGATCCTAATGCCAGATAGTAACCTGGTAAGACCGGGTAGCAGATTTACTTTTATCTTCAGAATTAACAAGACGCCAACTGCCTTATAGAAACCAAACAGGAACCGGGTAGAAACATATTTATGCATTATATTTTCTGGATCCTAATGCCAGATAGGAACCAGGTAAGGCCGGGTAGCAGATTTACATGTAGCTTAAAAATTAACAAGACGCCAAATGCCTTATAGAAACCAAACAGGAACCTGGTAGAAACATATTTTATGCATTACAGTTTCTGGATCCTAATGCCAGATAGGAACCAGGTAAGGCCGGGTAGCAGATTTACATTTAGCTTAAAAATTAACAAGACTCCAACTGCCTTATAGAAACCAAACAGGAACAGGGTAGAAACAAATTTATGCATTATATTTTCTGGACCCTAATGCCAGATAGGAACCAGGTAAGGCAGGGTAACAGATTTACATTTAGCTTAAAAATTAACAAGACTCCAACTGCCTTATAGAAACCAAACAGGAACAGGGTAGAAACAAATTTATGCTTTATATTTTCTGGATCATAATGCCAGATAGGAACCAGGTAATTCCGGGTAGCAGATTTACATTTAGCTTAAAAATTCACAAGACTGCAACTGCCTTATAGAAACCAAACAGGAACCGGGTAGAAACTTATTTATGCATTATATTTTCTGGATCCTAATGCCATATAGGAACCAGGTAAACCCGGGTAGCAGTTTTACATTTAGCTTAAAAATTAACAAGACGCCAACTGCCTTATAGAAACCAAACAGGAACCGGGTAGAAACATATTTTATGCATTATATTTTCTGGATCCTAATGCCAGATAGGAAACAGGTAATGCCGGGTAACAGATTTAGTTTTATCTTAAAAATTAACAAGACGCCAACTGCCTTATAGAAAACAAACAGGAACCGGGTAGAAACATATTTTATGCATTATATTTTCTGGATCCTAATGCCAGATAGGAACCAGGTAATGCCGGGTAGCAGATTTACATTTAGCTTAAAAATTCACAAGACTCCAACTGCCTTATAGAAACCAAACAGGAACCGGGTAGAAACTTATTTATGCATTATATTATCTGGATACTAATTCCAGATAGGATGCAGGTAAGGCCGGGTAGCAGATTAAATATTATCTTAAAAATTAACAAGACGCCAACTGCCTTATAGAAACCAAACAGGTACCGGGTAGAAACATATTTTATGCATTATATTTTCTGGATCCTAATGCCAGATAGGAACCAGGTAAGGCCGGGTAGCAGATTTACATTTAGCTTAAAACTTCACAAGACGCCAATTGCCTTATAGAAACCAAACAGGAACCGGGTAGAAACTTATTTATGCATTATATTTTCTGGATCCTAATGCCAGATAGGAACCAGGTAAGGCCGGGTAGCAGATTTACATGTAGCTTAAAAATTAACAAGACGCCAACTGCCTTATAGAAACCAAACAGGAACAGGGTAGAAACAAATTTATTTATATTTTCTGGATCCTAATGCCAGATAGGAACCAGGTAAGGACGTGTAGCAGATTTACTTTTATCTTAAAAATTCACAAGACGAAAACTGCCTTACAGAAAATGCAGACAGGATCCGGGTAGAAACATATTTTTGCATTTTAATTTTCTGGATCCTAATGCCAGATAGTAACCTGGTAAGACCGGGTAGCAGATTTAATTTTAGCTTAAAAATTAACAAGACGCCAACTGCCTTATAGAAACCAAACAGGAACCGGGTAGAAACATATTTATGCATTATATTTTCTGGATCCTAATGCCAGATAGGAACCAGGTAAGGCCGGGTAGCAGATTTACATTTAGCTTAAAACTTCACAAGACGCCAATTGCCTTATAGAAACCAAACAGGAACCGGGTAGATACTTATTTATGCATTATATTTTCTGGATCCTAATGCCAGATAGGAACCAGGTAAGGCCGGGTAGCAGATTTAAAATTATCTTAAAAATTCACAAGACGCCAAATGCCTTACAGAAACCAAACAGGATCCGGGTAGAAACATATTTTATGCATTATATTTTCTGGATCCTAATGCCAGATAGGAACCAGGTAAGACCGGGTACCAGATTTAGTTTTATCTTAAAAATTAACAAGACGCCAACTGCCTTATAGAAACCAAACAGGAACCGGGTAGAAACAGATTTTATGCATTATATTTTCTGGATCCTAATGCCAGATAGTAACTTGCTTAGGCCGGCTAGCAGAATTACTTTTAGCTTAAAAATTAACAAGACGACAACTGCCTTATAGAAACCAAACAGGTACCGGGTAGAAACATATTTTATGCATTATATTTTCTGGATCCTAATGCCAGATAGGAACCAGGTAAGGCAGGGTAACAGATTTACTTTTAGCTTAAAAATTCACACGACGCCAACTGCCTTATAGAAACCAAACAGGAACCGGGTATAAACATATTTATGCATTATATTTTCTGGATCTTAATGCCAGATAGCACCCAGGTAAGGCCGGGTAGCAGATTTAATTTTATCTTAAAAATTAACAAGACGCCAACTGCCTTATAGAAACCAAACAGGAACCGGGTAGAAACATATTTATGCATTATATTTTCTGGATCCTAATGCCAGATAGGAAACAGGTAAGGCCGGGTAGCAGATTTACATTTAGCTTAAAAATGCACAAGACGAAAACTGCCTTACAGAAACCAAACAGGAACCGGGTAGAAACATATTTATGCATTATATTTTCTGGATCCTAATGCCAGATAGTAACTTGGTAAGACCGGGTAGCAGATTTACTTTTAGCTTAAAAATTCACAAGACGCCAACTGCCTTATAGAAACCAAACAGGAACCGGGTAGAAACATATTTTATGCATTATATTTTCTGGATCCTAATGCCAGATAGGAACCAGGTAAGGCAGGGTAGCAGATTTACATTTAGCTTAAAAATTAACAAGACGCCAACTGCCTTATAGAAACCAAACAGGAACCGGGTAGAAACATATTTATGCATTATATTTTCTGGATCCTAATGCCAGATAGGAACCAGGTAAGACCGGGTAGCAGATTTACTTTTAGCTTAAAAATTCACAAGACTCCAACTGCCTTATAGAAACCAAACAGGAACCGGGTAGAAACATATTTTTGCATTATATTTTCTGGATCATAATGCCAGATAGGAACCAGCTAAGGCCGGGTATAAGGTTTACTTTTATCTTAAAAATTAACAAGACGCCAACTGCCTTATAGAAACCAAACAGGAACCGGGTAGAAACTTATTTATGCATTATATTTTCTGGATCCTAATGCCAGATAGGAACCAGGTAAGGCCGGGTAGCAGATTTACATTTAGCTTAAAACTTCACAAGACGCCAATTGCCTTATAGAAACCAAACAGGAACCGGGTAGAAACTTATTTTATGCATTATATTTTCTGGATCCTAATGCCAGATAGAAACCAGGTAAGGCCGGGTAGCAGATTTACTTTTAGCTTAAAAATTCACAAGACGCCAACTGCCTTATAGAAACCAAACAGGAACCGGGTAGAAACATATTTATGCATTATATTTTCTGGATCTTAATGCCAGATAGAAACCAGGTAAGGCCGGGTAACAGATTTACTTTTAGCTTAAAAATTAACAAGACTCCAACTGCCTTATAGAAACCAAACAGGAACCGGGTAGAAACATATTTTATGCATTATATTTTCTGGATCCTAATGCCCGATAGGAACCAGGTAAGGCCGTGTACCAGATTTACATGTAGCTTAAAAATTAACAAGACTTCAACTGCCTTATAGAAACCAAACAGGAACCGGGTAGAAACAAATTTATTTATATTTTCTGGATCCTAATGCCAGATAGGAACCAGGTAATGCCGGTTACTAGATTTAATTTTCTATTAAAACTTAACAAGTCTCCGACTGCCTTATATAAACCAAACAGGTACCGGGTAGAAACATATTTATGCATTATATTTTCTGGATCCTAATGCCAGATAGGAACCAGGTAAGGCAGGGTAACAGATTTACTTTTAGCTTAAAAATTAACAAGACGCCAACTGCCTTATAGAAACCAAACATGAACAGGGTAGAAACATATTTTTGCATTTTTTTTTCTGGATCCTAATGCCAGATAGAAACCAGGTAAGGCCGGGTAGCAGATTTACTTTTAGCTTAAAAATTCACAAGACGCCAACTGCCTTATAGAAACCAAACAGGAACCGGGTAGAAACATATTTATGCATTATATTTTCTGGATCTTAATGCCAGATAGAAACCAGGTAAGGCCGGATAGCTGATTTACTTTTAGCTTAAGAATTCACACGACGCAAACTGCCTTACAGAAAAGCAGATAGGATCCGGGTAGAAACACATTTTTGCATTTATTTTTCTGGATCCTAATGCCAGATAGAAACCAGGTAAGGCCGGGTAGCAGATTTACTTTAAGCTTAAAAATTAACAAGACGCCAACTGCCTTATAGAAACCAAACAGGAACCGGGTAGAAACATATTTTATGCATTATATTTTCTGGATCCTAATGCCAGATAGAAACCAGGTAAGGCCGGGTAGCAGATTTACTTTTAGCTTAAAAATTCACAAGACGCCAACTGCCTTATAGAAACCAAACAGGAACCGGGTAGAAACATATTTATGCATTATATTTTCTGGATCTTAATGCCAGATAGAAACCAGGTAAGGCCGGGTAGCAGATTTACTTTTAGCTTAAAATTCACAAGACGCAAACTGCCTTATAGAAACAAAACAGGATCCGGGTAGAAACATATTTTTGCATTTAATTTTCTGGATCCTAATGCCAGATAGTAACCTGGTAAGACCGGGTACCAGATTTAGTTTTATCTTAAAAATTAACAAGACGCCAACTGCCTTATAGAAACCAAACAGGATCCGGGTAGAAACATATTTATGCATTATATTTTCTGGATCCTATTGCCAGATAGTAACTTGCTTAGGCCGGCTAGCAGATTTAGTTTTATCTTAAAAATTAACAAGACGCGAACTGCCTTATAGAAACCAAACAGGAACCGGGTAGAAACATATTTATGCATTATATTATCTGGATCCTAATGCCAGATAGGATGCAGGTAAGGCCGGGTAGCAGATTTAATTTTATCTTAAAAATTAACAAGACGCCAACTGCCTTATAGAAACCAAACAGGAACCGGGTAGAAACATATTTTATGCATTATATTTTCTGGATCCTATTGCCAGATAGTAACTTGCTTAGGCCGGCTAGCAGAATTACTTTTAGCTTAAAAGTTCACAAGACGCGAACTGCCTTATAGAAACCAAACAGGAACCGGGTAGAAACATATTTATGCATTATATTTTCTGGATCCTAATGCCAGATAGGAACCAGGTAAGGCCGGGTAGCAGATTTACAGTTATCTTAAAAATTAACAAGACGCCAACTGCCTTATAGAAACAAAACAGGAACCGGGTAGAAACATATTTTATGCATTATATTTTCTGGATCCTATTGCCAGATAGTAACTTGCTTAGGCCGGCTAGCAGAATTACATTTAGCTTAAAAGTTCACAAGACGCGAACTGCCTTATAGAAACCGGGTAGAAACATATTTATACATTATATTTTCTGGATCCTAATGCCAGATAGAAACCAGGTAAGGCCGGGTAGCAGATTTACTTTTAGCTTAAAAATTCACAAGACGCCAACTGCCTTATAGAAACCAAACAGGAACCGGGTAGAAACATATTTATGCATTATATTATCTGGATCTTAATGCCAGATAGGATGCAGGTAAGGCCGGGTAGCAGATTTAATTTTATCTTAAAAATTAACAAGACGCCAACTGCCTTATAGAAACCAAACAGGAACCGGGTAGAAACATATTTTATGCATTATATTTTCTGGATCCTAATGCCAGATAGGAACCAGGTAAGGCCGGGTAGCAGATTTACATTTAGCTTAAAAATTCACAAGGCTCCAAATGCCTTATAGAAACCAAACAGGAACAGGGTAGAAACATATTTATGCAATGTATTTTCTGGACCCTACTGCCAGATAGGAACAAGGTAAGGCCGGGTAACAGATTTACTTTTAGCTTAAAAATTAACAAGACGCCAACTGCCTTATAGAAACCAAACAGGAACCGGGTAGAAACACATTTTTGCATTTTTTTTTCTGGATCCTAATGCCAGATAGAAACCAGGTAAGGCCGGGTAGCAGATTTACTTTTAGCTTAAAAATTCACAAGACGCCAACTGCCTTATAGAAACCAAACAGGAACCGGGTAGAAACATATTTTATGCATTATATTTTCTGGATCCTAATGCCAGATAGGAACCAGGTAAGGCCGGGTACAAGATTTAATTTTATCTTAAAAATTAACAAGACGCCAACTGCCTTATAGAAACCAAACAGGTACCGGGTAGAAACATATTTTATGCATTATATTTTCTGGATCCTAATGCCAGATAGGAACCAGGTAAGGCCGGGTAGCAGATTTACATTTAGCTTAAAAATTAACAAGACGCCAACTGCCTTATAGAAACCAAACAGGAACCGGGTAGAAACATATTTTATGCATTATATTTTCTGGATCCTAATGCCAGATAGGAACCAGGTAATGCCGGGTAGCAGATTTACTTTTAGCTTAAAAATTAACAAGACTCCAATTGCCTTATAGAAACCAAACAGGAACCGGGTAGATACTTATTTATGCATTATATTTTCTGGATCCTAATGCCAGATAGGAACCAGGTAAGGCCGGGTAGCAGATTTACATTTAGCTTAAAACTTCACAAGACGCCAATTGCCTTATAGAAACCAAACAGGAACCGGGTAGTAACATATTTTATGCATTATATTTTCTGGATCCTAATGCCAGATAGGAACCCGGTAAGGCCGGGTAACAGATTTACTTTTATCTTAAAAATTAACAAGCCGCCAACTGGCTTATAGAAACCAAACAGGTACCGGGTAGTAACAGATTTTATGCATTATATTTTCTGGATCCTAATGCCAGATAGGAACCAGGTAAGGACGTGTAGAAGATTTACTTTTAGCTTAAAAATTAACAAGACTCCAACTGCCTTATAGAAACCAAACAGGAACAGGGTAGAAACATATTTATGCATTATATTTTCTGGATCCTAATGCCAGATAGGAACCAGCTAAGGCCGGGTAGCAGATTTAATTTTAACTTAAAAATTAACAAGACGCCAACTGCCTTATAGAAACCAAACAGGAACCGGGTAGAAACATATTTTATGCATTATATTTTCTGGATCATAATGCCAGATAGGAACCAGGTAAGGCCGGGTATCAGATTTACATTTAGCTTAAAAATTAACAAGACGCCAATTGCCTTATAGAAACCAAACAGGAACCGGGTAGAAACTTATTTATGCATTATATTTTCTGGACCCTAATGCCATATAGGAACCAGGTAAACCCGGGTAGCAGTTTTACATTTAGCTTAAAAATTAACAAGACGCCAACTGCCTTATAGACACCAAACAGGAACCGGGTAGAAACATATTTTATGCATTATATTTTCTGGATCCTAATGCCAGATAGAAACCAGGTAATGCAGGGTAGCAGATTTACATTTAGCTTAAAAATTAACAAGACGCCAACTGCCTTATAGAAACCAAACAGGAACCGGGTAGAAACATATTTTATGCATTATATTTTCTGGATCCTAATGCCAGATAGGAACCAGGTAAATCCGTGTACCAGATTTACATGTAGCTTAAAAATTAACAAGACGCCAACTGCCTTATAGAAAACAAACAGGAACCGGGTAGAAACATATTTTATGCATTATATTTTCTGGATCCTAATGCCAGATAGGAACCAGGTAATGCCGGGTAGCAGATTTAATTTTATCTTAAAAATTAGCAAGACGCCATTTGCCTTATAGAAACCAAACAGGAACCGGGTAGAAACTTATTTATGCATTATATTTTCTGGATCCTAATGCCAGATAGGAACCAGGTAAGGCCGGGTAGCAGATTTACATGTAGCTTAAAAATTAACAAGACTCCAACTGCCTTATAGAAACCAAACAGGAACCGGGTAGAAACATATTTTATGCATTATATTTTCTGGATCCTAATGCCAGATAGGAACCAGGTAAATCCGTGTACCAGATTTACATGTAGCTTAAAAATTAACAAGACTTCAACTGCCTTATAGAAACCAAACAGGAACCGGGTAGAAACCGATTTTATGCATTATATTTTCTGGATCCTAATGCTAGATAGGAACCTGATGAGGCCGGATAGCTGATTTACTTTTAGCTTAAGAATTCACACGACGCAAACTGCCTTACAGAAAAGCAGATAGGATCCGGGTAGAAACACATTTTTGCATTTATTTTTCTGGATCCTAATGCCAGATAGAAACCAGGTAAGGCCGGGTAGCAGATTTACTTTTAGCTTAAAAATTAACAAGACGCCAACTGCCTTATAGAAACCAAACAGGAACCGGGTAGAAACATATTTTATGCATTATATTTTCTGGATCCTAATGCCAGATAGGAACCAGGTAAATCCGTGTACCAGATTTACATGTAGCTTAAAAATTAACAAGACTTCAACTGCCTTATAGAAACCAAACAGGAACCGGGTAGAAACATATTTATGCATTATATTTTCTGGATCTTAATGCCAGATAGAAACCAGGTAAGGCCGGGTAGCAGATTTACTTTTAGCTTAAAATTCACAAGACGCAAACTGCCTTATAGAAAGCAAACAGGAACCGGGTAGAAACTTATTTATGCATTATATTATCTGGATCCTAATGCCAGATAGGAACCAGGTAAGGCCGGGTAGCAGATTTAATTTTACCTTAAAAATTAACAAGACGCCAACTGCCTTATAGAAACAAAACAGGAACCGGGTAGAAACATATTTTATGCATTATATTTTCTGGATCCTATTGCCAGATAGTAACTTGCTTAGGCCGGCTAGCAGAATTACATTTAGCTTAAAAGTTCACAAGACGCGAACTGCCTTATAGAAACCAAACAGGTAGGGTAGAAACATATTTATACATTATATTTTCTGGATCCTAATGCCAGATAGGAACCAGGTAAATCCGTGTACCAGATTTAGTTTTATCTTAAAAATTAACAAGACGCCAACTGCCTTATAGAAAACAAACAGGAACCGGGTAGAAACTTATTTATGCATTATATTATCTGGATCCTATTGCCAGATAGTAACTTGCTTAGGCCGGCTAGCAGAATTACTTTTAGCTTAAAAGTTCACAATACGCGAACTGCCTTATAGAAACCAAACAGGAACCGGGTAGAAACATATTTATGCATTATATTTTCTGGATCCTAATGCCAGATAGGAACCAGGTAAGGCCGGGTAGCAGATTTAGTTTTATCTTAAAAATTAACAAGACGCCAACTGCCTTATAGAAACCAAACAGGAACCGGGTAGAAACATATTTTTGCATTATATTTTCTGGATCATAATGCCAGATAGGAACCAGCTAAGGCCGGGTATCAGATTTAATTTTATCTTAAAAATTAACAAGACGCCAACTGCCTTATAGAAACCAAACAGTAACCGGGTAGAAACATATTTATGCATTATATTTTCTGGTTCCTAATGCCAGATAGAAATCATGTAATGCCGGGTAGCAGATTTACTTTATCTTAAAAATTAACGAGACTCCAACTGCCTTATAGAAACCAAACAGGAACAGGGTAGAAACAAATTTATGCATTATATTTTCTGGATCCTAATGCCAGATAGGAACCAGCTAAGGCCGGGTAGCAGATTTACTTTTATCTTAAAAATTAACAAGACGCCAACTGCCTTTATAGAAACCAAACAGGAACCGGGTAGAAACATATTTATGCATTATATTATCTGGATCCTAATGCCAGATAGGAAACAGGTAAGGCCGGGTAGCAGATTTACTTTATCTTAAAAATTAACGAGACTCCAACTGCCTTACAGAAACCAAACAGGAACAGGGTAGAAACAAATTTATGCATTATATTTTCTGGATCCTAATGCCAGATAGGAACCAGGTAAGGCCGGGTAGCAGATTTAATTTTATCTTAAAAATTAACAAGACTCCAACTGCCTTACAGAAACCAAACAGGAACCGGGTAGAAACAAATTTATGCATTATATTTTCTGGATCCTAATGCCAGATAGGAAACAGGTAAGGCCGGGTAGCAGATTTACTTTATCTTAAAAATTAACAAGACTCCAACTGCCTTATAGAAACCAAACAGGAACCGGGTAGAAACATATTTTATGCATTATATTTTCTGGATCCTAATGCCAGATAGGAACCAGGTAAGGCCGGGTAGCAGATTTACTTTTATCTTAAAAATTAACAAGACGCCAACTGCCTTTATAGAAACCAAACAGGAACCGGGTAGAAACATATTTATGCATTATATTTTCTGGATCCTAATGCCAGATAGTAACCAGGTAAGGCCGGGTAGCAGATTTACTTTTAGCTTAAAATTCACAAGACGCAAACTGCCTTATAGAAACCAAACAGGAACCGGGTAGAAACTCATTTATGCATTATATTTTCTGGATCCTAATGCCAGATAGGAACCAGGTAAGGCCGGGTAGCAGATTTACTTTTATCTTAAAAATTAACAAGACGCCAACTGCCTTATAGAAAACCAAACAGGAACCGGGTAGAAACTTATTTATGCATTATATTATCTGGATCCTAATGCCAGATAGGAACCAGGTAAGGCCGGGTAGCAGATTTACTTTTATCTTAAAAATTAACAAGACGCCAACTGCCTTATAGAAACCAAACAGGAACCGGGTAGAAACATATTTATGCATTATATTTTCTGGATACTAATGCCAGATAGTAACATGGTAACGCCGGGTAGCAGATTTACTTTTAGCTTAAAAATTCACAAGACGCAAACTGCCTTATAGAAACCAAACAGGAACCAGGTAGAAACATATTTTATGCATTATATTTTCTGGATCCTTATGCCAGATAGGAACCAGGTAAGGCCGGGTAGCAGATTTAATTTTATCTTAAAAATTAACAAGACGCCAACTGCCTTATAGAAACCAAACAGGAACCAGGTAGAAACATATTTTATGCATTATATTTTCTGGATCCTAATGCCAGATAGGAACCAGGTAAACCCGGGTAGCAGTTTTACATTTAGCTTAAAAATTAACAAGACGCCAACTGCCTTATAGAAACCAAACAGGAACCGGGTAGAAACATATTTATGCATTATATTTTCTGGATCCTAATGCCAGATAGGAACCAGGTAAGGCCGGGTATCAGATTTAATTTTATCTTAAAAATTAACAAGACGCCAACTGCCTTATAGAAACCAAACAGGAACCGGGTAGAAACAGATTTTATGCATTATATTTTCTGGATCCTAATGCCAGATAGGAACCAGGTAAACCCGGGTACAAGATTTAATTTTATCTTAAAAATTAACAAGACGCCAACTGCCTTATAGAAACCAAACAGGAACCGGGTAGAAACAGATTTTATGCATTATATTTTCTGGATCCTAATGCCAGATAGGATGCAGGTAAGGCCGGGTAGCAGATTTACATTTAGCTTAAAAATTCACAAGACGCAAACTGCCTTACAGAAATGCAGATAGGATCCGGGTAGAAACATATTTTTGCATTATATTTTCTGGATCCTAATGCCAGATAGGAACCAGCTAAGGCCGGGTATAAGGTTTACTTTTATCTTAAAAATTAACAAGACGCCAACTGCCTTATAGAAACCAAACAGGAACCGGGTAGAAACATATTTTATGCATTATATTTTCTGGATCCTAATGCCAGATAGGAACCAGGTAAGGCCGGGTAGCAGATTTACATTTAGCTTAAAACTTCACAAGACGCCAATTGCCTTATAGAAACCAAACAGGAACCGGGTAGAAACTTATTTATGCATTATATTTTCTGGATCCTAATGCCAGATAGGAACCAGGTAAGGCCGGGTAGCAGATTTACATTTAGCTTAAAACTTCACAAGACGCCAATTGCCTTATAGAAACCAAACAGGAACCGGGTAGAAACTTATTTATGCATTATATTTTCTGGATCCTAATGCCAGATAGGAACCAGGTAAGGCCGGGTAGCAGATTTACATTTTAGCTTAAAAATTAACAAGACGCCAACTGCCTTATAGAAACCAAACAGGAACCGGGTAGAAACATATTTATGCATTATATTTTCTGGATCCTAATGCCAGATAGGAACCAGGTAAGGCCGGCTAGCAGAATTACTTTTAGCTTAAAAATTAACAAGACGCCAACTGCCTTATAGAAACCAAACAGGTACCGGGTAGAAACATATTTTATGCATTATATTTTCTGGATCCTAATGCCAGATAGGAACCAGGTAAGGACGTGTAGCAGATTTACTTTTAGCTTAAAAATTCACTAGGCGCAAACTGCCTTATAGAAACGAAACAGTAACCGGGTAGAAACATATTTTATGCATTAAAGTTTCTGGATCCTAATGCCAGATAGGAACCAGGTAAGGCCGGGTAGCAGATTTACTTTTAGCTTAAAAATTAACAAGACGCCAACTGCCTTATAGAAACCAAACAGGAACCGGGTAGAAACATATTTATGCATTATATTTTCTGGATCCTAATGCCAGATAGGAACCAGGTAAGGCCGTGTAGCAGATTTACTTTTAGCTTAAAAATTCACAAGACGAAAACTGCCTTACAGAAATGCAAACAGGATCCGGGTAGAAACATATTTTTGCATTATAATTTTCTGGATCCTAATGCCAGATAGGAACCTGGTAAGGCCGGGTAGCAGATTTACTTTTATCTTAAAAATTAACAAGACGCCAATTGCCTTATAGAAACCAAACAGGAACCGGGTAGAAACTTATTTATGCATTATATTTTCTGGATCCTAATGCCAGATAGGAACCAGGTAAGGCCGGGTAGCAGATTTACATTTAGCTTAAAAATTCACAAGACGCCAAATGCCTTATAGAAACCAAAAAGGAACCGGGTACAAACATATTTATGAATAATATTTTCTGGATCCTAATGCCAGATAGGAACCAGGTAAGGCCGGATAGCTGATTTACTTTTAGCTTAAAAATTCACAAGACGAAAACTGCCTTACAGAAAAGCAGATAGGATCCGGGTAGAAACACATTTTTGCATTTATTTTTCTGGATCCTAATGCCAGATAGAAACCAGGTAAGACCGGGTACCAGATTTAGTTTTATCTTAAAAATTAACAAGACGCCAACTGCCTTATAGAAACCAAACAGGAACCGGGTAGAAACATATTTATGCATTATATTTTCTGGATCCTATTGCCAGATAGTAACTTGCTTAGGCCGGCTAGCAGAATTACTTTTAGCTTAAAAGTTCACAATACGCGAACTGCCTTATAGAAACCAAACAGGAACCGGGTAGAAACATATTTATGCATTATATTTTCTGGATCTTAATGCCAGATAGAAACCAGGTAAGGCCGGGTAGCAGATTTACTTTTAGCTTAAAATTCACAAGACGCAAACTGCCTTATAGAAAGCAAACAGGAACCGGGTAGAAACATATTTATGCATTATATTTTCTGGATCCTATTGCCAGATAGGAACCAGGTAAGGCCGGCTAGCAGAATTACTTTTAGCTTAAAAGTTCACAAGACGCGAACTGCCTTATAGAAACCAAACAGGAACCGGGTAGAAACATATTTATGCATTATATTTTCTGGATCCTAATGCCAGATAGGAACCAGGTAAGGACGTGTAGCAGATTTACTTTTAGCTTAAAAATTCACTAGACGCAAACTGCCTTAGAGAAACCAGATGGGATCCAAGTAGAAACATATTTTTGCATTTTAATTTCTGGATCCTTATGCCAGATAGGAACCTGGAAAGGCAGGGTAACAGATTTACTTTTAGCTTAAAAATTAACAAGACGCCAACTGCCTTACAGAAACCAAACAGGAACCGGGTAGAAACATATTTATGCATTATATTTACTGGATCCTAATGCCGGATAGGAACCAAGTAAGGCCGGGTAGCTGATTTACTTTTAGCTTAAAAATTCACAAGACGCCAACTGCCTTAGAGAAAACCAGATGGGAACCAAGTAGAAACATATTTTTGCATTTTATTTTCTGGATCCTAAGGCCAGATAGGAACCTGGTAAGGCCGGTAGCAGATTTAATTTATCTTAAAAATTAACAAGACGCCAACTGCCTTATAGAAACCAAACAGGAACCGGGTAGAAACATATTTATGCATTATATTTTCTTGATCGTAATGCCAGATACGAACCGGGTAGGGCCGGGTAGAAGATTTACTTTCATCTTAAGAATTCACGAGACGCCAATTGCCTTATAGAAACCAAACAGGAACCGGGTAGAAACTTATTTATGCATTATATTATCTGGATACTAATTCCAGATAGGATGCAGGTAAGGCCGGGTAGCAGATTAAATATTATCTTAAAAATTAACAAGACGCCAACTGCCTTATAGAAACCAAACAGGAACCGGGTAGAAACACATTTTTGCATTTATTTTTCTGGATCCTAATGCCAGATAGAAACCAGCTAAGGCCGGGTAGCAGATTTACTTTTAGCTTAAAAATTCACAAGACGCCAACTGCCTTATAGAAACCAAACAGGAACCGGGTAGAAACATATTTATGCATTATATTTTCTGGATCTTAATGCCAGATAGAAACCAGGTAAGGCCGGGTAGCAGATTTACTTTTAGCTTAAAATTCACAAGACGCCAACTGCCTTATAGAAAGCAAACAGGAACCGGGTAGAAACATATTTTTGCAATTTATTTTCTGGATCCTAATGCCAGATAGGAACCAGGTAAGGCCGGGTAGCAGATTTTCTTTTATATTAAAAATTAACAAGACGCCAACTGCCTTACAGAAACCAAACAGGAACCGGGTAGAAACATATTTATGCATTATATTTTCTGGATCCTAATGCCAGATAGAAACCAGGTAAGGCCGGGTAGCAGATTTACTTTAAGCTTAAAAATTCACAAGACGCAAAATGCCTTATAGAAAGCAAACAGGAACCGGGTAGAAAAATATTTATGCATTAAATTATATGAATCTTAATGCCAGATAGTAACCAGGTAAGGCCGGGTAACAGATTTAATTTTATCTTAAAAATTAACAAGACGCCAACTGCCTTATAGAAACCAAACAGGAACCGGGTAGAAACATATTTATGCATTATATTTTCTGGATCCTAATGCCAGATAGGAACCAGGTAAGGCCGGGTAGCAGATTTTCTTTTATCTTAAAAATTAACAAGACGCCAACTGCCTTTATAGAAACCAAACAGGAACCGGGTAGAAACAAATTTATGCATTATATTTTCTGGATCCTAATGCCAGATAGGAACCAGGTAAGGCCGGGTAGCAGATTTACTTTTATCTTAAAAATTAACAAGACGCCAACTGCCTTATAGAAACCAAACAGGAACCGGGTAGAAACATATTTATGCATTATATTTTCTTGATCGTAATGCCAGATAGGAACCAGGTAAGGCCGGGTAGCAGATTTACTTTAATCTTAAAAATTAACAAGACTCCAACTGCCTTATAGAAACCAAACAGGAACAGGGTAGAAACAAATTTATGCATTATATTTTCTGGATCCTAATGCCAGATAGGAACCAGGTAAGGCCGGGTAGCAGATTTACTTTTATCTTAAAAATTAACAAGACGCCAACTGCCTTTATAGAAACCAAACAGGAACCGGGTAGAAACATATTTATGCATTATATTTTCTGGATCCTAATGCCAGATAGGAACCAGGTAAGGCCGGGTAGCAGATTTACTTTATCTTAAAAATTAACAAGACTCCAACTGCCTTACAGAAACCAAACAGGAACCGGGAAGAAACATATTTATGCATTATATTTTCTTGATCCTAATGCCAGATAGGAACCAGGTAAGGCCGGGTAGCAGATTTACTTTTATCTTAAAAATTAACAAGACTCCAACTGCCTTACAGAAACCAAACAGGAACCGGGTAGAAACTTATTTATGCATTATATTATCTGGATCCTAATGCCAGATAGGAACCAGGTAAGGCCGGGTAGCAGATTTACTTTTATCTTAAAAATTAACAAGACGCCAACTGCCTTATAGAAACCAAACAGGAACCAGGTAGAAACATATTTTATGCATTACATTTTCTGGATCCTAATGCCAGATAGGAACCAGGTAAGGCCGGGTAGCAGATTTAATTTTATCTTAAAAATTAACAAGACGCCAACTGCCTTATAGAAACCAAACAGGAACAGGGTAGAAACTTATTTTATGCATTATATTTTCTGGATCCTAATGCCAGATAGGAACCAGGTAAGGACGTGTAGCAGATTTACTTTTAGCTTAAAAATTCACTAGACGCAAACTGCCATAGAGAAAACCAGATGGGATCCAAGTAGAAACATATTTTTGCATTTTAATGTTTGGATCCTTATGCTAGATAGGAACCTGGTAGGGCAGGGTAACAGATTTAATTTTATCGTAAAAATTAACAAGACGCCAACTGCCTTATAGAAACCAAACAGGAACCGGGTAGAAACATATTTTATGCATTATATTTTCTGGATCCTAATGCCAGATAGGAACCAGGTAAACCCGTGTACCAGATTTAGTTTTATCTTAAAAATTAACAAGACTCCAACTGCCTTATAGAAACCAAACAGGAACCGGGAAGAAACATATTTATGCATTATATTTTCTGGATCCTAATGCCAGATAGGAACCAGGTAAGGCCGGCTAGCAGAATTACTTTTAGCTTAAAAATTAACAAGACGACAACTGCCTTATAGAAACCAAACAGGTACCGGGTAGAAACATATTTTATGCATTATATTTTCTGGATCCTAATGCCAGATAGGAACCAGGTAAGGCAGGGTAGCAGATTTACTTTTAGCTTAAAAATTAACAAGACGCCAACTGCCTTATAGAAACCAAACAGGAACCGGGTAGAAACATATTTATGCATTATATTTTCTGGACCCTAATGCCATATAGGAACCAGGTAAACCCGGGTAGCAGTTTTACATTTAGCTTAAAAATTAACAAGACGCCAACTGCCTTATAGAAACCAAACAGGAACCGGGTAGAAACATATTTTATGCATTATATTTTCTGGATCCTAATGCCAGATAGGAACCAGGTAATGCCGGGTAGCAGATTTAATTTTATCTTAAAAATTATCAAGACGCCAAATGCCTTACAGAAACCAAACAGGAACCGGGTAGAAACATATTTTATGCATTATATTTTCTGGATCCTAATGCCCGATAGGAACCAGGTAAGGCCGGGTGGCAGATTTACTTTTATCTTAAAAATTCACAAGACGAAAAATGCATTAAAGAAAAGCAGATATGATACGGGTAGAAACATATTTTTGCATTTATTTTTCTGAATCCTAATGCCAGATAGAAACCAGGTAAGGCCGGGTAGCAGATTTACTTTTAGCTTAAAAATTAACAAGACGCCAACTGCCTTATAGAAACCAAACAGGAACCGGGTAGAAACATATTTTATGCATTATATTTTCTGGATCCTAATGCCAGATAGGAACCAGCTAAGGCCGGGTAACAGATTTACATTTTATCTTAAAAATTAACAAGACTCCAACTGCCTTATAGAAACCAAACAGGAACAGGGTAGAAACATATTTTATGCATTATATTTTCTGGATCCTAATGCCAGATAGGAACCAGGTAAGGCCGGGTAGCAGATTTACTTTTAGCTTAAAATTCACAAGACGCAAACTGCCTTATAGAAACCAAACAGGAACCGGGTAGAAACTTATTTATGCATTATATTATGTGGATCCTAATGCCAGATAGGAACCAGGTAAGGCCGGGTAGCAGATTTACATTTAGCTTAAAAATTAACAAGACGCCAACTGCCTTATAGAAACCAAACAGGAACCGGGTAGAAACATATTTATGCATTATATTTTCTGGATCCTAATGCCAGATAGGAACCAGGTAAGGCCGGGTAGCAGATTTAATTTTAGCTTAAAAATTAACAAGACGCCAAATGCCTTATAGAAACCAAACAGGAACCGGGTAGAAACACATTTTTGCATTTATTTTTCTGGATCCTAATGCCAGATAGAAACCAGGTAAGGCCGGGTAGCAGATTTACTTTTAGCTTAAAAATTCACAAGACGCCAACTGCCTTATAGAAACCAAACAGGAACCGGGTAGAAACATATTTATGCATTATATTTTCTGGATCTTAATGCCAGATAGAAACCAGGTAAGGCCGGGTAGCAGATTTACTTTTAGCTTAAAACTTAACAAGACGCCAACTGCCTTATAGAAACCAAACCGGATCAGGGTAGAAACTGATTTTATGCATTATATTTTCTGGATACTAATTCCAGATAGGATGCAGGTAAGGCCGGGTAGCAGATTAAATATTATCTTAAAAATTAACAAGACGCCAACTGCCTTATAGAAACCAAACAGGTACCGGGTAGAAACATATTTTATGCATTACAGTTTCTGGATCCTAATGCCAGATAGGAACCAGGTAAGGCCGGGTAGCAGATTTACATGTAGCTTAAAAATTAACAAGACTCCAACTGCCTTATAGAAACCAAACAGGAACCGGGTAGAAACATATTTTATGCATTATATTTTCTGGATCCTAATGCCAGATAGGAACCAGGTAAGGCAGGGTAACAGATTTAGATTTATCTTAAAAATTAACAAGACGCCAACTGCCTTATAGAAACCAAACAGGAACAGGGTAGAAACATATTTATGCATTATATTTTCTGGATCGTAATGCCAGATAGGAACTAGGTAAGGCCGGGTAGCAGATTTACTTTTATCTTAAAAATTCACAAGACGAAAACTGCCTTACAGAAAATGCAAACAGGATCCGGGTAGAAACATATTTTTGCATTTAATTTTCTGGATCCTAATGCCAGATAGTAACCTGGTAAGACCGGGTAGCAGATTTACTTTTAGCTTAAAAATTAACAAGACGCCAACTGCCTTATAGAAAACAAACAGGAACCGGGTAGAAACATATTTTATGCATTATATTTTCTGGATCCTAATGCCAGATAGGAACCAGGTAATGCCGGGTAGCAGATTTAATTTTATCTTAAAAATTAGCAAGACGCCAATTGCCTTACAGAAACCAAACAGGAACCGGGTAGAAACATATTTATGCATTATATTATCTGGATCCTAATGCCAGATAGGAACCAGGTAAGGCCGGGTAGCAGATTTACTTTTATCTTAAAAATTCACAAGACGAAAACTGCCTTACAGAAACCAAACAGGATCCGGGTAGAAACATATTTATGCATTATATTTTCTGGATCCTAATGCCAGATAGGAACCAGGTAAACCGGGTACCAGATTTAGTTTTATCTTAAAAATTAACAAGACGCCAACTGCCTTATAGAAACCAAACAGGAACCGGGTAGAAACATATTTAATGCATTATATTTTCTGGATCCTATTGCCAGATAGTAACTTGCTTAGGCCGGCTCGCAGAATTACTTTTAGCTTAAAAGTTCACAAGACGAGAAATGCCTTATAGAAACCAAACAGGAACCGGGTAGAAACATATTTATGCATTATATTTTCTGGATCCTAATGCCAGATAGGAACCAGGTAAGGCCGGGTAGCAGATTTACTTTTATCTTAAAAATTAACAAGACGCCAACTGCCTTATAGAAACCAAACAGGAACCGGGTAGAAACATATTTATGCATTATATTTTCTGGATCCTAATGCCAGATAGGAACCAGGTAAGGCCGGGTAGCAGATTTACTTTAGCTTAAAAATTAACAAGACGCCAACTGCCTTATAGAAACCAAACAGGAACCGGGTAGAAACATATTTTATGCATTATATTTTCTGGATCCTAATGCCAGATAGGAACCAGGTAAACCCGGGTAGCAGATTTAGTTTTATCTTAAAAATTAACAAGACGCCAACTGCCTTATAGAAACCAAACAGGAACCGGGTAGAAACATATTTATGCATTATATTTTCTGGATCCTATTGCCAGATAGTAACTTGCTTAGGCCGGCTAGCAGAATTACTTTTAGCTTAAAAGTTCACAAGACGCGAACTGCCTTATAGAAACCAAACAGGAACCGGGTAGAAACATATTTATGCATTATATTTTCTGGATCCTAATGCCAGATAGGAACCAGGTAAGGCCGGGTAGCAGATTTACTTTTATCTTAAAAATTCACAAGACGCCAACTGCCTTACAGAAACCAAACAGGATCCGGGTAGAAACATATTTTTGCATTATATTTTCTGGATCCTAATGCCAGATAGGAACCTGGTAAGGCCGGGTAGCAGATTTACTTTTATCTTAAAAATTAACAAGACGCCAACTGCCTTATAGAAACCAAATAGGAACCGGGTAGAAACTTACTTATGCATTATATTATAAGGATACTAATGCCAGATGGGAACCAGGTAAGGCCGGGTAGCAGATCTACTTTTATGTTCAGAATTATCACGAAGACAACTGACTTATAGAAACCAAACAGGAACCGGGTAGAAACATATTTATGCATTATATTTTCTGGATCCTAATGCCATATAGGAACCAGGTAAGGCCGGGTAGCAGATGTAATTTTATCTTAAAAATTAACAAGACGCCAACTGCCTTATAGAAACCAAACAGGAACCGGGTAGAAACATATTTTATGCATTATATTTTCTGGATCCTAATGCCAGATAGGAACCAGGTAAGGCCGGGTAGCAGATTTACATTTATCTTAAAAATTAACAAGACGCCAACTGCCTTATAGAAACCAAACAGGAACAGGGTAGAAAAATATTTATGCATTTTATTTTCTGGATCCTAATGCCATATAGGAACCTGGTAAGGCCGGGTAGCAGATTTACTTTTATCCTAAAAATTAACAAGACGCCAACTGCCTTATAGAAACCAAACAGGAACCGGGTAGAAACATATTTATGCATTATATTTTCTGGATCCTAATGCCAGATAGGAACCAGGTAAGGCCGGGTAGCAGATTTACTTTTATCTTAAAAATTCACAAGACGCCAACTGCCTTACAGAAACCAAACAGGATCCGGGTAGAAACATATTTATGCATTATAATTTTCTGGATCCTAATGCCAGATAGGAACCTGGTAAGACCGGGTAGCAGATTTACTTTTATCTTAAAAATTAACAAGACGCCAACTGCCTTATAGAAACCAAACAGGAACCGGGTAGAAACATATTTATGCATTATATTTTCTGGATCCTAATGCCAGATAGGAACCAGGTAAGGCCGGGTAGCAGATTTACTTTTATCTTAAAAATTAACAAGACGCCAACTGCCTTATAGAAACCAAACAGGAACCGGGTAGAAACATATTTATGCATTATATTTTCTGGACCCTACTGCCAGATAGGAACCAGGTAAGGCCGGGTAGCAGATTTACTTTTAGCTTAAAAATTAACAAGACGCCAACTGCCTTATAGAAACCAAACAGGAACCGGGTAGAAACATATTTATGCATTATATTATCTGGATCCTAATGCCAGATAGGAACCAGGTAAGGCCGGGTAGCAGATCTACTTTTATCTTCAGAATTAACAAGACGCCAACTACCTTATAGAAACCAAACAGGAACCGGGTAGAAACATATTTATGCATTATATTTTCTGGATCCTAATGCCAGATAGGAACCAGGTAAGGCCGGGTAGCAGATTTACTTTTATCTTAAAAATTAACAAGACGCCAACTGCCTTATAGAAACCAAACAGGAACCGGGTAGAAACATATTTATGCATTATATTTTCTGGATCCTAATGCCAGATAGGAACCAGGTAAGGCCGGGTAGCAGATTTACTTTTATCTTAAAAATTAACAAGACGCCAACTGCCTTACAGAAACCAAACAGGAACCGGGTAGAAACATATTTATGCATTATATTTTCTGGATCCTATTGCCAGATAGTAACTTGCTTAGGCCGGCTAGCAGAATTACTTTTAGCTTAAAAGTTCACAAGACGCGAACTGCCTTACAGAAACCAAACAGGAACCGGGTAGAAACATATTTATGCATTATATTATCTGGATCCTAATGCCAGATAGGAAACAGGTAAGGCCGGGTAGCAGATTTACTTTTATCTTAAAAATTAACAAGACGCCAACTGCCTTATAGAAACCAAACAGGAACCGGGTAGAAACATATTTATGCATTATATTTTCTGGATCCTAATGCCAGATAGGAACCAGGTAAGGCCGGGTAGCAGATTTACTTTTATCTTAAAAATTAACAAGACGCCAACTGCCTTTATAGAAACCAAACAGGAACCGGGTAGAAACAAATTTATTCATTATATTATATGGATCCAAATGCCAGAAAGGAAACACGTAAGGCCGGGTAGCAGATTTACTTTATCTTAAAAATTAACGAGACTCCAACTGCCTTACAGAAACCAAACAGGAACAGGGTAGAAACAAATTTATGCATTTTCTTTTCTTGATCGTAATGCCAGATAGGAACCAGGTAAGGCCGGGTATCAGATTTAATTTTATCTTAAAAATTAACAAGACTCCAACTGCCTTACAGAAACCAAACAGGAACAGGGTAGAAACAAATTTATGCATTATATTATCTGGATCCTAATGCCAGATAGGAAACAGGTAAGGCCGGGTAGCAGATTTACTTTATCTTAAAAATTAACGAGACTCCAACTGCCTTATAGAAACCAAACAGGAACCGGGTAGAAACATATTTTATGCATTATATTTTCTGGATCCTAATGCCAGATAGGAACCAGGTAAGGCCGGGTACCAGATTTAGTTTTATCTTAAAAATTAACAAGACGCCAACTGCCTTTATAGAAACCAAACAGGAACCGGGAAGAAACATATTTATGCATTATATTTTCTGGATCCTAATGCCAGATAGGAAACAGGTAAGGCCGGGTAGCAGATTTACTTTTAGCTTAAAAATTAACAAGACTCCAACTGCCTTATAGAAACCAAACAGGAACCGGGTAGAAACATATTTATGCATTATATTTTCTGGATCCTAATGCCAGATAGGAACCAGGTAAGGCCGTGTAGCAGATTTACTTTTAGCTTAAAAATTCACAAGACGCAAACTGCCTTAGAGAAAACAAAAAGGAACCGGGTAGAAACTTATTTTTGCATTATATTTTCTGGTTCCTTATGCGAGATTGTAACCTGGTAAGGCCGGGTATCAGATCTAGTTTTATGTTAAAAATTAACAAGACGCCAACTGCCTTATAGAAACCAAACAGGAACCGGGTAGAAACATATTTATACATTATATTTTCTGGATCCTAATGCCAGATAGGAACCAGGTAAGGACGTGTAGCAGATTTACTTTAACTTAAAAATTCACTAGTCGCAAACTGCCATAGAGAAATCCAGATGGGATCCAAGTAGAAACATATTTTTGCATTTTAATGTTTGGATCCTTATGCTAGATAGGAACCTGGTAGGGCAGGGTAACAGATTTAATTTTATCGTAAAAATTAACAAGACGCCAACTGCCTTATAGAAACCAAACAGGAACCGGGTAGAAACAGATTTTATGCATTACATTTTCTGGATCCTAATGCCAGATAGGAACCAGGTAAGGCCGGGTAGCAGATTTACTTTTAGCTTAAAAATTCACAAGACGCCAACTGCCTTATAGAAACCAAACAGGAACCAAGTAGAAACATATTTTTGCATTTTATTTTCTGGACCCTACTGCCAGATAGGAACAAGGTAAGGCCGGGTAACAGATTTAATTTTAGCTTAAAAATTAACAAGACGCCAACTGCCTTATAGAAACCAAACAGGAACCGGGTAGAAACATATTTTATGCATTATATTTTCTGGATCCTAATGCCAGATAGGAACCAGGTAAGGCCGGGTAGCAGATTAAATATTATCTTAAAAATTAACAAGACGCCAACTGCCTTATAGAAACCAAACAGGAACCGGGTAGAAACATATTTATGAATTATATTTTCTGGATCCTAATGCCAGATAGGAACCAGGTAAGGCCGGGTAGCAGATTTACTTTTATCTTAAAAATTAACAAGACGCCAACTGCCTTATAGAAACCAAACAGGAACCGGGTAGAAACATATTTATGCATTATATTTTCTGGATCCTAATGCCAGATAGGAACCAGGTAAGGCCGGGTAGCAGATTTACTTTTATCTTAAAAATTAACAAGACGCCAACTGCCTTATAGAAACCAAACAGGAACCGGGTAGAAACATATTTATGCATTATATTTTCTGGATCCTAATGCCAGATAGGAACCAGGTAAGGCCGGGTAGCAGATTTACTTTTATCTTAAAAATTAACAAGACGCCAACTGCCTTATAGAAACCAAACAGGAACCGGGTAGAAACATATTTATGCATTATATTTTCTGGATCCTAATGCCAGATAGGAACCAGGTAAGGCCGGGTAGCAGATTTACTTTTATCTTAAAAATTAACAAGACGCCAACTGCCTTATAGAAACCAAACAGGAACCGGGTAGAAACATATTTATGCATTATATTTTCTGGATCCTAATGCCAGATAGGAAACAGGTAAGGCCGGGTAGCAGATTTACTTTTATCTTAAAAATTAACAAGACGCCAACTGCCTTATAGAAACCAAACAGGAACCGGGTAGAAACATATTTATGCATTATATTTTCTGGATCCTAATGCCAGATAGGAACCAGGTAAGGCCGGGTAGCAGATTTACTTTTAGCTTAAAAATTAACAAGACGCCAACTGCCTTATAGAAACCAAACAGGAACCGGGTAGAAACATATTTATGCATTATATTTTCTGGATCCTAATGCCAGATAGGAAACAGGTAAGGCCGGGTAGCAGATTTACTTTATCTTAAAAATTAACAAGACGCCAACTGCCTTATAGAAACCAAACAGGAACCGGGTAGAAACATATTTTATGCATTATATTTTCTGGATCCTAATGCCAGATAGGAACCAGGTAAGGCCGGGTAGCAGATTTAGTTTTATCTTAAAAATTAACAAGACGCCAACTGCCTTTATAGAAACCAAACAGGAACCGGGTAGAAACATATTTATGCATTATATTTTCTGGATCCTAATGCCAGATAGTAACTTGCTTAGGCCGGCTAGCAGAATTACTTTTAGCTTAAAAGTTCACAATACGCGAACTGCCTTACAGAAACCAAACAGGAACCGGGTAGAAACATATTTATGCATTATATTTTCTGGATCCTAATGCCAGATAGGAACCAGGTAAGGACGTGTAGCAGATTTACTTTTAGCTTAAAAATTCACTAGACGCAAACTGCCTTAGAGAAAACCAGATGGGATCCAAGTAGAAACATATTTTTGCATTTTAATGTTCTGGATCCTTATGCCAGATAGGAACCTGGTAAGGCCGGGTAGCAGATTTAATTTTATCTTAAAAATTAACAAGACGCCAACTGCCTTATAGAAACCAAACAGGAACCGGGTAGAAACATATTTATGCATTATATTTTCTGGATCCTAATGCCAGATAGTAACTTGCTTAGGCCGGCTAGCAGAATTACTTTTAGCTTAAAAGTTCACAATACGCGAACTGCCTTATAGAAACCAAACAGGAACCGGGTAGAAACATATTTATGCATTATATTTTCTGGATCCTAATGCCAGATAGGAACCAGCTTAGGCCGGCTAGCAGATTTACTTTTAGCTTAAAAGTTCACAATACGCGAACTGCCTTATAGAAACCAAACAGGAACCGGGTAGAAACATATTTATGCATTATATTTTCTGGATCCTAATGCCAGATAGGAACCAGGTAAGGCCGGGTAGCAGATTTACTTTTATCTTAAAAATTAACAAGACGCCAACTGCCTTATAGAAACCAAACAGGAACCGGGTAGAAACATATTTATGCATTATATTTTCTGGATCTTAATGCCAGATAGAAACCAGGTAAGGCCGGGTAGCAGATTTACTTTTAGCTTAAAAATTCACTAGACGCCAACTGCCTTATAGAAAACCAAACAGGATCCGGGTAGAAACATATTTATGCATTATATTATCTGGATCCTAATGCCAGATAGGAACCAGGTAAGGCCGGGTAGCAGATTTACTTTTATCTTAAAAATTAACAAGACGCCAACTGCCTTATAGAAACCAAACAGGAACCGGGTAGAAACATATTTATGCATTATATTTTCTGGATCTTAATGCCAGATAGAAACCAGGTAAGGCCGGGTAGCAGATTTAGTTTTATCTTAAAAATTAACAAGACGCCAACTGCCTTATAGAAACCAAACAGGAACCGGGTAGAAACATATTTATGCATTATATTTTCTGGATCCTAATGCCAGATAGGAACCAGGTAAGGCCGGGTAGCAGATTTACATTTATCTTAAAAATTAACAAGACGCCAACTGCCTTACAGAAACCAAACAGGAACCGGGTAGAAACATATTTATGCATTATATTTTCTGGATCCTAATGCCAGATAGGAACCAGGTAAGGCCGGGTAGCAGATTTACTTTTATCTTAAAAATTAACAAGACGCCAACTGCCTTATAGAAACCAAACAGGAACCGGGTAGAAACATATTTATGCATTATATTATCTGGATCCTAATGCCAGATAGGAAACAGGTAAGGCCGGGTAGCAGATTTAATTTTATCTTAAAAATTAACAAGTCGCCAACTGCCTGATTGAATCCAAACACCCACCGGTTATAAACAATTTTATGCATTATATTTTCTGGACCCTACTGCCAGATAGGAACCAGCTAAGGCCGGGTAGCATATTTAATTTTATCTTAAAAATTAACAAGACGCCAACTGCCTTATAGAAACCAAACAGGAACCGGGTAGAAACATATTTATGCATTATATTTTCTGGATCCTAATGCCAGATAGGAACCAGGTAAGGCCGGGTAGCAGATTTACTTTTATCTTAAAAATTAACAAGACTCCAACTGCCTTACAGAAACCAAACAGGAACCGGGTAGAAACATATTTATGCATTATATTTTCTGGATCCTAATGCCAGATAGGAACCAGGTAAGGCCGGGTAGCAGATTTACTTTATCTTAAAAATTAACAAGACGCCAACTGCCTTATAGAAACCAAACAGGAACCGGGTAGAAACATATTTATGCATTATATTTTCTGGATCCTAATGCCAGATAGGAACAAGGTAAGGCCGGGTAGCAGATTTACTTTTATCTTAAAAATTAACAAGACGCCAACTGCCTTATAGAAACCAAACAGGAACCGGGTAGAAACATATTTATGCATTATATTATCTGGATCCTAATGCCAGATAGGAACCAGGTAAGGCCGGGTAGCAGATTTACTTTTATCTTAAAAATTAACAAGACGCCAACTGCCTTATAGAAACCAAACAGGAACCGGGTAGAAACATATTTATGCATTATATTTTCTGGATCCTAATGCCAGATAGGAACAAGTTAAGGCCGGGTAGCAGATTTACTTTTAGCTTAAAAATTCACAAGACGCAAACTGCCTTAGAGAAACCAAATGGGAACCAAGTAGAAACATATTTATGCATTATATTTTCTGGATCCTAATGCCAGATAGGAACCAGGTAAGGCCGGGTAACAGATTTACTTTTAGCTTAAAAATTAACAAGACGCCAACTGCCTTATAGAAACCAAACAGGAACCGGGTAGAAACATATTTTATGCATTATATTTTCTGGATCCTAATGCCAGATAGGAACCAGGTAAACCCGGGTACCAGATTTAGTTTTATCTTAAAAATTAACAAGACGCCAACTGCCTTATAGAAACCAAACAGGAACCGGGTAGAAACATATTTATGCATTATATTTTCTGGATCCTAATGCCAGATAGGAACCAGGTAAGGCCGGGTAGCAGATTTACTTTTATCTTAAAAATTAACAAGACGCCAACTGCCTTATAGAAACCAAACAGGAACCGGGTAGAAACATATTTATGCATTATATTTTCTGGATCCTAATGCCAGATAGGAACCAGGTAAGGCCGGGTACCAGATTTACTTTTATCTTAAAAATTAACAAGACGCGAACTCCCTTATAGAAACCAAACAGGTACCGGGTAGAAACATATTTATTTAGTATATTATCTGGATCCTAATGCCAGATAGGAACCAGGTAAGGCCGGGTATCAGATTTAGTTTTAGCTTAAAAATTAACAAGACGCAGACTGCCTTATAGAAGCCAAAAGGAAAACCGGGTAGAAAAATATTAATGCATTATATTTTCTGGATCCTAATGCCAGATAGGAACCAGGTAAGGCCGGGTAGCAGATTTAATTTTATCTTAAAAATTAACAAGACACCAACTGCCTTATAGAAACCAAACAGGAACCGGGTAGAAACATATTTATGAATTATAATATCTGGATCCTAATGCCAGATAGGAACCAGGTAAGGCCGGGTAGCAGATTTACATTTAGCTTAAAAATTAACAAGACGCCAACTGCCTTACAGAAACCAAACAGGAACCGGGTAGAAACATATTTATGCATTATATTTTCTGGATCCTAATGCCAGATAGGAACCAGGTAAGGCCGGGTAGCTGATTTACTTTTATCTTAAAAATTAACAAGACGCAAACTGCCTTATAGAAAACCAGATGGAACCAAGTAGAAACATATTTTTGCATTTTAATTTTCTGGATCCTAATGCCAGATAGGAACCAGGTAAGGCCGGGTAGCAGATTTAATTTTATCTTAAAAATTAACAAGACTCCAACTGCCTTATAGAAACCAAACAGGAACCGGGTAGAAACATATTTATGCATTATATTATCTGGATCCTAATGCCAGATAGGAACCAGGTAAGGCCGGGTAGCAGATTTAATTTTATCTTAAAAATTAACAAGACGCCAACTGCCTTATTGAAACCAAACAGGAACAGGGTAGAAACATATTTATGCATTATATTTTCTGGATCCTAATGCCAGATAGGAACCAGGTAAGGCCGGCTAGCAGAATTACTTTTAGCTTAAAAATTCACAAGACGCGAACTGCCTTATAGAAACCAAACAGGAACCGGGTAGAAACATATTTATGCATTATATTTTCTGGATCCTAATGCCAGATAGGAACCAGGTAAGGACGTGTAGCAGATTTACTTTTAGCTTAAAAATTCACTAGACGCCAACTGCCATAGAGAAACCAGATGGGATCCAAGTAGAAACATATTTTTGCATTTTAATTTTTGGATCCTTATGCCAGATAGGAACCTGGTAAGGCAGGGTAACAGATTTACTTTTATCTTAAAAATTAACAAGACGCCAACTGCCTTATAGAAACCAAACAGGAACCGGGTAGAAACATATTTATGCATTATATTTTCTGGATCCTAATGCCAGATAGGAACCAGGTAAGGCCGGGTAGCAGATTTACTTTTAGCTTAAAATTCACAAGACGCAAACTGCCTTAGAGAAAACCAGATGGGAACCAAGTAGAAACATATTTTTGCATTATATTTTCTGGATCCTAATGCCAGATAGGAACCAGGTAAGGCCGGGTAACAGATTTAATTTTATCTTAAAAATTAACAAGACGCCAACTGCCTTATAGAAACCAAACAGGAACCGGGTAGAAACATATTTTATGCATTATATTTTCTTGATCGTAATGCCAGATAGGAACCAGGTAAGGCCGGGTTGCAGATTTACTTTTATCTTAAAATTTCACAAGACGCCAACTGCCTTATAGAAACCAAACAGGAACCGGGTAGAAACATATTTATGCATTATATTTTCTGGATCCTAATGCCAGATAGGAACCAGGTAAGGCCGGGTAGCAGATTTACTTTTATCTTAAAAATTAACAAGACGCCAACTGCCTTATAGAAACCAAACAGGAACCGGGTAGAAACATATTTTATGCATTATATTTTCTGGATCCTATTGCCAGATAGGAACCAGGTAAGGCCGGGTAGCAGATTTACTTTTATCTTAAAAATTAACAAGACGCCAACTGCCTTATAGAAACCAAACAGGAACCGGGTAGAAACATATTTATGCATTATATTTTCTGGATCCTAATGCCAGATAGGAACCAGGTAAGGCCGGGTAGCAGATTTAGTTTTATCTTAAAAATTAACAAGACGCGAACTGCCTTATAGAAACCAAACAGGAACCGGGTAGAAACATATTTATGCATTATATTTTCTGGATCCTAATGCCAGATAGGAACCAGGTAAGGACGTGTAGCAGATTTACTTTTAGCTTAAAAATTCACTAGTCGCAAACTGCCATAGAGAAATCCAGATGGGATCCAAGTAGAAACATATTTTATGCATTAAAGTTTCTGGGTCCTAATGCCAGATAGGAACCAGGTAAACCAGGGTACAAGATTTAGTTTTATCTTAAAAATTAACAAGACGCCAACTGCCTTATAGAAACCAAACAGTAACCGGGTAGAAACATATTTATGCATTATATTTTCTGGATCCTAATGCCAGATAGGAACCAGGTAAATCCGTGTACCAGATTTAGTTTTATCTTAAAAATTAACAAGACGCGAACTGCCTTATAGAAACCAAACAGGAACCGGGTAGAAACATATTTATGCATTATATTATCTGGATCCTAATGCCAGATAGGAACCAGGTAAGGCCGGGTAGCAGATTTAATTTTATCTTAAAAATTAACAAGACGCCAACTGCCTTATAGAAACCAAACAGGAACAGGGTAGAAACAAATTTATTTATATTTTCTGGATCCTAATGCCAGATAGTAACTTGCTTAGGCCGGCTAGCAGAATTACATTTAGCTTAAAAGTTCACAAGACGCGAACTGCCTTATAGAAACCGGGTAGAGACATATTTATACATTATATTTTCTGGATCCTAATGCCAGATAGGAACCAGGTAAGGACGTGTAGCAGATTTACTTTAACTTAAAAATTCACTAGTCGCAAACTGCCATAGAGAAATCCAGATGGGATCCAAGTAGAAACATATTTTTGCATTTTAATTTTTGGATCCTTATGCTAGATAGGAACCTGGTAAGGCAGGGTAACAGATTTACTTTAGCTTAAAAATTAACAAGACGCCAACTGCCTTATAGAAACCAAACAGGAACCGGGTAGAAACATATTTATGCATTATATTTTCTGGATCCTAATGCCAGATAGGAACCAGGTAAGGCCGGGTAGCAGATTTACTTTTATCTTAAAAATTAACAAGACGCAAACTGCCTTAGAGAAACCAAATGGGAACCAAGTAGAAACATATTTATGCATTATATTTTCTGTATCATAATGCCAGATAGGAACCAGCTAAGGCCGGGTATCAGATTTAATTTTATCTTAAAAATTAACAAGACGCCAACTGCCTTATAGAAACCAAACAGTAACCGGGTAGAAACATATTTATGCATTATATTTTCTGGATCCTAATGCCAGATAGGAACCAGGTAAGGCCGGGTAGCAGATTTACTTTTATCTTAAAAATTAACAAGACGCCAACTGCCTTATAGAAACCAAACAGGAACCGGGTAGAAACATATTTATGCATTATATTTTCTGGATCCTAATGCCAGATAGGAACCAGGTAAGGCCGGGTAGCAGATTTACTTTTATCTTAAAAATTAACAAGACGCCAACTGCCTTATAGAAACCAAACAGGAACCGGGTAGAAACATATTTATGCATTATATTTTCTGGATCCTAATGCCAGATAGGAACCAGGTAAGGCCGGGTAGCAGATTTACTTTTATCTTAAAAATTAACAAGACGCCAACTGCCTTATAGAAACCAAACAGGAACCGGGTAGAAACATATTTATGCATTATATTTTCTGGATCCTAATGCCAGATAGGAACCAGGTAAGGCCGGGTAGCAGATTTACTTTTATCTTAAAAATTAACAAGACGCCAACTGCCTTATAGAAACCAAACAGGAACCGGGTAGAATCATATTTATGCATTATATTTTCTGGATCCTAATGCCAGATAGGAACCAGGTAAGGCCGGGTAGCAGATTTACTTTTATCTTAAAAATTAACAAGACGCCAACTGCCTTATAGAAACCAAACAGGAACCGGGTAGAAACATATTTATGCATTATATTTTCTGGATCCTAATGCCAGATAGGAACCAGGTAAGGACGTGTAGCAGATTTACTTTTAGCTTAAAAATTCACTAGACGCAAACTGCCATAGAGAAAACCAGATGGGATCCAAGTAGAAACATATTTTTGCATTATATTTTCTGGATCCTTATGCTAGATAGGAACCTGGTAAGGCAGGGTAACAGATTTACTTTTAGCTTAAAAATTAACAAGACGCCAACTGCCTTATAGAAACCAAACAGGAACCGGGTAGAAACATATTTATGCATTATATTTTCTGGATCCTAATGCCAGATAGGAACCAGGTAAGGCCGGGTAGCAGATTTACTTTTATCCTAAAAATTAACAAGACGCCAACTGCCTTATAGAAACCAAACAGGAACCGGGTAGAAACATATTTATGCATTATATTTTCTGGATCCTAATGCCAGATAGGAACCAGGTAAGGCCGGGTATCAGATTTAGTTTTATCTTAAAAATTAACAAGACGCCAACTGCCTTATAGAAACCAAACAGGAACCGGGTAGAAACAGATTTTATGCATTATATTTTCTGGATCCTAATGCCAGATAGTAACTTGCTTAGGCCGGCTAGCAGAATTACTTTTAGCTTAAAAATTAACAAGACGACAACTGCCTTATAGAAACCAAACAGGTACCGGGTAGAAACATATTTTATGCATTATATTTTCTGGATCCTAATGCCAGATAGGAACCAGGTAAACCAGGGTACAAGATTTAGTTTTATCTTAAAAATTAACAAGACGCCAACTGCCTTATAGAAACCAAACAGGAACCGGGTAGAAACATATTTATGCATTATATTTTCTGGATCCTATTGCCAGATAGTAACTTGCTTAGGCCGGCTAGCAGAATTACTTTTAGCTTAAAAGTTCACAATACGCGAACTGCCTTATAGAAACCAAACAGGAACCGGGTAGAAACATATTTATGCATTATATTTTCTGGATCCTAATGCCAGATAGGAACCAGGTAAGGCCGTGTAGCAGATTTACTTTTAGCTTAAAAATTCACTAGACGCAAACTGCCTTAGAGAAAACCAGATGGGATCCAAGTAGAAACATATTTTTGCATTTTAATCTTTGGATCCTAATGCCAGATAGGAACCTGGTAAGGCAGGGTAACAGATTTAATTTTATCTTAAAAATTAACAAGACGCCAACTGCCTTATAGAAACCAAACAGGAACCGGGTAGAAACATATTTATGCATTATATTTTCTGGATCCTAATGCCAGATAGGACGCAGGTAAGGCCGGGTAGCAGATGTAATTTTATCTTAAAAATTAACAAGACGCCAACTGCCTTATAGAAACCAAACAGGAACCAGGTAGAAACATATTTTATGCATTATATTTTCTGGATCCTTATGCCAGATAGTAACTTGCTTAGGCCGGCTAGCAGAATTACTTTTAGCTTAAAAGTTCACAATACGCGAACTGCCTTATAGAAACCAAACAGGAACCGGGTAGAAACATATTTATGCATTATATTTTCTGGATCCTAATGCCAGATAGTAACCAGGTAAGGCCGGGTAGCAGAATTACGTTTTGCTTAAAAATTCACAAGACGCGAACTGCCTTATAGAAACCAAACAGGAACCGGGTAGAAACATATTTATGCATTATATTTTCTGGATCCTAATGCCAGATAGGAACCAGGTCAGGACGTGTAGCAGATTGACTTTTAGCTTAAAAATTCACTAGACGCAAACTGCCTTACAGAAAACCAGATAGGATCCGAGTAGGAACATATTTTTGCATTTTAATCTTTGGATCCTTATGCTAGATAGGAACCTGGTAAGGCAGGGTAACAGATTTAATTTTATCTTAAAAATTAACAAGACGCCAACTGCCTTATAGAAACCAAACAGGAACCGGGTAGAAACATATTTATGCATTATATTTTCTGGATCCTAATGCCAGATAGGAACCAGGTAAGGCCGGGTAGCAGATTTACATTTATCTTAAAAATTAACAAGACGCCAAATGCCTTATAGAAACCAAACAGGAACCGGGTAGAAACATATTTAATGCATTATATTTTCTTGATCGTAATGCCAGATAGGAACCAGGTAAGGCCGGGTAGCAGATTTACTTTAATCTTAAAAATTCACAAGACGCCAATTGCCTTATAGAAACCAAACAGGAACTGGGTAGAAACTTATTTATGCATTATATTATCTGGATACTAATGCCAGATAGGATGCAGGTAAGGCCGGGTAGCAGATTTAATTTTATCTTAAAAATTAACAAGACGCCAACTGCCTTATAGAAACCAAACAGGAACCGGGTAGAAACATATTTTATGCATTATATTTTCTGGATACTAATGCCAGATAGGAACCAGGTAAACCCGGGTAGCAGATTTAATTTTATCTTAAAAATTAACAAGACGCCAACTGCCTTATAGAAACCAAACAGGAACCGGGTAGAAACAGATTTTATGCATTATATTTTCTGGATCCTAATGCCAGATAGTAACTTGCTTAGGCCGGCTAGCAGAATTACTTTTAGCTTAAAAATTAACAAGACGACAACTGCCTTATAGAAACCAAACAGGTACCGGGTAGAAACATATTTTATGCATTATATTTTCTGGATCCTAATGCCAGATAGTAACCAGGTAAGGCCGGCTAGCAGAATTACTTTTAGCTTAAAAGTTCACAATACGCGAACTGCCTTATAGAAACCAAACAGGAACCGGGTAGAAACAGATTTTATGCATTATATTTTCTGGATACTAATGCCAGATAGGAACCAGGTAAGCACGTGTACCAGATTTACTTTTATCTTAAAAATTAACTAGTCGCAAACTGCCTTAGAGAAACCAAACAGGAACCGGGTAGAAACATATTTATGCATTTTATTTTTTGGATCCTTATGCCAGATAGGAACCTGGTAAGGCCGGGTAGCAGATTTAATTTTATCTTAAAAATTAACAAGACGCCAACTGCCTTATAGAAACCAAACAGGAACCGGGTAGAAACATATTTATGCATTATATTTTCTGGATCCTAATGCCAGATAGGAACCAGGTAAGGCCAGGGTAGCAGATTTAGTTTTATCTTAAAAATTAACAAGACGCCAACTGCCTTATAGAAACCAAACAGGAACCGGGTAGAAACATATTTATGCATTTTATTTTCTTGATCGTAATGCCAGATAGGAACCAGGTAAGGCCGGGTAGCAGATTTACATTAATCTTAAAAATTATCAAGACGCCAATTGCCTTATAGAAACCAAACAGGAACTGGGTTGAAACTTATTTATGCATTATATTATCTAAATCCTAATGCCAGATAGGATGCAGGTAAGGCCGGGTAGCAGATTTACTTTTATCTTAAAAATTAACAAGACTCCAACTGCCTTATAGAAACCAAACAGGAACAGGGTAGAAACAAATTTATGCATTATATTTTCTGGATCCTAATGCCAGATAGGAACCAGGTAAGGCCGGGTAGCAGATTTACATTTATCTTAAAAATTAACAAGACGCCAACTGCCTTTATAGAAACCAAACAGTAACCGGGAAGAAACATATTTATGCATTATATTTTCTGGATCCTAATGCCAGATAGGAACCAGGTAAGGCCGGGTAGCAGATTTACTTTATCTTAAAAATTAACAAGACTCCAACTGCCTTATAGAAACCAAACAGGAACAGGGTAGAAACAAATTTATGCATTATATTTTCTGGATCCTAATGCCAGATAGGAACCAGGTAAGGCCGGGTAGCAGATTAAATATTATCTTAAAAATTAACAAGACGCCAACTGCCTTATAGAAACCAAACAGGAACCGGGTAGAAACAGATTTTATGCATTATATTTTCTGGATCCTAATGCCAGATAGTAACTTGCTTAGGCCGGCTAGCAGAATTACTTTTAGCTTAAAAATTAACAAGACGACAACTGCCTTATAGAAACCAAACAGGTACCGGGTAGAAACATATTTTATGCATTATATTTTCTGGATCCTAATGCCAGATAGGAACCAGGTAAGGACGTGTAGCAGATTTACTTTTAGCTTAAAAATTCACTAGGCGCAAACTGCCATAGAGAAATCCAGATGGGATCCAAGTAGAAACATATTTTTGCATTTTAATTTTTGGATCCTTATGCTATATAGGAACCTGGTAAGGCAGGGTAACAGATTTAATTTTATCTTAAAAATTAACAAGACGCAAACTGCCTTTATAGAAACCAAACAGGAACCGGGTAGAAACATATTTATGCATTATTTTTCTGGATCCTAATGCCAGATAGAAACCAGGTAAGGCCGGGTAACAGACTTACTTTTAGCTTAAAAATTCACAATACGCAGACTGCCTTATAGAAACCAAACAGGAACCGGGTAGAAACATATTTTATGCATTATATTTTCTGGATCCTAATGCCAGATAGGAACCAGGTAAGGACGTGTAGCAGATTTACTTTTAGCTTAAAAATTCACTAGGCGCAAACTGCCATAGAGAAATCCAGATGGGATCCAAGTAGAAACATATTTTTGCATTTTATTTTTTGGATCCTTATGCCAGATAGGAACCTGGTAAGGCAGGGTAACAGATTTACTTTTATCTTAAAAATTCACAAGACGCCAACTGCCTTATAGAAACCAAACAGGAACCGGGTAGAAACAGATTTTATGCCTGATATTTTCTGGATCCTAATGCCAGATAGGAACCAGGTAAGGACGTGTAGAAGATTTACTTTTAGCTTAAAAATTCACTAGGCGCCAACTGCCATAGAGAGAAACCAGATGGGATCCAAGTAGAAACATATTTTTGCATTTTAATGTTTGGATCCTTATGCTAGATAGGAACCTGGTAACCCAGGGTAAAAGATTTAATTTTATCTTAAAAATTAAAAAGACGCCAACTGCCTTATAGAAACCAAACAGGAACCGGGTAGAAACATATTTTATGCATTATATTTTCTGGATCCTAATGCCAGATAGGAACCAGGTAATCCCGGGTACCAGATTTAGTTTTATCTTAAAAATTAACAAGACGCCAACTGCCCTATAGAAACCAAACAGTAACCGGGAAGAAACATATTTATGCATTATATTTTCTGGATCCTAATGCCAGATAGGAACCAGGTAAGGCCGGGTAGCAGATTTACTTTTAGCTTAAAAATTAACAAGACGCCAACTGCCTTATAGAAACCAAACAGGAACCGGGTAGAAACATATTTATGCATTATATTTTCTGGATCTTAATGCCAGATAGAAACCAGGTAAGGCCGGGTAGCAGATTTACTTTTATCTTAAAAATTAACAAGACGCCAACTGCCTTATAGAAACCAAACAGGAACCGGGTAGAAACATATTTATGCATTATATTTTCTGGATCCTAATGCCAGATAGTAACCAGGTAAGGCCGGCTAGCAGATTTACTTTTAGCTTAAAAATTCACAAGACGCCAACTGCCTTACAGAAACCAAACAGGAACCGGGTAGAAACATATTTATGCATTATATTTTCTGGATCCTAATGCCAGATAGGAACCAGGTAAGGCCGGGTAACAGATTTAATTTTATCTTAAAAATTAACAAGACGCCAACTGCCTTATAGAAACCAAACAGGAACCGGGTAGAAACATATTTATGCATTATATTTTCTGGATCCTAATGCCAGATAGGAACCAGGTAAGGCCGGGTAGCAGATTTACTTTTATCTTAAAAATTAACAAGACGCCAACTGCCTTATAGAAACCAAACAGGAACCGGGTAGAAACATATTTATTTATTATATTATCTGGATCCTAATGCCAGATAGGAACCAGGTAAGGCCGGGTAGCAGATTTACTTTAACTTAAAAATTCACTAGTCGCAAACTGCCATAGAGAAATCCAGATGGGATCCAAGTAGAAACATATTTTTGCATTTTAATGTTTGGATCCTTATGCTAGATAGGAACCTGGTAAGGCAGGGTAACAGATTTAATTTTATCTTAAAAATTAACAAGACGCCAACTGCCTTATAGAAACCAAACAGGAACCGGGTAGAAACATATTTATGCATTATATTTTCTGGATCCTAATGCCAGATAGGAACCAGGTAAGGCCGGGTAGCAGATTTACTTTTATCTTAAAAATTAACGAGACTCCAACTGCCTTATAGAAACCAAACAGGAACCGGGTAGAAACATATTTATGCATTATATTTTCTGGATCCTAATGCCAGATAGGAACCAGGTAAGGCCGGGTAGCAGATTTACTTTTATCTTAAAAATTAACAAGACGCCAACTGCCTTTATAGAAACCAAACAGGAACCGGGTAGAAACAAATTTATGCATTATATTATCTGGATCCTAATGCCAGATAGGAAACAGGTAAGGCCGGGTAGCAGATTTACTTTATCTTAAAAATTAACGAGACTCCAACTGCCTTATAGAAACCAAACAGGAACCGGGTAGAAACAAATTTATGCATTATATTTTCTGGATCCTAATGCCAGATAGGAACCAGGTAAGGCCGGGTAGCAGATTTAATTTTATCTTAAAAATTAACAAGACTCCAACTGCCTTACAGAAACCAAACAGGAACAGGGTAGAAACAAATTTATGCATTATATTATCTGGATCCTAATGCCAGATAGGAAACAGGTAAGGCCGGGTAGCAGATTTACTTTATCTTAAAAATTAACGAGACTCCAACTGCCTTATAGAAACCAAACAGGAACCGGGTAGAAACATATTTTATGCATTATATTTTCTGGATCCTAATGCCAGATAGGAACCAGGTAAACCCGGGTACCAGATTTAGTTTTATCTTAAAAATTAACAAGACGCCAACTGCCTTTATAGAAACCAAACAGGAACCGGGAAGAAACATATTTATGCATTATATTTTCTGGATCCTATTGCCAGATAGTAACTTGCTTAGGCCGGCTAGCAGAATTACTTTTAGCTTAAAAGTTCACAATACGCGAACTGCCTTACAGAAAACAAACAGGAACCGGGTAGAAACATATTTATGCATTATATTTTCTGGATCCTAATGCCAGATAGGAACCAGGTAAGGACGTGTAGCAGATTTACTTTTAGCTTAAAAATTCACTAGACGCAAACTGCCATAGAGAAAACCAGATGGGATCCAAGTAGAAACATATTTTTGCATTTTAATGTTTGGATCCTTATGCTAGATAGGAACCTGGTAGGGCAGGGTAACAGATTTAATTTTATCGTAAAAATTAACAAGACGCCAACAGCCTTATAGAAACCAAACAGGAACCGGGTAGAAACATATTTATGCATTATATTTTCTGGATCCTAATGCCAGATAGGAACCAGGTAAGGACGTGTAGCAGATTTACTTTTAGCTTAAAAATTCACTAGTCGCAAACTGCCATAGAGAAATCCAGATGGGATCCAAGTAGAAACATATTTTTGCATTTTAATTTTTGGACCTTATGCTATATAGGAACCTGGTAGGGCAGGGTAACAGATTTAATTTTATCGTAAAAATTAACAAGACGCCAACTGCCTTATAGAAACCAAACAGGAACCGGGTAGAAACATATTTTATGCATTATATTTTCTGGATCCTAATGCCAGATAGGAACCAGGTAAACCCGGGTACCAGATTTAGTTTTATCTTATAAATTAACAAGACGCCAACTGCCTTATAGAAACCAAACAGGAACCGGGAAGAAACATATTTATGAATTATATTTTCTGGATCCTAATGCCAGATAGGAACCAGGTAAGGCCGGGTAGCAGATTTACATTTAGCTTAAAAATTAAAAAGACGCCAACTGCCTTATAGAAACCAAACAGGAACCGGGTAGAAACATATTTTATGCATTATATTTTCTGGATCCTAATGCCAGATAGGAACCAGGTAAGGCCGGGTAGCAGATTTAGTTTTATCTTAAAAATTAACAAGACGCCAACTGCCTTATAGAAACCAAACAGGAACCGGGTAGAAACATATTTATGCATTATATTTTCTGGATCCTAATGCCAGATAGGAACCAGGTAAGGCCGGCTAGCAGATTTACTTTTAGCTTAAAAATTAACAAGACGCCAACTGCCTTATAGAAACCAAACAGGAACCGGGTAGAAACATATTTATGCATTATATTTTCTGGATCCTAATGCCAGATAGGAACCAGGTAAGGCCGGGTAGCAGATTTACTTTTATCTTAAAAATTAACAAGACTCCAACTGCCTTATAGAAACCAAACAGGAACCGGGTAGAAACATATTTATGCATTATATTTTCTGGATCCTAATGCCAGATAGGAACCAGGTAAGGCCGGGTAGCAGATTTACTTTTATCTTAAAAATTAACAAGACGCCAACTGCCTTATAGAAACCAAACAGGAACCGGGTAGAAACATATTTATGCATTATATTATCTGGATCTTAATGCCAGATAGGATGCAGGTAAGGCCGGGTAGCAGATTTAATTTTATCTTAAAAATAAAAAAGACGCCAACTGCCTTATAGAAACCAAACAGGAACCGGGTCGAAACATATTTATGCATTATATTTTCTGGATCCTAATGCCAGATAGGAACCAGGTAAGGCCGGGTAGCAGATTTACTTTTATCTTAAAAATTAACAAGACGCAAACTGCCTTACAGAAAAGCAGATAGGATACGGGTAGAAACATATTTATGCATTATATTTTCTGGATCTTAATGCCAGATAGAAACCAGGTAAGGCCGGGTAGCAGATTTACTTTTAGCTTAAAATTCACAAGACGCAAACTGCCTTATAGAAACCAAACAGGAACCGGGTAGAAACTTATTTATGCATTATATTATCTGGATCCTAATGCCAGATAGGAACCCGGTAAGGCCGGGTAGCAGATTTAATTTTATCTTAAAAATTAACAAGACGCCAACTGCCTTATAGAAACCAAACAGGAACCGGGTAGAAACATATTTTATGCATTATATTTTCTGGATCCTAATGCCAGATAGGAACCAGGTAAACCCGGGTACCAGATTTAGTTTTATCTTAAAAATTAACAAGACGCCAACTGCCTTACAGAAACCAAACAGGAACCGGGTAGAAACATATTTATGCATTATATTTTCTGGATCCTAATGCCAGATAGGAACCAGGTAAGGCCGGGTAGCAGATTTAATTTTATCTTAAAAATTAACAAGACGCCAACTGCCTTATAGAAACCAAACAGGAACCGGGTAGAAACATATTTATGCATTATATTTTCTGGATCCTAATGCCAGATAGAAACCAGGTAAGGCCGGGTAGCAGATTTACTTTTATCTTAAAAATTCACAAGACGCCAACTGCCTTATAGAAACCAAACAGGAACCGGGTAGAAACTTATTTATGCATTATATTTTCTGGATCCTAATGCCAGATAGTAACTTGCTTAGGCCGGCTAGCAGAATTACTTTTAGCTTAAAAATTAACAAGACGACAACTGCCTTATAGAAACCAAACAGTTACCGGGTAGAAACATATTTTATGAATTAAATTTAATGTATCCTAATGCCAGATAGGAACCAGGTAAGGCCGGGTAGCAGATTTACTTTTATCTTAAAAATTAACAAGACGCCAACTGCCTTATAGAAACCAAACAGGAACCGGGTAGAAACATATTTATGCATTATATTTTCTGGATCCTAATGCCAGATAGGAACTAGCTAAGGCAGGGTAGAAGATTTAGTTTTATCTTAAAAATTAACAAGACGCCAACTGCCTTATAGAAACCAAACAGTAACCGGGTAGAAACATATTTATGCATTATATTTTCTGGTTCCTAATGCCAGATAGGAACCAGCTAAGGCCGGGTATAAGGTTTACTTTTATCTTAAAAATTAACAAGACGCCAACTGCCTTATAGAAACCAAACAGGAACCGGGTAGAAACATATTTTATGCATTATATTTTCTGGATCCTAATGCCAGATAGTACCCGGGTAAGGCCGGGTAGCAGATTTACTTTTTGCTTAAAAATTCACAAGACGCCAACTGCCTTATAGAAACCAAACAGGAACCGGGTAGAAACATATTTATGCATTATATTTTCTGGATCCTAATGCCAGATAGGAACCAGGTAAGGCCGGGTAGCAGATTTACATTTATCTTAAAAATTAACAAGACGCCAACTGCCTTATAGAAACGAAACAGGAACCGGGTAGAAACATATTTTTGCATTATATTTTCTGGATCTTAATGCCAGATAGAAACCAGGTAAGGCCGGGTAGCAGATTTAATTTTATCTTAAAAATTAACAAGACGCCAATTGCCTTATAGAAACCAAACAGGAACCGGGTAGAAACTTACTTATGCATTATATTATCTGGATCCTAATGCCAGATGGGAACCAGGTAAGGCCGGGTAGCAGATCTACTTTTATCTTCAGAATTAACAAGACGCCAACTGCCTTATAGAAACCAAATCTGAACCGGGTAGAAACATATTTATGCATTATATTTTCTGGATCTTAATGCCAGATAGGATGCAGGTAAGGCCGGGTAGCAGATTTAATTTTTTCTTAAAAATTAACAAGACGCCAACTGCCTTATAGAAACCAAACAGGAACCGGGTAGAAACATATTTTATGCATTATATTTTCTGGATCTTAATGACAGATAGGAACCAGGTAAGGCCGGGTACCAGATTTACTTTTATCTTAAAAATTAACAAGACGCCAACTGCCTTATAGAAACCAAACAGGAACCGGGTAGAAACATATTTATGCATTATATTTTCTGGATCCTAATGCCAGATAGGAACCAGGTAAGGCCGGGTAGCAGATTTACTTTTAGCTTAAAAATTAACAAGACGCCAACTGCCTTATAGAAACCAAACAGGAACCGGGTAGAAACATATTTATGCATTATATTTTCTGGATCCTAATGCCAGATAGGAACCAGGTAAGGCCGGGTAGCAGATTTACTTTTATCTTAAAAATTAACAAGACGCCAACTGCCTTATAGAAACCAAACAGGAACCGGGTAGAAACATATTTATGCATTATATTTTCTGGATCCTAATGCCAGATAGGAACCAGGTAAGGCCGGGTAGCAGATTTAGTTTTATCTTAAAAATTAACAAGACGCCAACTGCCTTATAGAAACCAAACAGGAACCGGGTAGAAACATATTTATGCATTATATTTTCTGGATCCTAATGCCAGATAGGAACCAGGTAAGGCCGGGTAGCAGATTTACTTTTATCTTAAAAATTCACTAGACGCCAACTGCCTTATAGAAACCAAACAGGAACCGGGTAGAAACATATTTATGCATTATATTTTCTGGATCCTAATGCCAGATAGGAACCAGGTAAGGCCGGGTAGCAGATTTACTTTTATCTTAAAAATTAACAAGACGCCAACTGCCTTATAGAAACCAAACAGGAACCGGGTAGAAACATATTTATGCATTATATTTTCTGGATCCTAATGCCAGATAGGAACCAGGTAAACCCGGGTACCAGATTTAGTTTTATCTTAAAAATTAACAAGACGCCAACTGCCTTATAGAAACCAAACAGGAACCGGGTAGAAACATATTTATGCATTATATTTTCTGGATCCTAATGCCAGATAGGAACCAGGTAAGGCCGGGTAGCAGATTTACTTTAAGCTTAAAAATTCACAAGACGCCAACTGCCTTATAGAAACCAAACAGGAACCGGGTAGAAACATATTTATGCATTATATTTTCTGGATCTTAATGCCAGATAGAAACCAGGTAAGGCCGGGTAGCAGATTTACTTTTAGCTTAAAATTCACAAGACGCAAACTGCCTTATAGAAACCAAACAGGAACCGGGTAGAAACTTATTTATGCATTATATTATCTGGATCCTAATGCCAGATAGGAACCAGGTAAACCCGTGTACCAGATTTAGTTTTATCTTAAAAATTAACAAGACGCCAACTGCCTTTATAGAAACCAAACAGGAACCGGGTAGAAACATATTTATGCATTATATTTTCTGGATCCTAATGCCAGATAGGAACTTGCTTAGGCCGGCTAGCAGATTTACTTTTAGCTTAAAAATTAACAATACGCGAACTGCCTTATAGAAACCAAACAGGAACCGAGTAGAAACATATTTTTGCATTTTAATTTCTGGATCCTTATGCCAGATAGTAACTTGGTAAGACCGGGTAGCAGATTTATTTTAGCTTATAAATTCACGAGACGCGAACTGCCTTATAGAAACCAAACCTGAACCGGGTAGAAACATATTTATGCATTATATTTTCTGGATCCTAATGCCAGATAGAAACCAGGTAAGGCCGGGTGGCAGATTTACTTTTATCTTAAAAATTAACAAGACGCCAACTGCCTTATAGAAACCAAACAGGAACCGGGTAGAAACATATTTATGCATTATATTTTCTGGATCCTAATGCCAGATAGGAACCAGGTAAGGCCGGGTAGCAGATTTAATTTTATCTTAAAAATTAACAAGACGCCAACTGCCTTATAGAAACCAAACAGGAACCGGGTAGAAACATATTTATGCATTATATTTTCTGGATCCTAATGCCAGATAGGAACCAGGTAAGGCCAGGGTAGCAGATTTAGTTTTATCTTAAAAATTAACAAGACGCCAACTGCCTTATAGAAACCAAACAGGAACCGGGTAGAAACATATTTATGCATTATATTTTCTTGATCGTAATGCCAGATAGGAACCAGGTAAGGCCGGGTAGCAGATTTACTTTTAATCTTAAAAATTAACAAGACGCCAACTGCCTTTATAGAAACCAAACAGGAACCGGGAAGAAACAAATTTATGCATTATATTATCTGGATCCTAATGCCAGATAGGAAACAGGTAAGGCCGGGTAGCAGATTTACTTTATCTTAAAAATTAACGAGACTCCAACTGCCTTACAGAAACCAAACAGGAACAGGGTAGAAACAAATTTATGCATTATATTTTCTGGATCCTAATGCCAGATAGGAACCAGGTAAGGCCGGGTAGCAGATTTAATTTTATCTTAAAAATTAACAAGACTCCAACTGCCTTACAGAAACCAAACAGGAACAGGGTAGAAACAAATTTATGCATTATATTATCTGGATCCTAATGCCAGATAGGAAACAGGTAAGGCCGGGTAGCAGATTTACTTTATCTTAAAAATTAACGAGACTCCAACTGCCTTATAGAAACCAAACAGGAACCGGGTAGAAACAAATTTTATGCATTATATTTTCTGGATCCTAATGCCAGATAGGAACCAGGTAAGGCCGGGTACCAGATTTAGTTTTATCTTAAAAATTAACAAGACGCCAACTGCCTTTATAGAAACCAAACAGGAACCGGGAAGAAACATATTTATGCATTATATTTTCTGGATCCTATTGCCAGATAGTAACTTGCTTAGGCCGGCTAGCAGAATTACTTTTAGCTTAAAAGTTCACAATACGCGAACTGCCTTACAGAAAACAAACAGGAACCGGGTAGAAACATATTTATGCATTATATTTTCTGGATCCTAATGCCAGATAGGAACCAGGTAAGGACGTGTAGCAGATTTACTTTTAGCTTAAAAATTCACTAGACGCAAACTGCCATAGAGAAAACCAGATGGGATCCAAGTAGAAACATATTTTTGCATTTTAATGTTTGGATCCTTATGCTAGATAGGAACCTGGTAGGGCAGGGTAACAGATTTAATTTTATCGTAAAAATTAACAAGACGCCAACAGCCTTATAGAAACCAAACAGGAACCGGGTAGAAACATATTTATGCATTATATTTTCTGGATCCTAATGCCAGATAGGAACCAGGTAAGGACGTGTAGCAGATTTACTTTTAGCTTAAAAATTCACTAGACGCAAACTGCCATAGAGAAAACCAGATGGGATCCAAGTAGAAACATATTTTTGCATTTTAATGTTTGGATCCTTATGCTAGATAGGAACCTGGTAGGGCAGGGTAACAGATTTAATTTTATCGTAAAAATTAACAAGACGCCAACTGCCTTATAGAAACCAAACAGGAACCGGGTAGAAACATATTTTATGCATTATATTTTCTGGATCCTAATGCCAGATAGGAACCAGGTAAACCCGGGTACCAGATTTAGTTTTATCTTAAAAATTAACAAGACGCCAACTGCCTTATAGAAACCAAACAGGAACCGGGAAGAAACATATTTATGCATTATATTTTCTGGATCCTAATGCCAGATAGGAACCAGGTAAGGCCGGGTAGCAGATTTACTTTTAGCTTAAAAATTAACAAGACGCCAACTGCCTTATAGAAACCAAACAGGAACCGGGTAGAAACATATTTTATGCATTATATTTTCTGGATCCTAATGCCAGATAGGAACCAGGTAAACCCGGGTACCAGATTTAGTTTTATCTTAAAAATTAACAAGACGCCAACTGCCTTATAGAAACCAAACAGGAACCGGGTAGAAACATATTTATGCATTATATTTTCTGGATCCTAATGCCAGATAGGAACCAGGTAAGGCCGGGTAGCAGATTTACTTTTAGCTTAAAAATTAACAAGACGCCAACTGCCTTATAGAAACCAAACAGGTACCGGGTAGAAACATATTTTATGCATTATATTTTCTGGACCCTAATGCCAGATAGGAACCAGGTAAGGCCGGGTAGCAGATTAACTTTTATCTTAAAAATTAACAAGACGCCAAGTGCCTTATAGAAACCAAACAGGAACCGGGTAGAAACATATTTATGCATTATATTTTCTTGATCGTAATGCCAGATAGGAACCAGGTAAGGCCGGGTAGCAGATTTAATTTTATCTTTAAAATTAACGAGACGCCAAATGCCTTAAAGAAACCAAACATGAACTGGCTAAAAACATAAATTATGAAATAAATTATCTGGATACTAATTCCAGATAGGATGCAGGTAAGGCCGGGTAGCAGATTAAATATTATCTTAAAAATTAACAAGACGCCAACTGCCTTATAGAAACCAAACAGGAACCGGGTAGAAACAGATTTTATGCATTATATTTTCTGGATCCTAATGCCAGATAGGAACCAGGTAAGGCCGGGTAGCAGATTTACATTTAGCTTAAAAATTAACAAGACGCCAACTGCCTTATAGAAACCAAACAGGAACCGGGTAGAAACATATTTATGCATTATATTTTCTGGATCCTAATGCCAGATAGGAACAAGGTAAGGCCGGGTAGCAGATTTACTTTTAGCTTAAAAATTCACAAGACGCGAACTGCCTTATAGAAACCAGATGGGAACCGGGTAGAAACATATTTATGCATTATATTTTCTGGATCCTAATGCCAGATAGGAACCAGGTAAGGCCGGGTTAACAGATTTAATTTTATCTTAAAAATTAACAAGACGCCAACTGCCTTATAGAAACCAAACAGGAACCGGGTAGAAACATATTTATGCATTATATTTTCTGGATCCTAATGCCAGATAGGAACCAGGTAAACCCGGGTACCAGATTTAGTTTTATCTTAAAAATTAACAAGACGCCAACTGCCTTATAGAAACCAAACAGGAACCGGGTAGAAACATATTTATGCATTATATTTTCTGGATCCTAATGCCAGATAGTAACAAGGTAAGGCCGGGTAGCAGATTTACTTTTAGCTTAAAAATTCACAAGACGCAAACTGCCTTACAGAAACCAAACAGGAACCGGGTGGAAACATATTTATTTATTATATTATCTGGATCCTAATGCCAGATAGAAACCTGGTAAGGCCGGGTAGCAGATTTACTTTTATCCTAAAAATTAACAAGACGCAAACTGCCTTATAGAAACCAAACAGGAACCGGGTAGAAACATATTTATGCATTTTATTTTCTGGATCCTAATGCCAGATAGGAACCAGGTAAGGCCGGGTAGCAGATTTAGTTTTATCTTAAAAATTAACAAGACGCCAACTGCCTTATAGAAACCAAACAGGAACCGGGTAGAAACATATTTATGCATTATATTTTCTGGATCCTAATGCCAGATAGTAACTTGCTTAGGCCGGCTAGCAGAATTACTTTTAGCTTAAAAGTTCACAATACGCGAACTGCCTTATAGAAACCAAACAGGAACCGGGTAGAAACATATTTATGCATTATATTTTCTGGATCCTAATGCCAGATAGGAACCAGGTAAACCCGGGTACCAGATTTAGTTTTATCTTAAAAATTAACAAGACGCCAACTGCCTTATAGAAACCAAACAGGAACCGGGTAGAAACATATTTATGCATTATATTTTCTGGATCCTAATGCCAGATAGGAACCAGGTAAGGCCGGGTAGCAGATTTACTTTTATCTTAAAAATTAACAAGACGCCAACTGCCTTATAGAAACCAAACAGGAACCGGGTAGAAACATATTTATGCATTATATTTTCTGGATCCTAATGCCAGATAGGAACCAGGTAAGGCCGGGTAGCAGATTTACTTTATCTTAAAAATTAACAAGACTCCAACTGCCTTATAGAAACCAAACAGGAACAGGGTAGAAACAAATTTATGCATTATATTATCTGGATCCTAATGCCAGATAGGAACCAGGTAAGGCCGGGTAGCAGATTTACTTTTATCTTAAAAATTAACAAGACGCCAACTGCCTTATAGAAACCAAACAGGAACCGGGTAGAAACCAACTTCCGCACTATATTATCTGGATCCTAATGCCAGATAGGAACCAGGTAAGGCCGGGTAGCAGATTTACTTTATCTTAAAAATTAACAAGACTCCAACTGCCTTACAGAAACCAAACAGGAACCGGGTAGAAACAAATTTATGCATTATATTTTCTGGATCCTAATGCCAGATAGGAACCAGGTAAGGCCGGGTAGCAGATTTAATTTTATCTTAAAAATTAACAAGACTCCAACTGCCTTACAGAAACCAAACAGGAACAGGGTAGAAACAAATTTATGCATTATATTATCTGGATCCTAATGCCAGATAGGAAACAGGTAAGGCCGGGTAGCAGATTTACTTTTATCTTAAAAATTAACAAGACTCCAACTGCCTTATAGAAACCAAACAGGAACAGGGTAGAAACAAATTTATGCATTATATTTTCTGGATCCTAATGCCAGATAGGAACCAGGTAAGGCCGGGTAGCAGATTTACTTTTATCTTAAAAATTAACAAGACGCCAACTGCCTTTATAGAAACCAAACAGGAACCGGGTAGAAACATATTTTATGCATTATATTTTCTGGATCCTAATGCCAGATAGGAACCAGGTAAGGCCGGGTAGCAGATTTACTTTATCTTAAAAATTAACAAGACGCCAACTGCCTTACAGAAACCAAACAGGAACCAAGTAGAAACATATTTATGCATTTTATTTTCTGGATCCTAATGCCAGATAGGAACCAGGTAAGGCCGGGTAACAGATTTAATTTTATCTTAAAAATTAACAAGACGCCAACTGCCTTATAGAAACCAAACAGGAACCGGGTAGAAACATATTTATGCATTATATTTTCTGGATCCTAATGCCAGATAGGAACCAGGTAAGGCCGGGTAGCAGATTTACTTTTATCCTAAAAATTAACAAGACGCCAACTGCCTTATAGAAACCAAACAGGAACCGGGTAGAAACTTATTTATGCATTATATTATCTGGATCCTAATGCCAGATAGGAACCAGGTAAGGCCGGGTAGCAGATTTAATTTTATCTTAAAAATTAACAAGACGCCAACTGCCTTATAGAAACCAAACAGGAACCGGGTAGAAACATATTTATGCATTATATTTTCTGGATCTTAATGCCAGATAGGAACCAGGTAAGGACGTGTAGCAGATTTACTTTTAGCTTAAAAATTCACTAGTCGCAAACTGCCATAGAGAAATCCAGATGGGATCCAAGTAGAAACATATTTTATGCATTTTAATGTTTGGATCCTTATGCTAGATAGGAACCTGGTAGGGCAGGGTAACAGATTTAATTTTATCGTAAAAATTAACAAGACGCCAACTGCCTTATAGAAACCAAACAGGAACCGGGTAGAAACATATTTATGCATTATATTTTCTGGATCCTAATGCCAGATAGGAACCAGGTAAACCCGGGTACCAGATTTAGTTTTATCTTAAAAATTAACAAGACGCCAACTGCCTTATAGAAACCAAACAGGAACCGGGTAGAAACATATTTATGCATTACATTTTCTGGATCCTAATGCCAGATAGGAACCAGGTAAGGCCGGGTAGCAGATTTAATTTTATCTTAAAAATTAACAAGACGCCAACTGCCTTATAGAAACCAAACAGGAACAGGGTAGAAACTTATTTTATGCATTATATTATCTGGATCCTAATGCCAGATAGGAACCAGGTAAACCCGGGTAGCAGTTTTACATTTATCTTAAAAATTAACAAGACGCCAACTGCCTTATAGACACCAAACAGGAACCAGTTAGAAACATCTTTTATGCATTACATTTTCTGGATCCTAATGCCAGATAGGAACCAGGTAAGGCCGGGTAGCAGATTTAATTTTATCTTAAAAATTAACAAGACGCCAACTGCCTTATAGAAACCAAACAGGAACCGGGTAGAAACATATTTATGCATTATATTATCTGGATCCTAATGCCAGATAGGAACCAGGTAAGGCCGGGTAGCAGATTTACATTTATCTTAAAAATTAACAAGACGCCAACTGCCTTATAGAAACGAAACAGGAACCGGGTAGAAACATATTTTTGCATTATATTTTCTGGATCATAATGCCAGATAGGAACCAGGTAAGGCCGGGTAGCAGATTTACTTTTATCCTAAAAATTAACAAGACGCCAACTGCCTTATAGAAACCAAACAGGAACCGGGTAGAAACAAATTTATGCATTATATTTTCTGGATCCTAATGCCAGATAGGAACCAGGTAAGGCCGGGTAGCAGATTTAATTTTATCTTAAAAATTAACAAGACTCCAACTGCCTTACAGAAACCAAACAGGAACAGGGTAGAAACAAATTTATGCATTATATTTTCTTGATCCTAATGCCAGATAGGAACCAGGTAAGGCCGGGTAGCAGATTTACTTTATCTTAAAAATTAACAAGACTCCAACTGCCTTATAGAAACCAAACAGGAACCGGGTAGAAACAAATTTATGCATTATATTATCTGGATCCTAATGCCAGATAGGAAACAGGTAAGGCCGGGTAGCAGATTTACTTTTATCTTAAAAATTAACAAGACGCCAACTGCCTTATAGAAACCAAACAGGAACCGGGTAGAAACAAATTTATGCATTATATTTTCTGGATCCTAATGCCAGATAGGAACCAGGTAAGGCCGGGTAGCAGATTTACTTTATCTTAAAAATTAACAAGACTCCAACTGCCTTTATAGAAACCAAACAGGAACCGGGTAGAAACATATTTTATGCATTATATTTTCTGGATCCTAATGCCAGATAGGAACCAGGTAAGGCCGGGTAGCAGATTTACTTTTAGCTTAAAAATTCACTAGACGCAAACTGCCATAGAGAAACCAGATGGGATCCAAGTAGAAACATATTTATGCATTTTATTTTTTGGATCCTTATGCTAGATAGGAACCTGGTAAGGCCGGGTAGCAGATTTACTTTTATCTTAAAAATTAACAAGACTCCAACTGCCTTACAGAAACCAAACAGGAACCGGGTAGAAACATATTTATGCATTATATTTTCTGGATCCTAATGCCAGATAGGAACCAGGTAAGGCCGTGTAGCAGATTTACTTTTAGCTTAAAAATTCACTAGACGCAAACTGCCTTAGAGAAAACCAGATGGGAACCAAGTAGAAACATATTTTTGCATTTTAATGTTTGGATCCTTATGCTAGATAGGAACCTGGTAGGGCAGGGTAGGAGATTTAATTTTAGCTTAAAAATTAACAAGACGCCAACTGCCTTATAGAAACCAAACAGGAACCGGGTAGAAACATATTTATGCATTATATTTTCTGAATCGTAATGCCAGATAGGGACCAGCTAAGCCCGGGTAGAAGATTTAGTTTTATCTTAAAAATTAACAAGACGCCAACTGCCTTATAGAAACCAAACAGTAACCGGGTAGAAACATATTTTATGCATTATATTTTCTGGATGCTAATGCCAGATAGTAACCTGGTAAGACCGGGTAGCTGATTTACGTGTAGCTTAAAAATTAACAAGACTCCAACTGCCTTATAGAAACCAAACAGGAACCGGGTAGAAACAGATTTTATGCATTACATTTTCTGGATCCTAATGCCAGATAGGAACCAGGTAAGGCCGGGTAGCAGATGTAATTTTATCTTAAAAATTAACAAGACGCCAACTGCCTTATAGAAACCAAACAGGAACCAGGTAGAAACAAATTTATTTATATTTTCTGGATCCTAATGCCAGATAGTAACCAGGTAAGGCCGGGTAGCAGATTTACATTTAGCTTAAAAATTAACAAGACGCCAACTGCCTTATAGAAACCAAACAGGAACCGGGAAGAAACATATTTATGCATTATATTTTCTGGATCCTAATGCCAGATAGGAACCAGGTAAGGCCGGGTAGCAGATTTACTTTTAGCTTAAAAATTAACAAGACGCCAACTGCCTTATAGAAACCAAACAGGAACCGGGTAGAAACATATTTTATGCATTATATTTTCTGGATCCTAATGCCAGATAGGAACCAGGTAAGGCCGGGTACCAGATTTAGTTTTATCTTAAAAATTAACAAGACGCCAACTGCCCTATAGAAACCAAACAGGAACCGGGAAGAAACATATTTATGAATTATATTTTCTGGATCCTAATGCCAGATAGGAACCAGGTAAGGCCGGGTAGCAGATTTACATTTAGCTTAAAAATTAAAAAGACGCCAACTGCCTTATAGAAACCAAACAGGAAACGGGAAGAAACATATTTATGCATTATATTTTCTGGATCCTAATGCCAGATAGGAACCAGGTAAGGCCGGGTAGCAGATTTACTTTTATCTTAATAATTAACAAGACGCCAACTGCCTTATAGAAACCAAACAGGTACCGGGTAGAAACATATTTTATGCATTATATTTTCTGGATCCTAATGCCAGATAGGAACCAGGTAAGGCCGGGTACCAGATTTAGTTTTATCTTAAAAATTAACAAGACGCCAACTGCCTTATAGAAACCAAACAGGAACCGGGTAGAAACATATTTATGCATTATATTTTCTGGATCCTAATGCCAGATAGGAACCAGGTAAGGCCGGGTAGCAGATTTACATTTATCTTAAAAATTAACAAGACGCCAACTGCCTTATAGAAAACAAACAGGAACCGGGTAGAAACTTATTTATGCATTATATTATCTGGATCCTAATGCCAGATAGGAACCAGGAAAGGCCGAGTAGCAGATTTACTTTTATCTTAAAAATTCACAAGACGAAAGCTGCCTTACAGAAAAGCAAATTGGATCCGGGTGGAAACATATTTTTGCATTTAATTTTCTGGATCCTAATGCCAGATAGTAACCTGGTCCGACCGGGTAGCTGATTTACTTTTAGCTTAAAAATTAACAAGACGCCAACTGCCTTATAGAAACCAAACAGGAACCGGGTAGAAACATATTTTATGCATTATATTTTCTGGATCCTAATGCCAGATAGGAACCAGGTAAACCCGGGTAGCAGATTTACTTTTATTGTAAAAATCCACAAGACGCAGACTGCCTTATAGAAGCCAAACAGGAACCGGGTAGAAACATATTTTTGCATTTTAATTTCTGGACCCTACTGCCAGATAGGAACAAGGTTAGGCCGGGTAGCAGATTTACTTTTATCTTGAAAATTAACAATACGCCAACTGCCTTATAGAAACCAAACAGGAACCGGGTAGAAACATATTTATGCATTATATTTTCTGGATCCTAATGCCAGATAGGAACCAGGTAAGGCCGGGTAGCAGATTTACTTTTAGCTTAAAAATTAACAAGACGCCAACTGCCTTATAGAAACCAAACAGGAACCGGGTAGAAACATATTTATGCATTATATTTTCTGGATCCTAATGCCAGATAGGAAACAGGTAAGGCCGGGTAGCAGATTTACTTTTATCTTAAAAATTAACAAGACGCCAACTGCCTTATAGAAACCAAACAGGAACCGGGTAGAAACATATTTATGCATTATATTTTCTGGATCCTAATGCCAGATAGGAACCAGGTAAGGCCGGGTAGCAGATTTACTTTTATCTTAAAAATTAACAAGACGCCAACTGCCTTATAGAAACCAAACAGGAACCGGGTAGAAACATATTTATGCATTATATTTTCTGGATCCTAATGCCAGATAGGAACCAGGTAAGGCCGGCTAGCAGAATTACTTTTAGCTTAAAAATTAACAAGACGCCAACTGCCTTATAGAAACCAAACAGGTACCGGGTAGAAACATATTTTATGCATTATATTTTCTGGATCCTAATGCCAGATAGGAACCAGGTAAGGCCGGGTACCAGATTTAATTTTATCTTAAAAATTAACAAGACGCCAACTGCCTTATAGAAACCAAACAGGAACCGGGTAGAAACATATTTATGCATTATATTTTCTGGATCCTAATGCCAGATAGGAACCAGGTAAGGCCGGGTAGCAGATTTAGTTTTATCTTAAAAATTAACAAGACGCCAACTGCCTTATAGAAACCAAACAGGAACCGGGTAGAAACATATTTAATGCATTATATTTTCTGGTTCGTATTGCCGGATAGGAACCACGTAAATCCGTGTACCAGATTTAGATTTATCATAAAAATTTACAAGACGCCAACTGCCTTATAGAAACCAAACAGGAACCGGGTAGAAACATATTTATGCATTATATTTTCTGGATCCTAATGCCAGATAGGAACCAGGTAAGGCCGGGTAGCAGATTTACATTTTAGCTTAAAAATTAACAAGACGCCAACTGCCTTATAGAAACCAAACAGGAACCGGGTAGAAACATATTTATGCATTATATTTTCTGGATCCTAATGCCAGATAGGAACCAGGTAAGGCCGGGTAGCAGATTTACTTTTATCTTAAAAATTAACGAGACGCCAACTGCCTTATCGAAACCTAACACTAACCGGGTAGACACATCTTTATGCATTTTATTTTCTGGATCTTAATGCCAGATAGAAACCAGGTAAGGCCGGGTAGCAGATTTACTTTTAGCTTAAAATTCACAAGACGCAAACTGCCTTATAGAAAGCAAACAGGAACCGGGTAGAAACTTATTTATGCATTATATTATCTGGATCCTAATGCCAGATAGGAACCAGGTAAGGCCGGGTAGCAGATGTACTTTTATCTTAAAAATTAACGAGACTCCAACTGCCTTATAGAAACCAAACAGGAACCGGGTAGAAACATATTTATGCATTATATTTTCTGGATCCTAATGCCAGATAGGAACCAGGTAAACCCGGGTACCAGATTTAGTTTTATCTTAAAAATTAACAAGACGCCAACTGCCTTATAGAAACCAAACAGGAACCGGGTAGAAACATATTTATGCATTATATTTTCTGGATCTTAATGCCAGATAGAAACCAGGTAAGGCCGGGTAGCAGATTTACTTTTAGCTTAAAAATTAACAAGACGCCAACTGCCTTATAGAAACCAAACAGGAACCGGGTAGAAACATATTTATGCATTATATTTTCTGGATCCTAATGCCAGATAGGAACCAGGTAAGGCCGGGTAGCAGATTTACTTTTATCTTAAAAATTCACAAGACGAAACTGCCTTACAGAAACCAAACAGGAACCGGGTAGAAACATATTTATGCATTATATTTTCTGGATCTTAATGCCAGATAGAAACCAGGTAAGGCCGGGTAGCAGATTTACTTTTAGCTTAAAAATTAACAAGACGCCAACTGCCTTATAGAAACCAAACAGGAACCGGGTAGAAACATATTTTATGCATTATATTTTCTGGATCCTAATGCCAGATAGGAACCAGGTAAGGCCGGGTAGCAGATTTAGTTTTATCTTAAAAATTAACAAGACGCCAACTGCCTTATAGAAACCAAACAGGAACCGGGTAGAAACATATTTATGCATTATATTTTCTGGATCTTAATGCCAGATAGAAACCAGGTAGGGCCCGGGTACCAGATTTAGTTTTATCTTAAAAATTAACAAGACGCCAACTGCCTTATAGAAACCAAACAGGAACCGGGTAGAAACATATTTATGCATTATATTTTCTGGATCCTAATGCCAGATAGGAACCAGGTAAGGCCGGGTAGCAGATTTAGTTTTATCTTAAAAATTAACAAGACGCCAACTGCCTTATAGAAACCAAACAGGAACCGGGTAGAAACATATTTATGCATTATATTTTCTGGATCCTAATGCCAGATAGGAACCAGGTAAGGCCGGGTAGCAGATTTACTTTTATCTTAAAAATTAACAAGACGCCAACTGCCTTATAGAAACCAAACAGGAACCGGGAAGAAACATATTTATGCATTATATTTTCTGGATCCTAATGCCAGATAGGAACCAGGTAAGGCCGGGTAGCAGATTTACTTTTATCTTAAAAATTAACAAGACGCCAACTGCCTTATAGAAACCAAACAGGAACCGGGTAGAAACATATTTATGCATTATATTTTCTGGATCCTAATGCCAGATAGGAACCAGGTAAGGCCGGGTAGCAGATTTACTTTTATCTTAAAAATTAACAAGACGCCAACTGCCTTATAGAAACCAAACAGGAACCGGGTAGAAACATATTTATGCATTATATTATCTGGATCCTAATGCCAGATAGGAACCAGGTAAGGCCGGGTAGCAGATTTACTTTTATCTTAAAAATTAACAAGACTCCAACTGCCTTACAGAAACCAAACAGGAACCGGGTAGAAACATATTTATGCATTATATTTTCTGGATCCTAATGCCAGATAGGAACCAGGTAAGGCCGGGTAGCAGATTTACTTTATCTTAAAAATTAACAAGACGCCAACTGCCTTACAGAAACCAAACAGGAACCGGGTAGAAACATATTTATGCATTATATTTTCTGGATCCTAATGCCAGATAGGAACCAGGTAAGGCCGGGTAGCAGATTTACTTTTATCTTAAAAATTAACAAGACGCCAACTGCCTTACAGAAACCAAACAGGAACCGGGTAGAAACATATTTATGCATTATATTTTCTGGATCCTAATGCCAGATAGGAAACAGGTAAGGCCGGGTAGCAGATTTACTTTATCTTAAAAATTAACAAGACTCCAACTGCCTTATAGAAACCAAACAGGAACCGGGTAGAAACAAATTTATGCATTATATTTTCTGGATCCTAATGCCAGATAGGAAACAGGTAAGGCCGGGTACAAGATTTAGTTTTATCTTAAAAATTAACAAGACGCCAACTGCCCTATAGAAACCAAACAGTAACCGGGTAGAAACATATTTTATGCATTATATTTTCTGGATCCTAATGCCAGATAGGAACCAGGTAAGGCCGGGTAGCAGATTTACATTTAGCTTAAAACTTCACAAGACGCCAACTGCCTTATAGAAACCAAACAGGAACCGGGTAGAAACATATTTATGCATTATATTTTCTGGATCCTAATGCCAGATAGGAACCAGGTAAGGCCGGGTACCAGATTTAGTTTTATCTTAAAACTTCACAAGACGCCAATTGCCTTATAGAAACCAAACAGGAACCGGGTAGAAACTTATTTATGCATTATATTTTCTGGATCCTAATGCCAGATAGGAACCAGGTAAACCCGGGTACAAGATTTAATTTTATCTTAAAAATTAACAAGACGCCAACTGCCTTATAGAAACCAAACAGGAACCGGGTAGAAACAGATTTTATACATTATATTTTCTGGATACTAATGCCAGATAGGAACCAGGTAAGGCCGGGTAGCAGATTTACTTTTAGCTTAAAAATTAACAAGACGCCAACTGCCTTATAGAAACCAAACAGGAACCGGGAAGAAACATATTTATGCATTATATTTTCTGGATCCTAATGCCAGATAGGAACCAGGTAAGGCCGGGTAGCAGATTTACTTTTATCTTAAAAATTAACAAGACGCCAACTGCCTTATAGAAACCAAACAGGAACCGGGTAGAAACATATTTATGCATTATATTTTCTGGATCCTAATGCCAGATAGGAACCAGGTAAGGCCGGGTACCAGATTTACTTTTATCTTAAAAATTAACAAGACGCCAACTGCCTTATAGAAACCAAACAGGAACCGGGTAGAAACATATTTATGCATTATATTTTCTGGATCCTAATGCCAGATAGGAACCAGGTAAGGCCGGGTAGCAGATTTACATGTAGCTTAAAAATTAAAAAGACGCCAACTGCCTTATAGAAACCAAACAGGAACCGGGTAGAAACATATTTATGCATTATATTTTCTGGATCCTAATGCCAGATAGGAACCAGGTAAACCGGGTACCAGATTTAGTTTTATCTTAAAAATTAACAAGACGCCAACTGCCTTATAGAAACCAAACAGGAACCGGGTAGAAACATATTTATGCATTATATTTTCTGGATCTTAATGCCAGATAGAAACCAGGTAGGGCCCGGGTACCAGATTTAGTTTTATCTTAAAAATTAACAAGACGCCAACTGCCTTATAGAAACCAAACAGGAAACGGGAAGAAACATATTTATGCATTATATTATCTGGATCCTAATGCCAGATAGGAACCAGGTAAGGCCGGGTAGCAGATTTACTTTTATCTTAAAAATTAACAAGACGCCAACTGCCTTATAGAAACCAAACAGGAACCGGGTAGAAACATATTTTATGCATTATATTTTCTGGATCCTAATGCCAGATAGGAACCAGGTAAGGCCGGGTAGCAGATTTACTTTTATCTTAAAAATTAACAAGACGCCAACTGCCTTACAGAAACCAAACAGGAACCGGGTAGAAACATATTTATGCATTTTATTTTCTGGATCCTAATGCCAGATAGGAACCAGGTAACGCCGGGTATCAGATTTAATTTTATCTTAAAAATTAACAAGACGCCAACTGCCTTATAGAAACCAAACAGGAACAGGGTAGAAACAAATTTATGCATTATATTATCTGGATCCTAATGCCAGATAGGAACCAGGTAAGGCCGGAGTAGCAGATTTACTTTATCTTAAAAATTAACGAGACTCCAACTGCCTTATAGAAACCAAACAGGAACCGGGTAGAAACAAATTTATGCATTATATTTTCTGGATCCTAATGCCAGATAGGAACCAGGTAAGGCCGGGTAGCAGATTTACTTTTATCTTAAAAATTAACAAGACGCCAACTGCCTTTATAGAAACCAAACAGGAACCGGGAAGAAACAAATTTATGCATTATATTATCTGGATCCTAATGCCAGATAGGAAACAGGTAAGGCCGGGTAGCAGATTTACTTTATCTTAAAAATTAACGAGACTCCAACTGCCTTACAGAAACCAAACAGGAACAGGGTAGAAACAAATTTATGCATTTTCTTTTCTTGATCGTAATGCCAGATAGGAACCAGGTAAGGCCGGGTATCAGATTTAATTTTATCTTAAAAATTAACAAGACTCCAACTGCCTTTACAGAAACCAAACAGGAACAGGGTAGAAACAAATTTATGCATTATATTTTCTGGATCCTAATGCCAGATAGGAAACAGGTAAGGCCGGGTAGCAGATTTACTTTATCTTAAAAATTAACAAGACGCTCAACTGCCTTATAGAAACCAAACAGGAACCGGGTAGAATCATATCTTATGCATTATATTTTCTGGATCCTAATGCCAAGATAGGAACCAGGTAAACCCGGGTAGGCCGAGATTTACTTTTATCTTAAAAAGAATTAACAAGACGCCAATTGC